>JBBGBA010000027.1:0-603803 GCA_038088335.1 Mesorhabditis sp. LJ9110 | reverse complement strand
CCTCCTTTTTTTTCTCGCCTTTTAAAAACTTTCGATGACCCAAAGGGGTAAAATAGACTGCGCCCGGGGGGGGTTTTTTTTGGGACACCCTGTAGTGGGTAATTATCGTCTTTGAAGATTCTCCCCCATTCATTCATCAATTTACCCCTCAGAAGATGGCTATTATTGGGGGGAAGGGCCAAAAAAATTTTTTCGAAAAATTTTGGGGCCCCGCCCCCTACCCGCGCCTCTCTCTCTCTCTCTCTCTCTCTCTCTCTCTCTCTCTCTCTGTCTCTCCCGCTTCTGATTTTTAAAAACCCGGTTTCTATGAAACCCGGGCAAAAACCCCCCTAATCCCTCGACCGTCCATAGGTGTATTTCGCCCCACACACCTGTTTCCTTTTTAAACCCAAAAAAAACCCCCAAAAAAAATTTCCCAAAAATTTTCCCCGCTCCCCCCAAAAAAAAGGGGTTTCTAAATTCACTTACCCCGGGGTTTTCACCGTAAAAAGCGGGATTTCGATTTCGGAATCTCTCTCTCTCGCTCTCTCCCCTTGGGTTTCAGTTTTGATCTTTTCCTCCCCCCAAAACTAACCCCCGAAAATTTTTTTGGGGAAAAAGGGCATTTTGTTTTTTTCCCCGATGAATTAGGTGATTTTTTTTTTTGGAAAAAGGGGGTCAAAAAATCTCTGCTAGTCTCCGTCTCACAATTCCTCAAAGAATCTCTGTTAGCCTGCCCTCTCCCAATTACTCAAAGAATCTTTGCTAGCCTGCCCTCACCCAATTACTCAAAGAATCTCTGCTAGCCTGCCTCAGTCCCCCGAATTCCTCAAAGAATCTCTGCTAGCCTGCCCTCCTAATTCCTCAAAGAATCTCTTTAGCCTGCCCTCTCCCAATTCCTCAAAGAATCTTTGCTAGCCTGCCCTCACCCATCTAAAGAATCTCTGTGCCTCCCTCCAATTCCTCAAAGAATCCTGCTAAGCCCTCTCCCAATTCCTCAAAGAATTTCTGCTATGCCTCCAATTCCTAAGAATCCTTACCTGCCTCCCCAATTCCTCAAAAGTCTCCTAGCCTCACAATTCTCAAAGTCTTTAGCCCTCCCAATTACTAAGTCTCTGTAGCCTGCCTCTCCCAATTCCTCAAAGAATCTCTGCTAGCCTGCTCTCCCAATTCCTCAAAGTCTCTTTAGCCTGCCTCTCCAATTCCTCAAAGAATCTTTGCTAGCCTGCCCTCACCCAATTCTCAAAGAATCTCTGCTAGCCTGCCCTCCCAATTCCTCAAAGAATCCTGCTAGCTGCCCTCTCCCAATTCCTCAAAAAATTTCTGTAGCCTGACCTCTCCCAATTCCTCAAGAATCTCTGCTACCTGACCTCTCCCAATTCCTCAAAAGAATCTCTGCTAGCCTGCCCTCTCCCAATTCCTCAAGAATCTCTGCTAGCCTGCCCTCTCCCAATTCCTCAAAGAATCCTGCTACTGCCTCTCCCAATTCCTCAAAAGAATTTCTGCTAGCCTGACCTCTCCCAATTCCTCAAAGAATCTTTGCTAGCCTGCCCTCACCCAATTACTCAAAAATCTCTGTTAGCCTGCCCTCTCCCAATTCCTCAAAAGAATCTCTGCTAGCCTGCCCTCACCCAATTACTCAAAAGAATCTTTGCTAGCCTGCCCTCACCCAATTACTCAAAGAATCTCTGCTAGCCTGCCCTCTCCCAATTCCTCAAAAGAATCTCTGCTAGCCTGCCCTCTCCCAATTCCTCAAAAGAATCTCTGCTAGCCTGCCCTCTCCCAATTCCTCAAAGAATCTCTGCTAGCCTGCCCTCTCCCAATTCCTCAAAAATCTCTGCTAGCCTGCCCTCTCCCAATTCCTCAAAGAATTTCTGCTAGCCTGACCTCTCCCAATTCCTCAAAGAATCTCTGCTAGCCTGACCTCTCCCAATTCCTCAAAGAATCTCTGCTAGCCTGCCCTCTCCCAATTCCTCAAAGAATCTCTGCTAGCCTGACCTCTCCCAATTCCTCAAAGAATCTCTGCTAGCCTGCCCTCTCCCAATTCCTCAAAGAATCTCTGCTAGCCTGCCCATCTACGGGTCCAATTTAACTTTATGGCATTAGTTCAGAAAGGTTGAGACCCACTTTTTAGCCCCTTGTCATTTCCACCCCCAATTTACTTCTTTCGATAGCCCCTTTCAAGCCGGCTATCTTCGAATTTGGTTGGGCTCTGTACTCTTTCGCTCTTCCGCTCTCTCTCTCTCTTCTCTCTCTCTCTCTCTCTCTCTCTCTCTCTGTCTCTCTCTCTCTCTGGCTCTCTCTCTGTCTCGTTCATGAAGATTTCCCACCCCCCTATTTCGTGGCCTTTTTCCGAGACCGCGGGAATTCGCCATTTTAGGCCCCCGGATTTGTCATAGCCCGGGCCACTCGATTTTCAACACGATACTCTGGACACGGGAAATTGGACGTCTTGAGTATTACGACAATTTTTAGAGCTGGTATGAGCTGCAAAAAACAATTAATCGCAAACTAAATTTTTGTAGCGTACGGGCAACACCCATTTACATCCGTAGCGACAGCGTGATTTTCAGCTATAAGAGGTGAGCGGGTTTGCTAATTCTCTCTCTTTCGCTCGTTCTCTCTCGCCCCCCTCCCTCTCTCTCTCTCGCTCGCTCTTTAAATCATCTCAATTCCTGTTACAGCTCAATATGGGCGCGTCTGCGTCTAGGCGCGGTTTGGGCGGGCTGTTCGGGCCGGAGAAGGAGTACAAGTTGCTGGTGCTCGGTGAGGCGAGGCATACTTGAAAAATTGCGTTTTTTAGGGTGCATGGGAAGCGGGAAATCGACGTTGTGCAGGCATTTAAAGTGGGTTTTCGCGGGGCTGCCGATTACCCAAGAGAGAGATAAACGATTTTTTTCCAGCCAATTTGCAAAGGGCAATGCCCCAGTTTTGCACTTCTACCAACACACGCTTCAAAACAACGTGCTCGAGCTGTACAAAGCCATCTACCTGCTGGCGGAGAAGATGGGCATCGGCGTCGAGTTGTATGAAGTACATGGCAGCTTGCTCTCTCTCTCTCTCTCTCTCTCTCTCTCTCTCTCTCTCTCTCTATCGCTCTCTAACATAACATTTCCAGGACGCAATGGCTGTGCTCACCCCATTTCGACACCGTGAACAAATATCTGATCAGGTAGGCCAAAAGGATTACGGTACAATGGGCACTTTTTAGGCTATGGAAGGGCTGAACCAGCTGATCGCCTCGCCTCTCTATAATGAGATATTGTCGAGAGAGAAGCGGCCAGAATTACCCGTCAACCATGCATTGTGAGTAAAACGAGGGCAGGCAGCAGAGATTCTTTGAGGAATTGGAGAGGGCAGGCTAGCAGAGATTCTTTGAGGAATTGGAGAGGGCAGCTAGCAGAGATTCTTTGAGGAATTGGAGAGGGCAGCTAGAGATTCTTTGAAGAATTCTAACCAGCATCTTAGCCTTGTTGCCAACTCGGAGCGCATCCTCCGCCGTGACTACATGCCGACCGAGTCCGATCTGCTCTACATGTACGCAGCCACGTGCGGGGCTGATCAGCACATTTTGCGGATGCACAATTCAATTTTTGAGTGGGTGATCTCTCTTGCTCTATCTCACACACTCTCTCTCGCTCTCTCTCTTTCCCTCTCGCTTCAACTCCATTTTTTAGCGTAACCGAACTGCCCGGCCACCACATATTCCGACGAAAATGGCCGGACTTCTTCAAAAACACGCACACCGTCGTCTTCTGCGTCGACCTGGCCGAGCTCTGTCAGCCGGCCTTCTACTCCGTATGCCAATTATTCTCATGACAACGTTCGAACTTTTTCAGGGGCACTTGAAAGACAAGACGCTGTCCATCTTCAAGGCGTTGCTCAACAACGAGCTCCTCAGGAGGACATCTTTTATTATGCTATTTAATAAGTTGGTTTTGGCATGGAGATACTTGAAAACGGAAATCTTGACGTACTTAAAATTTTAGAAAAGATCTCTTCGACGAGCTGAGCCAGGGCTACAATTTTGAGCAATTGGCACCGCAGGTAATTTTATAGTTATTACTAGGTTTATAGATTTTTGAAAATTTCAAATTTTCTTGGGCTAGACTTTCTATTTTTTTGCCTGGAATCAAAACTGCCATTTTCAGATGCGAAGCGGGCAAGAAGCTCTCTCTTTCTACCGAAACCTCTTTCTCCATTTATCTCCCGTGAAGAAGATCTTCAACCACGTGATATCTCTAACAAAAGGTATTAGAACAATACCGGATTTATGTATCGACATCTCGCTCGCTATCTTTCACTCTCACTCTCACTCTCTCTCTCTCTCTCTCTCTCTCTCTTCGCTCTCACCCTTTCTCTAATTCTTGTCATTTCCAGCGCCCAACCTCGGCCCGACCGTCATCGAATCCCTCACCCAAATCATCCGCAGCAACAAGGAAAACGTACAGCCGTACTGAGGAGTGTTGTGGAATAAAGATTTGAAACCTTGGTTGCTGTAGCACGATACAACCTAAGTCTCTAATGAACTCAGCTAGCTTGCTTGCCTTTAAAAAGTTCTTTGGAGGTACAATCGGAATTCAACTCCTGTTTCCTCAGAGAATCTCTGTCCCTGCTAGCCTGCCCTCTCCCAATTCCTCAAAGAATCTCGCTTCCTTTTGGCCCCAACCCCCCTTGCTGCCCTGCCTAGAAAAATTCCGTGTAGCAGCCTATGCTTATTATTCAGCGACCCTATTTTCGGCGCCCCTGAATCGGCGGCCCGCCCTCGTGGCCCCATTGTTTGCCCTGCAGCTTGTATCAATTTCTATCATCATCATCGTTATGTTCGCCTTTCTTTCTCTCTCTCTCGCTCGCTCTCTCTCTCTCTCTCTCTCTCTCTCTCTCTCTCTCTCCTTGACGATCTCTCCAGCCGCCCGAAATGACCCGGGCGGCAACCGAAAATCGGAAATCGTTGGACGGGGGCGCCAGGACTTTTCTGGGGAGCCGTCTAATTTCATAGTTTTCTGGATTTTCGTTTTAAGGGAATTGGCAATGCAAGGGTTCTGGTTTTCTGAAGCTGCTTTTCCAGAAAAATTCATTATGTCTAACTTCCAGGTTCCTTTAAAGGGACGAACAAGGCATCCGTTCGCAATGGATTTTCCCTAGCCTGCACGATTTTTCATTGCGTAATGGATTCCGGGCATTAATCGAAATTCTGAAGGATTATGACACACGCTGCGCACGAGTTGCGTATCGCGTTTCCTACGAAATGCGGTCTACAATCCAATATCGCAATTTCAAAAGATATTTTTGCGTATGCGCTGCGTTGCGTACAGATCTCTGCGGTAAAACCCTGATAAAATCCTGGCCTTCCCCCTACAAATCATTGGACTGTATGAATTCCGGGGGCACACGCCCTGGCGCGTATATATTGACATACTGTGGGGGTGGGGGAATCTATGAGATCTGGGCGGATACCGTCTTCTTCTTCTCTTCCGCTTCTGCCCCTACCCACACCCAGAATTTCCAGTCAAGCCCCTCTGCGCGCACCCCTCGAAGAGGTATCACTTCATACAAATATTGGGGGGTGGGTGGGGGCAGATTTCTGTCTCTCTCTCTCCCTCTAACTCTCTCGCTTCTCACCGGCGCATAGCCTTACTTAGCTTTTCTCGCCGCCCAGCTGATTACCAAGGTGGATTTATTGATCAAGGGGAGCTTTAGGTCGCTCTCTGTCTGGCTTTCTCTCTCGCTCTCTCGCTCTCTCTCGCTCTCTCCCTTCTCACTCTCCATCCGCAAATTCAATTTTGTTAGCGCCATTTCGACCAAGACAATCAGCAATTTGCTAAAACAATCAAAAGCTTAATGAACACCCCGAAGAAACGTCCCAGTAGATGATCAAAACCGACAAGCAAATATGATCAGCAGCTTCTGCTCGGGCTGCTCTGATAGCGCCTTCTCACGTTTCAGCAAATATGCGGCATAAGACTTTGGAACTGGTCGTGACAAAGCCAAACTTCCGCTATCTCTCTCTCTCTCTCTCTCTCTCTCTCTCTCTCTCTCTCGCTCTCTCTATCTCTCGCCCTCGCTCTATCTCTCTCGCTTTCGCCAGCGTCTACCCGTAACTTTTGAGGGCTATAAACGCTTTTTGCGACCATCTGGCCGGGGGGTTGGGCGATTTTTTCGTCGGTCTGACACAGCGGCTAAAGTCTTGAAATTGCGGAGGTAAACCATGGGGGCAGGCTAGCGGAGGTTCTGTAGGAAAGTTAGGCTTAGGATTGATCTACTAATGCTTCCAAGTATCCGAAAATGCCGGACAAGAAATTCGCTCTCTCTCTCTGTCTCTCTGTCTCTCTCTCTCTCCCTCTCTCAAGCTCTCTCGCTGCATCCTTTTAATGCCCCAACAACCCAAAAATCCACCAACTAATTTGCATCACCGATCCATCAATGGGCCACTCAAAATTGTGAGATGGATCTGTCTCGCTCTAGTGGGAAGGGGAAGGCTATTGTGAGTGAGTGTGTACGAGATTGTACTAATCGACCCCCTCCCTCTCCTCCCTCACTCCCACATCATGGCCACCCGGAGCACGAGAAGCCCAGAAACAGCCGGTGTTCTCTCTCTCTCTCTTTCTCTCTCTCTCTCTCTCTCTCTCTCTCTCTCTTTATCTCCCTCTCTCTTCTCTCTCTCTCGCTCCCATTTTATCATCATCATCATCATGTGTCATGGGCCCGAGAGTTAGGTGAGGACCCCTTATGACCCATGATATCCGGAGAGTAGATAGGCAGGCTAGCAGAGATTTTTCAGGAAAATTCGGAATCGAAAAATTCTCGAAAATTCGTTTTTAGAGGCCGTGAAAGGAGAGCGAGTGAGACAGAAAGAGAGAAAGAGAGAGAGAGAGAGAGAGAGCGTGAGCGAGAGCGAAAGGAAGAGAGGGAGAGCGAGAGACCATCGTTTTTCGGTTCAGCGGTTCAGCGTTCATCTAACCCTCTAATTCAATCCTTCCCAGTCTCTTTAAAAGACCAAAAACCCCGCTTTTTTAACAAGTGACAACCTCACGAATATCCGGTGAAAAGGGGCGGGACCGGAAACTCTGCTCCCGCGGGCCGTTCGCTGCTTTTCCCCCATGCGTTCTTTTCTTTCATTACCGGGCGTACCCGTCTATTTACTCGTTCTCCTCCTCCAAAACCCACATCACGGCCAATATCGGCTCATCCCGGAGGATTCGGCGACTCTCTCTCTCTCTCTCTCTCGCTCTCTCTCTCTCTCTCTCACGCTCTCTCGCTTTCTACCTGTCTCTCTCTCGCTCTCCTGGCCATCATCGCCGTACTGCCGAACTGACTTCAGAATTGCTACTTTTGGTTCCGTAGCGATTCCCCAAGGTTCTCCGCTAGCTAGCCTAGGCCGAACCAAATGATTCAATGGTCGCTGCTATCTTGCCCTGCCGCTCGAAAATCAAAATAGGGGATTTCTCTCCATCTTTCTCTATCCAGCTCTTGCTCACTATCGTTTTCCCGCTCTCAGCTTCTCTCGGTCTCTCTCTCTCTCTCTCTCTCTCTCGAATTCTCTCACAAATTCCTAAATAATCTCTGCTAGCCTACTCGCTACAAGAATTGACATGTTCTATCGTCATTTATTTTTACCCATTTGTAATATTTTTATATGAATCCATCCTCCCCTTCCCTCTCGCTTGAGGCGATGGCTGTGGGGCTGTATGTCTGTCTGTCTGTCTATCCGTGTGTGTGGCTCCTTTTCTTTTCTCCGTGTTACACCTCTAGCCACCCCGGTTTAGAGGGGGATCTCCCCCTCCCCCATCCAACAACGAGCACCAGCAGCAGAAGGAGAACGGGCGGAAAGGGAGGGCCAACTGACCGGCACCTACTCCCCGCTTCTGGTCATCGATTGGCTATCCGGGGGCCCAATTCGATCAAGTAGATCAAGAGCATCAACTATATCGATATTGGAGCAGCAGCTCCAGCTTCTTTAATTCTCGAACTGGAGCAAGAGCGTTGAGCAACAGTTTCGAGGAGTCCGCTCCAACCCAGCTCTCAATTGGCCGCTTTTTCTAGCTGGTTCTGAGGCTCAGCTTCATTATATCTTTCTCTCGCTCTCTCTCTCTCGCTCTCTCTCTCTCAGACACAGGTTTTCTCTTGCCGTAACTTTAAAGCCACACGCAAGGCATTTTGCTTATGGTTTTCCGACGCCGCACACCGCAACGCACCCGCCTCGTTTCCCGTTATGTAATCTGTGACTATCATCCTGGAAAAATCTGCACGGTAAAATCTCAACAAATCCATTGCCTTGTCTCGCGTAGCACGTCGCTTTAACTGGTTTCTTTGTTTACGGAAAACAAAGGCAAATTTCGATCTTTAGAATTTTTTCAAGCATCGGCTTTCTTGAATTTTTCCCAGATTTAGTTTGTATTTTTTTTGTTGATTATGATTGTAAATTTGCTATAGGTTTCGGATTATATCTATCTATCTATCTAGCTATCTCTCTCTCTCTCTCTCTCTCTCTCTCTCTCTCTCTCTCTCGTCCGGGACCACGTGCCCTTTACCCAATCCCCTTCTTGTTTACTCTAAACGAACGTACAGCTGAACTTTGCAGCTGAACTTTTTTCTGTTTTCTCCCGCTGGGTCCTTTTGGATCAGCACCTGATCGAACGATCGCAGAAACAGAAGATTCTGCCTTCGCTTATTTATTTTTGGCGGAGAGGAGAGAAAACGAAGACGAAAGGGTGAGAGAGTAGAGAGAGTGAGATAGCGAGAGTGAGAGGGAGCGAGAGCGAGAGAAGCCTCCTGTAGGGATTAAGCCCGTAGAAAATGGTATGCCCGAATTCTATTAAATTCACTAGCGGCTAGATTTTTTGCGCTTTTTTGCCGAGAGTTCTAGAAAGATCATAGAATCCTCGATTTTTCTGAGCCGGTGGAAGCGCCAAAAAGCCGGTGTTCCCCGTTCCTTTTTCATATAAACATATAGCCAGCCCAAACACCCAACAGCTATATTTTGCCATCGTCTTTTTGGTGATTACGTGCACCACCAGGGCAACGGGCGATAGATCGGCGGGAGAGAGCGAGAGAGAGAGAGAGAGAGAGAGAGAGAGAGAGCGAGTCGAAATGAGTCAAGTGATTGATCGGGGTGGATCCCTCACTGCGGGTCCCTCAGCTTGGAGGATGAAGCGCCTGTTTTCTGCCCTGCCGCCATCTCGAGGGCCCCTTTCCGGCCATTATTAAAGGGCCCTCTTACGGCCCCCCAAGAGCCAAACCCACATTTTGAAATCGATCCCCCATGAACGGGGGTGTCGATCAGCTGCGGTTGATGAAATTAGCCGGGTTTTAAAGGGGCTGTGGAAAGGCATGAATTTTTTTGATTTGTAAAAGTTTTCGTATTTCTCTCCCTCTCTCTCACTGCTTCTATCTGTCTGTCTCTATCTCTCGCTTTAACCCATCGCTATTACTGTTATCGTTGCGCTAAAGGCACAGAGGAGCGTAGCGTCTACAAGCACGCAGATACCTACCTTTTTATCCTTTTTTTGTAAGAATCCTGGTTTTCGGATTTCTCTCTCTCTCTCGCTCTCTCTCGCTCTCTCGCTCTCTCTCGCTCCATCCATACCATTTTCAGGCCCCGCCAATTTCCGAATGCGCGTGGGCTCATCGGGGTCCCGGGTGGGGACAGGCCGGTTGGCCCGCTTCTCCCAGAGCAGCATCCGGGCCAATGGGGCAGCCGCTGGAGCTGTCAGCTCGGCTGGTGAGTGTTCAGACACCTTTAAAATGGAGGAATTGGCAGACGGCTGGCTAGCAGAGAGTTTTTACGAAAAATGTTTTTCAGGCGGTGCCCCGCTGACGAGTGCTGATCCGTTGGCCGGCGGACGGGCGGTGAAGCATCGATTCGAGATTGTGAAGAAGCTGGGATCGGGTACCTACGGGAAAGTGTCACTCGCTTATGATCACAAAATGGACAGAGAGGTGAGGGAGACAGAGAGAGAGCGATAGAGAAAAAGAGAGAGTGAGTCAGAGAGAGTGATTTGAGAATTGAAAATCTTCCTTTCAGGTCGCTGTGAAGTTGATCAAAAAATCGGCCATCGAGAACAAGGCGGATCTGGTGCGGATTCGGCGTGAGATTCGGATCATGTCGGCGCTAAATCATCCGAATATCATCCAAATCTTTGAGGTTCGAGCGACAAAGAGAGGGCGAGAGAGAGAGCTAGAGATAGAGAAAGAGAGAAAGAGAGAGAGAGAGAGAGAGAGAGAGAGAGATAGAGAAAGAGACAGAAATATTAAAAAGATTTCAACCTCCATCTAGGTGTTCGAGAACAAGGAGAAGATCATCCTGGTGATGGAGTACGCGAACGGGGGTGAACTTTACGATTTTGTGTCGTCGAAAGGGTCGCTGCCGGAAGCAGAAGCGAGGCGGATATTCCGGCAGATTACGTCGGCCGTGTTGTACTGCCATAAGGTGAGTGGCTGGCGAGCTAGCCGAGATTTTGGGGGATTTTTGGACTTTTCCTTTTTCTGGCATTTTTCCAGCTGCTCAAAATGCTAGATTTTGGCTTGTTTGGCTCTTTACAGTGCGAAATAAGCTCTCATTTAACTCAGAATTAAGTTTGCAAATTTGTGCGACCTGCCAACACTCGAAAACTCCAGATTTTTGCCTTCACAGCCCCTTTAAAACACCCTCTTGCAGCACCTCGTCGCGCATCGAGATCTCAAGCTTGAAAACATCCTCCTCGACGAGCAGGGCAACGCAAAAATTGCCGACTTTGGCCTGTCCAACTATTTTGCCGACAAGAACTTGTTGACGACGTTTTGCGGGTCGCCCCTCTACGCATCACCGGAGATCATCAACGGGACACCTTATAAAGGACCGGAAGTAGGCCGCTTTGCAAAGCTTTCGGAAAATCAGTTTAATTTTCCAAATTAAACTTTTTAGGTTGATTGCTGGTCGCTGGGAATTCTTTTATACACGCTCGTCTACGGGTCAATGCCATTCGACGGTCGAGATTTCAACCGGATGGTTCGCCAAATCAAACGAGGAGCATATTATGAGCCGGAGACACCGTCTAGTCAGTTTTTTACTAGAAAATCAGCTTCTTGACCCCTAACAGACGTTCTGGCCAAAATACCGAAAAGCCGATGACTGAAACACCGACAATCGAAAATTTCGAACAACAAAAACCACCGAAAACCCGATTAAAAATTGCCGCCAGCCAAAATATTGCGAGAAAACTAAAAAGGGCAAATTCAAAACGGTAAATTCAGCGGAAAAACTAGGTGTCGGGATTTTGGTTGCCGGAATTTTGGTTTGTCGGCATTTTGGTTGTCGGGATTTGGCGTTTCCTAGCTCGAGCCCCCGTTTTTTCGCCATATTAGCAATTGGGAGCTTGGAGCTAGGAGCTAAAAGTTCAGAAGGTTCCAAAAACCGAGACGCGGCCGCGACGCGTGCGATTTTTTGCTCCTCTTCCTAGCTTTTGAGAGTTTTTTGGGAGCTGGGACCTACGAAAGCTTCTTCTCCTTCTAGCTCACAGCTTCGGCTTCTAGCTCCTAGTTACCAAATCAAGCTTTCCGACCGCTCAAGGGCAAGCTAGCAGAGACCTTTTTGGAAGCAATGTACCATTAATGAATTCATAAACTCCGGTTTTTAGCTGCCTCAATGCTAATCCGAAACATGCTGCGGGTGAACCCAGAGCGAAGAGCGACAATCTTCGACATTGCCTCCCACTGGTGGCTGAATCTGGATGAGGGGATGCCGGTTATCCAGGAGCTACCTGAGAATCAGGTATTTGCTTCAAATCCTTGCTCGAAATTCTTTCCAATTCTTGGTTGTTGAATTCCCATTACTGCATCCATTTTCAGATCACCGATCACACTCCGTTGACTGAAAGAGCAGAGACGATGGTGGTCCAAGATCTAGCCGACGAGACGGACGTCTTCATGGAGTTCGGCCATCTCTCCCATGAGACGAGGAGGAAGATTGAGGAATTCAGGAGGAGGAGGAAAGAGGCTGAGGAATATAATGATGCATGCCCGGTTAAGCCGCCAAAGGTACGTTCAAGGCGGCTCACGGAGCACGAGCAGACAAATTTATCAACCCTAATCGTTCAGACTCGAAAAACGGAGAACGGGGTCACGACGGAGGAGATGAGGAGCGACGAGAAGAGCTTGGTCGGCAGAAAGGAAGAGAAGAATGAACTCTTTGACGATCCGCTGGAGAGGCTACGACAAATCGAGAATAAGCTCTCTGGAAAGGGATCGGCGAGGGTCAGTCTCGCTCGCTTTCACTCTCTCTCTCTCCCTCACTCTCTCTCTCTCTCTCTCTCTCTCTCTCTCCTCATCGTCATAATTCCCTTGTTTTCAGCGCGTCTCCAAAGTCGAGGAGCTGAAGGACGAAGAGCGAGCGACACCATCAAGTTCGACCCCTCGTCGAGATTCCTGGAAAGGTGGAGCCCCAGCCTTCATCGGTCGCGATGTTTCTCCTCCCCCGGCTGCTCCTCCCCCAGCCACCTCATCCTCGACGACGATGAGGGCCGGGTCGGGGTGGAGGCTCGAGACGGACTCGCTGAATGTGTTGATGAACCAGGTACGGTTTTGAAGTTAACCAGACCGCGACGCTTCAGCAACACGTTCAGACGTCACTAGAGAGTTATCAATCATCGTGCTCGTTTCAGGTGCTGGAGCAGATGGAGAAGGGCCCTGTGAGTCTGAATATGGTCACCAGAATCAAGGCCCATCCCCTCTACGATCATCGGCCCATGGTCAAGGAGTTGCTCGAATCGATCATTGCAACCCAGCCACATAGTGTCGCCGAAAAGATTGCGCATCAGGTTTGTATTGTGTTTTTCTCAATATGTCGCTCTCTCTCTCTCTCTCCCTCTCTCTCTCGCTCTACCCCTCATCTTCCAGGAGCCATTGGTTTCTCCCAGCTCACCGACCAAAAAAGAGCCGACCAGCCCGGTCAAGCCGAAGCCCACGACTTCGGCGAGTGGAAAGAAGAAGCTCCAGACAAGACCGTGGAATAGCGTCGAGGTATGTGGATGGCGGCATTATGCAAATTCCACGAATCAGGTCGGTTTCGACGAGGATGTGGCCCTTGAGCAGCCACACGCCAGCGTCGTCAAGAAGGAGAAGACGGGAAAGATATCTCCAGGTAGAGAGAGCGAGAGAGAGAGAGAGAGAGAGAGAGAGAGAGATAAGAGAGAGTACGAAACCGAAAACTACCCATTTCTAGAAGAAGGCGACAGCGAGGAGGAAGAATACTCCGACAGTGAGCTCGAGGAGTTGGCCGAAGAGGTGGAGCAGGTGGGAATTTCATATTTTCATAGCATTTCTATAACAACATGGGAACTACAGTAACCCACCCATTTTTAGGTCGAAAAAACGGCTCCTGCCCCAGCTACCGTACCCCCGAAAGTGGAGGTGGTTGCCGAGCCGGCGCCTCCAGATCCGGTCCTCGCTTCGGTAGGTTAATTAGATTTTTTAGCGCCATAAACGCACTTACCGTACCTCTCCAATTATCCACACGGAGCACCGCGTACTAATCTTGAATTTTGCGGTAATTTTCTAGGGTCCCGCAGCGGAGGTGCCGCCCGTCGACCCACAATTCCTTGACGCCTTCGATCGAGGGCTCATCAAGAGGCAGTCAAAGGGAAAATATCAGGTATATTTGGCAAAAAACTGGATACTTGAGTACTGTAGGTATACTGTACCTTTCTATTAATCACTACTAGTCGCACTGCAATCAAACTGTCCTTTCCCTTTTCTTTACTATTTACGAAAAACTGATAATCTCTCTTTTCTGTCCTTCTGACCTAAAAAATGAATTTACATTCTTTAAATTATGCTTTATGAATACTATTCGCGAATCATCGGGATTGGGATGGGTCGGCTAGCTAGCAGAGAATCTTTGAGGAATCCGAGCAGGTCGAGCGCAAGCTGGCAGAGATTCTTTGAAGAATTGGGAGAAAGCAGGATAGCAGAGATTTTTTGAGAAATTAGAAGAGGGCTGGCTAGCAAAGACCATTGGGGAAAGGGGCCCGAATTGCCGGATATTTCAGAATATGATGGCCGATCTATATGGGCGGGGAATGGTATTGGAAGAGCCAGATCTGCCACGACGGAGAATTATTGGCGGTCCCCAGCCTACCCGCGATCTTTCGCCACTCCTCTTTGACAAGGTCCCGACTGGAATGGGTGTACCGTAGCGTGTTGTCGTTAGTAGCGTCGCGTCGTGTTGTCCTTCTTATATAAGATTTTGACTGAAAATTATGCAAATCATCGTCCTTCTACCAGCGTCCTTTGGATCGTTGCGGAACGGATACGTAAAACGCTATAAACCGTACTCGTCTCTGTCCAAAGTATTGTCGCGTTCTCCTGAGATTTTAGGCGAAAGAAGGACAAATTGGCATAAATAATGATGAAAATACCGTAACCCCAGTGTCTCTTGGAAACTTGTGGAACGTCTACCGTAACCCTGAAGCATCGTCAAGAGGAGTTCTGCGTTGTCACCGTACTCCTGTGGATGTTCCTGTTCAAACTTAACATTTTCTCACTTTTTTCAGTTTCCTATTTTTCACTAATCTCAACGACTTTAAGAATTACGTGTATATTGTGAATATGCCACCTAGAAAAATATATTCGACAAGTTTTAGGCCAAAAAGTACATCATGACGTACCCGAACGTGGCCGGAGACGGAAGTGAGGGAGAGGAGCTCGAGAATGGAGAGGGGAAGAAAAAAAAGAAGAAGAAGACCCAGGCACCGCCGTGGAGGGGAGTCGCTGCACATTCAAGATCACCGTCGCCGACAAGGGGGTATGTTGCTGTCCCACTCCCTTTAAATGTGGTCGGACGAGACTAGCAGAGATTCTTTGAGGAATTGGGACAGGGCAGGCTAGAAGAGATTCTTTGAGGAATTGGGACAGGGCAGGCTAGAAGAGATTCTTTGAGGAATTCAGAGAGGGCAGACTAGCAGAGATTCTTTGAGGAATTGGAGAGGGCAGGCTAGCAGAGATTCTTTGAGGAATTGGGACAGGGCAGGCTAGAAGAGATTCTTTGAGGAATTGGGAGAGGGCAGGCTAGCAGAGATTCTTTGTGGAAACGGAAGCGGGCAGGCTAGCAGAGATTCTGACAGGAATTTAGCAAGGTTACCCTATTCCAGGTGTGCCGGTTCGGTCCCGCCGCGAACCCCTCCACTCCTCAAAAGTGATACAGAAGAAGAAACCGATGAGGATGAGGACGAGGAAGAGGAGGAGGAAAAACCCCAACCTGCTGCTCCTCAAAAACCGGCCTTCACCTCCCCGACTCAGGCCCCTACAGCTACCAATGGAAGTGAGCATTTTTAAGGAATTTTGGAACTAACCGATCGCTTTCCTTACTTCTCGAGCCTTTTAAAGGGGCCGGGAATGCAGAAATCACGAGAGATTTCTTCCAAAATATTTGCTAGCCTACCCGCCGGCCGGGTTCTTCGGATTATTCTCCAAGATTGGGTCCTCGGCCTCTTTTCGGGGTTTTTGGCCGTCGGCATTTCGGGGTCCTCCGCTTTTCGAACTACGGCATATTCTAACAGTCTAAAACCCCTTCGGGGTCCCTTTAAACATTTCCGCTCCCCTCCCCTCCTCGGCACGCCATTCTGTCTCCCTCTTTTCCAGGGTTGGCCCATCGTATCCCGGCCGGGGCGCGGAAAGATTCGTTCACCCACACCGCACCCGCATCCATCCACACTTCGCCGGCTTCGTCAGGCACCGGTACACTCCTATCCACACCCCACAGCACCTACACAATGCCCTATTATGCACTAATGTTAGCATGATCCCTGAATTTTCCCTGCTCTTCCTCTCTCGAATGCGATGCTGTTCTCTCTCACTCTCTCTCGCTCTCTCGCCCTCTCTCGCTCTCTCTCTTTTCTTTTCCTCACTTTCTCTGTCACTCTTCTCTCCATCTCTCTATAACTCACGCTCAGGCTCTCTCGCTTTCTCTCTCTCTTTCTCTCTCATCTTTTTGAACCTCTCCCTCTCTCACTCTCTTAATCGCTCTAAGAAAATCTTAAACCCAAAGAATTTATCCAAATTGCATTTCCATTTTCCAGCCGTCGAAACAGCACCAAAACCCATGCAGGGCAAGTATATCGTCACCGTAGCCGAGCTGAAGTCCCCGACGAGGTAACGTACCTTTTTTACGTCAAAACAGGACACGTTCTAGCAAATACGCCCCGACCACCAACGGCCACCCGGCGGCTGCAAAGCCCGCAGCTGCGCCGGCGACCGTCGCTCCAGTAGCCATCGAACCGAAAGAGTACAACCCCGTTCACTTGACCGCGTAGGTTTTGAGGCGGAATTTTCGGAGAAAACGAGCAGAAAAGCATCGAAAACTACAGTTTTCTGCGAAATCTTCAATTTTTAATTTTTTCAATGGCTCGAACAATCATGCAATATATGGATCGATACTAACGTCTCGATCGCAAAAGGAGCATGAGCTCTAGCCTAAGCCTAAGCTGAACAAAAGAATACTCTTTAGCGGCTCCCGTCTCTCCGTTGAGGGACCAAGTGGAGGTGGGGCAATTGGTGGTGGCACTGTAGGGGGTACAGTAGGAAATGGTCCCACAACGGCCAGTCGGCCACGACCCCAGGCATACACCCGGAGAGCCATCTCCTCCGTTGGGGAAACGGCCGACCTGGTGGCCCACTATCTGGGTAGGGCCCAGGCTGTCGGTCTCTCGTCTGCCCTGGCCCCGGGTCCTGTCTCTACTTCCGCTTCATCCACCACCAATGCCCCACCTGGTCGTCATTATCCACTTGGGGCTGCGCCGGGCAGAAGCTTTGCCACGTAAGCCAGAAAATGGAATGGATAGCGCATCCATGGCTGTATCCAAATCACGCTTTGGTTCGGGAGAATTGGGGTTTCGTCGAAAGGAGTGAGACGGAAAAGCGAATAGGGGCAGCCTAGAAGAGATTCTTTGAGGAATTGAGAGAGGGCAGGCTAGCAGAGATTCTTTGAGGAATTGGGAGAGGGCAGGCTAGCAGAGATTCTTTGAGGAATTGGGAGAGGGCAGGCTAGCAGAGATTCTTTGAGGAATTGGGAGAGGCAGGCTAGCAGAGATTCTTTGAGGAATTGGTAGAGGGTAGGCTAGCAGAGATTTTTTGTGGAATTGGGAGAGGCAGGCTAGCAGAGATTCTTTGAGGAATTGGGAGAGGGCAGGCTAGCAGAGATTCTTTGAGGAATTGGGAGAGGGCAGGCTAGCAGAGATTCTTTGAGGAATTGGGAGAGGGCAGGCTAGCAGAGATTCTTTGAGGAATCCCGTTTTTCAAATCCATTCGACGAAACCCTTGCATGCCACAGTAGCCGGGAAATTTTTCGTTCTTTTTTGTTTTGTCAGCACATCCACAGCACCATCCTTGGTTTTACCAAAAATTAATTGTCTTTTTGGGTTACGGTACCGTACTTTAGTGTCATTTGGTGTCACATGTACGGAAAGATGTTTTGATACTCGCTAATTAACGAGGCTGGCTGCTGTTGAATGGCTTTTTAGAAGAATTTGCTAGAAGCCAGCAGCTTGGAGCTAAACTGACTTTGTGAAACTCTTAAGTCATGAGCTAGGAGCTACTATAGAAGCCGCGAGCTGCCATTAGCTAGGAGCTGGGAGCTGGGGAAAAGGTGTTGGGAGCTAGGAGCTATAAGGAGCAAAAATCCACTAGGAGTTGGGAGCTGCTGCGTAAAGCTAGCAACCAAAGCTCGAAGCTAGAATCTGCGAGTTATGATAGTTTCTTAAGCGCTAGAAACTAGGAGCTACACGCTGCTACAAGATGCTCGAAGCTGGGAGCTGTAAAAACCAGCCCTTAATAGTCTGAAATCAGCCTCCTAAACCCCGTTAAAAATATCGTCACCTCAGTTGAACCTAAGTTTATCACGCGTTCTGTGCAACATTGTGTTGTCCACCCCCAATCCAAAGCCCTGTCCCCTTACAGCCATCGACGACGAGAGAGCAGAGAGAGCAGAGATAGAGAGGCCAGCCAACCCCTACCGGCCATCGAGAAAGAGAAGGAGAAGGAAAACGTCGAATCGCCGGAGAAGGACGATGAGGCCGGCAAGGATAAGGCCGGAAAGCACTCCTGGGAATCAGCGGCTGCCTATATCCGGCGGAAAAACCGCGAGCGCCGCATCCGGAACCGGACGATTGGCGATCCGGAGGATGTGCTACGGTAGAATATTTCACTCACCATTAACAAAAATGGGCGTTTTTAAAGACATTGGGAAGTCAAAATGCGCCTTTTCAACCGCTCAACCTTTACCAAAAATTAACTTCGACTTTTGAAGCGGTTTCTGGACGTTTTAAAGGGACTCGGAAGTCAAAAAGACCTTTTCTAAAGCTTGGCTAGTTGCCAAAAGATAACTATGATTTTTTTGCACGGGTTTAAGGCAGTGAAATCAAAAACGGTATTTTCGAGATTTCGGCTAGCTGCCAAAAATTCATGTAGCCATTTTTTGCCAGCGCATCCCCTTTCAAAAATCCATCGCTTTTCTCAACCTAAATTACTATAGCAAACATCCATTAAACAAATTTTAGGATTTAAATAGATATTATCAGTAAATTTTACACAAATTTTAACCCTCTGCTGAAAACCATAATTCTTAAGTTTTTAAATCGAGACAATACCCCAAATGTTGCTAATCCCAATCGATATTTGCATTCATTTTTATGGACAACTCTACATGGTACTGACATTTTATAAATGTCCCCCATTTTAAACCCAATTTTTGAGTGCCATTAATGCGGTGACTAGGCGCTAATGAATTCGGCGAAAAGTGGGGCGACGGCAAGTCAAAAATGAGAAAATCGTATTTTATTTGCATCAAACTTATCTTTATCCATATTTTATCGATGTAAAATCGGATCTTCAGAAGTTTCAAAAATCCATAGCCTTTTTTGACTTGCTGGGCCTTTAGGACTCATTGGACGCGAGTTTAACCCATTTTCAGGGCGCTGAGCGGAGTGGATATAGCCGGAAGTGAAAGCCGAGGTGACTATTCGTCCACCTCAAACTACAGCGCCGGCACCGGGTATACGGTAAGCGGTACACGGGATAAAAATTGAGTTTGAATAAATTCAGCCGAGCTACATGGATCGAGCTACGCGCGCTACCAGGGACTACTCGCCCGAACGTGATTACGGTTATGGGTCAGTTTTTAGCGGATTGGGAGCAAGCGAGAGAGATAGAGAGAGAGAGAGAGAGAGAGGGGGGGAGAGCGAGAGACAGAGAGAGAGAGAGCGAGATAGAGAGATTCATCATGATTTTGCGTCGTCCAAATCAGAAAAGCCGATTTCCTGCCTCAAAGTCCATTCTGACCAGAGTACAGTAACGTTGGTCTTTGTAGCGTAGCGTAATTAGTAGCGCGTAGTGCAGTATTGTTGCGTAGCGTTCAATTCTAAAGCGCAGCGTAACCTAGCATCACCTAGCGTGGTGTAGCTTAATGTATCGTAATGTAGCTGGGTAGCGTAGCGGCGGCGTACGTAGCGTTGCGTAGCGTACCATAATGTCCTAAAAACCCCTAAAAATTTTCATTCACCGCCAAAACGACCAAAAATGAGGGCGGAAACCTTGTGGGGGTTCCCTTCTCTGCTAAATCCGCATGGTAAATATCGTCCTCTCTCCCCATTATGTGTTGTCCCCAGAGGGGGTATTGTCGCGTAGTGTTCAACACCGTCTTGGGCCCCCTTTTTCGACAAATCCGCTTGTTTGGCCCGTTTTGGCCCCCGACCGTTCCGGGGCGAAACCCGAGGACTTCCTTACGCCTCCGCGCGCCCTCCGCATTTCCGCGCGTCGCCCCAAATCCGTTTGATTCCTTTGGCCGGCCTCCGTATTTTTGCGTACTCTAGATGGTGCTCCGACGCGCGTTTACTTATAAGTAAGTATGGAAATTTGATGCACTAAAAACCATTATAAATTATTTCAAAAATAAAGAATTATTTCAATTTTTATGGCAAGCTAGCAGAGATCGCTAAGAAAATCTGGAATTAGTAATATACAAATCGGGCGCAAAAATTACTATGAAAGCTGCCAAGCTACAGTAATCTCTCTGCAGGACCCGCGGCGGCACCTCCACCCACGCCACACCCACCAGCTCACGGAAATATGATGAGGTCAGTGGTTTATCATCAAAATTTGGTCTCGAATTTAAATACGATTTTAAAGAAATCGGAAGTAAAAAAGAATTGTTCAGGATCCTTCAACGGCCCCATGGAACGTCAACAGGTTCGAGGTGTACCGTACCCGGGCGGAAAGGAATCGGGAGCCTGCACCATCGTGAGCTTTTCAGTCGTAGTATTGTAGCGTATGCGTAAAGTTGCGTATCATCGCGTATCTTAGTCGAGCATACCTATCGCCACTTTCCCTCACATCAATACAAAATATTATTAATACGAAAATAGCGTTTAATTACGTATCGTCGCGTAACCGCGAGCGGCATACTGTACCGTGCGCGGCGTGTCCGGGCGTAGCGTTAAATACCTTCTCTAAACCTATTATTAGTAGTACATAGCGTACTAGCGCGTTTCGCCGCGTAAAGTAGCGTAGCGTACTGCAGAGCGATGCGTAGTCACTATTTTTGATCACGAATTCCCTGATTCAGTTCCGTGGCAAGCGGCTACTCCTCCCGCACCACCCTCTACCAACCCTCTACCGGCTACTCGCCAGCCCCCTCATACGCCACAGCTTCATCCTATCAACCAGCATACACATCACGTAGTCCATATGATAACGCGACAGCCGGCGGATACACCACATCATCAGCGAGAAGGAATTTTGACTATGAGAGATCACGTGAGTTCGCGAGCAGTTCAAGACAAGCAGTTAGTTAGGAGCTGGGCTCCGATCCTAGCTAAGAAATCGTGCTCTTTACAGTAACTCCCGGTGAGAGCGACCGTCTGGCGCTGTCGACAGCTCCAGATGGCCGTCGAGGTGTGCCACGACGAGTGCATTCCGCCCTTTCGGAGCAGGACAAACGGAACTACGCGAGGAGCAGATCAACGGATAGGGCAAGGGCGGAATTGGACCATCTGACTGGTGGGTTGACTTGAAAGAGACAGAGCGAGAGGCAGTGAGAGAGAGAGAGAGAGAGAGAGAAAGAGAGAATGAGAGAGAGTGTGAGAGCATCAGGAGATGATACTCCCTTTTTCAGGCCCACTGAGCGGTGTTCGTTCCCGCCTGGTAACCCCCGAACTCTCAGCCGTCTCCGAGCACCCAGCCGGCGCCTATTCCTCATCCAGCTATGGCTATGGTGGCTATGAGCGCGACTCGCATCTGGATCGCGAGAGCCTCGGACGGGACGATAAGCCAAGGAGCATCCTAAAAAACAAGGTAGCACATTGGGCTCTTGCTCACCTACCGTACTGCTCCAGAATGACGTCGAGCCGGCGTCGAGCGTCGGAGGGGTCCGGGGTGTCATCGATCGGCTGAGACGGCATTTGAGCCTCGAGAAGACGCAGAGCCCCCCGCCTGTTGCATTCCCAAGCAGCGAAGGTAAGCTGGTCTCTCTCTTCACACTCTTACTCTCTCTCTCTCCCGCTCTCTCGCTCTCTCTCTCTCTATCTCTCTCAAAGGGAAACGGGCAGAGAGCATCGAGGAAACTTCCATTTTCCAGCAGCCAAGATGAAGAAGCGTTCATCGATCGACATGAACCGACGGAAGACAAGCGAGCTGCGGCTTGGCGATGGCGGCACCATCACCACAATTGGGTACGGTAGCTTGGGCAACTCTTAGAAACCGATCTTGGATTAAAAACTGTTTATAACCGCTTTTTTTCAGGTATTCGGAGGCGTCTAGCGGCTACAAGCGGGCCAGCCCTCCCCGCGATACAAAGGGATTATCCTGGCGGACCGAACCGTCGACCACATCTACCGATTATCCCTATCTGGGGGCTAGCTCGTCAGTTTTTCCTGATATACTATTAAAATACCTCATCAAAACTAAAATCTGGGTGCTTTTGCACTATCGGGGGGGGGGGTATCACAGGGAATGCAGCTTTTCCCATCGTATCCAATTCTTCTACTATAAGTAAGGACGTTGAACAATATGCTACAAACTACAACCAATTACAGACGCTACGATACGGGCACGAGCAGCACCGCCGACAAGTACGGCGTGGGGAGCAGCAGCGGCTACACGTCGAAACTGTCGACGACGGCAAGCGCGTCACGGGACCCGCCCTATGTGCCCCAATATCGCAAATATCCGGGTGAGAAACTTTTTATTTTCATTCAGGTTCTTAAAAGCCGACAAAATGAAATTTCGGCATTTTAATTAATGTTATTTTCTTTAAAGGGGCTAATTTTTAACAAATTTTGAGAATTACGGTGCTGTACTCAACACGGGCTTGTTAGTTTTCCAAAATCCGTATAACTCTGCCTTAATAACTTCTTTAAAATATCGAAAATCGAATGAATAGTCTTTCTTAAATAAAATAAATCATCTTTTGCTCCAGGTTCCTCGACGGGCCGCGACTCGTCGGCCCTCAACCGCTACTCGTACACCCCGGGGGCTACGCAACGCTACACCTGGTACGATGACCCCAATATCTACTAGTCGGTGAAGCTAAGGCTCAGGCTTAGGCTGAAGCGTATGCAAGCCACCTGATGCTTACCCTCCCCATTTCCTCCAAATATCAGCCATTTGAAATTTCAGTTTTTTCCTTGGTTTTGCTTTTGTCATTTTTGAGGATTTTAAAGGGCCAAAAAGGCACCCTGAAAGTGGCTAATCCCTTTAAACCGCCAAAGAATGCTTTTTCGTCTCCTTTTTCTGTACCTTTCACCTACTAGTGCAATTCTCATATCGCTGCGACCCCCCAGAAGCTGTATACGGTATCTACCGTATCCCAGAAATCCGCTCTTTACCGTACCCACTCTTTTGCCTAGGCCCAAATTCTAGTCGAGACCCAGACCATACAGCTGCTGTCCGGTTTTTTGAACTTTTGCTCCCCAGACTCTTTAAAATTCGAGTGCCCCCGGATTTTCGCTCGCCCACGTGTACGTACACCACCATATGCGTCAATGTTTTGTGCGTTTAATTTAAATTTATCCGATAAAATGATGTTTTCGTAAATAGTTTGAAGGAGCGAGAGCGAGAGATCGAGAGAGAGCACGAGCGAGAAAGAGAGTTTTGGAGCGGAAAAGTATAATTAGAAAAAGCGGAAAGTATAGAAAGTCAGTGCGAGAGAGAGAGAGACAGAGAGCGAGCGAGAGACAGAGAGTGAGAGGGCGAGCGTGAGAGAGACAGACAAACAAAATATCGCGAACAAGATAAAGCGCTCCTCAGCAAACCAGCCCATGCCCAATCAAACATCAATTAAAAACGACAAAAATGCTAAAATCACACTGAAAACCGTCATTTGGAGCCGGACGGAAGCGCCGCCGGATTTCGGGTTGGACTGAAAATTTGAGGGTGAAATTAAATTATGCAAGCGTAATCGGTTCTCTGGATTCTACCTTCCCGGTCCCCTGAAAATTACCCTTCTATTTTCATCGCCATCCACATAGCCACTGGTGGGTACCGTCCAATTTCCATCGCCCAGGATCGTCGGCTGGGGCGGGTAGGAGGGGCGGCGCTTCGGAAGAACCTCGCGACGCGGTGCAGCCCTCTATAGGAAAGTAATGTACTAAATGTAAGTTATATTCTGGCTCTAAAGGACCAGCAAGGTGTGCCAGAGAGAGAGAGAGGAGAGAGAGAGAGAGAGAGAGAGAGAGCGAAGGAGAGAGAGGATGTTCCACTGACCTGGAACGTATTAGTGCAGTTTTCGGTGGCCAGCCTCGCCGTCGCCTCATCAAAATTACAATTCTCCTCGTCGCAGACGTAATAGGTAATCCGTCGGAACTTGTAAACTCCCGCCTAAACATGGCACAGTCCCCTAAGCCCTGCTCGATCTACCGTAATCGCAAACGCGGCATTGTCGGCATTTTGGGAAAGACAATACTGGGCCGAACGGGTCTGCTGCCCGACGAGCGCGTGGATCTGCTCCTCCATGCCGTCAATCTGGAATCAAACAGTATATTAATTTCGATTTTCCTGATAAAAATCTTCGATTTTTGAAAGAGAAGATGCACGTTAGAGATAAAAACTAATTCCTTAATATTGTTATTATGAACAAGGCAACACAAATTAACTTGAACCAGGGTTGAAAAGCCGCTTCGCGACTTTTCAACCCTGGCCCCGTCTGACCCCGTTTTATCCTTCACTTTGCATAATTTTCCTGAATTCAGATGACAAAAAATGAAAAACTACCTGTTGAGCCCCTTTATATAGTCGAATCTCCGCTTCCGGTCTACGCTAATTGTTCCTAACAAAGAGGTTTTTACAAAAACTTCTTTTTAATGTCGAAAATAGGTGATTTTGTTAAATCTGATATGCGTGCAGTCATTTCCAGGCCATTACGCATCTAATGACGTATCATACATACCTTAAAATTCATCCCCTATCGAGATATCCTCCGGACAGACAGACGGAAGTGGATGCAAAGTGGCACACACAGACACACACACAAACACACAGACACTATTTTTTATATATAGTAGGATTATTCTCACCACAGTGGTCAGCTTCTGAACGACGTCCACTTCACCGGTAGCGTAGACGCAAAATGTGCCCTCGCATTCTAGAGGTTCTGAACGTTAGCATTCGAAAATTAAGCTAAAATTTCTCAAAGATCTCTGCTACCTGCTTCTCGTAGTTTTTCACCCCAACGTCCTCGCATCTACCCACCTTGTCCACCCGGAAGCACACATTTCGGCCCTTTTCGCTCAACATCCGAGAACGTAAAATGGTTGCAGTAGTCGCTCGTACAGCGCGCAAAAAGCGACACGACGCCTGGGTCTTTTTGTAAGGCGTACAGGCCGCCCTCGTAGGTGAAGCTGAAAATAAAGGAAGTAGTTATATCCGTCAAAGGTTGAAAGCCTTACCTCCAAAGCAAATCCGCCTGATCTCCTGCCTGAATTGGCGTCGCATCGGTGTGGTATGAGAAATGAGGGTCTGGGGTCCCCGCCCAAAGCTTTAGCGTCGAGATTTCCTCGTCGCCGTTTACCTCAAATTTTATGGATTTTAACGTTTCGAGCATTGCTGCCTATATCCCAAATCGGCTGATTGTCCTGGCAAAAACCCTCAAAAATTGACGAACCATCAGCTCGCCGTTCACTGTGCATATCGGGAAATTGCGCCGGGAGATGGCGGTAACGATAGAGTGGCTGTGAAAGTGGTGGTTGTAAATCTAAAGCTAATCTTTACAAAAGAATACTTTACTGTAGCTTGCGCATCTAGACTAACGTAATCTTAGGCAAAAAAATTAGGCGCTTTTCTACCTCATTGTAGACGTTACACCAAACGGGGGCCATCGTAAAGTTGCGCTCGATCGAACCGCGATTGCAATTGTTCGAACTGAAAAGAAAATAGATTAAGCCTAGGTTAACGCGCTAAAAGAATGATTAAGTTTCTGGAAAAGATATTAAGACAAAATTCATCAAAGCTTACTCGCAAATACACAGCGTCCCCTTTCCGGGGTATGTTTGGCAGCCGACCGGATAGCTGAAACCGGAAAGGCAGTCCTGAAATCAATTTATTGGCCTGGAAAATGGTCAGCTAACCCGATCCATCACATCTTCTTCGCTTTTGAAGTAGTAGCATAGATCCCCACGACACGAGCCAATTCTGAAGAGGAAAATTAAGAAACCTGTAAAATACTCACGTATAATTGTCTACCCGCTTGGACTCGATGAAGCCCTGCTGCCGAACGCATTTGATCGCGTAAATCGGGATCAATTGAAAGATGAATAGGGCTAAAGCTAGCATCTTTCCAAGGCGCGCTTCGAGATACTCTTCGCCAGTTCACTTCACCGGGCCGCCCGACGTTCGCTCCCGAACACGACGAACATGCATTTTTGAACCTTTTTCGGCTGGAGCAACCTATCGATTCCGCGCGATGAATACACAACGCTCGTCGCAAGCCCATCGCCGGCCAGACACCAAATTGAAAAAGTAAAAGGCGGAATGCATTTTTTTTGTCCATTATTACTGTTCGCGTGGATCGAATAATACTTTATTAGCAAGAACAAGAATGCATGTATTAATTTCAAAGGCATATGAATAACGATAGTAAAAAAATGCTGAGTGCGCTGTTTTCAAGTGATCGGTTTAGCCTCAGATGATCCAGTCGTCGTCCGAGTCATCCAGTTCCACGGCCTGGGCCTCTTTCAACGTTTGCGGCAGCAGCGCTTCATTTCTTCTGATGAGCATCTAAAAAACAGAATATCTCAAATACCTATAGCTAGAGTTGTTGTTATTCGACCCGGGTCGAAATGATGGAAACTTTTATAGTCCCCCGCAGCGAAAATTTGTAATATCGATAACTTTTTATAGTCAAATTCTGCTAACATTTTCATTTTGATTCTGTGAGATTATTTCCTAAATATTTTGAGTCTATAAGTTTTCATGCTAAAATCACAAAGAACGACACACCATCCATGACAGAGGGAAGAGGCTCCGAAAGATGGCCGCGCACGGAGCAAGGCAAAGGAGGCCGTTCTTTATGATTCTAGCATGAAAACTCATAGTTTAATGACTCAAAATGTAGCAAAGTTTCACAGAATCACGGAATCAATATGAAAACTAAATCGCGGAATTCTACTTTAGAAAAAGCTATCGATTTTAAACAGTTTTCGCTGCCGAGCCTACAAAAGTTTCGACCATGTCGACCCGGGTCGAATAACAACTCTACCTATTAGCTCACCGCCGACAAGAACGCGTTTTTTGCTTCTTGATTGCGCTCAGGGACGCACGGTTCAACGACATTTGTCTCCGACAGGCACAAGGTCTGAAAAAAAGTGGGTAATAAGTGTAAAGTAGTGCTGCCAAAGAAGACAAACAATGCCGGATTAGAAAAGTGTTCAGTCAGGATCAAAAAGATACCTCTACTCGGATGAAATCCTGGGGAATAGGAGCCGGAACCGGAGCACGCGTCTAAAGCTAAATTAGGCGGAAAAAAAACAAGATTACCCATGGATTTTGGGCCGTTGTTGAGGCAACTTTGGCGTTTCCATCATTCGTTTTCGGCCTTGCGGTAGTCGGTTCGGGATGAGCAGGAGGTTTGGAAGGCCACGTCGGAGCGCTTGGCGTTACCTTAGAGCCGAAAGCAGGAGTGGCGGGCTGTTGTTTGTTCTAAAGGAAACGTAAGAGACTCTACGCTAATATACCTGTGGTAGTTCGCTAGGATATATCTTGACAGCACGGTTCTTGAGCGAGGGCATGAACTTTGGCGGGGACGCCCTGATCGGCGGGGCACTGACGGCAGGCGGCGCGGGCTTCTCGTTGGGTGCCGGATCCGCCGGTGGTGGTGGCTCAGGTCGATTTTCAGATTGGTGGCGCGACGTCGCAGGGCTCAAGACCAAGGGTTGAGCCGGTTGTACGCCCATCTAAAAACGGATCAACGCAAAAAAATTGCCACAAACCGCTCTGTAAAGCGCGGACTCTCTCCTGCCCATTCGGCCCATCTGTACCTCCTCATCGTTGTCGAGATTTTGGAAGTACATGACGGCCTGAAATTGAGGATTGGTAAGATTTTGTAAGCAGCGAGGAACTGGTGGTAAAAGAGAGTAAAAAATCCGGACTCAAACAGAAAAAAATAGACCGGCGATGTGAAAATGGAATGCTACGACCATTACCTACGGTAGCGTCATTTGGCGTGGAGCGGAAGCGGAGTGCTTTTTAAAAACGAGGTCGCTGCTGCTGAATTCATCGCATAATTGAGATAATTTTAATTAAATAAAACTAAAATACTTTCGAATTCCTGGCTATTCTCTCCTTTTTTGGCTCGAATTCCTTTTTTATACAGTAACATTTAAATTTACTGTAATTTATACAGCAATTCAGACTATGTTCGCTCCGCTTGACTGCCATGATCATTGTTTTTCTAAGAGCTTTTTCGGGTCAGTTCCACGCTTTTTCGCCTTTCTGCATCGCCCTCTCCGGGGCCCCGGGGACACCAGGACAAGCAGAAGTAAACACACTTGTGCGCAGGCGACGTGAAGCCATTCAATCCATTGCCCTCCCCAACTGGCCCGAGCTTCACACAAAAGCCCACACAGACATTTCGGACATTCAACCCCGCTCGTCTACCCTAGGAAGTGTGAAGAAATCTTGTTTTAGGAAATTTTCACTTTGTCTTTTTATTAGATTTTGTTGTGGCGCCATATCTTATCGGAGCGCCGTTATTCTAGCTCGCCAACGATCGTTCATTATTCAAATCCAGCATCGGGTCTACGGGTTTCAGAAAGAGCAACCGCTCGGCCCTGGCAATTTGTTCAGCCGGTCACCCTCCCCGATATTCGTAGACGGGATATGTTTTGGCTGCGGGCCCCCCAATCTGCCCTCGCTATCAGAAATATAATGTCGGGCTGATCGTCGCCTCGGCTAGCTTTTAGCAACCCAAGACAATCGATTTGGGGCCCCACATTTGCTCGGGACCCATCAATTCCGGCGCACAATTTTATGACTTTCACGGCTGGGCTGGAGTGGCTCCACTAAAGCAGCCGGCTCTTCCGACTCCTCCCGGCTTTCTAGTGCCGAATTCGGTTAGGCCAACTCTTTTGTGGAGGATTACCCTTTTCTGCTGCTCGGGGCCTAGTCGATGACTAAACCTCAACGAAATTTCAAAATGACGTTTTCCGGAGGCCAGAGAACCAGCCATCACATAAAAACTTTCACTAGTCGACCTTCAAAGGTCCCTGGAGGCTCTGAACTTTCTGGAGAGCTTTTCTGGTTCTGGACTATTAGCGAGGGTATAGAGAAATTTTTAGGGTTTTATAAGGTATTTTCTAGTGTTTTTTTTACTAAAACATCATTAAAACTTTTTAGAATTTTGAAAATTTGTTGACATTTTTGACAAAATGAATTTTTTCACAAAAGTGGATGCTTTTTTTGTGGACTTTTTATGCAGAAAAATGATGCGTATACCAACCTTATTCGGATCCTACGGGCAATAGGACTCAACCTGCTAACAATCCAGAACTAACTATATTTTGCCCGAAAATGTCCTAGATCCCTACTAATATGCTCCAGCCGTCTTAACACTTTTTCAGTAATTTAATTCCAGGAAATGGCCTTCGTCCGACTCATTTGCAGGGGCCACCTGGCGCCAGACAACCCCCATACAAGGCAGGGACCCCCAGCTGACCAAGTGTCGTCCTCTATTTGGGCGCCACTCGGACAACCCTTGGACTCTGGGCCCTCACGCGCTTTTGCATTCAGCAACCGCCCATCAATAGGGCCCACACCCACCGGTCAGCTCGGCTTTAATCTCGGCCTAGGGGCCGTGGGCTGCGTCTCAAGTATCACCTTTTTTCGCCCGGCTGACACCGGGTCCCTTGCGCCTCAAACCTAGACCTTTCCCGCGCCCAAACCAACTGATTACGGGGGCAAAACCCGGGGATTATGCTTGTAAATGTTAAAGTCGGCTTTAAATTCAATTTTGTAGACTTGTGTTAACCTTTTTTGTTTGTGTGGCTGTTTAATATTGCACAAAAGCGAAATTAGCGAACCCACTTGAGCATGCAGTGAAAATCAAAAACCTACGCTACTTATAAATGAGACTTTCAAAATGATCTCGAAAATTTTGTTTTTCGATTTTTCGGAAATCTTTTATTTTTCTTTTCAGCTCTTCGCCGCTTCCCAAAAAAGCCGCCCTGGCTTCCTCAATCCGATGACGGTAACCTACAATTTGGACATTGTCGAAACCTCGTTTCTCGGGTACGCGATTATTGATACGTTTACATATTCGCCATATTTTGTTTAGCTTTCTGAAACTACAGCTACGATGGCGGGGCAGCATTTGGAAGTCGGTGATGCTCGAGCTGGCGCTGTACTCCTTGGTCTTCGGTCTGATTATGCTCATCTACCGATCCGACTATGCGATCACACCGCAGACGAGAGAGTATGGTTGTCGTTTGAGTCACAAATTGAACTTCAGGGCCTGGGACAACTTTGCCGCATTATTCGATATGAAATTGGACTACATCCCGCTCACCTTCATGCTCGGATTTTTTGTGACGATCATTGTCGGCAGATGGAACGAGATTTTCAACAATATCGGATGGGTCGATAAGTAAGAAAAGCTTATCTTTACCGTGTAATTTGAATTTTAGCACTGCCCTTTTCCTCGCCACTTATTTACGCGGTGCTGACAACGCTGGGCGAATGCTACGACGAAATGTCATCAAATACATGGTCTTAACACAGGTAAGAAAGTCACCGTTTTTTTCTAATATTTTCTAGGTCCTTGTCTTCCGCGACATTAGTATGCAGGTCAGGAAGCGTTTCCCAACATTGGAGACTGTTGTGGCAGCAGGTAGAATTTTTGCTGTTGCTTTAGTAACCCTCTAGGCCTGATGACCGAAGCGGAGAGACAAGCCTTTGAAGACACGGCCTTTCGCTACAACAAGCATTTTATGCCGATCGATTGGGCATTTTCAATCTTGTTCGAGGCACGACAGGGCGGAAAATTGTCTGCGGATATCATGCTGAACGAGATTTTAAAGGTTGCTTTAATTTTTTTTTTGGTATTTATGCTCATTTAGCACATCACCGAATACCGCACGGGTTTGGCTAGGTTATTGAATTTTGATTGGGTGCCGATTCCGCTGGTCTATCCTCAGGTTTTTAATTTTTTTGTTTATTTATTTAGTCTGTATTTAGGTGGTGTTCCTCGCTGTGAGATCGTATTTCTTCATTTGCTTGCTGGCCCGACAGAGTGTGCTAATTGATGGGCAAGTGCCGAAGGACGGCAACAAGGTTGGATTTTTTCGCTTCGGTTTTTGTGTTGAAAAGGATGGTTTTATTGTTTCTTGATTTTTAGTGGTATCCGGTAGTGCCCTTCGTGATGACAGCGCTTCAATACATATTTTTCGTCGGTTGGATGAAGGTTCGGTTCCGGAACTTTGTTCATTTTTGTATAGGTCGCCGAAAGCCTAATGAATCCGCTCGGCGAAGACGACGACGATTTTGAGTGCAACTACCTGATCGATCGGAATCTTGGGGTTTTGCTAACTATTAGAGTTTATGGCATTTTTAGGTGGGGATGTTCTACGTTGACGAGATCTACAGCAGCCCCCCGCCACAGGAAAAGGATTTCTTCTGGCAGGACCGAGCCAACGTAAAATTTGATTTAGCGGTTTATTCCGATTTTAGGGAGAGCCACTTTATTCGGCCGACACCGCGAGCAAGCCAAAGTACCCGCAAATCGGATCGGTGGCTCAAGTCGAGTGGGTTATTCGATTCGTTAGAATTATTTATTAAAATACCGGTTAATCTTTTTTTCAGACCCAAAGCTGATGAAGTCGTGATGATGCCGCACGTTGAAGACCAGCAACAACTTGAAAATTCACTGGATTACGGCGATGGGCATCGTCTACTTCCTCGCGGGATTTCGGTAAGAAACTAACCTCATATTTTGACCAAATTTAGGTCGTCTCCGTGAACCGTGTCTCTGATTCGAAGACGTCACTAAATACACGGAACAAGGGTTTCTTGGAGAGTGTGCGCAACAGATTCAGGTTTTCGTCTTTTCCTGCTTTCACCAATTATTTTAATTTTAGTCGCAACTCGACGGTTACGCGACCAAATCGCTTGCAGCTCTCGCGAACTTCTCTTAATACCCCCGACGGGATGGCCCAGTATCCGGTATTTTGGTGTAATTTTTAGATTTAGCCGGGGTATTTTCAGATGTCCACCTGCACGAGCGCCATCGACATCGTCGACGAGTTGGCGGCGATGAGCGAGAAAGTGCCCCAAAATGAGAAGGACAGCCTGTTGCCGGAAGGTGAGTGGTTTGCTGTTTCCGATAATTTCTTAAAATTAGGTGACTTATCCCCTCGATCGCCAACTCGTCGTTCCCCGATCGGCGAGGACAACCTGATGCCGTCGGTGCCCGAGGAGGACGAGGAGCACCAGCGGACCCGCACTTCGGTGAGCTTATTTATGCTTTATACAGGGCGTCCCAAAAAAGGCGAGATACCTAAGAAGGAAAAGAAGAAAACAAAAAAAAACCACACAAAATCCTTCAATAATTCCAATTTTTCCAGCTTGACCTCAAAAAATGGCGGCAGCTACAAGAAGACATCACGAAGAAGCAGGGCAAGGACCAATAAGCTCAACTCACATTCCTCATTTACTCAACGTGCAGCCAGTCAGTGATCTGTTAAGAATTTGTGCCTTATTTTTCTCTCGTTCTAATCTAATCCAGTATCTTCATATCCTTTTACACGTCGATCTCTCACCGGTTCCACTGAGCTTTAACCCCCAGTTTTTAGACTCATACACACAAATTATACTTTTAGCCTCCCGTTTTGCATTTATTATGAATTGTGTTGCCCGCGTTGTGATCACAATCGGTTGCTGTTGCTCCTCCTCTCACAGTATTCTATGCGAGTGTGCCTATTTGTGGCTTTAAAATTGTCGTCGCTCTTTTGTGTGTATGGTAATGTGTGCAATGAATAAGAATTGACTACTCGCAGTTGATTGAAGTGGTACTGGAGATCATTTATTAGCGGTTCATTATTAAGCGGAAATGCGTGTCGATGGGTGACCCGTACGGGGATTCAGATGATGGCAAGACCAGATTTAGAAGCGTAAACCAGGAAGAAAGAAGCAAGGTTTAGAAGATTTCCCTGAAAAGTATATTTAAAATTGAGGATCGTTTTTAGATACGAGTCTTGAACAGGAAAGTACCTGATGGCGGCATCGCCATTGGAAAAGACGCGCAACAAGAAGTCGGCCGATTCGTGCGGCTCGAAAGTGCATGGAATTACGATGTATTGGCCGGGCGGGACGCGGAAACGAGCCGTGACCTGGAATATAATTTGCAAGATTATGCTTCCGGAACGTAAAAACTTTACCAATTTTTATAAAAAATACAGAATTATCGCTTTTGGCCGATACCCACCTCTCGCATATTGACGAACACCGGCACCTTGGCCACCGAGCGGTTCGACCGGAAGAAGCGCTCGTCCAGCTTGCCGGTGAAATTTGGAGGAGCCTAGGGGGGTGATTTATTTTTATACAATTGTTATTTAATACCCGGTAGACTGAAAACCCGATCGGGAGATTCTCTTTGCCATGGCTCTTCATCTCACGCCGGAATTTCTGCAACACGGCGACGATGACCTAAAATTTCTTGGTGATACTGACTTTTTAATTATTTTTAGTTTACCGTGCAGTTGCCGTCGCCTTCCACGCTATTCCTGGCGTTTGTCAACTGCACCAGAAATTGGGGATTTCGCGCGAAGGTTGCTAAAAACGGCTTAGATATAGAATTAGATTTAGGTTTGGTGTTTACCAATAAAATTGATGCAGCCGCCGGCGGTGCCTCGCTCGCGGCTCCACGCCCCGTCACATTGTTGTTCTTGCCAACTAGAAAAGAATACTTTAGCGAGATGCCAAGACGTCTTTAGCTATGTTTTGTAAAATAACAGTTATGTTTATAATTTTAATTTTCCAGGTGCTTTTTAAAAGAAACGGAACATATTTTCTTTTGGGTTTTGGGTTAGAAGTGCGCTAGCAGTAAAACTGCTTTTATAGGTTTTTTCTCACTTTTTTTATTTTTAAAAGTCGAACTTACACGCCAGCCTCTTGGATTTGTTGTTGCCGCACCCCGGTCATCATCTCAATCTCGCCCATCACCTAAAATCAAAAAAATTGCGGAATTTTTCGGATTGAGTTTACCGATGCGGACAAGTTGCACACTTCAAGGGTTTCGAATGAGATGGAAAAGTCGTCAAAGGACATCCTGAATCATCTAATTGATTTAGACGACGATGGGCCTACCAGAACTCGCCGTCCTCGTTGAAGCGCACCTCGAGCTTCTCTTTGTCGTGTCGGCTGACCGTTTGCCATTCGCGGCTCCCGTCTGACCACGGGCCGTACCATTCCTAATTTTGTTTTTTTTTTAGCGAAAAATGACATTTACGATTGTTTAAAATTCAAAGAGGCCAGAAATCATCCATTCTTTTACTAGCGAAGATCGTACCTTATTGTTGCCCCACGGATTTCGTACACGAAGCAGTAGGACGGTACCGCGACTTGTCGATACCTACGATTTTTCATGTAATCCTTCTTTGATTATAATGTTTAAGATTTTCGGTTGAAACTTTTTAATACCTCTTGTACGGCCGTAATACTATAAGCGTGGCCACGGATGAGGCCGTTCGGCAGCTGGGCCTCAAATGTGTTCGGGTCGGCCTAAATTTAACATTTTAGATACCCGCCAGGGATCGTCAATTTTTCTGCGATTCAGGGAAGGAGCGCTAATATTGTTAGAGCTTCGAATAATCTCTGCTAGCTTGCCCCCTCGGGGTTATTCCATACCTCCAGCGAACAGCAAAACATCGATCCCATCTGGAATCCGCGGACGAGCAACGCTAGCAGGGTCGCTTTATCAATTTTTCGGAGCTCGATGTGCTCGGTGAGGCCGCCTGGATAGTGGAAAATGGGTTACGGTAGGTCCTAGTTTTCTCAAAGCCTCTGCTAGCCCGCCTTCTCCCAATTCCTCAAAGAATCTCTGCTAGCCTGCCCCAATTCATACCCGTAAAATCCTCCAAGGCATCCATCGGCAATCCACCATCTAGGCATTCATAGCATGTGTATAATCTAAAAAAATTATCAAAGACATTCCCCGCGGCACCCACTTTGCATAAGCTTTTTCCAGAAGTGCGCTCCAGAACTCGTTGACAGTGCCGGAATGCATGTAGATGAGCTTCCCGTTGACGGTGGGCAAGCTGAAAGTTGTGTAATCGCTTTTGCGTTTAAAACGATGGTGACAAGCTTTTTAAGGTGTCCCTGTCCCTTTAAAATTAGCATAAAGCTTGAACCTACCGATCATCAATCACCACATCCACCCAACGGCCGTAGCGCCAGAATTGGAAGTGGAAAATGCCGGCGTAATTGTCGGTGAAGCTCTGGTCCGGGGGGACGACACGGTAGAAGAGCTCGTCGCTGGAATTGAGCGTTTTAAAGGGACTGAGAAGGCGGGATTCAAGGAATTTTAGCTCGAAAACCGAGAACACCGTAGTCCTAATTTCGTAAAAAGTATGGTATCCCCACCGTAGCGTCAGGTTTGCTATTGCCGCTAGAAGCCAACAATCGCCTAGCGAGCCCTGGACGACGTCGAATCGGGTGTGTCCCTCGACAATCAGGCACGGATCGTGGACGATTTCCTAAAATAAAAATTCCGTATGATGTAAGGTGGTGCATTTCGGAAAGGTTTCGCGGCGAGAGCGAGAGAGAGAGAGAGAGAGCGGGAGCGAGCGAGGGAGAGAGAGAGAGAGAGAGAGAGAGAGAGAGAGAGAAAGATAGATTTTCATAAGCAAATCTCCCGAAAAAATCCCAAACTCAACGCAAAAACTTAGAGTGAACGAGAGAGAGATAGAGTCAGAGAGTGAGAGAGGGAGTTGCAGAGCGAGAGAGACAGATAGAGCTAGAGAAGAATAGAGATAGATAAAGCAGTCGAGCATGAGCCTTATCCTAAGCGAAGCTCATCTACACTAACCCCAGGCCGTCTCCATTCCACCCGTCCTGCAGGTGCCCTCTTGAAGTAGAGGCTCTTCGACGAGGCCGGAAACTCAGGATCCTCGAACAATTGGCGTTGCTTCAGACAGCGATCACGTTCTCTAAAATGCCGATTAAAAGGAGGCCACATGTTAAAAATCCGGGATACAAGCGCCTAAAAAATCACTAACTTGTAAAAGTCCAATCCGAACGATTCGATGCCCGCGGTTCTTCTGATTTCGCTTTGATGCACCAATGGCGTCACCTGGAAATGCTCTTTAAAATCTCGTCTGCAGTAAAACAATTAAAAACACTGTTGCCCAGTCAGTTACGGCCATCAATTAATTTATTACGGGTTTCTAGCCTAAGAATAACAAAAATCTAATCGATTACGACCTTTAAATAAGTCAGGATCTCGATTATGAGCCGGTTACGGGATGAAAAGGTAGCAAATTGGCTGTAGCAATCGTTGCGGAGTTTAATTAGCCCTAAATCGCCTTAAAAACTCACTTTTCTCACCCGAACCTTATAAATCGATAGGCGCTCATGGCACAAGTCAATTTTTCGACTTTTCAGCCGCATTTTAGAATACGAAAGTCGAGAAGTAAATTGGAATGAATGAATGAATGGGAACTTTTGAAGCAATTTCCCCGATTAGTCATCGCTTGCGAAAAACGGCTGTCATTTTTACGGGAGTAACCTCTGATAAGGCCCAAGAATTATGGAACGGAAATGGCTAAATAACGCACCAAAAAATCATAATTTTTAAGGTGAGAAAAATTACGCTACGTTACGCTACGCTACAGTACGCGGTTAGAAATAAGCCATTATATCGCGGTTACTAATTGCGTCCTGTAGCGTAGCTTAACATTACGACATCCTAAGCGAAATTCCACATCTTTACGTTACCGTACGCCACCCACTTTTTTGCTGAACTTTCCGGAGAGGATATTGTCGAGCACGATCTTGCCCACGCCGCCGAGGCTGTTGTTCTTTCCGCCCTTCTTGAAGATGACGTTCCCCGCCAGGGCCCCGATGATCTGACCTGTGTTCTTGTCGACCTTTAGGAATCTGGAAGTGGTAACGTAAGGCCGTAATTGAATGAAAGAGAATAATGCGTGAAATACCCACCGGTGGGCCCCGTGGCTGATCGCCGACTCCGTGAAGTGACGTATGATGTCGTGCGTCCATTTTGGACGTAGACCTGGAATAAAACGGAAGGTTATCAAATTTTCTCTCTCTCTCGCTCTCTCTCCCTCCCCCCCTCTCTCTCTCGGCATCGCTCTTGGTTTGAACTTTGAACTCACAATGGTTCTCTCCTCCACTATTGTGAAGATGCTTCAAGATGCCGGAAAAGTCGCCCTTCTCGAAGCCGTCGAGGGCATCTGAAAAGAAAAATAAGGGTTTGGCGAGCTAGCAGAGATTCTTTCGGGAACCTGGAATTGTTTGGAGCAGGCTAGCAGAGATCCTTCAGGCAGCCAAAACCCACTCCAGACACTCGCCGAAACTGGCCGCCTCTCAGCCCGGACCCAAAAATATCCGGGTCCGAAGGTGTGCATCGGAATCGAAGCCCAATTCTGAGCTCTCTGAGGGCCCACCATCCAAAGGCTTCTCGTCCTCTGCATTTGGGGCTTAGCGATTGGTTGCTCCATTTTTTGGGCGATTTTTTGAATATAGACAATCCCGCCGGTCATTGGGTTACTGTAGATCACGGTATTTGGTGGCTTTTTTCGTAGAGAAGCCGGGACAGAGGCCCTTCGAGGCTTTTTAGCGGGTTTAGATTTAGAATCCGCCATTTTCAGAATATATTTCGTAAGTGCGGTTTGTGAGGAAAGAAGATCGCGTTCAAAAACAAGGCCTTGTTTTTGCTCTATTTATTTCCACAGCGTTTCTATCGCCATAGCTACAGGGGGTGGGGGTGGGGTTTAGGTGTGGTTTGTAGCTAGGAGTCTGAGGTTTGAAGTTTGTAGTTTGTGATGTAGAATAAGACAAGACAGAATTCAGAAGTCGAAAGCCCACCTCGAAACACGGAGAAGCTGAACAGCTTGCGCTTCTTTTTCTTCTTCTGCTGCTTGTCGCGCCCTTCTTGATCTTGGATGTGCCGTTGGTTGTCCGGCGTATTGTCCTGGAATCGTTGGTAAGGTATAAATAATCTTTGCTAGCCTGCCCTCTTCCAATTCCTCAAAGAACCTCTGCTAGCCTACCGAAATGCCGGTTTTCGCCAGCTCTCTGAATACCTTCAGAAACTCCTGCCATGTAAGGTATATTCGCCGGGACCCGGCGGAGGCGGGTATCCAGGAGAGGATGGGGAGGGATACTGTGGGTAGGGAGGGTACTGTAAAATCGGATATAGGCATTGAAACGGATTTTCACAATGCTATCTGCTCTTTTTCGATCTTAGCTAGTTTTCCTGAATGTTCTCTGCTGGCTTGCCTTCATTCGCAATAGGAATTTTGGATAATATGAATTATTACATTTTAGTAGACACTAAGAATTTCCCTAATACCGTATGCCTAGAAACTTACAGCTGGTGGTGGAGGTCGAGCTGGCGGCATCCCCGCGACCGGGCTGGCTGGTAAATTCCAACCGACTGGCGGGGGTCTTGCTGGGGTCCTGGAACGATTTGATATGGTATGCCTCGGTCGAGCCACGGCTTTAAAATTTCGCCTGGTTCTCTCCTCTCTGACTCTCGCGCTCGCTCTCTTTCCAAGAAACTTACGGTGCCCCTCCCCTCTGCGATGCATAATTTATCTCATCAATAATTTGTTGCTGCCCAAATTTGTCCTCCAATCTTCGAACGTCGGCTTCTGTGAAGTTTTTGGGGTCTGCAAATAGTGTAGGATTATAAAGTTTATGTAGATGATACCATCATCCTCCTCCTCGTCTTCCATCTGGCTGTAGAGGTAGACATGCTCGGCTACGTCGGCCATAGCTGGATCTGAAAATGAGCTGTGAGCGAGAGAGAGAGAGAGAGTGAGAGAGAGAGAGAGCGAAAGCGAGGAAAAGATAGATCGACTAAGAATCGAATTTCGGGCTAGCAGAAACCCTTGAGGAATCTTGGATCTCGTTTTTCACAGGTCTCTTTTCCTCCTGGTGTCCTCCTGGTGTTTGCAGAAAGCGGATATGGAGAAACCTAGAGGAGAAATTCAACGGGTTTCGGTGTCTTTATATACCAGTCCGGGGCTGGTTGAATGACGCAGGACAATTACTCATGGAGTAGAGAGCCAGAGAGGAGAGAGAGAGAGAGAGAGAGAGAGAGAGCGAATGAGCCAAATCCTGGGAATGAGTCACAGGGCTCTTCCCCCTCTCTGCAACCTTCCGAAAGACAAAAAGGGGGCCCCGGACCGCCTTGGAAGAGCCGTGGGAAGGCAATATACCCCCGGAGGCACATTGACGAATTTAGGAGGGGCATTGGGAAATATCCTCTGCGGGCTTGCAATTTTCTTGTGCGGGAAAATGAGTCATCAAATTCCCTAGGGGGATTCGGACATCAACATAAATTGAAACACAGTGACAAAATTATAAGGCAAGCTAGCAGAGATTCTTTGAGGAATTATAGCCGCTTTTTGTGCCAGAAACAGCGGAAAAGGCTATTTCGGCGGTTATTTACAGGTGGCGATTTCACAAAGTGGGAAATGCCCATAAATATGCAATTCAGTCCCATATGGGAACCGGGGCGGGGAATGAGGCACAAAAAACGGGAAAGCCCCCGACGACTAAACCTTGTTTCGGGGTCCCGAGACTCGTAGGATCGATCCCCAGCCAAGGAGAGGCTTTCCGCTAAATTACTCTGGCTGCCGTTGTTCTTGGATAATTAAAGGGATCAGATAGCTGGATGTGCTATAAATGCTGCACATTTTGGACATAATCAAAGAGAGCGAGAGAGAAAGAGCGGAGAGAGAGAGAGAGAGAGAGAGAGAGAGAGAGAGAGAGAGAGAGAGAGGAAGTGAGAGTGACTGCTTTATCACCTTCCGAGCAGGTTGCAAGGTTTATTTTTGACATTCCCAGCAAAACTGATAGTCTGAGTATGAGTCGGAGCATTAGAAAATCAAGGAAATCTAGCAAAGACCATTCAAGAAATATTCCGGTACGTAGAAACCGAATAAAATCATCAAAATCTTGCCATTTTCTGCCTCAAAAGAATTAGTAATAAACCCCGATGTGAGGATGAGTCATAAATCGGACACTGCAAAACAGAAAATGATAAATGGATGGGATTGATTCACGAAACGGCGGGAGGTCCGAAGTGGGGGACGGGTTTTTCCGAGAGGTGGCGGGTAGGAAGGTTGATGTTTGGATGGGAGAGAGAGAGAGCGAGAAAAGGGGAAGAGGAGGATGCGACGGTAAATATATGCAACAAAAGAGGGCAGAGAGAGGGGGAGAGCGATAGAGAGAGAGAGAGAGAGAGAGAGAACGAAAAACCGGCTCCAGGTTTCTTGACCTCAACAAAAACGTTAGATACCCTTGGGATTGAAGAAAAATTTCATGCAAAGACCGATAGAAACCGATAGCAATCGGATTTTCGGCTTCAACGAGGAGGTTCAAACACTTTTTAAAGGGACAGTGACACGAAAAACTGCTAATTGCTAGGTCGGCTGACAAGGGAAGTGCACGACCGGCCCACGAGAAATCGACACGAGACATAGTCGATCTGATAGAATCGATGGGACCGAATCTGTGATCAGAATTTGCTAAATAAAACGGAGAAAAAGTTATGAAACTTCAAAGGGCCAAATCGCCAAAAACCGATCCCCTTTGGGGCCCCTAAAAACCGGTGGAACGGAATTGAGGAAAAGAATTAGTGCAGCGTTCAGCAGAAAAGCGCCTTTTGAATGAGTTTTAAACCCTTACTGAAAAAGCTTTATGGATTCACGGGCGGGGATGGCCTGTCAAGTTCATAGAAGAATTTTAAACTTAAATTAAGTTCCATTCGAAAGCGCTTTTTTGCGAACAAGATGACCAATGGGTGTGGTTTATTCCGGCCTTGGGATAAAGTAAATTTTGGCAATTTCCCTTTGGTTCAAACTTTTTTCTCCGTTTTTTTAAAATTTTGATCATAGATTCAACCCTTTTCCATTCCAGATCCACTATGTCTCTTGATTTTCGTTGGTCGTGCACTTCCCTTGTGAGTTCACGTATCAGCTTTCGGTTTCTTCATCTCTCTCGCGCTAAATCTCTCTTCCTTTCTCTGATTATGTCCAAATTTTTTTGTTTTTAGTTAGTTTTGAGTTTTTTTGATTGGGAAAACCCGGGTCCAGGTTTATAGCTTTGGCATTACCGGGGGTAATTACCAAAAACTCGATTTTTCGACAGATATTTCGAATTTAAATTTTTTTAAATTTAATAGCCCAAAAGGAATGGAAATACTTCTCCTTTCGCCAAAATTAAACCTGCCCTGAGAAAGTGGGATTTTTCAAATTTTCTGATTTCCTTCAAATTTTCGATCTTAAAATGCGGTTAAGTCGACACAAAGTCCCAACTTTTTCCTGTTCTCAGCCGTTTTTCGTTGTAGCTGCAATGTAGTTGAACGTGAACATGTACTTTCATCTTTATTCTTCAACCGAACAGAGTACACAAATAGTCACAATTGAAAGGAGGAGACAAATACAAAAAGAAGTCACAAGCATTAATGGAGTGGGGGTCGGTTCTTTTATTGGCCCTCGGTAACGGTGGCGCCCTTCGGCCTCTTCTTGGGCTTCTTGTCTCGCTTGATGCGTCCTCCAGAATCGGGGGAGATCGACTTCTCGCGCGGCTTCTGCCCTCCGCCCTTGCGATTCGGGGTGCCGGCCGGCAGATCGACGGATCCCTGATGCATCGAAACACCTCCTCCTCGCCGACCGCTTTCCTCACTTCCTCTTGCACTGGCGGCGGCTGGCGGTTGTTCAACGACTCCAGCTTCTGAGCCACCTAGAAAACTCGTGGATATAGAGGCTCTCGGCTATCCTATTTTTACCCAGACTCGCTGAAATCGCTGCTCACCTCCGTCATGCTGTAGCGCCGGTCCTTGTCCTTGTCCCAACAGTGCTGCTTGATGAGGGAGACGATCTCTTGGTTGGCGAGTGAGGGGAATTGTAGCAGCTCCCCGGCGACGATCTTCTGCTTGATCTGCGGGTTCGGTTCGCCGGCGTACGGCTCGTCCCCGTTTGTCATCACCTCCCAAACTAAAACAAGATATTGGAGGAGTTCAGACCGGTAATTAGCTTACCGAGTACTCCGTACGCCCAGACGTCACTCTTCGGGGTGTAGGTGAACGTCTGGATCGTCTCGGGGGCCAGCCAGCGGATCGGCACCTTGCGCACCGTCTTCATCACGTACGCGTCGCCATCGCGCGACAACCCAAAGTCCGAGATCTTGACGAGGTACTCCTCGTTGACGCGTACGATCAGGCAATTTCGGGCGGCCAAGTCACGGTGGATGATGTGCTTGTGGTGGAGATATTCAATGCCCCATGCCGCGTCCTGAAGATCAAAAAATACAGATAAATCCAAAAGCAAGACCCCCGATAAGGTACAAGCTCCTAAAAACCACGCGCCTGGATGTACAGTAGGCGCTGATCGGGCGGTATTCGTACGGACTGTGTGCGTAGATGCTTGTCCAGCCCTCCTCCATCCACCAACTCCATGACGATCATCAACGGATCCCTCTCGACGACCACTCCGTAGATCTTGACGACGTTCGGATGTTCGAAGTCGCGCATCAGCCGAGCTTCCTTCATCACCTCCTTGATCTTCTCCTTCGAGATGATGTCCTTCCGGGCCACCTTGATCGCCACGTCCACCTCGCGGTCGCGCAACTTCAGTTTGCCCTGGTGAACGTCGCCGAATTCACCTGCAAAAAGCGAATTTTTAGGCAAAAAAATCCAGATGTTTTTACCAAAAGTATCTTTTTCCCAAAATCTCCCCATTGCTATTTCCCGCTAACAGAGAAGGTGCAAATTTGACTTGCTGTGTTTCTGGACAAGTCGGGAAAAATTAAGACTAGAACGTACCTTCGCCGAGTTTCCTGCCGGTGATGACGTTGTCGGCTCGGAGCTCCCAGGAGGGCCTGTTGATGGCATTAATGAGGATGGTGTTGGGGATCTCCTTCTTGAGCGGCACGCGTCTGCTCTTGTATTCCTGGACGAGCTCGTCGATGGTCGCCTTCGAAATGGTCTTGTCGATGGTGAACAGGTTGGGCGGCTCCTTCTCTTGGGTGATCACGTAATGCCCAAGCTGAAGTAGTCAAAGTTAAATTCAGCAATTAGACTGCAAATTCACCTTGATCTTCTTATCCTGGTAGGCGAGGGAGAGGATGGTGCGTCGCTCCTCGCCGGTCTTCACCTGGGTCGATCGGAGTAGATAGTCGCCCTCCTTCGCGAGCAGTAGCGGCAGATCTTCTCTCGGTAGCAGCCCGTGGTAGTAGTCGAGCACGTCGAGGCCCGGTACGGCCATCCCGTTCGGCGAGTATATGATGGGCCAAGACGTCCAGCTTTTCTTATGATTGGAATCCTATTCAAAATATTTCGGATTTCCGGAATTCGCAATTCTGAGGACAGGCTATGCAATTTTATAGATCTTATGCAAATTCTGACAATCTGAATCATGATATCGAAGATCGTAATATCGGACTTGCAGAAAGTCCCTCTCACTTTCGCATATCTCTATTTCTCTCTCTCTCTCTCAGTCTCGATCTCTCCCCTCTCTCTCTCTCTTCTCCCTCTCTCATTTCTTATCATCGCTCTTTTTCTCGCTTCTCTCCCTATTCATCTGGCGCTTTTCCAACTTTTTACCGATATGCTTCTGCAGGCCCTCCTGGTGAGCTCGATCCTGATAAGCTGTGTAGGCCATCGATTCGTCTGGGTTTTGCCTTTGTCGGCTCAGGATTTGAGCCAATTTACACCAATATTTTTGTTGTTTTTTGTTGTTTTTATTAGGTATGAAAATAATTACTTTGGTTGTGAAGTTATATAGGGAAAGATGGAACAGAAGAAAATGGAACGCCCAGTGCTGAAGAAGATGCATTCGGTGATCCAGGAGGAGGATCCGGATGGAAGCGGAAGTGATGATGATACATTGGCTGAAGAGGAGGATATACCTTTTGGTGGGTTGAGGATCGAAGGCTAGCAGAGATTCTTTGAGGAATTGGGAGGGGGCAGAGATTTTTTGCTGCTTCGAAAACCCGTTAAACCTATGTTTTAGCCAGTCGAAAGCGTACCCCACCCATCCGTGGAATGCTTTCAGTACCCGGAGGCGGATACACCCGGTAGAAGAATGTTCCTTTAAATTCTTGCCTTCACTGGCCCTTTAAAAGCAGCTTTTAGGCGCCTGCTCTCCCCGATCCCAGCGTCGCCCGACCCCTCATCCTCCTCATTCGATTCCTCAGCAATGATTTTTGCCGAAAACTTTCGGCACCTGATGACGGCGGAGAAGATTGGGGATATGAGGTTATTAGGTGGGTTTAGTTCATGATAAATGCGATACAATCTAAGTAGCATAAAAATGAAATTTAGTGAAACTCAGCCATGGACGCTCGCGATTCAGTGACGTTGCGAAATATATTGAGGTGAGGCCTGAATAGTCTCTGCTAGCCTGTCCTCTCCCAATTCCTCAAAGAATCTCTGCTAGCCTGCCCTCTCCCAATTCCTCAAAGAATCTCTGCTAGCCTACCTTCTCCCAATTCCTCAAAGAATCTCTGCTAGCTCGCTCTTTCTAAGGTTGAAACGATGCCAATGGACGGGACACCGACGTGCTGAAGACGTCGGTGAATGGGCACCACAAGTAAGCAATAGTTACGGTAGTTTATCCGATTTTTAGAGGAGATCTGCCTTTTGCCGTGAGCTCGAGGATCTGACCGGCTTGGATCATGAGCGGATAGCAAAGTTCGTGCTCAAAAACATGCAAGAATCGCGGGTTTTCAAGGAGTGGAGACAGCAAAAAACGGACTCACTTTCAGGATCCGCGGGTATCACCTGGCGCACGCTGAGATTATAATATTCCGAGAATATACACCAATGGGTACGGTAGAGGTGGGTACGGTAGAAGGATCTCTCTCTCTCTCTCTCTCTCTCTCTGCAGAATCTCTCTTCAGGACCAACTCCGCCGTTCTCCCTACTCGCCAAGAAGGGCCATGGCTGCTATCAAAGACGTTTTGAGCGGACTACAGTACTGCCATGGCCATCAGCCCAGAATTTTGCATCGAAATCTGAGAGGTTACCGTATTAAAGCTAACGTAAATCCCAAAGTTTAGCCTCAAACCTGCTGCTCCGCAGTGACGAACGGATTCTACTGTGCGATTTTGGGCTGGAAAATATGGATCAGGGCCCCAGGGTAATTCCTAATTCCTCAAAGAATCTCTGCTAGCCTGCCCTCTCCCAATTCCTCAAAGGATCTCTGCCATAGTTCCATTTAGGGAACCGTAGCATCCGAAATTCCGTCACAATCCGGCAAGCCGCCCTCCACCTCAGAATATTCGCACTACCGTCGCATGATTCTGGCCACAGCCCCCGAGATCTTGGAGCGAGTAGAGGACGAGAGTGCATACACGGAAGCCGCTGATATTTGGTAGATTTTAGGCGTCTTTGATGGGACTAGGAAGGCTGGATTTTAGGGGTTGTAACCCGGGAAGAGCGTCATTTTTTAGGGCGGCCGGTTGTTGCCTAGCCGAGATGCTCACCGGCCGACCGCCCCTTGCCGAGGAGTACAAGAAGTTAGGAGACGAGGAATTGTATCAGGTACCAATTGAAGAGATGTACTCTCTGTCTCTCTGTCTGTCTCTCTCTCTCTCCCTCTCTCTCTCTCGATCTATCGTCTTTCAATGTCGCCTTTGCTCTCGCTCCCTTTTTTAGGCAAGAGAAGGGAGTAGATCGAGAGAGCGAGAGAGAGCGAGCGAGTGAAAGAGCAAAAGAGACAGGGAGACAGAGAAAGTGATGCTTTCCTAATCGACCTTCTTGAACTCGATGCATTCCAGGAGCTGCTCAATCGATGCGAGACCCACAACTGGGACTTTTCGCCAAGGCGCCTCGTAGGCCGTGAGAACGCTGAGGAGGCGGATGTCCGAGGGTTGCTCATGGCGATTTTTGACCTCGATGAGGAGGCGAGGCCGTCGGCAGCGCAGGTGTGGTCATCTACAGTCCCTCAAAGCTCTTCAAATATTTTGAAGGGGCTGTGAAGGAAAATTTGGCACTGAATAAAGTGATTTTTAGCTCCTAACAACCCCGGAATTTGGGCCAACCGTCGAAATCTCCTTCCCGGTGCCGCAACCACCGATCTCCACCCGGAAAGCGACGAATCTGAAGTTGAAACTGCCGACGGCTGATGAATTGGCGAGGGATGTGGAGAGGAATGAGGAGAAGAGATCGCCGAGGTTGGTTTGGGGCTGGTTTAGGCTTAAGAGGGGAGGCCAGCAGAAAGCGTTGAGAAAAAAAGCCCGTCTGGCTGGCTAGCAGAGACCATTTGCCAATATAAATCCTTTTCAGGTCCTCCCGAATCAGCGCCATTCCATCACCAACCGACCGTCCCTCTTCATCAACAGGGGTCACCGTAGTGGTAGGCATTTAAGGGGACGTGTAAGGCATGGTTATGGATGTTACGGTGCTTCCAACGCGGTGCGGCAGATCAAGAAAAAAATCCATAACCATGTCTTGCTGGCCCCTTTAAAAATACGGCAAGCTACAAATTTCCAGGACGATTTCCACGTGGCCATCCGGTGGTATGGCAGTCGATTTTTGTTGTTTGTATCGCTCCTTGGAAAGGTTAGAATAATTCTGTAGTCGGTAAAATATTTTGAATTCAGTGGATATGCGTCGTATTTCTGGCTGCCTGTTCGCTGGGAGCTGTCGCTTTTCTCGTCTTCACGGCAATATCTTTGATTTACAATGGCATTGGGATCGTGTGCCAGTGTAAATTGAATGAGGGTCAGTTTGTAGTCTGTAGTTTCGCAGGTTGTAGCCAGAAGGTGGTTTTATTCCGCAGTTTCCTAAATTGCAGGCCGGGTCTTGTATTTGTAGTCCGTAGTTTGGAGAATTTGGCCCAGACACCACTGTTTGTAGTTTGTGGTTGGATTTTCCTCACTAAGTCCCCTTTTGTTGAAGTCTGTAGCCTAAATCCAAAATTCCAGGTTTCATCGTCCTCATCGCCCTTATCCTATTGCCAATCCTGATCCTCTTGACAACGTTTGGGCAACAACTCCACGGGGAAAGTCGCGGCTAAAGCCGATGGGTTTTGAGAGTTTTGGAGCGGGGCAAAGGATTTTTGGGGAAGGGGGAGGGACGCAGAGATTCTTCGGGGAAATTTGGGGAGGGGCAGGGCAGAGATGAAGGACCCAAAACCAGCTACGTAAAAAACCACCCAAAGAGACTCTTTGTGCGGAGTTTTTCCCTTCAGGGTACGCACGGACGCGCGAAACGAAGCCGCGGCGAAGAGGTCTTTTACCTGGGTTTGGCCACCAATAATGCGGCTTCCCCTTTCAGATACGTCGCAAAAACGCGGACAGCCAGCAGCAAGATCCAATGGCCGTCACGCAGGCCCTCCGACTGCAAAGCGGCTTCGCGATGGGCGTCAGCAAATTGGCATAAAAATGTCGGAAATGTCGTTGTTTGTTGTAATCAATTTTTTTTGTAATGCGGCTTCCCCTTTCAGATATCTTGGGGAAAGAAATAAAGAGATTTTTTATTTGCGGGGGGGGTGAGTCGCCCCAAGTTGGGGGAAACTTTTTGAGAAAAAAAATTGTTTTAATATGGTTTTTAGGGTGATAAATACAATTCAAGTCAAAAATCATAGAAAACATAACAAAACAAATTGTAATTCAAATTTTGGTCGAAAAGCGACACTTTATATATTATTTAATAGAAATTTGTACATTTTTTAGATCTAGGAATCGCAAAAAAAAGGCAAAGACTTTTCGTTTCCCCGTTTTAGCAAAAAAGAGTGAATAAAAAAATTAATTGGCAAATTTTAAAAATTTTTTAAAAATTTAATATTTGATTTTTTTTTTGGGGTTTTAAAAAAAAAATATTTTTAAAAAAAAAATCTTTTTTCCATCGTCCTCGAGCAACCAAAAAAAAACAGAATTTCCAAAAAATTCCCCCCACGGGAAAATAGGGAAAAGGACGGTTTTTTTAAATTCCCGGGGAAACTATCCACTAAAACTGGGGGGAAAAAAATTTTTATAAAAAGGGGGGAATTTTCCGGGGGGGGGAAAAGGGGCCGGGGAAGGGGAAAGGGGGGACGGTTGGGGGGCAATTTTAAATAAGTTTTGAACCTTTTAAAAGAATTTTGGGGGGGTGTTTGGGGGGGGTTTTTCACTGCCCCTTGTTTTTTACCCCGGGCCCGGGGGGGGGTTAAAACTTAGGTTTGTTCGTTTGCTTAGCTGACGCTAAAATCTATTTTTCCGCCACCATCCGCCTCAAAAACCCCATTAAGTACAAACTACAACTATTACCGGCGAAGTTTCTTAAATCCAAATTCCAAAAAACCTAACGAACGACACGCGGCATCAATCAAAACGCAATAATCCGTAGATGAACGACGCAAAATCGACAAAAAACATCGAAATATTCCAGAAAATACCAAAAGAAATTGTAATAGGAAAACGAACTGAAAGAAACGCGGAATAATTGGGCACTGTGGGTGGGTGTAAATAGGTTGTGTCGCGTAGCTGTGTTTGTGTATATAGGGCGGAGACGGAAAGGGGACCGGTATGAGCAAATCGATGGGTACGGTAACTGGATACGGTAGGATTACGGTAGCGTTTAGGAGTAGATGGTCACCACCTCGGCACCGGTGCCTGAAAAAGGGGATAAGGCTCTCAAAAAATCTCCGCTCGCCTGCCCTCTCTCAATTCCTCAAAGAATCTCTGCCTGCCCTTCCATCCTCAAAAATCTCTGCTAGCCTGCCCTCTCCCGATTCCTCAAAGCTCTGCACTGCTTTCTCCCGATTCTCTCAAAGAATCTCTGCTAGCCTGCCCTATCCCAATTCCTCAAAGAATCTCTGCTAGCCTGCCCTCTCCCGATTCCTCAAAGAATCTCTGCTAGCCTCTCAAACTCATTTCCAAATACTTACCCCTGACTAGCAATACCCGATCGAGCTTCTCCGTGAGCACCTCGATGAATTCGAGATCTAAAACAACATTTTGTAGATGACCTACAGTAACCCTTACAGTAGTTATCGCTATCATTATCTGGGGGCCCGGGAAGGTTGACGATGACAAGTTGCGCCTGTCGCGATTCCCTTTGCATCAACTCGTTCAACTTGACGGCCGTGTGCATCTTGTGGACGTTGTACTGGCGCCGGCGAGTGACCTCATCGCCGGTGCGTCGGGAACCGTTTTCTTTCTACAAAGGTAAGGAGTGAGAGAAGGAGAGAGATAGAGAGAGAGAGAGAGAGAGAGAGAGAGAGAGAGAGAGAGAGAGAGCAATATCCACTCAACCTACCGGTGGTGGTGGTGAAGAATCATCAGAGAATCGAACTCCGCGTCCCTCTCTTTTCTCTGGACCCTCTTCCTTGGTTGTTCCCTCGCTTGACGGCGATTCGACCCCTTCTGCGGGGTGTTCATTCACTGTCTCCATCCGCTCCAACGGCATCCCGGCGCCCTGTAAGGTGCAGAACGTTACACTCCAACGGACACCCCAGACAATAATTGGACACGTCAACGCGAGCGATATATAGGGAAATGGACGGACATTTTCTGGAAAGACACTGGTTTTCTGCGGGTACAGAGGTATTACAGCTAGAAAAGGCCGGCGAGACGGTAGGTGGAGTGTATCGGAATCGGGTTACGGTAGCTAGGACGTATTTTAGGCCACAGAATAGAGCGGGCAAGCTAGCAGAGATTCTTTGAGGAATGGGAAGGGGAGGCTAGTAGAGATTGTTGAGGAATTGGGAGAGGGCAGGCTAGTAGAGATTCTTTGAGGAATTGGGAGAGGGCAGGCTAGCAGAGATTCTTTGTGGAATTGGGAGAGGGCAGGGGGCTAGCAAAAATCTACTGAATATTTTCATGGCTTCGATTCCGATACACTCCAAATTACACGTCCCGCCAGGGCCCCGAGCACATGCGGTGTCTTGTTGCCAATCTATAGGGTGGAGGCGGGAGCTAGTGGGGGTTGACAGGGGTTTCCGGGAATATTCCGAGCCGACACAAATGACGCATTAATAGCGTTTGTAGCTTGTAACTAGTATCGCCTCGGAATTTCCGCAAAAACTCCCGCATTTTTGGCATGAGTACACGGGGCGTCGCTGCGACGCAAAGTACCTGATCGACGCTGGACTGGCGCCGCGCGGCCACCAGAGCCTGAACCGCATTTTAAAGGGGCTGGCAAGTGGAAAAACGATCGATTCAACAATTCCTACTCCATTGAACACCAAAAATCACAAAGAAAGAGGCGAGAGTTTAGCCATTCTCGACAATAGGATGTGTCATTAGTTCATAGAAACTGACAGCCAGAGAGAGAGAGAGTGAGAGAGTGAGAGAGGGAGCATAGAAGAAGATTGAAAACAGTGACTTACAATTTCGTCCTCGTTGATCTTGCTGAGCTTGCGCTCGCGGACCACTTCGTCGACGCGTTCCTAAAAAGTCAAATCAGCCGTACAATCTTTTGATACCTGGATGTCATTCCGGATGTCAGACGTCTTCAGGCCCTTCAAGAATTTGCTACGCTCCTCCATACGCATCGTACGTTCATAGGCGTAGTCGGAAATGTCGGAGTCTTGCTGAAAAATTAACATTTTGGTAAGTTTGTTTCCCAAATTCCTCAAAGAATCCCTGCTAGCCTGCCCTCTGCCAATTCCTCAAAGAATCTCTGCTAGCCTGCCCTCTGCCAATTCCTCAAAGAATCTCTGCCAGCCACCCACCATCTCGATGACGTTCACTTGGGCGTCAATCCTGAGATGGTAGAGGAACTTCTCGAGGTCGGTCTTCATCTGGACATTGTTGTCCTCAAGTTGCGCCACCGCCCACAGCCTAGAGGCGGTATTAATAAGAGTATTTATGAGGTTTTATGACGTGATTTGGAATAGCTCGTGCTCACCTGAGCGTGCAGTTCTTCCATGTCTTGTGTTGGCGCAGCAGGAAGGGGAGGAGCATCAGTAGACCACCGTCGTGCACTACCCACCTGAATGTCATGAATTTTGCTGTCAAAATCCCTTTAAAGGAACGGACAAGACATTTAAAGAGCTAAAGTAATGCCTTGACCATGCCTTTAAAATCTCTTAAATAACCCAAACTCACCAGACATCAATATTGCCGCTCATCCGCTGCCCGTTGGCCGAAGTGGTGCGCGTTCTTTGGCACGAGAATTGCGCACTTTGCCGTGGAGACGGCCGGATTGCCGAGACGAACCTTCAATGGGCCCTTAAAAATAGAACTCCAGGAATTACCGTTTGCCCATATGGCCCTTCTCCTCGTTTGCCCACTGGCTCGGCCAGGGCAACATCACAGTGTTGTGGCGGAGACCGCCGAGACCCGAAGTCTGGAAGATGGAAAATAAGAGATGACGGTCCCTCTCTCGCTCTCACTCTCTCACTCTCTCTCTCTCTCTCTCTCTCTCTCTCTCTCTCTCTCTCTCTCGGTCCGTCTCTCTCTCCCTCTCTCTCCCCCCCCTCTGTCTCTCTCTCGGTCCGCCCATCAACCCACTTGAATAAGACAGGAAAATCCATTGATCATGTCTTCCGACACGAGCACATCACAGAAGCCTTTGATTTTGTGGCGACGCATCAAGTCGGTTAGTTGCTGAAAATCAAGGGTTTTAAAGGTACGAAGACACGCCAGGGTCAGCGTATAAACGCGTTACTGGTGCGTCAAAGAGCCTTGTACGCTACGCTACGCGTTAACTTATATAGCATATCGTTAACTAGCTCGTACCTCCTTCTTCTCGTCGGCCACTCTACCCATCTGGTTGTAGTTGCCCTCCAGGCACAACGCCACCAGGGTCAACCCCTTGCCCGCTTTCATTTGAGAGACGCACGACAGCATACCCTGCAAAGGATAGATTAGGCGAAAGAGAGAAAGAGAGAGAGAGATAAAAATCACCTCTGCCTCTGGAGTATCAGGCTGATGGAGCACGACCAACATCTGGGGACGCCAGTTTCGGGTGTGTTCCTCCTTCGCCTCGAGGTTGAGCAGGGCAAATCTGAAAATCAAAAGATTGAATTTGATGATATCGATAGTGTGAAATATAAAGCACCGTAACACACCTGGCAGCCGACAACCCCAACCCTCTCAGCCCATCTCCCCATTCCTTCTTCGCGCCGGCGTATTCGATGTACTTGTACGCGGCGATACCGATGAAGATGGCGAGCAGGGCAAAGTGCCAAGCGGAGATGAACATCACCACCACGCACAACACCGCCCCGATCAGGGAGGAGGCCCTGGAAATGAGAAAATCGAGCTGGAGGATATTCCTTAACGACTTCAAGACGCGCTCGAAGTGCGTCTACTTACCAGTGATAATATTTGAATCCGGGCCGCCATCCGGGCGCTTTCATCAGGGATTGAAGAGCGCACGACGCGTTCACGCCCAGGTAGCACATCAGGAAGAATCTAAAAAAAGCTTGGAACCCGCTGAAATTCTTGAAGAATCTCTGCTAGCCTGCCCTCTCCAGCTCCTGCAGATTCTCAACGAATCTCAGCTAGCCTGCCCCTCCAATCCCAGGTAACTCACTGTGTGATCAGCGCCGTCAAGTTCTCAATGACTGCAATCAGAATCCCACACCACGTCAGCGCCAGGGTCAGGAAGATGGCCCGCAGCGGCTCACCGCGGCTGTCGAGCACGTTGAACGGCTTCAGGATGGGGACCAGATCGTCTGAAAGTGACGGTAAAGCCGAATCCCCCAATATTCTCAGCTCGTTCGCCTCAAAAAATTACCGGAAGCGATGGCTTGTAGGAGGCGGGGCGCTCCAGTTAACGATTGCATTCCTGCTCCCATGGTGGCGAAGAAGGAGCCGACCTGGAAATTGATGGTTAGGGATTCTCACTCTTTCTCCCTCTCTCCTCTCTCTCTCTCTCTCTCTCTCTCTCTCGCTCTCTCTCTAGCTCTCTTTCGCTCGCTCACCAGGATGACGGGAGGATACGGCCACGCCAACTCCGCTACGGTCAGCTTTCCAGCGGCTGAGCCGCCGAACTTGTCGCGCATGAACAGCCGATCCACGGTACCACCGAAAAAGACGACACCGAGGAGGTCTAAACACTTGTATATCTACAGGCAACCTGGCAGGGATTCTTGGAAATCAAGAATTGGGATGGCAGGCTAGCAGAGGATCTTTGCCGAAACTCACAAACAACCGATGATGTCAACTGTGCCCCAAGTGTCCCGCGTGGAATGGCCTTCGACGCATCCTTCAAATTTCCGGAACGATTTGAGCCGGCCATAATTCCTAAAACAGACGAATTTGAGCATGTGATATTACGGTACCGGTGGCTGATGGGAAGAAGACACCAATCAGAATCAACCACGACGTCGACTGGTCGGCGAAGATGTAGAACGGATTCGATCGTGCCTTGTCGGTCTTGTCTTTTCGGTCCTGGAAGGAAGACAGTTGTGTTTTTGAATCGTCGAAGTCCGGCAATTTTTTTGAAAAACAAACCCTGGTGATCAAATCGCCTGGCTGCTGATGCTGGGGCCACAGATTTTCCCAGAAAACACCCGAGGAAAGACCTTTGAACGCTTCCTGAAAATCGAGGGTTGGAGTTGGGTAAAAATATTGGAGTTTCCGATCACTTTGAAACTAAGGTAGCTTTCAGGGATCAAGATCTGGCAGCGACGATTTTTGGCTTCAGGGGTCCGTTAAGTCTGACTTACCTCTCTGCGGATGGCCGGCTTGCTCGTTCCCTTCCACACCTTGTTGTGCCTCATCCGGGTGAAGTACTGGTCGCAGCTGATCTCGTCCGTGGTCCCGTTCTTCTGAAATTTGAGTCTTATTTCGAGTCCCGAAATGCATCACATTAAAGGGACCTGGAAGGGACGGCTATGGACTTTGTTGGTTATGGATTTCTTATGGGTTTGCGGTGACCGCGATACGCGACGCACAGAACTAGAATTCCAACGCGTAATGGATTAGGAGAGCTGCACGGCCGGTGCGCTAGAAGAGTTGCGTGTCGCGGGACGCGTGAATTTGCTCTCGGCGCGACACGTAACTCACGTTGCTCACGGACGCGTCGCGGCGGTTGCTTTGGACGTTGCGTGCCGCGGGATCAGTACGCGTTGCGTGTCTTCTGTCGCGGTTAGCAAAGCCGTTGCGTGGGGTCGATTTCCGCGTTGCGTTTCGCTTTCGATCCGCGTTGCGTATCACCACCTCGACAAATTCATAATCAACAAAATCCATAGCCAAACCTTTCGTGCCCCTTTAAAAACACAACACCAAACATCTCACGGGTATCTTCACTATCATTTCATCCCCCTTGGCAGGCACTTCAAAAAAACAGCAATACCCTTCGCCCGACCCCCAAAAACCTCAAAAACCAAAAAATCCCGGTGAAAAACCGAAGGAAAGGATAGAATACTGTGGGTGGGGGGTGCGCGCCCGAAAAAATCGTATTTACGTTATTTGCCTGTTTTTTGCTCTTGGCGGCGGTGGTGTTAACCTGAAAATTGGGGTGTAAGGGGTGCAAACGGAATTGGGGTAGTACGGTAGGTTAAGAGGCCATTAAAGGGGGCGAGAAGGCAAAAACTTACGGTGCAGAAGAGCGGCTCGAGACCCTCGGCCGTGCAGTTGGGAACGAAGCCGTGAGCTTCTTTCCATTCGCCAAGGTTGACCGGTCTATCGCCAACCATGCAGAACCTGAAAAAGCAAGCTAGCAGAGATTCTTTGAGAAATTGGAAGAGGGCAGGCTCGCAGAGGTCCTTTGAAGAAAGGGTGAGCCTAAAAACTCACGTCATTGAGTCGGACCCGTTGACCTTGACGCCGACGCCGACGAACGCCATGGCGATGCAGGCGACGACGAGACAAATCAACGGCAAGGCGAACTTGTTGACGACCTAAAGGGTACGGTAGGCTCTAGAAGATGATCTACTACCTTGACTCCAGCAAGCACAATCGTTCCGACGCCGATCAGCAGAATTGTGCCGAAGAAGCGGAAGCAGTGAAAGACGTCGTCGAAAAGTTTGGCTTGGGGCACGATGTAGAGCTGGAATTCGAGGAGTTGGGAGCTGTAATATTTCTATCCCCCTACTCACCCTCGCTCTCTCTCTCTCTCTCTCTCTCTCTCTCTCTATCTCTCTTTGCGAGGAATCTAACATCATTAAACCCGAGTTTGACTTCATTTCCAGTCCCTCTTTCCCTGCAAATTTTCTGGGGGCAACCCGCTCAAAATTGGGAGAGCGGAAGCCACAGGGGCCGTTTTGCTTTTTGCGAGTAGTGCTTAAGCCTAAGGCTGGGTGGGAAAAAGCGGGCTTAACGGAGAGAGAGAGAAAGAGGGAGAGAGAGAGAGGGAGAGAGATGCGTCTCTGAATTCTGAAGCACAGGCAAATGACGTCAGCCCACTTACAAGCAAAATTTCCACAGCTCCGATAATGTACATGGAGGCGGCGATCGTCGTGCCGATGTAGAATAGAATTCCGACGGCGCCGCCGAGCTGTAAAAGGTTTTTATTGATTACTCAAAGAATCTCTGCTAGCCTGCCCTCTCCCAATTCCTCAAAGAATCTCTGCTAGCCTGCCCTCTCCCAATTCTCAAAAATCTCTGCTAGCCTGCCCTCTCCCAATTCCTCAAAGAATCTCTGCTAGCCTGCCCTCTCCCAATTCCTCAAAAAATCTCTGCTAGCCTGCCCTCTCTTAATTCCTCAAAAAATCTCTGCCAGCCTGCTCTCTCCCAATTCCTCAAGGGATCTCTGCTAGCCTGCACTCTCCCAAATCCTCAAAGAATCTCTGCAAGTTTGCCCTCACCTCCGGACCAAGATTCCTGGAGATCATATAATACGGCCCGCCGGAAGATACGACCCCGTTTGTCGCGACGGCTGATAGGGAGATTGAGGTGAGGAATGTCTGAAAATGGATACGGTAGGAAAGAGTACGATAGCATACGCTCCATGGTAAAAAATAAAAACCCACGACAGAGACGCAGATCAAGACGACGAAGAAGCCCTGAACGATGCCGGAACACCCGATGATCCACGTCATCCGGATGAAGAACAACACGCCAAAGATGTTCTGTAGGCAGGGCAGGTAGACGCCCATGAACGTGCCCATCTTGGCCATCTGCAAAAACCCAGTTTTTTTAAGTAGCAAGAAAAATGTCTATTTTTGCCAAATTTCAATGTTAATATTATTTTGTTTTGTTTTATGCGTTGGCCTAGACCTTTTCTTCATTTTCTGTCCTGTTTGCTGCTACAAGGTTTTCATGCTTTTTGAATTTTCCGATTTTCCAGGGCCTATGATTTGCCGGGTGGCTTAGCGTACTCCCGCCTAGCACATCCTAGCCTAGCGTAGTCTAGCGTAGTCTCTCGTATTTTGTGTGATTTTTGTCGCTCCCCAGCCTGGGCGATGAGCACGAGCGGCGAGCAGAGCGGATCGTTTTGGCGGGCTGGCCAGTGGGGGATTCGATTTCCTGCCGTTGACCAACTGTTGAGCCTCTACTTCGGGCCCAGTATTGGGAGAGAGAATGAGAGCGAGAGAGAGAGCGAGAGAGAGAGGGCGAGAGATATACTGAGGGGCGTTGACACTAAACAACCTGCACTTTTTAGGGTGCCACTGGGGGAACACCCCGAGGCGAAAATGAGCCAGGTCAAAAAGCCACAAAGCACGGGTTTCGGCCTCCGTTTCTGTACTTTATACGCCAAAAATTACATGGAAAAATAGAATTTCGCTAGATAAGGTTTCTGAGACAATAATTTACGTCCTTACTTCCTTGAAATTTAATTCCAGGCTTCGAGGCCCCTTTAATTCCCCAAAATGTTACCGTACCCCGGCTAGTCACGTGAGCCGTCTAGCCAATCACTCAGCCATGTCAACCTACATCCACCAAACACACTCGTTGTTTTTGGGGTGAGCGGCGTTGGGCTACAAACTGCGCCTATTCACGCTGGGATGATGGATGTGGCGCTAGGTGCGACACAACATTACGGGTACGGTGTGCTACGTAATGACGGCTGAAAAAACGAGAAATTGGAGGAGCCTACCCATCTGTCGCTCTCTCTCTCTCTCTATCTCTCTCTCTCTTTTGGCTCACACGCTCTCATTCTCGCTAACAATATCTCTTCTCATTCTTTCGATTGACTAGGTTATCCTTCGCTCTGGTCAAGGCAATGCTCTTTCTCACTCTCACCCCCCCTCTCTCTCTCTCTCTCGCTCTTTCAGATTTTGATGGTTCCCGGCCCCTTTAAAATCCTGCTCTTCCCTTTCTATCCCTAGCTCTGACGGCTGCTGGAGGCCCAAATAGGAATTAGGTGCTGAGCGTGTAATGGATGGGCCATTTTTTAGCTGGAGAGAGAGAGAGAGAGAGGGGGGAGAGAGAGACCAATACCCGTCTACCCTAACGAATATGCTGCTCGCAAAATGGGTCCATCATCCCCCCGTTGATAGGTTACGAGCGGAATGGAGTGGGTGAAGGCGGCCAATTCATCCAAGTGACGACCCATTAAAGGCACGTGGAAGGCAGAAATGGGTTATATTTTATGGAGTATTTTGAAGTGTGCGTTTTTTTGGGAAGACTAGAATTAAGCTTACGAATAAGCCCAAGCTAAGCCTGATCGAAGCCTAAGCGAAGCCTAAGTCGAAGCCTGAGCTTAAGCCTGAGCCTAAGCTAAGCCTAAATAAAACATTTTTCTGGCTTTCCAGTCCCTTTAAAATCCAAATAAACAAAGTTCCGTACCGCTCCACCCCGTGGCTTCTCCTCGGCATCTCCGGCACACGGTGGCTGCTCACTGTACATTGAGAGGGATTTGAGCATGTTGCCGATACGCTGCCCCTGCGTGTTGTAGTCCTCCTAAAGGGTGGTGTGGTAGTACAGTCTTCCCTTCTAGCTACCGTACCTCATAGAGGGCGAGCGGCGAGCGCTGCTCACATAGCGGCACCCGTTCTGCTCCATCTTCTGAAAAAATGACGTGATTAAGACTAATTTTAATGTCGTAGAGCGTTAGCTAATTCTAGATTTGGGTATGTTAGTTTTTCATGTCGTAATTTTTTCCCATTTAGGGCTGTCATGGTCCCTTTAAAACCCAAAAGATTTTCCAGCAACTGGCCATCCGGCGAGACTAATTACCATCTTGATAAGAGCGTGGAAAACCGAGGGTTGGGACGATATAAAATTTATTGCATGGCCGGGTCGAATTAATCAAAGCCAGGTTTGAGGAAAGGAGCTGAAAAAAATTTGGATTGAGCGATGGAGAGAGGCAGAGCAAGAGCGAGAGAGTGAGAGAGAAAGAGAAAGATAGAGCGAGAGAGAGCGAGAGAGAGAGCGAGAGAGAACGAGAGAGAATCCTCGATTTTCTCATTTTTCCGCCATATTTTTGACCCCCATTTCCCCAGCCTTTCCCTTCGAACAATTCGGAAGCTTCCTCTCTCAGACAGCTACTGAACGCTGCCTCTTTCCAGAAGGGGTGTTTGAGCTGCCCGGTCAGAAATAAGGGAAGAAGGGAGGGGATGATAGATAAGGCATCACATCCGATAAGCCCCCGCATACCCAGAGGCCAGAAAGCACCCCATCACCTCGCCCACTGTCAATAGATGGGTGCACAAAATAGAACGCAATGAGTGTGCTATTTTAAGGAATTTTGGATGAAGGTGACGAAAAATTAAAAATTGTCCTGGTGGCCGATTGGTAAAGTTGTTCTGCGCGAGGCGAATGACCCGGGTTCGACCCCCGCCGGGTGCTAACTTTTGCTTTTAGGTTCAGAGCTAGATATTCGCTTTTAGCTTAGGAGTGGTCCCCGATTACTTCACTTGTAGACTTGGCCTAGGCTTAGGTTAGGCTTGGTCCAAGCTTAGGCTTCGGCTTAGGCATACGCTTAACATTAGGCTTAGGCTAAGCTTGAGCTTAGGCTTAGGCTTGGGTTAGTCTTAGGCTTAGACTCGGCTTGGACTTAGCTTAGACTCAAGCTTTTTCAGTCGTTTTCAAGCATTTTTGTTACCCCTGACCCAGGCCGGAACGGATCCGGGTTTTCCCGAGGACCAAAAATTCCGGACGTCGTTAGCATTCTGTCGTCCTCCCCAGAGAGTTCCGAGCATCGGGATAGGCTTTTGCCCGGATTGCACAAGAATTCGATTCGATTGTGGAAGCGCTCCGAGCACCCAGCCGACCCGCTGGCGTACCCATCATGATTAACTGGCTCTTTTTATAAACGAGAGGAGGGATTTCGAGTTAGGCAGGCGAGCAGAAAAAATTGTGGAAATCCTGGAATGAGGGGAGATTTTCATGCATAGTCCCAAAAAATTGTCGATCACTTGAATTCCCCTAATTTCGGCGCCACACCACTTTTCGACCCGGCCGCTATTGGCAACACCCGAAAAAAAGTGCTTCGCTCTTATCGGAAATCAGGCAGCTTTTTGAAGCTACAGCAAAAGGCTTCTCGAAGATTGCTTCTTTCACGGCTAAGCCCAAGCCCATCCTAAACTTAAGTCTAAGCCTAAGACAAGCCTAAGCCTAAGTCTAAGTCGTAAGCATAAGCTCAAACTAAGCGAAGGTTAGGCTAAAACGAACCCTAACCCCAAGCCTCGACCCATAACTTCTTGTTGCCCTCCGCCTCCCGCGCCCAGAGTAAAGTCACGGAATAGCCGGCGGAATTCCCTGGCCCTTCCTCTGCTGATGTAAAGGATTGGAATTGGATTGGCCCGCCCGGGGGGCAGTCAGTCTCCAGAAAAGAGCGCGAGAGAAAGAGAGAGAGAGCGACTCTATAGCCTCTTGCTCCATTCAAGAGCTCCCGAAAAAAACAGCCAGGTGAGCAGCAGCTGGATCAGATCCTGAATAACACTCGATATTTGCAGTTTTAGGGACAAAAGGGGTACGGTAGTTTAAGCTGCGATACAGGAAGATGTACGCAACATTACAGTTGACGCATAGATTTTCTAGTGTACAGTAACGTACTCTACAACATGCATGGCGGTAAATCAGAATTTCTGTGCTTCGCTTAGGGAGCGTTAAAAAGCCATAGTCATGCCTTGCGAGTCCCTTTAAACTCGTTTTACCCAGATTTTCAAAAGTGCTAGTCGCCACCCGGCGAGTTCAATTTCCGGTCACTTTTCGACCCGACGCACCATCCAAATTCACACCCAAAAATGACCAGACGTTAATCGCTATCCCCTTTTCCGATTGTTCCACTTGGCACCTATGGACACAGCGCGCCCCGCGCTCACTTTGGATGCGTTGATCTGTGACAGCAGCCAGAGGATGTGTGGATCGAGTGTTTATTCGCTGTGAAGCAGGGGGATGGCTAGGGCTGACTGGCAGCAGCACATCCCCCCCCCCTCGTGTCAACAAGCCTTCTGTCCACTCAAATTGCTTGAAATGGGATGTTAGGGAGAGAGATAGAGAGAGGGCGAGAGAGAGAGAGTGAGGGAGAGAGAGAGATAAATCAAGCCTTGAAAAAGAACTAGGTAATGCTGATTACGCGCTCTAGCTAAAAGCTGCCCAGAACAGAAAGAGAGCTAGCTATAGAAAGAGCTAGAGAGAGCGAGGGAGAGAAATAGTTAGAGGGAGAGAGAGAGAGAGAGAGAGAGACAGAGAGAGAGAAAGAGAGAACGACAGCGGGAGCAAGGAAGGTATGCTACTTAGGTGATTCTACCCGATTTTCGGTCTAACCAGACCTATCCCAGTTACATTTTTTGTTCTCCATGACCAGCATTTGACCCCCTGCGACAGGCGTAAAGTGGCGTGCCACGGACTGGGCAGCTTGAGTGAGCAATGGTCAACACTGGGAAATGATGTTGAGGGGATGAGGGCAAGCAGAAACCGAACCCATATCCAACATACAGTACAGTTTTTACAGGGTTTTGAGTTCGAAGGGCAGGTTAGCAAAGATTCTTCGAGGAATTGGGAGAGGGCAGGCTAGCAGAGATTCTTTGAGGAATTGGGAGAGGGCATGCTAGCAGAGATTCTTTGAGGAATTGGGAGAGGGCAGGCTAGCAGAGATTCTTTTGAGAAATTGGGAGAGGGCTGGTTAGCAGAGATTCTTTGAGGAATTGGGAGAGGGCAGGCTAGCAGAGATTCTTTGAGGAATTGGGAGAGGGCAGGCTAGCAGAGATTCTTTGAGGAATTGAGAAAGGGCAGGGGCAGCAGAGATTCTTTTTGGTTGATCCCTTGGCTTTTCTGTTTTAGGCCAGATTTTCAAACTTTCACCGCGCCTTTAAAGTCCAGCGCTTCCGCTTCCAACCTTTTTGACGCCCGAAAAATGGCCGACAACAGCCATTTTGTGTCGACATTTTTGGCCGTGGTCCCCGGCCATTTCCGGTTTTTAATGGGGGGCCGGTGAACGTTTTGGCGTCGATGCGGCGAGGCGCCTTGGGGCGTGCCGCGTAATTATCGGCCGATCCCGACTGCTGTTATTCCGCCATGTTCCGCGTTGACGGACGGGGAGAGAGGCAAAAAAAAGTAGGATTCAGGCCCTCTTAAATTTGGGCCGGTCCCCTGGGGGGTGTCCCCATGGAAATCGGCAGATCAACACCGGGCCCTCGGGCTCCTAATTACGGGTGGCGATGTCTTGGGATAGTCGGTTTCCCCTTCTCTCTCCCTCTCTCTCTCTCTCTCTCTCGCTCTCAGTCTCTCTTCCTTTCTCAAATCTTGAAAATGGGCAGGTGGGACAGGGCTTCTGGCCGAAAAATACGACACCACCTGGCCGCACAATGACCACACCGACAAGCCAAAATCCCGACATCCAGAAATTGGACAGGCCCGGATTCTGAACAGCCCGACAAACTAAGAATCGGGCTTGAATATGGTATTTTCTGTCGGTATTTTTTCACCAAGCGTGGTTTTTGCGGGCGGTAGTGTGACTATCGGCATTTCGGCCGTCGGCATTTTTGCTGTCGGTATTTTGGCTGTCGGGATCCACTACTTTCGATTACGCCACTGGTCTCGTGTCTGGACAATTCAGTGCCCTCCGAATTCAGCTCCAGTTCCAACACCTGTGGGTCCCTGAGTAAGCCCCCTGGGCCCCACCTAGGGCCCCCGATGGAAGGGCCCCCGACCCGAATGGGATTCCCCCCGGCGGCTGCTTCTTCTGAGGGCTTTTCCTCGACCCACGGGGCGGCCACATAAGCACATTTGGCGCGCCCCTCCATTCGCCCCTTCGAATACACCTTCTTCTTTTCTTCTTCTTCTTGTTCTTTTTCTGTTACTGCTTCTTCTCTATCTTCTTCTACTGCCCCGTCCATTCCGAGACCTTCCTCGGTACAGCCAGCAGATGGATGGGGGGCTCTAAATGGATAGAGCCACACCCAACAGGATCGATGGCCCTTTTCAGCGGCCCCGGGAATGGAATACAAATTGATTAAGGGCTCGGAAAGGGGTTTTTAGGTTATTGGCACGTTGTCAAAGGTAGAAACCGGAAAAAAAATAGGATAGGGTAAGAAATGGTAAGCCCAACAATGCAGAAGCTTACGACGCGGCTTAATAGAGCCAAGCTTAAGCCAATTCTAAGCTTATGCTAAGCCACGGTTGATTCGAAGCAAACTTCAAACTACAGAAAATAGATTAATTTGATTCTTTAGAAATTGCACTAGGCTTGGGCTTAAGCTTGGGCCGCGATTGGGCTTCGGTTTAGGCTTATAGTCAACCTTCGGCTTGGGCTGCACAGGCTTAGGCTTCATTTCAGCTTAGGCTGAGGCTTAAGCCTAGGGCTAGTCAGCCTTTCCAAAGCCTCTCAACCCCCTTCAAACTTTTAGCTCCCACTTTTTCAAGAAGTTCGAAAACTTTTCGCGCTCGTTTTTAGGGCCCAGCCGAGGTGGCGTGCCCGGGGGCCACTCCAGAACCCAGCCCGGAAAGCTGCTTTCGCTGCTTTGCTTTTCCTGCCCCGGACCCAATGGCATCATCTTGGAGAAGAAGAAGGAGAACGAGGGGTGGGCCAAGGGAGGAGGTGAGGGCCCAATTGTGTCCCACTCCACACACTTTCAACCCCTCCGTTTCCCAGCAAGGTCCAGGGGCAAAGTGGCAACTTTGCCCTTTTTCGGAATCGAAAGAAATGTGGGAGAGAGTTGGGTGAAAAAGAAAACGATAGAAGTTCAGGGTTTTTCGAAAAGTTCTTGGCGGGAAGTTTATCCGCTTACGTAAGGTAATTCAGGGCCCTGATTCCGGTTTTGGTTGCCTCTTCGAAAATTGTATCCAGAAAGAGAGGCTAGCCGATTACGCCACGTAGTACAGGCCCGGTTCTGCGCTTTACTGCTCCTTTAAAACGGAGCAAAAGAGAACAGTTGCCGTCGGGCAGATCATCCGGTTACGCAACGTAACTGAAGGTCCATCCTATTACGCCATGTAATTCAGGATACGATTAGCTTTAATGCCCCTTTAAAAACAGATTTTCTTGGACGTTTGGGATTATCTGCTTACGCAATGTAATTTGAGGGATTATCCGATTACGCCACATTATTCCGTTGTCTTGATTCGGTCGTTTAAACCACCTTAAAACCTTTTAAAGGTGCTGGAAAGCCAGATTTTCAGCCAATTTATGGTGTTATTTTCTGGCCTCTCGAAATTGTGGCAATTTTGGTGGGGCTCGATTTAAGATGGCCCGAGTGATAGTCTAGTGATAATGCTCTAAGGGCCATAAAAGGACATGTTTGGAGAGAGAGCGAGAGAGAGAGGGAGAGAGAGAGCGAGAGAGGGAGAGAGAGGGAGCGGGAGAGAGCAATAAAAAGGCTGCAAATTGAGCGGAGCGACTAGCTGGGGGGTGATGGGGGATGAGCAAATATTGAGACTCCCCCAACCGGGCATGATGAAGCCCCGGCAAAAAATCGAGCGTTTCCGGTACGCTGCACTTGACGCTTTTTGGGTGGGTTAAGCCCCTGGGAAAGTTTATTTTTCGGGTTTACCCCTTTTTGTGGTAGGTTTTGGTCAGTTTTTGGTGATTTTGGGTAAATATTCGGAGTTTTCGGCCATTTCCGGCCAGGGTCAACACTTGGAAATGCATCTCCCGGATGTCGTGACCGTCATTTTTGCGTTCCGGAATTTTTTGGTGGATTCTGAAGCGGGTTTTCGGACGAAAGGGGGTCGATTTGCATGGGGAAGTGGTGCAAAAATACGTGAAAATGAGCATGGAAGCCTAGGCTTAAGCGAAGCCAAAATGGCTTATTACGCAAAGCCTAGGCCCATGCCTAAGCTAACCCTAAGCTAAGCCCAAAGCTAGCCTAACTCCAGCTCCCAGTTTTGGCGCCAACTTTTTATTTTTTTTTTCAGCACGAGGACCCAAAATAACATCAAAAAATTCCTCCATTTTTCTATTGTTTTTCGGCCCGCAACGTCCCATTTTTAGCCGTTGCAGGTGTCGATTCACCCGATTTCCAAAAGCAAAAGCCGGCGCGTGTTAGTCACAGCTTTTTATCAAACACAAAAGCCCAATCCCAAAAATCGCCGGCCCATTTCGGGGGGATTTTATTGGGTTCTCTCGCGTGCTGACAGGCGGAAGGTGGAGTCCCGCGGAATGGGGGGCTTTTTTCAGAGGTGGATCGGGCCCCCAAAAGAAGGAGCTGCTGCTCCTTCTACTGCCCAGCTTCATCCACACCACCTGACGCTGAGGAGAGCGAGAGAGAGAGAGAGAGAGAGAGAGAGAGAGAGAGAGAGAGTGGGAGAGATACAGAGAGACATGGCAAGGCCACAATTTGTCCCCCCTTGCTCACGGCTCGTAAATTCACGAAACTCGAGCCGTGTCGAAGCGGGGTGTTCGAGAGTTTGTGCTAGGGTGTCCCTGAGCTTTCCTCAATGATCTCTGCTAGTTTTCCAGGATCCTTACTCGGATTTATAGCTAAAATCCAAGCTTTTCCCCAAAAAGCAAAAGTTGAAGTGGATAAGACTCCAACCCGGATCGTATTCCCGGTTACCTAGAACTTAACCAATACACCACGGCCCGAGAAGGGGAGAGAGCACGGTTTTTGAGAGGTGCTAGACAGCAAATGCAAGCTACTCAAATTCAAAAACTCAATCAGACTCAAGCGGATTTTAGAGGATTCTCAGCTGGCCAGAAAAATTAAAGGAACATGAAAGGCAATCAGCATGCTATGAATTTTCCATGGATGTTACAAAGCCTCAACGCGCACTTCTCGCCGGCGCCATAAAGCCGTTTAACCGATTACGCTCTGAAAAGGCGGACGTTTGCGGTTGCATCTCGTAGCGCCTCAAATCGATAGTCAATGACCCTTTCCGGCCCCTTTAAACTGTTGAAAAACCAACATTTCCGACGTTCCGCCCGGCTACTAACTCCTAAATATGCCCAGCCAGATGGTTGTCGGGACCAAAGGACATGCCGCCCCGGCCCGAGCCCGTAATTTAGTGTTCCGCGGAATAGCATCTTCCCCTTGCTTGCAAAAACACAGCAAGACATCAGGATAATCATCCTAATTCTTTGGAGGCTATATTTAGATGGCGTAATCCCTCCGTCCAATGCCGTGCATTGGGCATTGTTTAGCATACAACAAGGGCACGAGGATTAGCGGATGGTGCGAAAAAATTCGGCCTAATCCCGCGTTTAAAGGGATTGGGAAGCCATTAAAGATTTTTTTTGGGGCTTCAGCGAAAGATTTAAATTTCTGTATGCTCAAATAGTCTTTTTCTACCGTAATTTTTTGAGAGAAAAATTAAAGTTGGATAGATGCAACATAAATTTTATAGGATTTCACCAAAAATTGAAATTTTCTAGGCGAAAAATACTTTTTTTCTTCGAGAGATCCTCAAATTTTTGTCGGTTAACGTGTCTTTTTAACCGTATTTTATAGCCAAAATTCGTAAATTTGCATAGATTTTCATCGATTTTTGAGCGTTTTAAAGGGATTCAGAAGATTTAGATTCTTTTTTTTCCTCTTGACAAGCTGTCAGAAAGCTCAAATTTCAATGACCCGCGACTATTTCGACTTATTCTCGCTTCCATAGCCCTTTAAATTTCCAGGGCCCCCCAAAATCGGTGTTTTCACCCCGTTTTCAAAAGCCTCCCCGGGCTGCCCTTAAAAAAGCGGCACCAGCTTCACGTATGCATGGCGTAGTTGCAGAAGAGAAAAAAGAATGGCAGACAGCTACGGGGCACAACTATCGACACTTTTTCGAGTCGTCCTGGGCCTCTGGGTCGGTCTCCTGCTAATGAGGGCCCTAGGGGGGAGACCCATCCAATCCCACCCCCCGGGGCCCATCATAAACATATTTTGCCTCCGATTTTTCGTAATACAAATGTGCAATGGAATTTTTAAATTCACTAAAGGTCAGAGCAGGCTAGCAGATACCCTTTGAGGAATTGAGAGAGGGCAGGCTAGCAGAGATTCTTTTGAGGAATTGGGAGAGGGCAGGCTAGCAGGGCAGAGGGCAGGCTAGCAGAGATTCTTTGAGGAATTGGGAGAGGGCAGGCTAGCAGAGATTCTTTGAGGAATTGGGAGAGGGCAGGCTAGCAGAGATTCTTTGAGGAATTGAGAGAGGGCAGGCTAGCAGAGTTTTTCAAAGCTCCGAGCCGATTTTAGCAAGATTTGCAAGCTAGCAGAGACCATTTTCGGATTTTTGAGACCCATAAGACCAATAAGCCTGGGCCCTATAAGTTTGGGCCCTAAGCGATTTTCCAAATTTTGGATGCAAATCGAACGGGGCTTTACCCCCGTTTTGGCCGGGGGCCAAGGCCAAAATTTGCCAATAAATGGCTGAGGAGAGAGTGAGAGCGAGAGAGAGAGAGACCCAGTGGCCAACTGGACGCACGCGAACCACAGCCAACGCCATAAACAATTTGGTTGTTGGGGGGGCTGGTGTGTCCGGCTGACTGGCCCCGGAACTGCCCGGAGGCGTTTCCCCGCACCTTTTCCGGTGTTTGCAACGGTTTTTCCGAATGTATGCTATCTAGGAACTGTGAAAAACTTCCACAAAAAAACCTGGAAAAAACTTGGCTTTGCTAAGAACTGGATTGAATTCTGCGGAATATGTTGGAAAATGCAAATGGAGCAAATTGAAGACAAGAAAAATTCGGGGAAATTTAGAAAAACGGTTGCTGCGCTAACTAAGTGTTTTAAAGGATCTGTGAAAGCAAGAGAAAAATTATTATGTGTAGAAGATGAGATTATTATGTGTTTTCGGAAATTCTAAGGCCCTTCAAAGTACCTTTAAGACCAAAAAGATGGATTTGCATGGAAATCGAAAAAATCGTGTTTTACAAGGTTTTAAAGGGCCATTGAAGGCTTGGCAAAATTGGGAAATTGCTTGGGACGAGCTTGAGAACTCAAAAAATATTTTTAAAAATTCAAGAACGAAAAAGAGCATGGAATTCACCGGAAAATGATGCTCAAACGCTCAATCCGCATTATATCAAAAGAATCGGACCAGAAATGGTAATTTCTAAGCCCAAAAAAGGCATGAAAAGCATAGAAAAACAATTGAAAGGGGCAATTAAAGTGGCAGAATTTAATCAGAAATTGAGCACGAGCTCAGCAAGTAATATAGACCCACCTTGACTGTTAGGAATTTGGATAGCGACGGAATTCGGGGCGGCCAGGTGGTTGGGGCGCTCGGCAGGCTGAGGCTGTACAGCCGGCAGCTGCTGCTCCGAGCCGCCGGGGTCCGGATCTCGGTCCACCGACGACACCTGGAAGCGCCGGGCCGCGGACGACATCTTCGAGACGGTCAGCGGCGGGCGAACGGCACCGGCAAGTGGGGCGGAAAAGGCAGGCCCGGTTGAATGTGTTGTGTGGGTGAACTGGGCGGGCCAGTTGAGAGAGTGAGAGATGAGAGAGTGCAGACACAACCAGTGGCTCCACCCCAGCAAGGGTCCCACAGATAAAGCCGCACTCGCAGCACAGCCAATGACATAGCCACGCCCCATTTTGGATGGGAGAAGGGTAGCAGGAGAAAGGCTCAAACAGCCTGGGCCCCTCGCCTTTTTCTAAAGCCCCCCATCGGGGCACACCAGCCGCAGCTTTTCGCGCTTTTCGAGCAGTGTGGCTGGGGGTCATTTTGGGTGCAGGAAGTGAACAGCACGAAGTTGTTAACTGGCGTTTGCTAGCTTGCCCGGCGACCGGCTTGGGTTTTTAAAGGGATCGTGCCACCAAGGTCGTAGCCTCAGAAACCGCCGAATTTCGCGAATTCTCCTCAAATGGTGTTTGCTAGCTTGCCAGCCTATCGATAGGACAGTTCGCAGGGTTAAAGGTATTAAAATTTAAAATCGTGACATTTCCTTAAAAAAACGATTTAAGACTTGGCTCATCTGAATAGGTATATTCTGCAAATTGTCTTTGCTAGTTTGCTTTTCGCGCTTTTTCCGGCCGGGTCACTCTGGGCGCGGGCAGTGAACAGCTTTCCTCGAATGCTGTTTGCTAGCCTGCTGGCTGGCCGCCTGGTCTGCTCAGGGCATTTAAAGGGATGGTGCCGCCAAGCTCGAGGCGAATTTTGGGTGCGTAAGTCAAAGCTAGAACGGAAAACCCTAATTTTCTTTCCGCAAATGGTGTTTGCTAGCTTGCCCGGCGGCCGGTTGATCGGCTAGGGCTTTTAAAGGAACCGTGCCACCAAGTTCTAGGCGATTTCTGGGTTCGTCACTAAAGCGTCGGACGAAAACCCTCAAATTTTCCGCAAATGGTATATGCTGGCTTGCCAGGTGACTGACAGGATAGAAACACGCTTTTAAAGATATTCAAAAATTAAAAATTGAAATAATTTGCAAAAAGGCTATTTAAGATTTCGCTCGCTCGAATGACCAAATTTGGCAACGGTCTCTGCTGGCTTGCCGGGTAGGGATGTCGCAAACTCGATAAATCCGAGAGAGGGAGAGAGAGTGCGAGAAAGAGAGAGAGAGAGAGAGAGAAGAGAAAGAGAGGGAGAGAGGGGAAAGAGAGAAAACTATAAAAACAAGAGCAAAATCAACAAAAATAATAAAAGTTATGATTCCTACACATAAATGGAAGGAATCAAATGGCATACACAATTTAAGGTAGCTCTTAGATATGAAACTGGGGTTTTTTAGATATAAAAACGTGCTTTTATGCTTTACTCAGCGAAAATTGTCAAAAGATCCTGCAGACCACTAAAACCGGCAAAAATGAACCCACCAATGCTTTGCGCAGTCAATCGCATCCAAGCGGCTGAAGGGAGAAGCTTTTGATGGGTTTTTCGAAAGCCGTATTTTTAAATGGCAGTTCTCCTGTTGCTGCTCAGCTGCCGTGGGTCAGTCGCATGTCCTGGAAGAAGGAAATATAAGCTCGTGCTCGAGCAAGAAATTGAACAAAAATTCGTAGCAAGTTACGATTCTGTAGAAGAATACACGTATTCAAATATTTCAAGAGGAAATTTGTCAATGTTTAGAGAGAAAGCGAGGGCGAATCCGAGAGATAAGGAGCGAAAGAGAGAGGGAGACAGACCGACGGAGAGCGAGAGAGAGAGAGAGAGGGCGAGAGAGAGAGGGCGAGATAGAGAGCGAACGAGAGATACAGAGACACAGTGAGACAGTGAGGGCAAGAGGAGGCGTGAGCCAGAGCGAGAGGAACGGAGAAAAAAGAGCGAAACAATTAATTCCAGATTTAAATCGCATCATAATCAGAAAAAAAATACAAAAAACTTCTCAAGCCCTAAAATTTCGTCAGTCACCTCAGCATCCCAGATATTCCTATTTTCACCTCGCCAAAATGGGTTTGTTTTCGGAGCCATTTTGCCAAGGAAAAATTGAAAGGCCTGCCCGTGAAATGCGATGGGATAAAACGCACAACGCACAAGAATTATTATGCGCCACGGGAAAATTCGCAAATTAGGCCCAAAACACACATGGAATCGAGAGCTTTCGCTGTATTTCGGTGTTGCCACGGGTTCGCGAGTCCCCTGGACCTTTAAGGGCAGTTTCAGGTGTCACACTGCCTTTAGGATTCCACAAAAATCACCGCTAGCTTTCTAAGCCGCGAATATTCAATGACGAATGAGACTGATGCGCCCTTAACAATCCGAAAGGATCTCTGTTAGCTACTCTGCAAAAATCAACTTCTGCTTTCTCTCAAATAACTTTAAGGGTTTGAGAAGCTACTAAAAATTAATAAAACGGATTTTTAAAGGCCGACCGCTTTCCAAACTGTAGCGCAAGGAGTATCGTGGCGTAACGTAGTTCGAAAATTCATTGGTTTTTCGCTTGCATGTGCCTTTAAACTCGGAAAAGCTGCTAAAAATCAGGAAAATGGGTTTTTCAAAGCAGATAGCAGTAAAAAAAACCGTTGAATAACGCGGCGAAACAGGTATATGAAAATCCGTTGGTTATCTGGCTTCCATGTGCATTAATAAATATGATCAAAACTCATTTAAACCAAAAAAAATTTTTTAAGTCGGTAAGAATAAAAAACCGTAGCGTAAGGAGTATCGTATCGGAGTATCGGAATAAGACACTCCATTCGTTCTGCCTTGCATGCACCTTTAATGCTTTTCGAATATTACAAAAACCCAGAAATATTTTTAAGCGACAGAAACATCAAAAAACCGTAGCGTAAGGAGTAGCGTCGCGAAATTAAAGCAGAAAATTCATCGGCTTCCACTTGAGCGCACCTTTAAAGCACGCGAAAAATCCTTTAAAATCAGGAAAATTATTTTTTAAAGGCTGGAACTTTCGTAAGGAGTATCGTAGTGAAATAGAATATGAAAGTATGGCTATGATGGCTGGTGGATGCCATTTCGAAGGCTGCGACTCCTCCTCATCCAGCAGAAAAGGCCCGGCCAGCCACCGGAGGGTAATTATCGTGATGAGGAGCGCTTCGTCCACCCCCCAGACTTTTCCATTTTCTTCTTCCCTCTTTTTGGGGCAAGTTTTGACGCGCGCCGCTTTCATCCACCGGAAATTGGTCATTATGGCCGGGGCGATGTCGTTAATTTTAAAGGGAGCGTGACAGGGACGGAATGGGTTGAAAACTAGCCGGCATGGTACCTTTAAAGATATCTTAATATTATCTAGTAGTGTGCTTGGATCCCAAAGAATCTCTGCTAATCTGAGAGAGAACGGGAGAGCGAGAGAGAGAGAAAGGGAGAGAGAGAGACAGAGAGAGAGAGAGCGAGAGAGAGAGAGCGAGAGAAAGAGCGTGAGAGAGCGAGAGACAGAGTAAGAGAGTGAGAGAAGGCAAAAGGTACCTTTCTGGCACGTTCCCTTCAAAATAGGCCCAAAAAATTGTCTATCCATGGGAATTTGTGGTATCTAGTGTATGACTGTGTTGTGGACAAGGGCCAAAAATGGGGGCCCATAGGGGCCCCAACCAGGTGTCGTGTTTCTTAACCCCCGCGCCAAAAAGCCATTTCCCCCGCCTCTATTCGGATAGCGTCTATCAATTTGCCCTCAGGGCACATACACAGAGATTTACCCCGTTTTCTCTACCCCGTAAAGAGGAGCCACGCGGAGCCGTCGATTTGCGTTAGACTTGGGAAGTGAGAGGGAATTGGATATCCGCCCAAATACGGATTGGATATCTTGTTGCAAAAAGGAATATAGAGGAGGATATGCATTAACAAGTTACCAAAAAGACAAAGTGGAAAAAGAAATATTCCTCAAAGAATCTCTGCTAGCCTGCCCTCTCCCAATTCCTCAAAGAATCTCTGCTAGCCTGCCCTCTCCCATTCCTCAAAGAATCTCTGCTAGCCTGCCCTCTCCCAATTCCTCAAAGAATCTCTGCTAGCCTGCCCTCCTCCCAATTCCTCAAAGAATTTTCCAGCCTGCCCTCTCCCAATTCCTCAAAGAATCTCTGCTAGCCTGCCCTCTCCCACCTCAAAGAATCTCTGCTAGCCTGCCCTCTCCCAATTCCTCAAAGAATCTCTGCTAGCCTGCCCTCTCCCAATTCCTCAAAGAATCTCTGCTAGCTTGCCATCTCCCAATCCCTCAAAGAGGTCTGCCAGCAAATCTCAAAAAGATAAAGATCCGAAAATTGAACATCGAGTCTGAGCTTTGACTCGGAGCAGCACCAGAGGAGGTTGAGGTGCGGTGGGCCAGATGCGGGGCGCAGTTTAGAAAAGCAAAGGGGAGGTTAGAGGGGGAGGAGGAGGGCATAAATGCTTTATGTGTGTGTGTTCGGAGGGGAGGAGAAGTCCCGTGTCCAGCACCCATCAAAAACACCAGTAGCCGTGGGGAGGGGGGGGGGGGAAGATTCGGCGGGTGGCTTTACTTTGGAGTTTGGGGTACCTTGACGACGACAAAATACACCAAACGACACCTCGGGGTTTGATTAGTAATTCCCTGGAGTGGATCAGGGATTTTGGGGGTATGGTAGGGTTGAAGGGTTGGCTTCTGTCTGTCTGTCTGTCTGTCTGTCTGTCTGTCTGTCTGTCCGTCTGTCTGTCTCTCTCTCTCGCTCTCTTTCTGTCCAATTCTGTCCAGATTCCGAAGCGCTACGATCCTCTACGGCAATTATTTTTAGTCAATTTCCATGCAAGCGGAATACACAAACAAATTATAAGCGGGTTGTTGATACCGGGGGTCTCGCCACGCAAATCACTTGCTTTCGGGGAATGCATTGCTAACTTGGGCAATTATTCTGGGGTGTCCAGGGGAGCTGTGCGTAGTCTGGGAAGCTATTTCAGTTTTGCGCGCCTAGGCACGGGCAGCCAAAGGGACTGGGAAGTCAGGAGCACGAGACAGTTGCATAGCACGCTGACCAACATCTCTAGAGAACGATAGATATGCAGAGAGCTAGAGAGAGCGAAAGCGAGAGAGAGGGAGAGAGAGAGAGAGAGAGAGAGAGAGAGAGAGTGTGTGTGAGTGAGAGAGAGAGATAGCCAGGAAAAGAAAGAAGCAAGAGGAGGTAACCTAAATAATGCCGGAGTAGCTGCTGGCGGACATATCGCAATCCGAAGGGCATCAACATGCATTGCATAACTACGGGTAGGCTAGCAGAGATTCTTTGAGGAATTGGGAGAGGGCAGGCTATCAGAGATTCTTTGAGGAATTGGAAGAGGGCAGTCTAGCAAAGAACGTGAGGAAATTGATAAAACTGCGGCGCGTGGAGTCAGGACCAAAAATAACGCATTGATGTTAGAAAAGAAATCTGAAACCTGACTTCTCAACGCCTTTAAAGTCACCCGAAATTCCGTTCATCGGTTCGTGATGGAATTCGAGGAGGGCGATTCTGAAGGGTTGGGTGGCCATTTTTCGAGGGGCGTTGGCCGTTTTTTGCGACGATGGAACAGCGGTGCCGAGGTGTTTCCCCGCACTTCCGGTGGGCCGTCGTCTCGAAGAAGGGAAGGAAAAGAGGGGAGAGGGACAGAGCTATGGACGGGACCCATTTCACGCTTCCAACAACCCATAGGCCATGGAAGGGGAGGGGAGACGCCAAGACAACCTTTCGAAGACCTCGACGATCAAGGTACTGGAAAACGAGTGAAATTTCAGGTGAGGTAAGGCGAGGGAGGGAAAGCGTGAGCGAGAAAGAGAGAGAGGTAGAGAGATAGAGAGAGCAGAGAGAAACGAGAGCGAGAGAGAACGAGAGAGAGAGGGAGAGAGAGAGAGAGAGAGAGAGAGAGAGAGAGAGAGAGGGGAGAGAGGGAGCGAGAGCGAGAGAGAAAGAGGAAGAGAGAGAGCGAGAGAGATAGAGCGAGAGAGATACAGAGAGACATACAAATCTCACTAAAATATTAGCATCTACTACCACCACTCCATCACCCCAATTCATTCACCATGAAAAGCAAGCTAAAAAGCCAAAGTGTGTACACAGGAATGATACGTAGTCCTCTCCCTGAAGCCCAAAGGATTGACTAGAGAGCCATGCCCCCCTCGAAGGCCCCCTGAATTACTTCAATTAGTGCAAACGATGCCCATCCCCCGAGGGGTTGAAGGGGGACAGGAGGAGGAGTAGCCTCCTGCTCCTTAAAAGAAACACTCGTCGGAAAAGGACAAGAAGCTGCTCCCCAAAAAAACCCGGCCTATCTTTCCGTAATGAGGCTTTTTGCCGGAACGTCCGGGAAGATCCCTGTCAACTTGGCGCCAGACCGGAGTTTTTTTCGGTGAAATACTTGCATTTGGGATAGAGGGGGAGAGAGACAGAGAGAGAGAGAGAGAGCAAGGGAAAGAAATTAACAAAATTGTAGCTGGAGGAGCATGAGGAAACAAACGTTTGGGAATTTTGTAAAATTTTGCATAACTGCCCTTTCAAAATCTTGAAAATATTATGTTAAACTCGAAATTAAATAATTTATCTTCAGGAATCTGTGCTAGTTGGCTAATAAATTCTTCACTACTCTCTGCTGGCTGGTGAAAAAATCCGCAAGAATCTCTGCCAACTACCATGTCACTCTGCCTTTAAGCTCCTCAGGAACCTTTGCTCGTTACTCTGAATTTCTCAAGAATCCTTGCTAGGTAATTTCCCTCGAAATCCTCAAGAATCTCTGCTAGTTACCCTAAAATTGCTCTCGAAAAAATTTTTTACACGCCGGTGCGGACAGAGGTAGCCGGAAAATACCGAAAAAGTGGGGATCGTCTAAAAAACGAATTTTAGCGAGTGACGCGTTAGATGTGAAGCGACGACGAGACGGCCGGGTGCGGACAGAGGTTTTTTCGATTGAATTAGCGTGTGGATTGCGGGGAGCCATGTGAAGAGAGAGAGAGAGAGAGAGAGAGAGAGAGAGAGAGATGCGATGGAGGGCCCTTTGCTTTTAGTCCAAACCCAGCACCCCAGTAAAGGACCCAGTAGAAGACCCATGTGGAAACGGGGCCCTAAAAAAGGAAAGAAAAAGAGGGAGACTAAGGCCAGAAAATAACCCAGCTGATCCCCCAAGATGTTTAAAAATAAATTAGAAACTAAAAGCAGCAAAAAATCAGATGTTAAAAATTAAACTTCATCTGCATTAAACTATTCCGGAGAGGTACGGGAGCGGTACGGTAATACCGCCTATTAAAATCATAATGATAATAATGAAATCGGATCCCTTATAAAAAGCCATATTAAAAATCTAAATTTGTAAAAAATGCGAAGATGTTGAAAACCCAGTTTTATTAGCAATTTTTTAATGAATCAAACATAATCTCCGCATTTTGCAGTAATAAAAAAGCATAAAATTAACAAAGCGCATAGAATGAGCATAAAATAGCCCAGACGCGGGAGATCGAGAATCTCTTATGAGGGGGAGGGGGAGGGACTCGAAGAGGAGGATAAGCATATCCAGGTCAATTGATACCCCCCCAATTATCGCCGTCATTCAAATTTGGCTAGTCTCTGTCTCTCTCCCTCCCTCTCTCTCTCTTCTCTCTCTCCCTCGCGCTCGCTCTCCACTATTACGTGCTCATTTCCGTTTTCTGCTGCCCCGAGTACAGCACCAGAGAACAATTTTTTTAATAGCCTTTCAGCGGGGTGGAAATCTATTCCATTCCATTCCTCGGGCAATGCCGGACGCTAATTCGAACCGATAGCCCGGAGACAATGGGGAGGAGGAACGGCAAATCCGGAAATCGGGCTCCGGAAATCAGGGTTCGGGTCGAATTTTGAGCTTTTGAGCTTCTTGAAGTGGTTCTAAAGCTCGGAAAGTCATGAAAAGAAAGACAGGCAGCTGTAATTTTTTAATTAAGTCTTGCAAAGAGTTGTGCATTTTGCGATTTGGGTACAGTGCTCTACCGGAATCGAAAGCGCAATTAGGTGCAAAACGTAGCTTTTTAAGCGCTGGAAATAACGCCTGCGACTGACGAAACGCTAGATAATTCGAAAGTGTGGGCGAGTGGCCCCCGGCCCTGGATAAAGCATATGCGGAGTGTTGATGACAGGCTCATATGGACTGGCTTCTCATTTCTTTCACTCTCTCTCTCTCCCTCGCTCTCTCACTCTGTTTCTCTCACTCTCTGTCTCTCCCACTCTCTCTCTCTCTATCGCGCTCCCTCTCGCCTCTTCTAGATAATGAGCATGAGTCCCGCTCCCCTAGACATGTAAATTAACTTTCATCCAGTTTAGCAACACAAAAATGATGAGAATGGTGTGAGTCATTCTCTAATAATCTCTGCTATCTTGCCTGAAACTTTTACTTTGGCTTCCTTGGCTAATGTTCTCTGCTAGCCTGCCCGGCGCTTTCTCCTTTATTTCATTCTCAAATCGTTGCCGCTAATAAGCGGTAAGTGGCTAAAAGCGTCGCAAACGATCTGTTCAGTTTCCCCCTAACCCCCTCCTCAATAATGTATGATAGCTCGCCTTTTCCCTTGGAATTCCTGCTAGCCTGAATTGACCTGCAGCATTCTCAAATCATCTCTGCTAGGATACCCGCAATACAGTCGAACTACTGTAAAGACTACGGAATCGGACCCTTAGCACGAATTCAGCGCTTCGAGTGGCAAGTGCATGGCGTTATGCCGGTCGGCCCGAGAAACCAGGCCCCACCCTTAAATTCCTCAAAAATAACTGCCCACCGGGGCATAAAATTTGAGGCGCCAGGAAACGAGAAAGCCCCCCGCTAACGAGATGATCGCGCAAAAAGGGTGGAAACCCGAGGGATTTCTGAATTCTGGGAATTAGCGGAAAAACAGGGCCGCAAAATTACGATTAGCAATCGTGGAATGTTCTCGAAAATAGGGGGAGGGTGGCTCAAATAAATCGAACGACACTGAACCAGCGTGTGATATGTAACGTGCCGAATCGAACGTGGCGTAACGGCACAACAGAGTCCGGCGTACTGTAACGGAACCAGTTGTAATGTAGCGGAACGTAACACAAAAGCGTGTAACGGAATGTAACGGAAAAAAGGGACAGAATTGAAAAGCGGAATCGAACGGAATACATAGGATTCGAGCGTAGTGGAACGGAACAGAACGTATTGTAGCGGAATGTGGCGGAATGGCGCGTAACAGAATCGAAAAATTGAGCTTCCGAGAAAAAGCGATGAATGTTGCCAATCCTTGGGGGGTAATCGAGTACGCGGCGCGGCAAAAACAACCTCGACACAGGCAAGTCATTTATCTCGCACTAATAGCTTCAGGTAAGCGGGCGCGAGAGAAAGTGAGAGAGAAGGGAGAGAAAGAGAGAGAGAGAGAGAGAGAGAGAGAGAGAGAAAATCCGCATGAAAATCTTCCTATTCCCTTTAAAATATTCAGGAAATTTCAAAACCTAAGGCACTTCCGAATTTTTCCTAATTACACTAGACTCTGGCTGAAAAAAAGTCCAGTAAACGTGGAGATTTAAAGTTTGCTGGCGTATTTGAGTGTCTGCGCCCCGGGGCCCGATGTTAAAAGCGGAAGTCATAAACGGCCGGGCCGAAAGGAGGGCCCGCAAAAAAGTGGGTAGGGGCCCAGTCGGGGTACCAAGGGGACCCAGAAGGGGCCCACAAGGGGCCCAGGCTCGAGCTGGAATTGCTTACTTCACAAGGGTTCGATCCCCAGGTTTACGATAGAAGCCCGGATAAGCCCAAGGCTCGGCTAAGACTAAGCCTAACCTAAGCCGCAGCCTAAGCCTGAGCCTCAACCTAAGCTCCCCTTTTACGACCCAGATACACCATATAACCCGAGGTAAAAACAGCAATTTCCGGGGGGCTTATGATTCGGTCTATTGACAAAAAAGTCGGCCCGGCCAGAAACGCCTAACATCTGGAAAACGGCAGTAAAACCTGGGGTTTTTGGCTGTTCCCCGGATAGGCTGTAAACCGAGATATCTGGCGGAATTGGCCGGATGGGGCAGACTAGCAAAAATGCTTCAGGAATCAGTATCAACCTTGCTTCGGCAAGTTAGCAAAGATTCTTTAGGACTCAAAATCACCCGGCAATTCGACCTGGATGTTAGCAAAGGTCCTTTAGGAAACAATAGGGCCAAAAGGTGCTGGCAAGCTAGCAGAGCACCTTAAGGAGCCGAGGTTTAGGCCATTTGGGCAGGGCAGGCTAGCGAAGCTGCGTTAGGAATCAGTTAGCAACGAATCAGTTCTGAATTTTAAACAGAATTTTTCGAGTTTCGCCGAGGAATTTTGCCTGAAACTTATAAAAGGATAAGAGGAAAAGAAAACCCCGACAACCAAAAATCTTGACATTCCCTTGAAGCTAATTTGAATCCTTTCAAACAACTATTTTACATGTCGGTATTTCGGCTGTCGGGATTCTGGCGGTCGAGATTTTCGTCTGTCGGTATTTTGGATATCGGGTTTTGCGCGGTCGGCATTTTGGGCCTCTCCCTTATGAAGGTTTTCCAAAGGCTCAGAACGATGGAAGCTGCCAAAAATAGCAAGTTGTAAAACGTCTAGGCTTCTAAAAAGATATCCTACTATATATAAAAAAGTAGTGTCTGTGTGTGTGTGTCGATTTGCATGCAACTTCCGTCTGTATGTCCGGAGGATAACTCAATAGGGGATGAATATTAGGGTACGTATGATACATCATTAGGTGCGTAATGGCTCTGCGATGACTGCACACATAACAGAATTATCGAAATACGCTATTTTCGATAATAGAAATAAGTTTTTCTAAAATTTTCGAGAACCCTCTTTGGTAGGAAACAATTAGCATATACCGGAAGTAGAAGAAGTCTATAAAAAGGGATGGAAGGAAATCTTTTCATTTTTGTCAGCTTGATTGAGACTGAATTATGCAAATTTTACAGTTTCATTTGTCCAAACGGGGCCAGGGTTGAAAAGTCGCGAAGCGGCTTTTCAACCCTGGTTTAAGAGACTAGAAAAGGCTAAAAGGAAAACTGATAGTTTGAAAAACCCGAAAGGCAGCACAGCCGGCGGCGAAAAAAACGTTGCAAATCGTGGGGAGCACCGGGTGGCCGAAGCAAGCCGCAGGGGCTTTGGAAAAGGGGGGAATGGATGGAGGAGTGAAGGGGCGATTTTTCGAGGCTTCTCCCCCTCTTCTACACTATGTGTGTGTCCTCTTGGCCTCCTATGGGGGGCCTAGAGGGCTCTACGCTGTGGCTTTTGGCCGTTATGCCCAAAAAAGGGGCGCGAAGGAGCAGGAGGAGGAGGACGTTGGCCAGTGTGGAGCAAGGTGCCACTAGGTCTCTCTCTCTCTCTCTCTCTCTCTCTCGCTTCGAACTCGTTGTGGCACGTCATCACACACAAAGCAAGCATCCAACTAGCCCCGAGCATCCCCACACCACAAACCACCAAGATGTGAGCCCCCCCTAATTAGAATGGGTCTCCCCGGGATTACCACCTCGTGCTCCGAGCTTATTCCGGCTTAAGAGACTCATGCTTAAGCTGCGGACTCCTAAGCTTCATCTGTCCAGCTTGGCCGACCAGACTTTCTTGACTTCCCGGGCCCTTTAAAGCTAACTTAACCGACGAACTGGCACCACCCCTTTAAAGGGGTCGGCAAGGCATGGCAGAGTTATGCTATGGGCTTTCGTTCCCTTAATTCTATATCCTTTGCCGCGTCGCGATACGCAAAGCGCGTGTTATGATCCACAGTATGATGGATTACAGTAACTTTTTTATAATTGATAATCCAAACTTTACAAATATTGTTTCAAAATATTGGTTTTTCGAGGTAAAAAGGCCGATTTTCGATCCATTTAAAATCCAGTTAAATTTAGTTAAAAGCTATTAAGATCAACACTATTACGTTAATAGCCTTTCAAGACTAATAGGACCCCCTCCCCCGATAATGCGAAAGAACCAAATAATACATAAGGATAACCAACATTTTTTGCCCGATGATGACTGCCAAAGACCAATTTCCCTGCAAAAATCTCATCACCCACTGGGAGACCAGGAAATAACGAACGCTAAGTATCGTAAATACCAAAAAATTCAATGTTCTTCTTCTGCTTGAGCAGGTTGTCGGTCCCACCCGCCATAAATAACCGCCTAATCCGATCGTGGAAACAAGCTGGAGCTTTTCTAACCTCCAAGTGATTATTGGTGCCGAAGAGGGCTTCATCCGAAGCCTATTTTCGAAATGGTTACGGTAGTCAAAAAACCAGTTGTTATAGCAAAAAGAACTTTCGAGACATTCAGAAAAACCCTTTTTTGCGACTTTTGGCGATTTAAAATCGCAAAATTCGATGAAAACGCATGGCTCCTACTGTAATTTCATCTAGAAAATACGCTCGATCACGCTACTGTAACTTCGTCTAGAAAAACGTAGTTGCGCGAGTTCCGGCATCCGTGGTCGTCAAACCCGTCCAGGGACGTAGCGTAATACCGGCCCCGGGGGCCCGGGGCCCCCCCCGAAATCGGCCGGGGCCCGAAAATTTCATAAGGGGGGACCCTTATGATTTTGATTTTCTCAAAAATTTTGCTGCCTGCGGCGCTATTTTTTCACGTTTTTACGGCTATTTGTAGAGCTATGCAAACTTTTTTTCAAAAATTTTTGCCTGCGGCGCTGTTTTCTGGTTCATCTTTTGAGTTTTTTGGAAAAATTTTTTGGGGGCCCCCCCCGAAATTTTTTTCTGGCTACGCCCCTGAACCCGTCCAACCGCGGATATAGAGAAAGATCGTGTTTTTGCATCGGGATTTTTGTAACTGAAAGATAAAAACATTTGATAAAAATAGGCTCGTCCTACTGTAACTCCATCTAGAAAATTACGCGCTTTTCTGGCAGCTCCGACCCTTAGATCGACAAAAACAAAGTAGTCCGAAAACTTGCACCTCCGACAGCACGACGCGGTCGCTTGATAATGCAGGAGAAACGGCCGGGGCAGCCAAATAGGAAAGTCGTCTGCTTCAGAAGAAAGGGACTGGCGGGGCCAAGGCTTCTGAGTCTACTGGAGGCAGCCAGCACCGACCAAAAGAGGGGATGACATGGCTCTCGTCTCTCTCTCCCCTTCAGCACATCAGATTCGCATATGGGCATTCCCCTTCCCTTTCCAAGCCGCTTTCCCCTCGATTCGAAAAAGCCTCAACCAGGCCATGGGGGCCCTAATCTCAGGTGGAGGGCCCCCCAAACGGGGATTAAGTTCGCGAACGAGCGCTCCTCTTTTTCCACGGGGCCCAGGAGGCCAGGGTGGGCCCCTAGGGGATGACATTGCAGACGTCGTCCTCAACACAACTTACATCTGTCCAATCTAAACGGACGCTGAAGCCTGAAGTTTTATATAAAGTAACAATAAAAATATGTAGCTTGAAAGCACGAAGCTTTTGAAATGGCGAGAACACATCTGCTTGTCAAATGATTGCCAGACGTCGTTCGCCCCTGTTCTTCCGGCCCCTCGATAGCCTGAAAATACCATTGCCATTTTGAAACCGCCCCAATTTTCAGACATTCTTTATTCGTTTCACCATAACGACACTTTCCCGCATAATAAACAAAAAAAACGGAACGAAAGAGTTGAGAGGAGACACCCGACAACGGGTTCTACAGGTCTCCGGGGTGAGAATAAATTACAATCGATCACACAGTGCTTCATTTAACGGGATCATCGCGAATTAAAACAGGGGATGTGTCCGGGGAGAAAGGAGAGCCATTCCGTATCACAGTGGCGTGCGCTAGTAGAAGAAAGGTGCTGGAACCGAGCAATCGGGCGGCAATATATTACAAAACAACAGCAAAAAGACGCACACAAGCACAGAAACATGTTGGTGAAAGATACCGCCACCTTTATATAACAACCCCGGAAAGTATTAATGTTGTTTTGCGAAGAGATAGTGTTCAGGTTATTCGGGTGCTGTTTAGCAGACAGTATCGATCGAACCGCAATGATCGGAGAGTGGACGTGGATGGAGGGAGGGATGCCTATCACAGAAAAAAAGTGGGCTAATCGACGGGCGAATAAATAAGGCGCTGGGGTTTTTTTAATATGCAGTTAAGCGGTCCGATCGAGCACGAGTCAATCGTCGTCCTCCAGGTTCAGGTCGTCGATGTTGAGGTCATTCACGTCCTCGTCCGCGTCCTCCTGCGCGTCCCGAAATCGTCATCCGACCACCGGTCCTCGGCCTCGGCAACCACCTGTAAAAGGTATATTGGACATTATTGGAACGCTCCCCACCTGCGGGCGGTTATTCTGGGCCTCGTGGATCAGATCGGGCTGCGGGTCGTGCGCCACGAGGTCGGGCTTCATCTGGCCGACGACATCGGGGCCACTGTGGTGCGCGGGCTGGGCAATCTCGCGACCAATCTGCAACAGAACTTTCCATAGCTCATTCAAGGCAAACCTCATCCTCATCTTCGTCACTCTGCTGTTGCTCCTCATCTTCCTCGACGTGAGCAGGCTCTTCCTGCCTGGGGCTGGGCGAGGGCAGCGCTGGAGCGGCGACTGCGACGGCAGCAGCCGCCGCCGCAGCCGAGGCAGTGGCGATGAGCGCGGGAGTTGGCTAAAAAGAAAAGGAGTTGTGCATGGGAGAGGCTGCGTACCTGCGGCGGGGTTGGTTGATGGCTGAGTGGGGGCGGTTGGCGCTGCACACCTCGAAGATGGGCCTGGCCGTCAGCGTCAAAGGTGAGGGCGCCACTTTGCTCGGCCTGCTCCATCTCCTCGTGGATGTTACGAGTTTGGTTGGGCTTGGCCTGGGCGGCCGCCTTGGCGGGGACGGCCAAGTGGGCCAGCTGACGAACGAACGATTCGACCTAATTCGAATTATATATTTAGAATACTTTGATACCTTAAGTGACTGCCGATAGCCGGGGAAGAGGTTCTCGTATTTGACCGGATCAGCCAAGGCCTCAGATTTCCGCTGAAATTAAAAAATCTCAAGAAGCACATAAAGAATTTACCGTATTTTGACTCTTGCTAGCAGCACGCTCCTTCCACAGGGCCAACACGCGCGGGACTTGGCTTGGGGCATGGGTGCGCGCGAAGAAAGCGGCTTCCGGGAGACGATCCGAGCTGAAAAAGACCATCTTCTTACACATTTCTGACATTTAAAATTAATTATATTTTCCATCGTCCCCCTATTCGGATAGAGTCGCTAAGTTTACGAAAACGTCGCGGAAACTTACGCAATCAGCGTCTCCAAGCACTTGTCGATATCGCCGAGCATAAAGTTGGAGAGGAAGCTGACGTTGTGCGCTCCGTTAGCGGCACTCTCGTTGGCCAAACGGCCAAGCAGTGGAGCCGAGCCGGCGCAGGAGGCGAGCAACAGAAGGCCTAAAAAACCTTATGCAACTGAAGACACGCCCTACCTCCGAAATCACGGGCCCTGCCGAGACAGTCTCCAGCCAGCATCAGATCCGACTTGGCGGTGGCCACCTGGCTGAGCGTGCGCCACTTCTCCTCGCTGTCGCTTTGCAGCGCCAAATCGTAGGCCGTCTTGAGATCGCCGAGAGCGATGGCCAACTCGAACCTAAAATATCAAAATTTGGAAGGGTCCATTAAAATATACTTGTGATCAGGATCTTGAGACACGGCCAACGCCTGCTTCTTGAAGCCCTGTTTCTCGAGGAAATGGGCGACACGGGTGCGGTGCTCCTTGGGAATGTGGACCAATACCTACAAAAACAGAATTTTTGGGCAAATGATTGCCGTACCTTGTCAGCCGTGTCAAAATCGCGACGCATCACGGCCGTCTGGTATTCCAAAACGGTCAGGAGAAGCCGGTAGCTGACAATGTTCAGCTCCTTGTCCATGGCGTAGATTCGGGAATTTGGCGCTTGGTAGCCGAGCTAAAAAGATGGTCTGAAAAACAGATTGTTCGGATACCAAATAGAGCGGCCGATCCAGATGGGCGATGGTGACGATCTCCCCGCCGACGTAGTAGTTCAAACGGTTGTGCGAGGTGGTGAACACGAAGCAGTCGCCGATCCAGAAGGCCGTGCCAACGGTCTCGGTTTGCTCGCCTGAAACAAAAAATTATTTTAAAAAATCGCAGCAACCGAGCAGTTGCGAATTCCATACTCCTACGTCAACTAAATGTTTATCAAGTTCAAATACCCACCGACAACTTCAAAAGCATCCTCGAGGCCATCCTCGTTGAAATCGGCCGGCGAGGCGGAGGCCACCAGGTCGGCGTTGTACTTCAGAATGTAGAACGAGTCGGTGCCGGCGATAGCAACCATTTCACCTGTAAAGGTATATTTAAAATTCGTCGAAAATTTACCAGAATCATTCCAGTACACGTGTTGAGCGGCAATCTCGATGCGACGGATCAGGTTTCCAGTCTCCCAGTCGTAGAAGCACAGCGACGAGTTCGAACGGGCGGCGAGCAGCGGACCTCCTTCAATACCCTCCATCACGATGTCGGTCCGGATAGCTTTGAAGTCCTAAAATCGCATAGTAAAAGTAAGCATAACTTCGAATACCTTGAAGTTTTTCTTGATCTTGATGCTCTGGGCCGATTCGCGGACGGCAAACATGTTCGGGTCTTGGCCCCAGACGAATTCGAGTGCCTGGCCGAAATCCTTGTTGCGCAGCGCCATGGCCGTGTAGACGATGTACTCGCCATCACCGCAAGCCACCACAAATCTGGAATGATGGGAACGTAAATGAAATGCGACAACGCAGGCTACCTTCCGTTGCTGGAATGGGAAAGGGTTTGCGGGTAGATTTCACAGGAGCCGAGTTCCTTCACGGACAGCGGAACACGGTCGCCATCTGGAAATTTGATTAATGATAAAATTTAACGGTCACAAATACAGAAGAGTCAGTCGGCCCCAAATTAGCAAAATTTCGACATTTTTCAACTTAAAAAAAAATTTTGCCTCATATAGAGGTAAAAAATGGCAGAGGTAAAAGACTGTTTAAAACACCTTATCTGATACAACGATAACAAATTCAAAATTTAACTACCTTGCAACTGCTCCGTTTGCTCTGCATCGAGCGTCTTCAAATTGAGCTGCTGGACGACGGAGTGCTTGGCGACAAGGATCTTCCCAGATGAATCCATGGAAACCTAGAAAACATTAGATCACGACCGGGGCCGAAAATTTTACCGCTGGTTCCTCTCGACCCAATTTCAGCGTCACCGAGCCCTCGTCGTATCCGATTGCGATGGTGTTCGAGCCACGATGAGCAGAGATGCACCAAACGCGGTCTAGGCCATAGTTCAGCGTCGTCTCGAGTCTAAATACACATTTTAGGAAATTGTTTGAATATCATACCGGTAAGTTCCCGAGTGCCACAGGCGTACCGTCGAGTCTTCGCTTCCGGTGATGATCAAGGGAAGCTCGGGGTGGAAGGCGACCTAGATATCGAGAATTCCGAAGGCGAAGCACTGCACGTACCGCTGACACGTTCTGGGTGTGGCCATCAAGGGTCTGGACGCAAGTCTTGTTTTGGTAGTCCCAAATCTTGATCAAGTGATCGTCGGCTCCAGATATCAGATAGGGCTTGTCGCCACCGTGGTAGTAGTCGACGCAGTTGACCCCCTTCTCGTGACCCTCAAGCGTGAAGTTCGGCACATTGCTGCCGAATTGCCAGACCTAAAAAACCAAGTTGGAATTGCAATGAACATTTTTTTAGAAAATCGTTGGCACAATTTCCATACCTTAACGGTCTTGTCCAACGAAGCCGTGGCAAATGTATTGTTGTCCTTCGGGTTCACCGCCACCTGCATCACGTAGTGCGTGTGCCCTAAAGAACGCTCGTTTCAACAGAATTTTCGCAAAGCCCCACCTTCAAAAGACTGCTTCATCTGCCACTTGTTATCCCAATCCCACAGCTTGATCAGCATGTCATCGGAGGTGGTGAGAAGGAACGGCTGTGTGGGGTGGACGGCGATTGACCTAACGAAATAGTTGCCAAAAACCGATTCACTTACCGCAAGTAATCTGAATGGGCCTCGAACTGGTGCACACGCTCGAGGGTGTTGTAGTTGTAGACGCGGATGTTCATGTCGTCGGAGCCGGTGATCACCCATTGCTTCCGGGGCACAAAACGAGCCGCGCGCACCGGCAGATCGCAAACCTGAAGAAAAGATGTTCAGAGTACTTGAATAAAAATAGATCAAGTCAGATTCGATCAGCCAATCCCTACCTCGATCGTTTTGAGCAGCGCCTGCGTCTCAAAATTGTAGATGAGCACGTTGCCATTGTAGAGGGCGGCCAGCAGCCACGGTTCGCTGGTGTGAATGTCCACGGATTTCACCCGGTCGGATCGTGCCAGCAGCTTTCGATTCACGTCGAATCGATGAGCCGGCATTTTCCTGTAATTATGAAGTCTCAAAAATCTCGTAAAAAATGGGGAAGAAAAGAGAGAAACGCTGGGCCTCAAAAATCCCAAAATTTGGAACGTGCCATTTCAGCAAACAAAATTTTAGCAACTTGGCCAAAACAAAGTTTCAATCTCACGTGAAATGTCGAGTGTTGAAATGAAACGCTCCCAAAAATTCAGCGATTAAACTTAAACAACCGATTGAAATCAAAGCCTAAAACTCGGCGTTTTGGCACTTTTTAAGCTCAAACGCTGAAATGATTATTTTAAAGTTGTAACCTATGCTCCCTAGTAATTATCTGTAGCCTTATAAGCAAAAAGGTGACGCAGGGCCAACGAAAAGCCGGCTTGAAGCCAGCTACTTCGTGGCGACTTTGGACATCTCGCTAGCCAACTCATTTCAACGAGGGATCGCGCCGGGACCATTTTGGCGTGGAGATAGCGGGCGAGGGAAAGAGGGAGCCGAGAGTGAGGGGTGAAGAGAGAGCTGGAGCGGCGACCCAAAAAGACGGAATTCCGTAATTCCGGAAGACAAACTATTCGGTTAGGCTATCAAATGGACGATACGTTCCTATTTATAAAAGGAGTTATAAATACACATGCGTAGTACACATGCATTTTTACTCTAATCCGCGGATCGGATCCGATTTACGCGGCTCTAACAATGAAAAAACTATAAGTTTTTGTTCTAAAACAACTAATTTTTCCGGCGCTATTTCAGTTTACCGGCCCCACTTATATATGGCCAAAATGACCTTTTTCTGGGTCAGTTTTTTGCGCTGGTTACAGAAAACACTATTCCGACCCTCGAAAATGCGATTTAGAAAAAAATTTAATTGGAATGTTGGGAAAATTCCATTTTACGGCGGTCGCGTAAAAGGAGTATTTTTGTGGGTTTTTAATTCACTAATGGCCAAAAACGGGTTTATCATGAATGAAGTAAGCCAGTAGCATTGTCAGGCAAGGCGGGCCGTCGCTTCGGATGGGCTGCCGTCACTCTTGAAATCGGGGCGCCTGGCCGCTTCGCGCGCCTCGGGCGCCCCTATTTCGAAACCCTGTACGAGCCATCCGAAGCGACTAGGCCCCGGGTGGCACGAAGCCTTTTTAAGAAAAAGCGGATGCAATCGCTCAGCCTTCTTGGAAAAACTCTTCCACTGATTTACAGGCCTCCCGCATCAAAACCGCTTTAAAAACTCAAACCAGAAAAACCGAAAATTAAGCGTTTTCTGTCCTCAAAATTCACGATTCAAAATTTTTTTCTCATTAGATTGCATTTTTACGAGCTGGGGTGTCTTTTTTCGTAACCAGCGCAAAAAACTGACCCAGAAAAAGGTCATTTTGGCCATATATAAGTGGGGCCGGTAAACTGAAGTAGCGCCATTTTTCCTATAAAAAATGCATCGATGCCGTAGATTACTAATGACAGCGCATTTTAATGTAAATATCCTAGCTTCCTTTTATTATTTTTCGTATTTTTTTACTTAGCAAATGCTACTGTGCGAATCGTGCGGAATTTTTTTCCGTTTTTGGTCATGGAGACCTCTGCTGTATGACTATATTTTTAAATTTTCCCCGGTGATTCATTTGCAATCGTTTAAAAAAAAGCTTTATCAAAACAACTTCAATATGTACATATCTACTACCGGAAGCACTATGGGTTGTTAACATCTACGAGTGGCGTACGTACAAACTAGAATCGGTTGGCTGGAGGGGGAAGGCGAAAGTATATGGGGGCAGAGTAGGGATGTCGGGCGGCTCAAAAATCGAGCCGCAGCCGAAAGCTTCGGCTCGCTGCTCGGGCCAGTCCATTTCCTTGCTCATTCTTGGGGCATCCTTGAATTTTGACATCCCGTAATCAGGCACTAGAGAAGGTATATATTGAGGGGGTGGCGATAGGGGAAATGGGGGGCAGAAAGGCCGCGTGGGGCACCGGGTCACCGTCGAACGAAGCCGTGGGGACGCGTAATTTTGCTTTGTGATAGGTGGAGGGCTAGAAGGCGGTGGTATTGTCAGAAATTTCGAGATGAAAATACCCTGTTTTTATGTAATTTCATAACCGAATTTCATCTTCCCAGATCCTCAATTCGTCAAAAATCTGGTGGCTTGGGCGTTTGAAAAACATATTTCAACTTCCAACCATCAAATTTTCACCATGTGGTCGTTTCTGACATTCGAAAATTGATTTTTAAACATTTTTAAGTTCAAAAAGCTAAATGAAATTCGGCAAAACGAATCTAACATGTAGAGGTTGTCAGGTCACAAATTCCAATCCGGCTGATAATTGGTGGAAAAATCGAATAAAATACGGGGAACACGATGCGATAAAAATTATCTGCTAATGGGCACTTTTGTTTAATAAACTTTTAATTTTAAGATTTTGTATGGAAAACCCACCTAGATTCGCAGCGAGCCCGGCCAGAACCGGGGCGCCGAGGCGCGAGCTCTTGAAGCCTCCCCCAGGGCCGCAGCCCGTCGGCCCGGTGGTGTAGGGGTAGGGTGCGGGGGAATAATAGGCCAAAGGTCACGGGTTCGGTTCCCGCATATTTTATTTTTTTTTGCTTTTTGCCGTCTTTGCTTTTATTTTGTAGGGAGCGCGTCTAGAATAGTTTTTATAATGTTGTTCGGTTCTATTAATCAGTAGCGGCCGCCTCGACAAAAAAATAAATTACAAAATTTTGGAAGTTTTTGCAAAAAAGGGCCTACCTACCTATTCCGACTCCATAAAAATCCACAGGATAGTTAATACAGATTACTTTTTGTACAGGTATTGTAAAGAAGCAGTCATTATCGGAATCTGGAATCTATGGACGCTGATTTTAAACACCTGGGGTCAGAACTAACTATTTTAAGCAGCTGCTAACCCACCTAGCGGCCAAAGCTATGCGATAGGTCGCCAAAATTTTCGGGGAAAATTTTTTCAAATCAAATTTTTTTCCGGGTGTGCGAAAGTACCTAGTGTCGTACTTTACGTGACAATTCGATCGAAACATTTATTCCGAGATGGAAAGCCGGGTAATTCGCTGAAAGTCCATTTTACCTTCATTTTTTTTTTACTTAAAATTAAAAGTTTATTAAACAAAAGTGCCCATTAGCAGATAATTTTTATCGCATCGTATTCCCCGTATTTTATTCGATTTTTCCACCAATTTTCAGCCGGTTTGGAGCTTGTGACCTGACAACCTCTACATGTAAGCCCTTTTTTGTCCTCTAAATTCTATTATCACCGCCATCTAGCCCCCGCAAATTAGAAATGCAATCGAAAGTCCGTTGGCTGGGAGTGGCAGCGCAAAGAAAAAGTGTTTAGGAGTGATGAGAACATGGCGATAAGGCGATTATGTTGGGGGAAGGGAAAGTATTGGAATGGATGGATTGCGAGAGTTATTGCCAATTGTTGCGGATTCGACCGCGCTGTCGATCACAGCTCCATTTGGTCGGCCTCGTCCTCCGAGAAGTCGGAGATTGTCGAGTCGGAATCCTCGTCATCCTGAAACGGGCAGTTGTCGTGTTTTGTGCTTCACTTGCCTCCTGGGAATTCAGTCGGCCGTTCGTTCGGTCGTCTGAGGCGTATTTTTCGACGTATTCTAAAAAACACGTATTTAAAAATCACGTTTTTTACTAATTTAGTTCTTTCTCATTTTTTGAGTAAAGGTTGCTTAGCGGGGGTGGAGGCAAATTTGACCTTTTTTCCTACCCACCAGTGCATTTCCGCGCAAACTCCTCCGGCTTGTGTAGGAACAGTGCGGCCGCGTCGCCGTTCAGCGGGTCGGTCGGGTTGGGGTAGGTGAGGAGTTGCGGGAGGAACGACTCGAAGATGTTCGTCAAGTCATACAGCGCCGTCCACGCCTGAAAAGGGATTTTCACGTGTTGCTATATTTAAGGCTTCGTCCCTCTCCGGCGGGGACACATGTGACGAGGTCACATTTTTTGCTGGAAAGCCCATAACAAGAATGGGGAGGTTTTCTGCGTCTCTCGTTTGACCCCGCTCCCTCGCTTGGACACCAAATGGACGGGCGACAAAGCTAATCCTCGGAATCCTGATTATCCCCGTGGTCGAAAAAATGGGGAGCCCGAGGTCCAGGAGATTATCCGGTTTGTTTGGCATTAACAACAGGGTTCTCGGGAACTAACAATTCATTAAAAGGACTTTTGCATTATCGGGGGGAGCGGGATTATCAAGGGAGACCTAATTTTTACATGACTCCTGCATTAGCGAATAACGTAATAGCGAGTAGTTTAATAGTATTTTTCGAAAAATTTAGCTATGTCTAAAGCGCAAAAAAACACCGTCTAAAAGAATTTTAAAAAATTTGAAACTTTTTATCGAAAATCGATATTTCTATATTTTTACAACAAAAAAGGACCAGACAAGGAAAAAACTTTTGTTTTTCAAAACTATTTTTCTAGGTGCCGAACAGGCTGATCCATTTCCCGTTTTGTCTGCCAACCTGGTTGATGACGTCAAGGCACACGGTACCCGACGCCTCGTCAATGTTCGGATGGTAAATCTTGTTCAGGAAGCCGATGGAGGGCGATTTGAAGGGGTATTTCTCGGGCAGCTCCACCCGCACGCGCCACACTCCGTTCTCGTAGGCGGCTAGAAAGGGTTTTTAGCTCTAGTAAAGGCTTCAGCGTTTTTCCAATCAAACCCTGATAAACTCACTTCCTTTCGGCCCGTAGAACTTGACGCTGAACTCGTTGAGGCCGCTGAGGATGTTGACCTCGTGGTTCGACTCGATCCTATGCTCGAAATGAAAAGGGTGTTGGCTTTCGGCTTACAATCGGATCAAATCGGTGTCCATGCGCCGTTTCCCGGCACTCGGCGACGACATATTGTGCGGACGCCCCTATAGGCGTATCGATTGCTGAAGTGGGGGAAAATATTGGCTGCAGGGTGGAAGACGGCATAGAAGGGAAGAAAAGTTGTATTTTCAGTGCAAAATCACTAGGAAAAATGGAATTATGGAGGGTATTAGCTTTTTTGCTCAAATAAAAATCAATTTAGAAAAAATTAGATGAGCCAACTAATGTCAGAAAAAGTTAGCAATTTTAACCTCAAAGGAAGGCTTTTTAAAGCGGATCTTAGATCACCACCCTTTTTTAGGCTGACAAAAATCGAAAAAAAAAACGATTTTCGCAACCATTAACGCATCCAAAAGCTATAGACCATCGTTTTAAAGGTGCCCGGCATTTCAAAACTTCAATCTCAAGTGAAAAATTTAAAAAAGATAAAACACAACCTTGCTGGGGTCTAGTGACTTGTTTCCCGGCGGGCCTAGTAAGCCCACAAAAAGTTCAGATGCCCTATATTGGAGCGCGGGCCCCCGGGAAAAAAAAAGAAAACAAGCCGACGTGGGGAGGGTGGAAAGAGGGGGGCAGAGGAATAGCTTGGGCGCAGCGCGTCAAGATATTTAGCATCATGTGAGGGGATGGAAATAGAGGTGTGTAGACGGGGAGAAAGGGGGGACCGGGGTTCGGGTAAAGAGACCGGCAGAATTCGGGGCCGAGAAGCCGAGGCAAAGAGAGAGAGAGAGAGAGCGAGAGAGAGAGAGAGAGAGAGCGAGAGAGATGCGCGAAAGGCTGGTGGGGCAATAGTCACGTGAATGGAGAGGACAGAGAGCTGAGGGTTCGATTAGGCCAGGAAAAGAGCCACCAGCCGACCGGCCACGATGGCTAGACGGGCCGGCAGCAGCGGGGGGCAATCGGAGGAAAACCGGGGCCGTACGAGTGATATGAGAGCCGTATAGATACGGATTATTACGGCGACAATTAATACAGGCGGTAAACACCTTTAGAGGTGATTTTGAGGTTAATTTGACCCCCAAAAAGTGAAAATTCACGTAAAGGGGAGGAAACCTGAGGCCGTACCAATGATATGAGGGCGGTAAAAAGACGGATTATTACGTTGACACTTCATAAAGTTGGCAAAACAGCTTTGGAGGAGTCCGATAAAATTTTTAGCTAAATTTCACGCAAAAAAACCCCTTGAATTCACATAAATAGTTAAAAAACACCCTGCCAAGCCGCAAATTATCGTTAGAAAGTCTGTCCTTTTCATTTCAGCGCATGACAACGTTTTAAATCAAATTTATCACTTGTAAACATTAAAATCAAGCGGGGAAACGCAATGATTGCGCGACAAATAGTAAGTTTCTAGGAGTAGCATGTTGTCGAACGTTTCTTTGAAAGCCTTTAGCCTGGAATACGCCAAAATATTAAAAAAAAACAGTAAAAAGGAGTGTCTAGAAGACTATCCAAAGAGTAATTCTACAACATTGACGCCACGTATCCCGGGTGTCTTCTCAAAAAGCATCGAGCGATCGGGGTGGGTGCTGGGACCTCGGGGGATCACGGGGCGAAATAGTGGGGCAAATACGGGTTGGGGGCAGCTGATTGTCATGTGTTTGTAGCAGGGGGAAGAAGACGAAAAAGAGAGGAAGAGTGCGGGTCTCTCTCTTCCTAGACTCACACACAACACACAGCCCGCACCCCCTACCCCGCCATCCACATTGATCGCCGACACGAGGAGGGCGCAGAGAAATGCACGGTGGAAAAGCACCTACAGCCAGTCACATAACGTCTAGATGAATCCGGGAAAACTTCGTGGATTAAATGGGGCTAGAATGCCAGGGGAAGCTACTTTTTAAAGGGTTCAAGAACGTTTGAAAACGAAAACCTCCTACGACTTAGGCATAAAAAATGCGACAACCCTTGTTATTAATTTTAAAGGGCCAGCCGGATGCCAAAAACATAGGTCTGCAAAAACGTAAGGCACAAGGTAAGGAGCGCTAAGAACAAAAGCTGAATTTACACGGGCATCTGGCGTCGAAATAGATAAAAATCCTCGTATCAAAGTAAAATGCTTTAAAAGATTTGTTTTAAAGGAAAATCGCGCTCCATAAAGAGTGAAATGGCCAAAAAGCAAATACGCACAGACCGCAAGTGTGCAGAGTAGCGCCTCGTACCTGAATTTGGGGACGCGACGCTCCACCGTACGTCTCCACGCTATTTCTTGTATTGGTCTTTCATTTATGCACTCAGATATTAACCTAATTTGATTTTTATAAAGTTGAATGAGTTTAGTTTCGCAATTTCCTCTATACAAAGGAAACGTAAGAGAGTTGTAAAGACAGGTACAATAAATTGACATATTTTTCACAAACGAATCAGCAATTAGACTGCAACATTATAATCCGGAAATTGCCCCGTATTTCCCTAGGTTTCCAACTATAAAACACGGCCCCCAACCGCCAGGGGTATCGGAAAACTCAACCGCATCACCAACCCCCGAAATGGCCACCCTAGCCGTCGACCCGCCCGCTGGAGCCGTGCCCGCCGCCGGAGGCAAGACCACCCACACGCTGGCCAACACCGGCGCCGCCAAGGTCGTCTTCAAGGTGGGATGCCGCGAGGGACACGACCCGGAAATGCGTGCCATTTCAGGTCAAATCCTCCAACAACACCGAGTACCGCCTGAACCCCGTGTTCGGCTTCGTTGAGCCGGCCGGCCAGGCCCCGATTGAGGTCACCCGTCTCGCCGGGCCCCCCAAGGAGGACAAGCTGGTGATCGAGTACGGCGATGCCCCCGCCGACGCCGCCACCCCGCAGGATGCTTTCAAGGTATAAAAATATTTCTAATTTTCTCTCGTCTGCACGCCTCCACGTCCACCCAACAACCGGATTTTCAGGGCGTCGCCGCCCCGCAGAAGCTCACCGTCCCCATCAAGGCCGAATAGGCCGCCCCACAAGCAGCAGCACCCACCCTCGCGATGCGGCGAAGCCACCCACCATCCGTCACCACCAAAAGACCCGAGCAAACGCTACGCCTGATCACTTTAATAAATCGCGTCCAAGCCACATTGTACAGATATGCAAAATGGATTCACATTTTGATTGACACTGACAAAGCTACACTTTACAACTTGATCACTATTCGTTTTTCGGTGTTCTTGACAGACTCGCTTCGAGTTTGCGAGGGTGCAGATTTTAGTCCTGACGGATCTGTCGCTTCTCGTCTTCTCATTCTTTTCTCACCTTGAAATGGAGGTCATTTTAAGTTAGTACGGTTAGAACGGGATGTAATCTACAAAACTGGACAATCGCAAACGATTAGCACACGGCAGAAGACTATCGACGCTAGCAACCAGTGCGCTCTGCGCTTTTCTGGTGCTGAAATGTTTTCGTGTTCTCCAGTCCCTTTAGTTATTGTTGGAAGGCGGACGTTGATGAAAAAGCGAAAAGTGCTGCTGTTCGGACTTTTTTGGAACTTTTTTTGGCGGATCGTAACGTGTTTTTTTAGAAAACTAGAATATAGGGCTGTAGTGATATCTCGAGAAAAGTCGATAGGAAATTTGACTCAGTTTCATTCACACTTTCACATTTCACACACTAGTCCCTCATGATGAAAAAGAATTAGCAAAATTACCCCTCTTCAGCCCCGCAAATACCCTTGATTGCCGGGCCCACCCGATTACGGGGCCCCGATGCAGCCAGCCAGCTGAAGGAGAAGGAGACAACATGCCTTTAGTATTTTTTGTGTGTCACCTCCTCTTCAATTTACGTGCATTTCCATGCTCTCCCATCGATTCTCGCCCCTGCTCCCTCCTCCTGGCCCTCCGCCTCTTCTTTCCCCTCGGCCGCACCCAAACAAAAATCCGCCCAACTCCTCCCCATTCGCTCCACCCGCCACGGTCCCGTCACTGTTCGTCACTTCTAAACTTTTACTAGCGCTGTTTAGGCCTATATCGAAACTTATTTTACGTTCTTGCTCTTTGCACCCGGTGAACATCAACTTTCCTCTTGATTTCGACGTTTTTTTTTCAAACTGACGGGCACGTTCTATCGATAATTTAGCCTTTTTAGAATGGCCGATCAACCGGACACGAACGTCTTCCTCTTCTACCCGAATCTCATTGGATATGCCCGCATTGTGCTCGCCATCTGGGCCTTTTGGGTGATGGGCAATGCGCCGATTCAAGTGAGTAAAACTGTTTTCTAACTTCTAGGCTATTCTTTTTTTTTGTAAAATACAAGGTTTGGGTTGAAACTTTGTAGAAAAACCAGAAAAGATTAAAAGCTGCCAAGACATTTTTTGATGACGAAATTGAACGTAATTTGGACGTTTTTGTTTAGTTTTTGGTGGCTGACAAGTGTGACTCATCGGATTACGACGTCAGACTGTAAAATCAGCAGGCGGAGAATTGAAAAACGTTTACTAGAGTAGTGGCTAAAGTTTTTAAAAGTCAAAAAGTGCTAGAATTTTAACCTTCAGTTTAGGCAGTAATCCTGTATGCCCTCTCAGCTGGCCTGGACGCTTTCGATGGTTGGGCAGCGCGGACTTATAATCAGAGTGAGTTTACGTTTCCGAATTATGATAAACGATTTTCCTTTCTTTTCTGATCAGCTTCATTTTTCAGGCTCTCGCTTCGGCGCAATGCTCGACCAGTTGACGGACCGGTGCGCGTTGTTGGCGATCAACATGGCGCTGTGTGCCCTCTACCCGAGCTCGGCCTTTTGGTTCCAAATGAGCGCCGTCGTGGATATTGCTAGCCATTGGTAAGTATTTGGTAGCTTTTTCGAATCATAACGTTTAGGCTACACCTTCACGCCACCGACATCAGCGGCAAGTCCACGCACAAAGAAAGCAAGAATCCGATTCTGCACCTCTACTACACGGACCGTCTCTTCCTCGGCTTTATGTGTGGCGCTAATGAGGTATCGATCTGTATTTTTGTGCTGAGAGGCTAAAAAGTTTTTAGTATGCTCTGTTCGAAGTTTGTTGTTTTTTAAACCCCAGAAAATTGTTACATGTTTTTTTCAGGCGTTCTACATGCTGATGTATCTCCGCGCCTGGTTCCCCGGACCGACAATCTTCGGCGTCCATCTGATGTCCATTTTCTGCACGATCGCTTTCCCGTTCGCATTCGTGAAGGTAGCTTACGATTCTCAATCCCGACGGTCTCAGAATTTTCGTTTTTTTTAAACGCTAGTGCATAGCGCAATGAAAAAAAATATGTTTGTAGCTTGAATTCCGGCTCAAAATAAGGGGATATTATGGAAAAAAAACAAAAATCGCTAAAAATTATGTTAGAAAGCTGATTTCCGGGATTTTCACTTCACACAACAGAAAACTATCGTATTCCCTTTTAATTTTTAGCTCGGGTCACAATAAAAATTTCGGACTAAAAGCTCATTTGCAGGCAGCCATCTCCCTCATCCACCTCGGCACCGCCGCCCAAACAGTCGTCGAGCACGACCAGAAGCAAATCCTTGAACGGGGCAAAGCCAAGTGAGATCCCTATCCCTCACCCACACCATCCCCACGTGCAAAAAGGTTGTCATGTTGATCTCAAGCCCCCCAATTCCCGGATCTAGAGCGGTTAATAAATTTTCTATTGGAATTGGTTCTTATGTCTATTTTATGATATTTATTCGGCCGCACGATATTACCATCAGCGCCTTGAACCGTCCTCGAAGAAGATACCGCCGTCCAGGGCACAATACTTGGGGCAGATGCCTTTCTCGCCGGCACCACCGGAAGCGCCGGCGGATCCAGGTTCTCCGGGCGCTCCATCCTCGCCGGGTGGACCGTCTGGCCCATTCGGTCCCTAGAATTTGGTATTCTGCGCATATTTTGGAAGTGCATACCTTGGGTCCAGGGGCGCCAGGGGCTCCATCGACTCCAGATTTTCCGGGCGGTCCGGCGGGGCCCTGCGGACCGGCATCACCGGCGGCTCCGGGTTCGCCAGGGCTGAGCGGCTCATTTGGTGCTGGGGTTCCAGGCTATAATAATAGCTGAGTTTGAGTAGCTGATCAATCACTACCTCTCCAGGGGCTCCCTGCGGTCCAGGCTCTCCAGGTGGTCCGGGCGGCCCTTTAGGACCGGGTTCTCCGGGGGCTGCATCATTTCCAGGTCTGCCCGGGGCTCCATCGGGCCCAGATTCGCCGGGTTGACCCTGCGGGCCCTGTTGGCCAGGTGGGCCCTGTGGGCATGGCTTGCATGGGGGCGGTGTGACAGCTTCACACGGTTGTTGCGGAGGTTTTCCGGGGCTACCGGGCAGTCCCGGGGCTCCCGCCTTGCCGGCACGACCGGGCTTTCCTGAAAGACATTTGTCATCACTATTAGTATTCACGATATTTTTTGATCACAGTCAATTTGTTTTTTTCTAGCTTTTAAAGGACCATTGAAGGTAAATGTCGCTCACCAGATTGCCCAGGAGGTCCAGGCTGCCCAGGCAAGCAACAGCCCTCACAACCCGACGAACTGGCCGCGTAGACGGCTTGACGGCGCGTGCGGTTGGCCGGAATGACGCGCAGCACCGAGATCTCCTCCCAGAGATCCGTAGATGATCCCTGAACGGCTCCAAAATAATGTGTGTACTGCGAAAGTTACCTGGCAGAACGCCATCTCCTCCTGCATCATGTCGCGGGTGGCGTACACATGGGTGTAGAGGAGCGGCACGGACACGAAGACCATCAGCACGGCGAGCAGGGAGAACGAGACGGCCGCGTACGAGACGAGCTAATACACAGGTTACGGTGGTTTGTAACAAAACGCACCTTGTAGGCCTTGATTCTTGTATCCCAGTCCATGGCTAGAGAAAGTGACCGAGAGCGAGGGTTGTTGCTTTTTGGCAGCGCGAGCTTTATATAGCTTCAGGCTCCGCCCATTGGGTTTTTTGGGGTGAAGCTCGTGCTCGGTTTCTGTCTGGCTCTGGCTCGCTCTCTCTGTCTCTCTCATTCGCTCTCTCTCCCCCTCTCTCTCTCTCTCTCTCCACTTTTCAGACCTTCCTGAAGTTCGAGCTTGGCTTGGAAACTAGACAAATTTTCTGAATATCGATTACGCTCGGAAACCCTTTCACACACGCCCTTTTCTCCTTTTTTATTCAGGCCAACCAGGGGTCGCCAAACAAGTAACGACTTTTGAGCCCTTGAAGCCGAATCTTCCTCATAAATTCGAATTTCCAGCATCTGGGCCGCGCAGGCAGCGTTTTTGGAGATTGGCCATCTCCAGCTGTGCGCGGCAAGAGTTCCACCCATCCCCGGCTAAAGGGATTTGCCACTTTCGCCAACGTTTTTTGCGGGTTTGGCAGATTGCCTGGGGCTAGAATTTTTGGCACGTATTTTCGTCTCCATATTTTTAGAGACTTTTTCGAACTAGTCTAAGCCGGCCAGGAGCTCGTTTCGAAAGGAAAACAAGTTATTCTCCGCGTTTTCCAGCCAATCACATCTCTCTTTTCCAACTTATGCTAATCGAAGAAGGTGATCTGTGGAAGGGAAGAATGGTGGAATTCTTGTGGAAACAGCCTTGAGGCCGCGGGAATACACACGCAGATCATAAGCCGAGATATACAGGCTCCCCCTCTTATTGCTTGCCCTCCCGAAAATTCCGTAAAGGTCAGCCTCCCCATTGTGTATGCAAATTTGATGGATGGCCCGTGGCGACATGGAAAAGAATGGAAAAGATGAAAAAATGTGTTATTTTCTTCTAAGAATAATTCATTTTTGTAAAAATCGGCACGATTTAGTCCTTTTTTTTGCTAAAATTCGAGATTTTTTTGAAAATCTCGACTTTGTAGGTTCCGCAATTCCGCCAAGAACGGCAATCGGAAATCATGAACGTGGGGCCTGTCCGAAACAGAGTGGCAAAAAGTGCATGGCGCCCACGGAATTGGCCCCAATCCACACGCTCGAGGGCCCCAACGACCTTTCCAACCATTTTACAACCAAAACAAAGTGCTCGTATCGATTTTCTACGATGAAAATCCCGGCTTCTGATGGCCTCGACGACGTCGATGATGTCATCATCAACTTCATCACCCGTGCCCGAGAACGCTACGGGAAATTGGCGTTGTTTCCACTGCTGGAAGGCGTCGAATTTCAGTACGGTTCGTCCATATTATTTTCTTTTTATTGGTGTTCGATTTCCAGAATCTGCGACTAAGGATTCAAAGGAATTCCCGGAAGAGATTTCTCAAAACGGTCGTTTCTTCAAGTCACAAGTGAAGGGAAATGGCCTCTCTGCTTCTTGTCTGATTCTGGAGGCAAAATCGGCCGAATCGTGGACTAACCCGGGTAGAATTAGACATATATTATGACGATTTTGCATTTTAGTCAAGCTAGACGGCTTGGAAAATGATTCGAAGCTTCGTTTCCAGCTTCAGAAAGTCCTAAAACTGGAAAAATTTGACGTTTTTTCGACAAAATCGAGGCAGGAAATGGTTGTTCACGTGGAAATTGGGGATGATGAAGTCATTGGAGATGTGGAGGTAAGAGAACACCACAAAATACCTGTAAAACCCGAGAAAAACGGCGTCCACACGGTTTCAAGGCATCAAATATTAAAATTAGAATTTTTTAAAATTCTTTACGGTGGCGTGACGCGTGGCGCAATGGTAGTGCGTTTGCTTGCCACGCACTGGGTCAGGGTTCGATCCCGCACGCAGTCGAAAGTTTTCGCTTTTACCTCCGATGGTAGAAAAGTTAATTTGTTTTTAACGGAATGGCAAAAATAGCTAAAAAGCGGAAGCGCTAAAAAATCTACTAAAAATTTCTCTTAAAAAATTTGAAATTTTTATCGAAATTTTTCTAGCTCCAAAAACTCGTCATCCATCTGCTCGCTTCCTTCGTGGGCCCTCAAAAACCCGAGAGGCTGCAAAAAATCGCCCGCATCGAATTCCCAGTCTACCTGATCGGCAGCTTTTCCGTCGTGCTACAGCTCACCGACTCCAACAAGGTCGACATAGACCTATACTCCACTTTTGCCGACTGTATCCTCGGCCGGTGGCTGGGAGTCGAATTCGGAAAATCACACAGCGCCCCGAAAATCGTCGAAAAGCGAACATCACCCCCAAATGCTATGGAGATGTTGGTGGCCGACGAGTTGAGGGCGTTCGAGCTGGAACCGGACGATTTTAGAGTTAAACCCGAAAAATTGTGCGAACCATTCGTCCGTCTCGGGCTTGATTCAATCCAAATGGCCGAAGTCGAGCAGAAGATGAAGCTCAAATTCCCCAAGCTTGTGTTTGGGACGATCCTTCGACAAAATACTGTCGAGAAGTTGGCCAAGTATCTGGACGCCCTGCCCAAGTCGGAGAAGATGATGAACTCGTCGGAGTCGGGACAGCTCGGCAAGCGTGATGGCGTTTGGCATGCATTGGCCCTATATGGTGTCATTCCCACTACAGTACCTCAACAGCAGATACTGTTTGAGTGTGAGATTGGGCCCGAGCGGGTGGCGCAGGTAACTTTGGATTCTACGGGCCATGTAGGCTAGCAGGGATCATTCGGGAATTGGGAGAGGGCATGCTAGCAGCGATTCTTTGAGGAGGTGGGAGAGGGCAGGCTAGCAGAGATTCTTTGAGGAATTGGGAGAGGGAAGGCTAGCTGAGATTCTTTGAGGAGGTGGGAGAGGGCAGGCTAGCTGAGATTCTTTGAGGAATTGGGAGAGGGCAGGCTAGCAGAGATTCTTTGAGGAATTGGGAGAGGGAGGATTTAATATTTATTTCTAGTTCAACGAGTACTTCCATTTCACCGTTGACACCTCCAAAATTCCACTCAAAAAATTGCTCAGCTCGATCCGGAAATTGGCGATGGAGCACCGAATCTTACGGTAACGGTCCAGAACCCCGGGTTACGGTAATCTCTTCCTACAGTACCATCTACCCCGACAGTGCCCAGCAAATTCTGAGCGGCACCGAGCTCCTACTCGCTTTCGAACCGTTCGGGGAGCAAGAAGTCAGAATCGACGTCAAAAATCAGCTGCCACTACGAATTTTCCGGGAAGAATCGGATGGGAAAGCGTGAGTACAGTATTCACCACCTAAAAACCATTTTTTAAGCCGAATTCTAATCGTTTTCCACCACATTGCTGTCGACGGGGTGGCGCTAAAGCGGTTCGCGCAGGAGTTCGAGCAGCTGGTCATTGGAGGAGGAAAGTTGAGCATGACCAACAGGTAAGAAAACTCCGCAAAAATCTCTGCTAGCCTGCCCTTTCCTATTCCTCAAAGAATCTCTGCTAGCCTGCCCTCTCCCAATTCCTCAAAGAATCTCTGCTAGCCTGCCCTCTCCCTCAATTCCTCAAAGAATCTCTGCTAGCCTGTCTTCTGCCAATTCCTCAAAGAATCTCTGCTAGCCTGCCCTCTCCCTCAATTCCTCAAAGAATCTCTGCTAGCCTGTCCTCTGCCAATTCCTCAAAGAATCTCTGCTAGCCCCTCCCCCAATTTTAGCCGACAATTCGCCGAATATTCCCTTCCCAGTCAACCCTGACCGAACCGGATCGCGAATTCTGGAAACAACACCTGAAAGGGATGGCACACAACAATTTGCCGGAATACCACGGCAACAAGAGTGCGACTACGGTACACTCCGTCGTCAGGTATACCGTAATTTCATCGCATAATCGGTTGGTGATTCAGGAAAATCCCACCAAAAATCCTCGGCGCCATGCAAAAACTTGCGAAAGCTAGTTCGATTTCGCTGTATCGGCTTTTCGTGGCTGCCTACACGGCTACGGTAACAAAGGTGAGAGGGAGAGAGAAAAGAGAGTGGGAGAGCGAGAGCGAGTGAGGGAGAGAGAAAAAGAAAGTGGGAGAGAGGGAAAGGCAAAGCGGGTGAGAGAAAGAGAGAGCTTCCAGAATTCCTAGCCTTTTAATGATCTGAACTCGGCAAAAATCTGTTTTCTCTCTCTGGTCGAGATCTTCCGGGTCTAAATTCTACAAAAATCTCTGCTAGCTCACCCTTAATCTTTTCACGTCTCCAGGTACACGACTGGGACGAAGCAACAATCGGACTTGCCGACCAAAGCCGCCCATCCGACCACAGCGACACGATCGGCTGCTTTGTCAACATCCTCCCATGCCGTCTCCCCTACCATGGCCACGAAACAATCCCCAACTACCTCACCCGGGTCGATGGGCAAATCTCTGCATGCCAGCAGCACAACATCCCCTACGGCGAGATTCTGAAGTGTGTCGACGTGCCGATGACCAATCAGAAGTCTCTCTTCTGCGTCATGTTGATTCAGGATATTGTGCCGGGGATGGGAGAGCAGGAATACGCTCGAGTACTACCACCACCACCCAGGCCACCGAAGTTTGATCAGGTGGGCGGCTGTATGGGTGTCTTTCTCTATCTCTGACTCTATCTCTCTCATCTCTCTCTCTCACTCTCTCTCTCTTGCCCTTGCTCTCTATCTCTCTGTCATAAAAATATATCTACACTTTCAGGTGTGGTTTTGGCAGCGTGATGGCCCGGAATTCCGGATCGTCGTCGAATTCGACCCGAAGCGCTTTTCAGAAGACCTCATACAATGGTTGGTCAATGCGAGAGAGATACAGAGAGAGACAGAGAGAAAGAGAGGGGGGAGAGAATCGGTAGGCTAGCAGAGACCATTTGCTCTACAGAATCTCTGAAATTCCAGGTACATCCACCGCGTTTTAACGGTGCTCCAGAATTTTTGCTGCCCAGATAATGCCACCTCCCTCGCCGAAATCAATCCATACCCCGGCTCGACAACCCTTTATCACCAGCGTAAAATCCGGAGCCGATGGACGGACATTCCGAGGGGATACTCTTGGCTCGAGATTTTGAGAAGACAAACCACAAAAACGGGACTTACCTCGAGAATTATCGACTCCAATGGGTCGTTAAACTATCAGGAAATGGATTCCGAATCCACACTTCTAGCCCGCCGGATTGAGCAGAAGATGTGGGCGCAGCTTGGCGTGGGGCCAAGGAGCGATACCCCGGTGGCGGTGTACTGTGGACAGTCGCGTCGTCGAGTACTGATGATGGTGGCCGCGTGGAAAGCCCGGCTATACCCATTTAATATCAATATGGATTGGCCGCTGTTGAAGCAGAGGGCTGCGACCGGGTTGTTTGGGAATATTATGTTCATTACGGAACATCGAGAACATTTGGGGATGGACTTGCCGCTGACGGTGGATGTGGGGAAGTTGTTCGGCGGATTGCCGAGAAGGGAATTGAAGAGGTGAGGGGAGAGAGACACTCAGAGAGAGAGAGAGAGAGAGAGAATGAGTGAGAGAGAGCGAAAAGTTCAATCGTTTGAAAAACCTCCAGATTCATCTCCAACCACCCGGTAGACGTCATGTACATCACCTGCACGTCGGGCACAACGGGAGCCCCGAAATGTGTCGTCACCCCGTTTGAGGGACACAATAACCTCCCCGCGGCTTATGCTCGCTCCTTCCTGATCTCGAATCAATCGATAACCTATCAGGTATCAGCTGCTTAGAAAATCTTGCTAAAACGCAAGTACGACTAACTACTAAATACGTGCTATAGGCCGCCAACTACGCGTTCGACATATTTTTCGGCGACTTGACGATGTCGCTGTCACATGGGTGCACGATGCGGATTGCTGGCAGTGGAGTGCCGTCTGTTGGTAAGATTTCGCGTATGTCGCTCGTCTCCCTCTCTCTCTCTCTCTCTCTCTCTCTCTCTCTAACCTTCCCCATTCCAGAAGAGATGCTCTCCTCCTCAGTCTCCCATTCCTACATCATGCCAGCATTCCTCAGCACCCTCTCCGATCAGGGCATCTCCAATATCGGTTCCCTGGAGCGTATCTTCTTCGGCGGCGAACAGATCCAACATGGTGTCAAGCAGAAGCTGCTCACTTCCGGCACAATCCCCTATGAAAAATATGGCACATCCGAGCAGACCGTCTACTCCACCAAATATGGAGTGAAGGCTGTGGGGCAGAGAGGGCTGTGCGGGCTGCCGTATCAGAATCTGTACATGGCCTCTTCAACCCGGGAGGGATGGGTGGCTGATGGGAAAGTTGTGGCTGAATGTGTACAGTATGGAGCGGCAATTAGTCGAGGGTATCACTCGATGAAGGAAAGGAATAAGGAGCGGTAAGTTAGTTCAAAAGGTGAAGTGAGGAATGGCCCGGAAAAATCGATGGCAAATTGAGATTCACCAATTTTTTCGCAGTTCTGAGCCCCGAGCGCTTTACACAAATTTTAAAGGCATTGACAAGGTGTGGATATGGATTTTTTGGGTCGAGATTCCCCATGGATTTTGCTTCCCCCGCGGCGCGGAGATTCCACATGGACGTGCATCGCTTGCCCGGCGTTCGGTGCGCGTTGCGTGCTTTGTGCCTTGCGTGGCGTGCGTGCCTGCGTGAGTTGCGCTGCGCATTATGGAGCGCACCGCCTTGCACTACAGTTTACACGTTGCGTCGCGCGCTGAGTTTCGCTTCGCGTTACGAGCTGCGCTTCGCGGTGCGCAGTGAGTTGCACGTGCGCGATGCGGCAAGATGCATTTCACTAGGTTTTTTTTGGCCATGTGAGCTCGATAAAATTCATAGCGCAATCCATAACCACCAAAATCCATAGCCATACCTTGCCAATCCCTTTAAAACTGCTTTTGGATAGACTTTTGCATGGAAAATACAAATCTATTTTTCTAGATACCTACCCTCGTCTCTCTCCACCCATCAAGACATCGTGGCGGGACTCCCCTGCCGCAGCTACCGTACCGGGGACCTGATCCAGTTGGCCCACCCGGGCTGCTACCAATTCCACGGTCGGGCCGATTCCCAGACAAAAATCGGGGGTAAGCTCGTGCGCCTCAACGAGATCCAAGAAGAAATCTCCTCCACTCCAAATGTCCATTCTTGCTATATAATTGAAGACCGCGATGCGTACGTCTCGTTTCTCATCGGTTACGTACGATTTGTAGCGCACGGTGACATTGACGAACTTCGTGAGACCCTCAAAAAACGAATGGCCCCTCATGAGATTCCGAAATTTTTGGTAAAAATGGAAGAATTCCCATTGAATCAAAATGGAAAAGTGGACAAGGCGAGACTACCAAAACCACAGGAACCTGCTAAACCCCGAGAATCCACCCAAACTACCGTAGTCGAGCCACAAAAACATGGCGGGGAACTTGAAGCGAGCATTCTGGACGTGTTCAAGTCGGTGCTGGCAAACCCCGGGCTTAAAGCCCTCGATGACTTCTTCCAAAATGGAGGCGACTCGATCAGGGCAATGTTTATGGCCCGGGATCTGGGGAAGAAGCTGGGTAAGGAGGTGCCGTTGAGGGTACTTTTTGAAAAGACGACGGCTAGATCGTTGGCTCTGTATTTGGACGATATTGAAGAAGCGGGAGGACCGGAAGGACCGGAAAAACACGCCACTTATACGGAAAAGCCTCTCGAAAACTGCCCGGCCAACTACGCGACACTCCAAACTACACCCGAAAAATATGCGCCGGCTGCTAAAGACACAAATGAGCCTGTAGAAGCAGCGCAGAGTGTGACAACGTCAGAAAACGTCAAAACTAGCCCAGAAACGGCTCACGGCTACGCGTCGCTCCAGAGAACACTTGGAAACTGTGTGGCAGTTGCCCAAGATGAAACTGGAGCTATAATTCCCTTGAAAAAGCCGGCAGCGAAAGATGAGGTTGTACTCAGCTCTCCTGTAATCTCCAAGGGCTACGCGACACTCAAAAGAGCACCCGAAAAGTGTGCGCCCGTTGCCACGGACGAAAAGTGCGCTCAAAAGCTTGACAAGTCTCTGGAGGAGCCGGGAACTAAGGACTACGGGGCACTCCAAAGTACGCCCGAAAAATGTGCGCATCTTGGTGATGCCCGAATGCAAAATTTTCAAGCCCGCCCGATTCCGCAACCCTTTAAAGCCCCACAAAATTTTACAAAGACCCAAACCCAACTCTGGACCCTCCAAAAAATGGACCCCAGCGTCGATAGGCTTGGTGTGGAGCTAGAGATCGAAATTTATAGCACGGAAAACGCTCGAAACACCGAAGAAAAGTTGCTACAGTATGCCCTGAATTGGCTGCCCGCCAAGTTTCGCGTCCTACGCATCCAGATTTCAGCCGATGAGCCAATTTTCGAGTATCTCTCATTAACGGAGAGCTATGTGGCCTTGAAAAATCGCAAAAATTCTGTGAATTCAGTAGTACAATGCGATCCATATTCCGTGTTTTCCGTCCGAACGGAAAGAATGGAAAAGATGGATGATTTGAGCATGAAAATTCGGCTGAACCATTTGGTAGTCGATGGAAGAAGTTTAGAAATCCTTGGGCAACACCTCGTCATGGCGTACAGTCGGGGAATTTTAGGATTTGCGGATGAAACAGCCAAAATTGAAGCCTTTAAAGCCGATAGCCAAGTCTTCAAATCGCCGAAAGAGGATTTTAAAGCCAAGATTGAGGCCGAAGAAGCCAATAGGCAAGCTTCTAAAGCTAAAAATCTGGACTTCTGGAGCTCCTACCTAAAAGACGCCACAGAACTAAAGCTCCTGGCAGTTCCGAAAATCGAGAACAACTCGGAAAATAGCCTGGCGATCCTCGAAACTAAGCTCCCCTTCGACTTCCAGGAACTCCGGGGCGCTCCACGATTACACCTACTAACCACGGCGGTTTTGGCAACCCTCCAAGAGGCTTCTGGAACTGATGACGTCACGATTGGGCTCGTTCTGGCCAATAGAACCCGGGAGAACCACGATGACGTCGGGTTGTATGTGAATACCGTACCGATAAGGTGCAAAATTGGGAATGGGGAGCGGAACTTTGTGGATGAAGCCTTTGGGTCGATTGATAGAGTATTGGATAATCAGGAAACGGAATTGGCGGATATTCTGGAGCTGACCGGAAGTCGGAGGGATGATGGACGACATCCCGTTTTTAATCAGGTACGGGGAGAAGGGGAACGAGCAGAGATTCTTTGGGAATCGGGGGTGAGAGCGAGAGAGAGAGAGAGAGAGAGAGAGAGAGAGAGATAGCGAGATGCTTAAGAAAAAAAATCTATAAATTCTAGCCTTCCTAGCCCCTTTAAACGTAAAATCCGCTTGATTTTTGCCATTTTTCATCCAGTTTTCCTCTTTTCCTCACGAATCTCTGCTCGCCACGCATATTTCCAATTTCTCATTGCAGGTGCTCAACCTCCGCAGCGCACCCCTCGAAACCCGGGTTACGGTGGCGGGTACGGAATTTCGAATGCGAGCGCGTGAAAATCTGGAAAATCCGTTCGATGCTAGTTGGATCTTCGAAACTGATGAAGCCGGGAAAATCATGCTAAAGCTGCTCTACGACCCGAAAATTATTCTGGGAGAACAAACGAACAGCCTTGTCCGTCAATTTCTACAAAAATTCCAAAAAATACACCTCGGCATCGCCCGTAAACTACCACATCAAACCCCAAAAATCGATTTTCCAACACTGTCAATAATGCAAATTTTCGAGCTCCAAGAAAAACTGAGCCCAGATGCGCCTTTTCTACAGTATTCCGGTGAAACCACAGGCTACAAGACGTTTCAGGAGACGTTAGATTTCACGGCGCGTCGTTTAGGGCAAATGGGGTGGGCAAAAAATGGGAGATCGGCCAGAGTAGATGATATTTTGGCTTACCAAATCCCGGAATCGATGGAATCTTACCGTATCCTGTTCTCGGCGTTGAAGCTGGGGCTCGGATTCTTGTGTTTGCATCCCGATGCACCGAAAGAACAGGTGAAGGGGATTCTTGAAAAGTGTCGGCCATACTTGGTGGTGATTGGAAGTCTAGAAAGTGCCCTGGATACCGTACCCCGGGATTCAGATAGAGGCCTAAAAAGTGGACAAAGTACCGTACGACAAGGTTTAAAGGCTAGTCTAAACAGTGACCAAGCTACCGTATCCCTAGGCTCAGGAAAAAGCCTAAAGAGCTGCCCAAATACTGTCACGGTGAGCTCGGGCGGTATCCTAAACGATGGCCAAAATACCGTATCCCAAGGCCGAGGACAAGGCCTAGTGACTGACTCAAATACCGTATCAGAAATTTCAGAAAAAAGCCTAATGAGTGGTCCAGGTACCGTAACAATAAGCCTAAAAACTGCTCTAGACACCGTAACCGAGCCTCAAGACACTCCGCAATTAGGCATACCTAACAAAAGCCTAAAACCCGCCCCGCCTACCGTAGTCTCATTCTCAAAAAAACGCCCCGAAGACCTACTGTACGTCATCTACACCTCCGGCACCACAGGAGACCCAAAAGGCATCGCCGTCTCCCACAAAAATGGCGCACTGATGACCCAGAATTTCGTCCGGCTGAACCTGCTAAAGTCGGGCTCAAAACTGTCGATGTTCTCGACCCCATCCTTCGACGGCGGAATCGGAAATGTCCTATCAGCTCCCCAGATCGGCGGCGCCCTCTGCGTCCAGGGCAGTCCGACGGAGTTTGAGCGGAATTTGGAGCATTTCGGAGCGCTGGACCTGGTCCATTGCACCCCAGGCATTGCTTCCACGCTATTTGACGACCCGGAAATAGCCTCGAAGATCGGTGTTTTTAACGTCGGAGGTGAGGCTTTTGGGCGAAAGTTGGTGGAAAAGTTGGAAGGCAACCGAGTGGTGCAGCTGTACGGGCCCGCCGAGGCCACCTGCTACCAGACGGCACTCCACATGCGCCCCAACCATATTTATGCGAATTTGGGAGCGGCTGGGGTACAGACTACAAACTCGAAAGATTCGCGGAGACTACAAACTACAACAACCATCGTAACCCCCATGGGAAACAATCACCGCCTGGCCCCGTTCGAAATTGGAGAGCTGACCGTCGACTCCGAGCAGGTCGCTCGCGGATATATCGGACAACAAAAGAATTCGGGATTTACGCACAGCAATTTGTACAGGTATGTACTATGCGCAAATTTACGCCTCTTATCCCTTCCTCATACCTTTAAATTCAGGACTGGTGACTGGGGATGGATCGACCCGAAAGGTGGACTGCATTTTATCGGGCGGAAAGATGCCCAAGTGAAGGTATGGGATTTAGGGCTAGCCAGCAGAGATTCTTTGAGGAATTGGGAGAGGGCGGGCTAGCAGAGATTCTTTGAGGAATTGGGAGAGGGCAGGCTAGCAGAGATTCTTTGAGGAATTTTCCATTTCAGATCAACGGAGTGCGCGTCCAACTCGCCCAAGTCGAGCGGGCTGTAGAAAAAGTCCGTGGTGTCGATAGTTGCGTTGTGTTGCTGGATGGCCGAAAGATAATGACGGCTTTTTACACCGGAATATCGGTGCAAGCACAGGAAATCGAGGACCAGGTTTAATTTTTAGCTAAAAATGCGAGAATTAAGCGGATTTCTTTAGTGTTTAAAGGGACTGGGAAGCTAAATTCAGCTTGAACGCTTTTCGCGCATTAATAGAAAGGCCAATGACGTCTTTTTCAGACACTGTGCCGCTTGAAAATTGTATGTAAATTCAGGTATCCCGCTGGTTGCCCTATTTCCTGCAACCCACCAGCTACCATCACCTCCAAAAATTCCCAACCACCCGAAACGGGAAAGTCGATCAACGGAAGCTGCTAGAAATTGCCGAAAATTCCGACTCACTACGCCATGACACGGTAGACCCGGAAATACTCCAAAATATCCACCATATCTGGGCAGCCATACTCCCAAAAACTGATGGTATCACACCGGAATCAAACTTTTTCGCCCTGGGCGGAAATTCACTATTGGCCCTGAAATTGGGTCAGAAGCTCAAGGAAGAGCTCCAAGTGGAGGTTGGGGTCCGCGACGTATTCCGCTACGCTACTCCGAACGCCCTAGCGTTGCATGTCGGAAAGTTGCGGCCTCTAAAAACTGTCCAAACTATCGTATCTGAAAGCCACCATCCCGAAAAACCACTTCCGGCCCCGAAAATCCTTCAAAAACTCGCCAAAACACTTTTAATAACGCAGGATAGGACTTTGAAAATGGCCTACAATTGCCCGGCGTCGATTCGTCCGAAAACTGCCAAAATCGAGAAATGCCTACTCGATTTAAGGTATATTTTAATGAAGCATAGAGCACTACGATCGTTCTTCAAAATCACGGATGATTCTACCGTAATCGCGGAGTTCTACAGCGGGACCGAAGCTTATTTTGTGCCCTCAAAAACTGTAGAAACGGCCCTTGAACTTGATTACCATGATGATCTGCTACTGCGATTTTTTGTGGACGAGCAAGACGACAAACAATCGCTGATGCTGAACACCTCCCACCTCGTGACGGACGGGATTTCGGCACAAATCATTGCTGCCGATTTTGAGGCGCTGCAGTACGATACAATCCGGGAAAGTACGGGAGAGTACAAGGCATTCCGAAAGGATACGGTAGCCCTGGACGCGTTTTATCGCGATCTGGACTCAAAAATTGGTAAAACCAAACAAAAAAAGAGTTTATCGAATCGTATCGGCAACTCTACGGCTTACTGTAGCCAGCCAAAAACTCGATTTTTCACCAAAAGATTGGATACGGTAGCCCTGACGTCAGCAGCCGTGGATAAGAAATCAACGCAATTTTTAGTCATTCTTGAAAGACTATGCCAGGCGCTAAAAACCCTAGCCGCCAGCCAAACCCATCCCATTACCATAGCATATCCGATAAATGCAAGAAGTACCGAATTTTTGAATACGGTAGGGTACGGTATTCGAACTGGAACTGTCACTGTTGACCTGAACACCGTAACCTGGAGAGAAGAGCTGCTGGAACAGGTTTTAGAAAATCAATACCAAGCAGGGGAGGCCGTGAACTCGGGAGTAGTGGACGTGATGCTCGTTTTTGATAATTTTTCCAGACTCGAGACCAAGCATTTCCGGGTGGAGACGCAGATACGGGTGCCGGGGAAATTTCCGGTGACATTGTTTGTGGATACGGTAGCTGGGGAGCTGGAGGCGCATTATTGGGAGCATGTCTTTGAGGAGGCTGAGGTGGAACGGTTGCTTAACGGAATTATCGATAATTATGAAGATGTTATAGCGGAAATTAAGTCGGAAAATTCCGAAGCACACCTCCTTACGATTGACGGATCGATACATAACCTTAAAAATATTCGAAAATCGCTAAAAGCGCTAGCGCGCCCTTTAGAAATCAACGCCATCAACTCGAGCGCCTGGAACTTGACTATAGTTGGCCCCGAAACTGACGACATTTGGGAAAAACTGGAATCGATGCTGTGCTTTGAATTGCTGCCGAAAAATGTGGATTTTAAAGACAAAACGACATTGGCAGAGTGCCAGAACAAATTAAAGGGATCGGGAAGTCAAGGAGATCGGGATTCTGAAGCAGTAGAAAGCTTCGAAACTTGCCAAAAACAAGCTAGTGATTCGAAAAATCTATCCGAATCAACTTCAGGATGTTTAAAGGGGCCAGGAAGTTCTGAAGAGCAGAATTTTGACAAAACAGAAGACCTGGCAAACCGCCAAAAACAGGCCATCTGCGCCAGCCTAGAAGCGATTTCTGGTGGTTTAAAGGGGTGTGGAAGCCAAGAAAACCGCGATTTCGAGGAATTAGAAGACTTGGAAAATCACCAAAAGCAAGATATCGTCCGGAAAATTGCATTCGAACCAACTCCAGCCGTTTTAAAGGAGGATAGAAGCGTCAAAAATGAGCTAGACACGCCGGAAGACCACCGAGAAGCCTTCCTGAAAACCCTTGAAACCTACCAGAATGGATTTCCCCTCTCCCCTCAACAATCCCAAATGTTCTACCTGGCGCTGACCGACCCGGAAAACTATTATCTAAACCCGTACATCAACCGCTTCCCAAAGCCCGTACCCCAAAATTTCTTGGCCCACTGCCAGACGGCACTCAACCGAATCGTCGCCGAGCAGGAGATGTTCAGGGTCAATTTTGGGTACGGTAACCGAGGGCAAGGGATAGAACCCACTCAAGAGGTACTCTCAATGACAGAGTGCTACATGGCGAATAGACCGGAAATGATTGCCGAAAATCAGCTGGTCAAGGCCTTGAAAGCCAGGCATAGGCGCCGGTATTCCCTGCTAAAAGATGGGCCGCTAAAGGTTTTCGTCTTTGAAAGTGATGACTCGATTACCGTACTCCTCCTCATCCACCATATCATTATCGACGCGTCCGGGACACAACTGTTTGCCAAGTTGTTCAGGTAAGATGCTTTGGATAGATTGAAATTGGTATAAAAATACCGAAATTTGGAGCTTTTGCATTATCGGGGGGGGGCGTTGACGAATTACCGCCATAAAACCGAATTTTATAACCTCGAATTTTCATAATCCCGAATTTTCATAGCCTTTTTCATTCTTTTTTTTCATAGCAATTTCATACATTTTTCAGAACCCACCTTGCCGAAGCTCAAAGCGGTTCAACTAGCCAAAAAATATCGACAACTCCACGATGCTCCTATATCCATTACGCCATCGAAAACCAACAACCACAGCAATTGGACGACGAATACGTGCGAGAAATCCTGGCTTCACTTCCGGAAAGCGAAGCCCTAAGCACCAGGAAAAAGCCCGAAGTCGTGACGTTCAACCTTGGACCCCAAGAACACCTTCTACAAATGGGTTCCGCCCTGAAAACGACCCCCTTCATCATACTGGTCGCCCTCCTCTACAAAGTGCTCGCAAAAACGAGCCTGAGCTTCGGCATCGTCTCGGCGAACCGACAGCCAGAATATGATGGCGTAATCGGATACTTTTTGAATTATCTGGTCTTGAAGTGTGAGGATGAGAAGGTGAAAAGGTTCGAAAAATCAGGCCTACAACGTCTGCAGTCCAAACTACAAGCTCTAATCGTGAAAAACCCCGATTTTGTGGAGCTTCAAAAAGCGGTGAGCACAAGGAGTGAGGACCAGAAGCCACCTAAGTACCTCTACGACGTTTTTCTGAATTGTCGTTATGAGTTGGAGTCTGAGGAAAGCTTAGAATTGGAAGGGATGGATCCGGGAAGCATGAAAATTGTCGAGCTCAACATTGCCCCTATCGACGTTTCAATAGATTTCACGGCCGGACAAGTACAAATTGAGATATCGTCCATAATCCCGGAATTCCGCGAGGCTACTATAGCCGGAAATCTACAAAAACAATTCCGGAATTTATACGGAAGGCTCAACCCGAAACCCGTCACTATTAAACCTCACATAACTTTATCGGAATCTTTGAAAAACAAGTGCGGAAAACACCAAAAAACCCGGCTTTCAAAAACGTCCAGGGCAAAGGTATGGAATACCTAGAATTACACCACAAACTACAATCCCTAGCCCTACAACTCAAGAAAAAGTTCTTGGCCGCCACCGGCCGATCCCTACGCCCGGACGATACGATTGCCGTAATTAGGCGCAAATCGGAGGACGCACTGATGGCCTGCTGGGCCGTGCTTGCCGCCGGGGCATGCTATGTCCCCATTGATGCCGAAAATCCGGAAGCTAGGATCAAGAAGATACTAGAGTCCTCAGGCGCAAAAATTATCTGGTACCCAAGAAGATAGCGCTTATATTATTCACACTTCCGGGACGACCGGAGACCCCAAAGGGTCCGTCAATCCGCAGAGGGCCATCTCGAACCTGTGCTGCCAGGCCGCCCGCGAATTTTGGTTGAACCCGAATGACGTCATTTTTCAGGTATTTTTAAGCTTTAATATTTTGAATTCCCAGTGCGGAAATACCGACAGTTAAAATGCCGACAAGCTAAAATGCCGACAAACAAAATCACATGCAAAAATCTGCCAATCCTAAAGTGTTTCTGTGTCGGCATTTTGGCTTACCGGGCTTAAAGTATTACGGAAATTTTATCGCGCGCAGCGTTTTTCACCCGGAATGTCGATAGGTTAAAAGGCCGACAGCCGACTTTCGACAGGTTAAAATGCCGACAGATGGAATGCCAAGCAAAAACCCGTCTTTTTCGAGTGTCGGCGCGCCCGAATTTTTTATCTGTCGGCATTTGCTTTAGCTCGTTTTTCGTTGTCGGCATTTTGGGTATCGGAATGGGGCTATTTGGTTTGTCGGCATTTGGGTTGTCGGGATTGCTGCCGGCATGAAAATAGCTCCTGCTTCATGGAATCTCTGGAAAAGTTTAATGCCGACAAGCCAAAATGCCGACACGGCAACATTTGGAGGAGAAAGGTCTTTGCATATTTGCATAGCCTGTCGGTATTTTGTCTGTCGGCATTTCGGTTGTCGGCTTTTGCTTGGCACGACGCGTACCTGACGTTTTTGTCCTTTCCAGTTCACCAATTTTGTGTACGACAACAGCGTGCTGGAGTACACAATGGCGCTGGCGAACGGGGGGCTTCTGGTCTTTGACGATGCCCCATTTACGCCCAATCGTTTCGGGATCATCCGCCGTAAATATGGCTTGACGTTCGCGCTGTTATTCCCAGGGCTTGTCCAAATGTTTGGCAACGAGCAGCTCGAAGAGCTTCGGGAATTAAGGTAAACCGTTTAAAGGTGTTGGCAAGACATAATAAAATCAATTACAACGTAGATTTTTTTCACTGCTAAACAATGAAAAAAACGAATTCAGATACTGGATCGTCGGGGCGGAAAAGCTACCCCGAGAACTCTTCGCAAAAGCTCTCGAAAACCATATACATATTCTCCAAAATTATGGGCCGACGGAAACAACATGTTTTGCCTTTTTCAAATTTATGAAAGCCGGCGATCACCCAAACAATCTTGGTCGCGCCATCGGAAATGCTGGGTATATGGTGGAGCAAGAGGAGCGGCCCGAAGATACCTCCTCTGAAGAACCCAAAGAACTTCTCATAGAAGGCCAAGGCAGGTGCTTTTGCATTTGCGGGGGGATAGCGGATAATTAAACGGAATAGCGAGAAAAATCAAAAATTTGTAGCATTTGTAATTTTAGACAACGCTAGTCGAAAAAATATCATGTAAAATGAAATGTAAATATCATTTTAGCATGAAGAATTGTAACACGTTGAGGCTAAGGAAAAGTAGAAAAACCTTACTCAAAATTTGCCGCCCCCCGTAAGTACCAAAGTACCCGTCTAGGCCTAATGCGCGGATATATGAACCGTACCACCCAAGAATCATTCCGCTTCCGAGATGGGCGGCGCTACTATGCTTCTGGAGACTTGGTACAATGGCTGCCGACCGGGGAAATCTTGTATCTGAACAGGAAGGATGCGCAGGTATACAAGAAAAACCTTGAAAAATTCGTCTTACCACAAATAATCAACTATAATAATTTTGTACTATTATAATAATCCTGCACTACGAAATTTACCGTAGAATTCGATCATTTACAGATAAAACTTAATGGACATCGGATTGAACTCGGCGAAATCGAGGCCGCCTTCCTCAAACAGCCCGGCGTTGTGCATTGTCGATGCCTGGTGGTGAAAAATATGATAGCGGCTTTCTATTCGGGTGCTGAGCAGCGGGGTAAGTGGCATAAACGCACAGGTTAACGCGTCGCTTGGCGCCTTGCGTTGCTAAGAACCACGCTACGTTTGGCTCCACTGGACGGATTTATTGTCTGCACGCGTTTCAGCCTCAATTGGCCCAAAAAAATATGGCCTGATACCTTAAAATAGTAATTAGGAGGTTTTAATATGTAGTTTTTAGCTATTAGATATGTTTATAGGTTAGCTTAATTTATTTAGCATGGCGTAATATTAAACCTGCAACCAATTTCAGATCTCCAAACCAAGCTCGCCGCTCTCCTCCCGCGTCACATGCTCCCACAAACCATTTTCCACCTAAAAACCATGCCGCTAACCCCAAATTGCAAGGTCGACCTCAACGAGCTGCGCCGGTTGGCCAACGAAAAATTTGAAGCCGAAGGGCACGCCACCACCCCCGATAATACACAAGCACCCACAAAATCCCAACTATCAATTGAGGCCCTTTTAGCCCTCGCTGAAAAGTGTCTAAAAAGAACTGGCATCCGCCGGCACCACGACTTTTTCTATGTGGGCGGCAATTCGCTAAATGTCGCCCTATTTTGTGAGGGGATTCGCAGCCAATATTCGGTCGAGCTAAAGCCGGAGATGATCTATGCAAACCCAGAATTTTTGGATATTCTATGTTTAATTGAGTCGAGAATCGGCCCGGTTTTGGAAATAGCTGAACCGGAAGTGAGTCTGACTGAGGAGCTTGAAGCTCAGAAACAGCAGCTTGATGAAAGCTCTATTGCCGAAAGCATGGCCGAAATCTGGGGCAAAGTCGGCGCAAAGTTTGGCGACGGCCAGATGTCATTTTTCGTGGCCGGGGGCAGCTCGTTGAAACTGATCGAGGTGCAGAGGCTGATAAAGGAACATTTTGGGCTTAACGTTCCGATATCGCTGCTTATCCAAAATGGATCCGGGCGCCAAATGATGGATTTGGTGCAAGGGGCCCGGAATAGAGAAACCATCCCCGAAATGGAAGTCGTGCAAGTGGCATCAGAAGGATTGGGCGAGGTTTGTCGCTTAATTGGTACTGGACTGTTAGCAGGGGGGATTTTAGCAGGGAAAAAAATTTGTTTTTTTTTCCCGTATATTACTGTTCATAATGAATAGTCGATTCTTATAATTTTTAGTAATTTTTTATTGCCAAAAAAGCTACAAAAATATTATAAGCATTTTGAAAACTCGAAAACGTTAATCTTTTTTGGCCATTTTTCATGCATTTTGACTAAAACCGAAGCATTTTCGACAATTATTCTAAGCCTTTAGGAGCTTGTATATTAATTTTATATAACAAAATATCTAAAAAGTCATAAAAACGTTTTTAGAAAATTCCGAAAATGAGATCTTGACAATTTACGTCATTTTTTACCGAAAACCAACAATTTTCTAAAACTAACAATTTTCTGTGAACTTTCTGTACTTTAAACTGTGCAAAAAGCTGCATAAATAGTGGATAGGTCTCCCCGCTAACAGTTCAGTACCATTTTTTCCTGTTTAGAAAAGCCCCGTGACGATCGTGTTCTTCCATCCGCTACTCGGCGGTTCCTACATCCCATATCGGCACCTCACCGAAGAATTGCAACAATTCGGACATCGCATTTTGCTGGTCGCCCACCCGCACACATTTGTCGAGCCTGCCGGTAATAAAAATAATAATGAAAAAATCCGGGTGCTGGTTCATTAGCGGGGGGGGGGGGAAGCGGGCAGTTTTGCCTATTCCCCTCGATCGAACTAATTTATAAAAAAGCTGTTTTTGGCTATAGAACGCATTAAAATGACAAAAAAACACCTGTGTTTTTCAAAATCTATGAAACACCTATTTTTTACCACAATATCGCATTTTCAAAAGTGGAAGTAAGGTTGTAAGGTGTAAAGGTTGTAAGGCTTTCATGTGTTTTATTAGTAATCGGAAACTGCTAAAAAGTTTTTCAGGGCTTGAGCTGAATTTAAAATAAATTTAAATAACATAGAAGACGTCTCTAAACTTTGCAACCACACATTCTATTCTATCAGATGACGAACCGTACGCGGAAACGCTAGAAGAACTGGTGACGAAATACACCGTCGAGCTGTCGGGCAAAACATTTGGACGTCGCGTGCTCATAGGCGCATCCTTCGGGGCCAAACTGGCTTACGAGGTTTGGGGTTTTGTCTTATAAAATCGAGACGTTAAACATAAAGTGGTATTTTAGAGTCTAACTAAATGTAAGGGTTAGAAAGTGGGGTTTGAATAACTCGAAAACTTCCAGTTTTCAACACGTGATAATCTCGACGATACGCTGGTGATCAGCCTTGATGGATCTGCCGGCGGCCCCGAGGAGCTAGACTTCGAAAGCCACTCGAAACAAATGACGAGCATTTTAAACGATTGGACGGGTTTCCGGTGTTCAGACCAGGTGAGTTGAAAGAAAAGTTTTCTACCAAAAACTGGGCGTTCCTATAGATTTTACTAATTTACAGCACGTTTTATGATATTATCTATTATACCCCCCGCAAAAAGAACAGCACCACATACTACTTCTATTCTCAATTTCCCAGATTCTGCTGCATCGACTAATAGCTTCGTCTTGGGAGCTGCTGGTTATGGCTTCCGAATGGACGCCTGCTGCAAGTACAAAGGTGTGTTTTAAAAAGCACTCTTTTGCCTACGGTAAGCTACGGAACAATACGCGCCTCTCTATGAGTTCAACATGACGCTTTTAGGCGAAAATGCATCTCCTCAGCGTTGATGGAGGAGATTTGGGTTGGCGGAACGTGTTCAACGATAACCCGAATTCTTTCACCATCCAGAAATTGCCTAACGATTTGGACCATCAGAATATGCTCGAAAAAAGTTATGCCGCATACATGGCTGGTCTAATCCAGGCCGCTATTTTGCAATAAATGATTCTCTTCTCGTGAAATTGTAAGCGGCCTTTTTACTACACACATAATTACTTCTCCGTTGCTATAAGTTTTACGGCGCTCGCTAAACAGCAAAGCTGCTTTAGTTTGGTGTTGACACGAAGATTTGTGCCAGCGCTTCTCTTTCGTTTTGTTTCAGCGCTCGCGCCAAAATGTCGTCAGTTGCTTTTTGCTTTGTTGCTTTCAGTTTTTGCGCGCTCGCCAGTTTATAAACGTGTATATCGATAATAAAATTTGTTTCAATGCTCCTCCTTCTTTCCTTTTAGGTAGGAGATTCAACGAAGTAACTCGTATAAGCTCACCCAAATCCCAGCCAACGATTTTTTTTGTTACGTTCGTTTTAGATAGCTAACGACTTTTTTAAACGTTTATGTCGACAAGTACCTCTGTACCATAGCTTTGTCGCTTTTAGCTCAAAATAAGAAATCCCTCGGATTCATTTTTATTTTGACCAACGCCTCTACCACCCCTTGTTCTGCGTTATTTCGGTTTCCCAGTCTTCGCTGAAACTTTCCATTTATCCAGACAATTCCCTGCTTTCAGTCGATGGCGCCACCGCGCAAGAAGCGCCCCTCGGACGCAACGACTACGCCCAATCGTCGACAAAAGGTACTCCGTGTTTGTTTCACTTACAAATCCTTTGTTTTAGGCAAGCGCCTCCGCCCAAAAGCCCGCGCATGAAGTAATCTGGTTCAAGGACCTGCTTCCACAATTGAAAGTCAACCCACCGGTGGATTATGTTCTACCGGAAGAGTTCAAGAAATTCAAACCCAACCCACCGATGGATTACATTCTACCGGAAGAGTTCAAGAAACCTGGTTCGCTTTTGATATTGATTGGAATGTTCTTAGGTCCGGTGCTTCTGGAGTTTACGCTGGGCCCAGCACCTTCCGCTGTTGCTGTGAAGAAAGGTGCTCGATCTGGAAAGAGGGCTGCTGGCTCAACGGAAGGTAAATTGTCGTTGTTTTTCACATATGGTAAAACAGCTGCCGAGCCCGTCTTCAAAACACCAAGACTGGGGACCAAGAAGGAGAAGAAACGCATTCAAGAATCACGTGAAAAAGCATCCACGGAAGGACCGTCAATTGGCCCCGGTCTACTGGAAGACGAGGAAAACGCGGAAGATGCTTCAGGTTGGGTTTTTGCTTATGACAAAAAATTGCTCTTTAGGAATGTCTGTAGGCGAGCTACTCATAGGTTGTGTGCCGTCTTTGGAGATTGTGCAAGTCGGCCAGCTGCCGCCCCCTGACGTGCTCGAAATGCATAAAGTGAAGCAAGAAGTTGATATGGATGTTTACGACGTTCCCGAAATGCTAGAAGTGAAACAAGAAGTTGATATGGATGTTTGCGACATGCCGGCAATGATAGAAGTGAAACAAGAAGTTGATGTGGATGTTTACGACGTGCCAGGTCCGCTTCCGCAAAAATTTTTAACGTGCCTTTAGTCTGGTTTTCCGGGACGGTTTCGCAAGAAGTGGAAGTTGCGGATGCGTCAGAAGATAGCTATGTGGATTTTTACAATCTCGCCCTTGACGTCCTAACCGATCCGGTTAGTTTCTCTCAGCTGTCATTTTGACTGAAACTTGTTTAGGCTTCTTCGCCTCAACCGATCAACGCTGACAACAATAATACCGGTGAGACACCACTTCCGCTTCTATTGTTATTTCTAGCTGAAATCGATGCGTTCCTCAGTGTTGCCTTGGGTTCTGCTCTGCTACCGGTATTTGAAATTTTACGTTAAATAAATTGTTTTTGAGGGCACTTCACAAGGCGGCATACAACCAAAAGCTGAAAGCCTGGATGAGCAGATCGATGTTGATATCCAGGATTTCCTTTCGGTATATTCAGACTTCTTAGAATATCCGCTACTCAGGTCACCTTGTCCGGCTGCACTGGCGATTTCAAAGTCGAATCGGATGAAACGGTTGCCGGTCGAAAACGTGCGAGCAAAGGTCTGGCATTTTAGTGAAAATCCACCTACTTTTCATTTGTAGTAAGGCGCCATAGCATTTCGGAGGAGAGCACGAAGATCGACCAGAAAGTGTCGCTGTCTAACTTGCGCGTGGTAAATCGTTTATTGAATCTTCTTAAATAATGTGCGTAGACCGATCCGCACACTCGTATGCGCATGGAGCGTGAGAAAGCGGCACAGAAGCGGCAAAAACAAATCAGGCGCCATGTGGATTTCGGTACGAAGAAGAACGCAAAGGCCTCAAAACACCCGGATAGCAAGACCAGCGTCGATATCAAGGTATATCAACGTCATGAATTTCAACTGCTGTTTAGCCGCACATTCATCATCATACCGAGACGCCCGATCGCAAGCCGGTGGATCATATCATGGCATTGGGCAAGACACCGTTGGAAAGCGCTTATCGACGGACCCGCACTTATATGGTAAAAACAATGCTGATATTTAGAAATGTTTTTAGCACAACACCCCGGACCCGCTGCCGTTCGAAGAAAAACCACACATTACGCACGACTCTGGAGATACCCAGAAGGCAACGGTACGACCGGGTCTTCCCTGTTGGACTAATTTGGATTCAGAAAGTGATGAAATCCACAAGTCACCACGGGTCCACACCGCTTGTCGACCGAAGCGTCGAAAGCCCACAAATCACCACCGAGCGTTCGACCTCGAATGAATCTTTCCATCACTCGGATCGTTCCGTCTTGTACTCGCCAAGCTGCCCGACTCCCCCCGACAAGTGCAGAAGCAGCACCTCTCTGCAAGAAGCGTGCTCTTACGTTGCGACTACGCGGCCACGCGTTGCAATATCAGGTAAATTTTATATTCTTACGGTTCTTTTTTGGTATCGGTGGACTACATTGGCGATTTTCCCTTTGGCCCCGATAACGAACCGGAATAAATATTACTCCGTTTGCTCTCTTTTTTCGATTCAACGAAAGCTGGCACTGAAAAAAGCAGGGCTATCTAGTTCAATCTATGTTTAGAACACCAACTCAATGGCATGGTGAAGAAGGCCAAATCGAAAATCGAAAAAACGAAACGCCCGGACCCATCGTAAGATTTGGCTAACTTCGCAAAACGTTTTTTAGGGAATCACCACTGGAGTACGCCAACTACCGGCTCAAGCGGATGGGTGAAGCGGTGGTGGCCATAGACGAAGTGATCGAGCAGCTGCACGCCATGGACGAGGCTGACTTCTAGCCCTGTATGGAAAAATTCCACTTGTTCACCACGTTGCATCTCCCAACTCGCCACCTCGCATTTGCATGATCAAAATACCGTTGTAATAACTGGCACTGCGCCCTTTTACGCATGTTAACAATACCGTTGCAATAAATATGTTCGTACCAATGAAAGTTACCATATTATTTTTCCGAAGCGTTTTGTGCGCTAATTGCAATATTTTTTGTGGTTTTTTGACTGGGGTTGTTTGGGGCAAGTATCTGGTAGCCACGTGGCGTAAATTGGGTGGAAGAAAACGACTGACCGCTTTCGCAATACGCTCATGACCACCAATTTGCAGGAATTCCCCGCTTTTATAGATATTTTGGAGTTCCGGTGTTGATTCCCCCTTTGTCGTGAGGTGCAATTTTACGATTTTTTTTCAGAAATGGACGATTCTCCTCCCTCCTCCGCTGAGCATCGCATGATCTTCCGCTCGGAGGAGATGAGCCTCGCCCAGCTCTATATACAAAGCGACTCTGCTTACAACTGTGTTGCTGAACTCGGCGAACTTGGACTCTTTCAATTTCGAGACGTGAGTCTGGCTTTTGTGTCGCTAACCCCGAGATTAGTTAAACCCGGATGTGAGCTCTTTCCAACGGAAGTATGTGAAGGAAGTCCGCCGTTGTGACGAGATGGAGCGAAAACTGAGTAAGGAGCTTCCTAATTGAGTCATTCAGTTTTCAGGGTTTCTTGAAACCGAAATCCGAAAGGACTACGTGCCAATGTTGGAGGCACGCGACGACTGTCCGGTTCCCGTACCAAAAGAGATTATGGACCTAGAAGTATAAATTTTTATGGTTCTGATGATAAATCACCTCTTCAGCTCACATTCGACAAGCTGGAGGCTGAGCTGCGTGATGTCATCCGCAATGAAGACACCTTGAAGAAAAATTTCAAGTCTGCGGTTTTTGTGATTGTCAATTTTTTTAGTGAACTCACCGAACTGAAGCATGTCCTCCGCAAAGCGCAACTGTTTTTCGAAGAAGTAAGACTACTGATACCGAAAGCTCTAAACCTCTCTAGAACCACGATGACCAAACGGCCGAGGCTACATTGATCCCGCTGGATATATCGCGGGACGCCACAGCAGAGCTATCCTTGCTGATGCAGCTCAAGTATGTCAATTTGCTGCGCGTTTTACGATTTTTAGCTTTGTGATGGGCGTCATCAGACGAGAACGCTTCCCCGCTTTCGAGCGACTACTCTGGCGTGTTTGCCGCGGCAATGTCCTCATCAGACAAGCGGAACTCGAAGATCCAGGGCAATGTCAGATTACGGTATCTTTCTGACAACGTTCTTATCAATATTTTAGGGCGAGACCGTCAGCAACACGGTGTTCATCATTTTCTTCCAAGGCGACCTCCTGAAGCTCAAAATTAAGAAGATTTGCGAGGGGTGAGGTTGAGGATATTTGGTTGTGAATCATTACTTAGATTTACTGCCACGCTTTATCCCTGCCCAAATACGGCCCAAGAAAGACGAGAGATGTCGATTGGCGTGCTGACCCGAATCGAGGATTTGAAGACCGTCCTCGGGCAGACGCAAGATCACCGACATCGTGTTTTGGTATTTCGTCACTTTTTTAACTTGCAATTCTTTAGGTGTCCGCTAGCAAAAACGTCCAACTGTGGCTGAAGAAAGTGCGGAAAATGAAGGCCGTCTATCACTCGCTGAACCTTTTCAACTTGGATGGCACACAACGCTGCTTGGTCGCCGAGGGGTGGTGTCCGACGGATGACCTGGACAAGATCCGATTGGCGCTGATCAGGGGAACGGTGAGTAGTCGCCCCGTCGCTCATTTTCGCTTAGGAAGCTTCCGGCTCTCAAGTGCCATCGATTCTACACGTCGTCGACGCCGCCGAAAATCCTCCAACCTACCACAAATCGAACAAGTATACGAAGGGATTCCAGAACATTGTCGATTCCTACGGCATGGCCAGCTATCGGGAAATCAACCCCGGTAGGGAATTTGAGCAGTTTTGAACTTTTTTCATTTTATAGCGCCCTACACGATGATCACCTTCCCTTTCCTGTTCGCCGTCATGTTTGGCGACATGGGCCACGGATTAGTCATGCTCATGGCCGGCCTCTTCTTTGTGCTCTGGGAAAAGCGCTTGATCGCCGCGCAAATAAAGGATGAGGCAAGTTGCGCAATCCCAGCATTAATTTTTTTAGATCTTCACGACATTCTTCAACGGTCGCTACGTCATCCTGTTGATGGGCCTTTTCTCAATCTATACCGGCTTCATCTACAACGATGTCTTTAGGTAAAATTCACATCCCTGCTTTTTGAAGGTGTGCTTTTAGCAAGTCGATGAACATCCTGGGCAGCTCGGCCTGGAAAAACAGCTACAGCCAGCGCTTCCTGCGGGAACACTTGACTGTTGAGGGGCAGGATCGGCCGTACATGCTGGTGCCGGAGCGGGCCTACAATGTATGAACATTAAACGTTGATGATTTTCTTTTTAGAATCTCCGCGGGCCTTACCCATATGGCGTGGATCCGGTGTGGAACTTGGCCGAGACTAACAAGGTAATTTTGCACGTTTTATGATTTATTGTCTTTTTTAGTTATCTTTCCTGAACTCCATGAAGATGAAGGTCTCCGTGATCTTGGGCGTGGCACAAATGGCTTTTGGGCTGCTGCTATCGCTATACAATCATCGGTATGTGTTAAAGCTCGTCGAAACAACCTTTGTTTTTAGATATTTCAAATCGGATTTGGATATCAACTTCATGTTCATCCCCCAAGCCCTCTTTCTCGGCTGCATCTTTGTCTATCTGTGCGTCCAGATCATTGCGAAATGGGTGCTGTTTACCGCCGAGGTATCTTTGACCCCGTTCTCGCAGAAAAGATTTAGCCCGGCTACATTTTTGGGATTGAGTATCCAGGCGCGAACTGTGCTCCATCGCTTCTCATCGGCCTGATCAATATGTTTATGCAAAAGGTGCGAAATCCATTTTTGTGGTAATTTTTTCTAGCCACGCCCGTCTGGCTTCGATACTCCGGCTTGCTACTTGAATTTCTGGTATCCTGGACAGGTGCGTATAGTTTTCAGTTTGCTTTATTTGTTTCGAAAACCAGAATGTCGGAATCCATTTTTCGAGAGTTCGTTTTGTTTCATGTCGCCTTGTTGAAATTTCATGTCGATAACAAGATGAATTTCGGCATTCTGAGAATGATTTTGAGGTTTGCCTGTCTGCTCGATGGCGTACCGTAACCCTTTATCGGCTCTCAAATTTCAGTCTTTCATCGAATCGCTCTTTCTGAGCATAGCCATTTGCTGCGTTCCCGTGATGCTGCTAGCGAAGCCATATCTACTCTGGAGGGAGGATAGGCTCCGCCGCCAACGAAACCATTCCAATTTGGTATTGTGAACGGGCTAAAAAGCACTCCCCCCTTCCCCCGCGCGTAGCCATTCAAAAAACTGTTCGTAAAACATAATGCCTCATCGAAACGGTCCCGCTTCCAGGACAATGTCGAGTTCCACTTGTTGGTGGTGGCCCTCCTCCAAGTGCCAGTGATGCTATTTGTAAAGCCGATTCTGCTCTGGAAGCGCGCCCGAAATTCGAGCCTCGACGCGCCGCAAAACGATGTAATTGACGAAGCCGAGGCAAGCCAATTTTTTGAATTTTGTTTTTGCGGCCCAGCTAAAAAGCGGCGTTACAAATAAGCCTCACTGGGATAGTTGCCTTGCGGTTTGACTCTTTTCTCCGCGCTTTTAATAAGGAGTTTTCATAATTCCGAAATTTTGTCGGATTTTAGCAGAAATAAATCTCTCACGATATGACATTTCATACAGGAAATTTTGAAAAAATCCTGAAATTTTGATATTTTGAAAATAAACCGGGGGGTCTGGGTTACCTAAAAATCCTTTTTTTTTCGCAGCAATAATCCTGCTTTTTTAGAGGTCCGTGTCGATATTCATCAACCCAAAAGCCAACCACACGAGCCATGGACACGCCTCATCCGGACCGGTATCATTTTGGACAACTTCGATTATGCAATTTTAGTTTGACCTGGGCGATGTAATGGTATACCAGGCGATCCATACAATTGAATTTGTGCTCGGCTGCGTATCGCACACCGCTTCGTACCTCCGATTGTGGGCGTTATCCCTGGCTCATGCGCGTGAGTTTTATTTGTTTTTTGCGGTAAGACTCTAGTTTACCCCCTCCCCCCCAGACGCCCCTTTTCTCTGCGCCCTCTCCCCCAGGCCTACTATCTCTTCGCCTGCGCCCTCTCCCCCAGGCCTACTGTCTCGCCTGGGGTAAACTAGAGTTTAGCCATTTTTGCTATTGGATTATCTTTGAAATGCCTAATTGAACTTTTAGAACTCTCCGAGGTGCTCTGGACGATGGTGTTCCGCCACGCGTTCGCCTTTGACGGCTACACAGGAGCCGTGCTGACCTACGTGCTGTTCTTTGTCTTCTTCTTCCTCTCCGTCGGCATCCTGGTCCTGATGGAAGGCCTGTCTGCCTTCCTACACGCGCTTCGTCTGCATTGGTTTGGCTTCCACTTTATAATTTATCCGATTTTTAGGGTCGAATTCCAATCGAAGTTCTACGGCGGCCACGGCTATCCATTCACCCCGTTCCGCTTCCGCAACGTGCTCGAGGAGGCCCAGAAGGATGACGACCAGTCTTAAGCAATCGCACTCGCACACAGCTCTCTCTATTTTCTGTATATCCATTGGCTCTTTTCTGAATTTGCACACGTCGCTTCCATGGTAACTGCTTACGCTGATCTCCAATTATCCTGCTGCTGCTCTCTGTGAATTACCGGTAACCCCCGCTCCATGCGTGCTACTTGTTTCCAGTCCATTGTGCATAAAAATTTATTTAGAAGTTCTTTCAAGTACACTGTCTGTCGGATTTTAACCATATTCAAAGGATTCGCAGTTTCTAGCATTGGGCCAAGACTGCCTGCGTGGAGTTGATCAACTCGTTGTTGTTGTGCTCGTCTTTGGTCTGAAAACGCCTGAAACAGTTGTTAGTTTTGTTTCCGTACCGTCGACTCGGTCAACCGCTTGAAATGGACATTGCAGTAGAGGGTGTTGTTCCGATCGCGCTGCACTCTTTCGATTCTGAAGGTTATATGGCTTTCAGGCGATTCCTAGGCCCAACCTCAACGATTGCTGACAGACGGAGCACCGGAAGCAACGTGTATGGAAGGGGTAGCCGAAGCAGTGCGTCATCTCGGCCGGGTACACCGCTTTTTCGCATGCAGCGCAGCGGATTTGCGCAACAGGGGCCCAGCGGGAGAGCTGAAGTTAGTGTAGATATGAGCTTCTGGATTCTAGGATTGCAATAATAAAAAGGTGTTGAAAAAATTTCGCAACGTAAAACCAATATTTTTAGTCTGTAATGAAAGCTTGTAAAGTTTGCGTCTAGAATCGTAAAAAAAGATCAGTTTAGAAACACTTTATATTAGAAAAGCTGGATGCTAGAAAAAGCCCCCTCCGATAATGAAGGAGAACCGAAATAGAATAATATCAATATGTGGTAGGGGTTTTATCTAAACCCAAAGGTGGAGTAAAATATATGTCACCAAAACACGTTTTTTTCAATTTTGTTTTTACGTGGTTAGGAAATAGCCGGAAACTGGAATTCGGGTAACCCGATGCTGCTAAAAACTTCCTGTATTCTTCTCAAAGTGCCACCATCACCCACACAAACCACAACGTGAAACTTTATTTATCAAGGGCAAAAAACAAGTTTTTGCGTAAAATATGGCGCAATAGATTTTCGCAAAAAGCGGAACCGTCTTCTCGGAGGGTGATTGGGCAAAAAATGTTCGATTGGGGTGGGCTGAGCATCGGGGGCGCTTCACGACTAGCACATAATATAATGACTGGGGTGGCTGGCTGGGTGCTTATTTACAAACACGACGATCGGACGATGTTAATGCAATTCGTGGGGGGTTTACAGTGAAATTCTTGAGGTTCTATGCTCAACAAAATTTTAGAAATCCGAGTTTGGGAAATGGGTATTGGACTGTTAACGGGGGGGGGGATTTCGCTCCAGTAATTTACGGTTTAGCGAAATATAGAGATTTTATAGTAATTTATACGGTTTTTGGAGATAAAAAACGTCAAAGAAGGATAAAATATCGGAAATGTCAAAGCTTTCCGAGTTTTGAAACTTTTACCTCATTTTTGTGCAATTTTCTACCCACGAAAAACTCTAAAAATACGTTATATAAACTTAGCAGGCGGTTATATGCGAAAAAGAAATATTACCCCCGATAAAAATCTAGTACCGAAATCGATATCGATATCGAGGAGGAGCGACAAGAAAAACAAATGGCACGGGGTGCTGGGCGTGAAATCATCGGCGTTGTGTGATTTTTTGGTGTGGTGGGTGGGTGAAGTTTAATCCTAAAATTTAAATTATTGTTTTTGATTATTTAGCTCTTTCAGATTTTTCGGTGCTAATCTCTACCCTAAAAAAAAAAAACCTACGGTGCCCGTCTTTGTCGGCATCCTCGATTTTTCGGCCTTGCGCGCTTCCTTCTGGTGGATCTTCTCCCATTTGGCGGCCATCTTCGACGCGTGCTCCGCCTTCACGCCAATTTCTTCCTTCTCCTATAGGAGTTTTGAAATTTTCGATTTAGAAGTTATAAAAAAGTAAGCTTTTTTAGGAATTTGAAAATTTCTGAGCGCTAACGGATTTTGTGGCGCCTTCTAGGCTAAAAACCCCGACCTCTAGCCGCTCCTTCTCCTCTAGGTCGCGCTCCTCCTGCAGCCGCCGCTGCATCTCTTCACGCTCCCCTAAAAAAATTCCATATTGAAAATTCTGCTTTCCCAGGACTCACTTTTCAACCGCTGGAACTCGACCTCCATCTCGCGCTTCTTCAGCTCCTCCGCTTCGTGCCCGTCTTCTGGGCCCTAAACGCACTTTACCGACATGACCGGCAAGTTCACCTGCTCGAACTGTTGCTTCAGATTCCGTGCCTGCACCCGGATACGGTCGAGCTCGGCTCTAAACCGGGATTAAAATTCTGGCTCGATTTCCCCTACCTCTGCTCGCTGTTGACCGCCTTGCCGCTGTCGTCGCTGATGTTCTTGAACTTGTTCATCAGGTTCTTCACGTCGAACTCCTCGGAGTCCTCGTCGGATTCGGAGGCTAAAGCGAGAGAAGTTTATTTTTTAGGGTGGCGGGACTCACCATTTTCGTCGGCACGTCGGTTGACCACCTCGCCGGCGCTGGTCTGCTCCTTCTTGTCCCACTTTGACGGCTCCTAAAATATTTTTATGGAAAAACCATCTAGAAACCCGAATCCACTTACCCGTCGATGCTCCTTGGGCGCGAGCGGCTGCGCGTTCGTGTCGAGCTGCTGGAACTTGGCGCGCGCCTTGCCCGCCACCTTCACCTCGACGTCGATGGCGCTGGCCGGCCGGCCTGAGGCTACGGTAATTTGGACGTGATTTAGGGAACACCGACCTTGTTCTCCTCCCTGGAAAGCCTTGCCCGTGTTGAAGTTGTCGCGAATATTGACGACACCAGCCCCACTGACCGCGTCCGCACCGCCGAGCACATTTTGCTCCTCGCCGGAATCCTGAATTTTAAGCTTCTACTTGGCGTCAACTACTGAGATACCGCCATCTGCTGGGCGCGCTTGGTGGCCGCCTTGCGGGCGAGCTTGTAGCGCAGGAATTCGGCTTCGATTTCTTTTTGCTTTTGGTCGGCGCGTTCTTCGGGGGTCATGTTGACGGTACTCTACAAAAAATTTCTCCCTCTCGATGTCTCTCTCGATGTCTCTCCTCTCTCACTCTCGTTCTCTCTCTCGCTCTCGTTCTCTCTCTCGCTCTCTCTCGCTCTCCACCTACCCTTCCCTTCGCCTCAAAAGCGCTCTTCAAATGTCCCAAGCTGATGCCGTCGATCTCGACCTGCGTCTTTTGCACCTCCACATCCCCTTCGCCCTGCTCGAACTTGGCCTTGAAGTTCTTCGCATTGCCTAAATCACGCGAATCCAGCCACGGTACTCTTCTCCTCACCCGAGATCGGTATATCCTCTTGCTCCCTCTTCGCCGGGCTCGCGCTCTCGAACGCCTTGCCCTCCATGAAGGATCTGCGGGCTTCGGCAGCGGCTGGAAAAAGTGATTTTAAGAATCGTAAAACGGTGCTCACAGGAAGTGTTCAACTGGCTGGCATCGTACGACCGCTCGACGACCTTCTCCTCGGGTTCGGTTCTCTCCTTGAAGCGCTCCTTCACGTTGATGCTTCCCTGAAAGATGAGCATGAACTATGATAATAGCGACAACGTGAATTCTGAGACCACAAAATACCAACAGCCCTAATGCAGATTCAATGGAACTGCCTACTTATTTTTAGGCGGACAATGTCGGGATTTTAGCTGTCGGCATTTTGGCTGTCGGTATTTCGGATCCTCTCCCTTCTGCCTACCCTTAATGCGTCGAGATCCTCCTTTTCCTGATTCTCCTGCTGCTCAGCCGTCTCGACCTGCCCGGTCTTCCACTTGTTCTTGATGTCGCCGACCTGGTCGAAGTGCAGCTCCTCGCGCTCGATCTTGTGCTCCTCGGTGGCGCCGGCGGTGAATCTGAGAATGAAAAGTCCCTGCTAGCTTGCAAAAAATTGTTATATTGCCATTAAAGGGACAGACAAGTGAGGTTTTTGGGTCCATAGGAGTTCTGGCTTTCCGGTCCCTTTAAAGGGGCTACAAAGCGCGAGAGTCGACCTCCGGGGCGGTTAGGGTCTAGACAGCTGGTCAACCCTTGAAAATAGGTCTAGGTTGCGTTATCCTAACACATATAATAACGCTCAAAATTTAGAGCTTAAATTTAGAACTAAATCGCGCCGAGTTTCAGCCTTCCTAGTCCCTTCAAAACAACTTCGACCCACCTGCCCAGATTCTCGCGAACTTTCCCGGCGGCAATCTCCTCCTCCACCCCCGACGCCTTCTTGTCGGTCTGCTCGGCTTGTCGAACCGAACTCTCCAGCTCCCCCTTCTTCTCCTTCAACGACCGAATCTGCGCCAACTCGTCGCTGATGTCCATCGCGCCGGCTGTAAATCGAGACGGTGAAGCAAGAACGAAATAAAAAGGAAAGTTGAAAGCGATGCCACTCACATTTGACGACGTTCTTGTTGACCTTGCGCGGCTTGTTGGTGACGGCGTACTCGTCGTCTCCAGAATCCGATGCTTCGCCTTCTGAAAGACGAATGGGAAATGACGATGTGTTTTCAAAGCTTCTCCAGTAGCAATTAGGGTTCGAAAAATAGGTTGGATTGGATTTTAACGAATCCCATATTCTTAGAAAATCTCTGCTAGTTTGCCCAGGTCGTTGATACATCGGGATACGCCAGCGGCTTCGCCGATTAACTGCATAAAAAAGGGTCAGGAAAGAGCGAGAGAAAGAGAGGGAGGGAGAGAGAGAGAGAGAGAGAAGAGAGAGAGAGAGAGAGAGCGAGAGAGAGAGAGGTAATCCCTAACTTTGTCAAGGGTTGATCCTATAGTACGAGAGAGGGCGATAGTCGGAGAGCGCCAAAGCGAGAAATAGATGAAGAGCGAGAGAGAGAGAGACCAAGTGAGAGATAGAGAAAGAGACCGAGAATCTTAGAAGGACTAAGAGTTTTTAACTCTCTTAATATCACTGAGCTTATAACGAGACATTTTGGCGATATCGCGAATTCAAAGGACTTTCAGGAACCGACAATTGATGATCCTTCGCGAGCATGTAGATTCCGGAGAAGGAGAAATGGTCGAGGAGAAATGGTGAAAGTGCAAATGGTGGGCGGAGAGTGGAGAAAGAGAAGAAGATCGCCCTGGGGGCACAATTCGACCCCCCGTTCGGGAAGGTGATCCCATCAAATTTGGCATATTCCCCCATTGGCTCTCTCACTCGCTTTGAACGCCCGGATATTTGGGTCAGTAGCCTCCCAGTGAAGGGGGCAATATCCAGCCGCCAAATACACATGGCGAAAGCGATCGCATCGAATTTTTAAAGGGATTGGGAAAGCTTGTGGTGAATAGCACTTCATGGCATGCTAGCAGAGCTCAGTAGAAAAAATAGCATCACCCGTATTTCCTAAGGATTCCGTCAGCTCGACGTGGCTTCTCGGCCTGGCATTCTAGCAGATACCTTGGCGGACATAGAAAATCCTCGTTTTTTTCTTAACTTCTGGCCCAAGGCTTTTAGATTCAGGGCAATCGAGCAGAGACCATTTCCGGAAACCAACCATCAGAATCGAGGTTGTCAGGCGCTACGGTAGCTCCAGGATGCAGAGCCTCCCAGAGATGGCCCTTGCAGAAAAGTTGTCCCTCGTGCGAGCCGTAGTTTGTAGCCCTGAATACGGGTTTTTAAAGGAACACGGAAGCCAATCTTGACTACAAAAAACCTGAAAAATACGGCTAAATACTACATAAACCTACAGCAGCTTCTTGTTGCATTTGACACATCGGAAGCAGTTCTTGTGATAAATCGTCCGATTCGCAACCATCCGCTCCACTGGGTACACGATTTTTCCGCAAAGTCCGCAATCGCGTGGCCCGTCGTCCAGTTGGAGCTCACCCTACAAAAGCAGGGATTTAATAGCGTAATCGGTTAGTGTACCCCGTGGAAAGCGTTGAGCACTCGTTTCCGGTCCGCGTCTGACCGGGTAAATTCGACCTTCTCCTTCTGAACACCATTATCGTCACCGCCCTTCTCGAATCTGGAAAAGTTGGTTTTTAAGCGACGCGGAAGGCATAATTGTTTATGGATTCGGATCAGCTACCAAATTAACCCCAAAATTCCGATACTTACCTATTGACAGCACTGGCCAACCCGTCCTTCCCCAACCCAATCTGCTGCTTGTCCATCGCCTTCAGCTTCTCCTCCAAATTCTCATCAAGCAGACTGTCGAGCCGCTCGAATTTGTCCTTGAACTTGGAGTAGTTTTCCTAAAATTTTCGCGTAGTCTTAACTCGTATTTTCAGAGCGTTAGATTCGGTTTTTCGCCAAATCCATAGATTTTTAGTGTTTAGAATTCCTTTAAAGCGCAAAACTCTACCTTGGACGCCTTGGCCAGCCTGGACTTCTCCTCCTCCCTCTCGGCCTTTTCTCGCGCCGCCATCTCCGCATTCTCGCTTACCGAAAGCTGTCCCGTTTCGAAGCCCTAAAAGTGATGTTAAGAGGCATTTTGAGCACCATTCGGCATGATGGATCTTCAGCTGACCTGCTTGATGTTCTTGGCTTCATTTTTGGCCTTCAGCTCGGCAATCTCCTTCTGCCGCTCCTCGTCTTTCTCCGAAGACTTTTGTTCGGTGAGTGCCGTTTTCTAAAGGGTGGCAGTTTTTAAAGGGGGAGCGAAAGAATGCTAGAGAGAGAGCGAGAGAGAGACAGAGACAGAATGAGAGAGAGAGAGGAGAGAGAGGGAGAGAGATAGAGAGAGAGAGAGAGAGAGAGAGAGAGCTTCTGAACAGCTTGACCCTTACCAGCTGATTCAGCTGCCCGCTCCTCTCGCCGATCTGGATCTTTGGCGGTGGCTTCCGCTCCTCGGACTCTGAGTCCGAGCTGACGGCATACGGGTCCTCGGTGTCTGACATCGCTTGGGTAAAGCCCTAAAAATTTGTCATGATATCGTACTCAACAGCAACAAGTACAATCGCTTTTAGGAGCAGAATTGGCTTTGTAGCAAACGAGAAAATTCAAAAAAAGCAAAATATAGCCACTTCACAAGAATCTTTTTTGGCATGAAGATGGATTTCTGGAAAAATGCGAGTTTTGAGGGGGTCCAGAAAACGAAAATACGCCAAAAACCGTCAAAAAATTTGGAAATAAATAAATAGAAAGAGAAAATTCGGAAAAATTGCATTTTCAAAAAAAATCTGTGATAAATAGAAAAATCGAAACAACAAAAGCGTCGTTATAAATTTTGAGCAGGGAAAAGCTGCCCGATTTTTGTGTTCCATCCGGTGGGTATTGGCGCACAACAAGAACAGCTGTTGCTCCTTGATGGCCTCCAGCCCCTGAGAGGAGGAGGGCGTTTGCAAATTGGTCACTTGTGAAATTGGGCTCAAGCCCGGGGCTGACTAATCGATTGGGAAATCAAGGGCGGTAACGGAGGGTAGGGGTTTTGGGCCGGAAATTATGATATTTCGACATTATGAAATTTCGACAGTGCGATTTTGGTATTCTGAAATCTCGGAATGTTGATCTTGATCACATTTATTGTCACGAGTCCACGAAATCGATATCCAAAAATCCAAATCCGTGCCTGGCCAGTCCCTTTAAAAACGCAAAACGTGAGCACAAGCTCGAAAAAGCTTAATGGATCGGCTCAAAAGGCAAAAAAACCTAATTTTACTTCAGAAATTTTTTTGATTCCTTGGGTAGCCCCAACAGAAAGCATTGGCGAACGAGAACTTGCCAGAATTTGCCAAACGCGCTACGCAATGTTGCTCGAAACGTCACTAACAACAAATGCTCCGTAAAGAAACAATTAGAAGGTTGGGGAACTCAATGAAAACACCGAAAAAATGTGATTTTCATCGGGAAATGGTCAAAAATAGGAAACTTGGAGAGATATTTATTAACTGATTATTTTTTACCAGGTTTAAATCTGGAAAATCCTTAAAGCGAACATCGCAGATCAAAAAAAATCGGTTTTTGGGCATCTCGAAATTCACCAATTTTTGCTTGAAAACTATAAAAACGGATTTTTGATAGCTGAAATTTCAATATTGTTCCAAAAATTGGGCGTGTGCTTTAAAGGAACACGCAAGGCGCGGCGGCCATAAAAATTATTTCCTATGGATTCGTCGCAAATTCAGCGACATCCGCCTACGCATAGTGCCAAAATTCTGACGGATTCCCAGCGCCTAAAAATCCATAAGCCTGCCTTGCCGATCCCTTTAAAGGCATAGAGTCATCTCAGATAAAGAAATCCATCACATGAGATCAGCCCGGCAAATCCATTTGGAATTTGAAGTCTCTCCGAGAGGCCCAGCTGGGCCATTCGGGCCACAGTCTCTTCTCGTGTACTCGAGTTGACAGACGACGATCGTCTATTTGCACCCCATCCCTCTCTGCCCCCTCTCCATTTTGCGCACTCTCCCCCCCCCCCCTACCTTGGTCTTTGTTTGAGGCTTCTGGTTGGATTGCAGGGCGCTTCTTCATCGTCTGCTCCCCCCGAGATTTGTCACCCACACTCTTTGCTATTTCTGCCCTCTCCCCCCACGCCACCCCCGCTTCAACAATCTCTTCGGAAGCACTTACTCTGTCTCTGTCTATCTCTCCCTCTCTCTCTCTCTCTCTCTCCCTTTTTCCATACAGTTCTTTCTGAGAAACCGGTTCCCTCCCACTTCAGATACAGCAATTAAACGACAGCTCATGTTTCTGGTAGGCAAATTTGGGAACCTTGTACTGTGTCTGGCAGGCTAGCAGAGATTCTTTGAGGAATTGGGAGAGAGCAGGCTAGCAGAGATTATTTGAGGAATTGGGAGAGAGCAGGCTAGCAGAGATTATTTGAGGAATTGGGGAGGGCAGGCTAGCAGAGATTCTTTGAGGAATTGGGAGAGGGCAGGCTAGCAGAGATTCTTCGAGGAATTGGGAGAGGGCAGGCTAGCAGAGATTCTTTGAGGAATTGGGAGAGGGCAGGCTAGCAGAGATTCTTTGAGGATAGCAGAGATTCTTTGGGGAATTGGGAGAGGGCAGGCTAGCGGAGCTTCAAAGAATTTAAATCGGAGACCGAAGGTTGGCTCAAAAGTTTATAAAAACAATTTAAGGACCGTATAGCCGGGTAAAAAAAAGAATCGAGAATTCGGAATGGAGGTGATGATGCATCGAGGATAGAGGGAGAGGAGCGGGTTTTCGAAATGATGGGCCCTCAAGACACACACATACCACCCAGGTGCCGTCGATTGGGGTGTAACGGTCAGATGCTGGAAAAGCGAGAGAGAGAGAGAGCGAGAGAGAGAGAGAGAGCGAGTGAGTGAGTGAGAGAGACGGATGGATACGCTTGTTGTGGGCACGAATATAGAAGAGGGTTCGAACCCCGTGGACTAGTGAGTATAAAGGGGGGAGCCAGGGAAGGGGGAAGGGTGTAAGGGGCGCCGTGGGCATTACAGCAGCACAAACGGGCAGACAAATAGAAAGAGAGAGGAGAGAGAGAGAGAGAGAGAGAGAGAGAGAGAGAGAGAGAGAGATAGAGAAACGCAGAAACCAGGGAGTTGTATAAGCGAAGAAAATTCCAGGAATTTAAGCAGCCTTTTGGAAATGCAAGTAATTAATGCAGTTACCACTGAACTTCGCACTAATGGAAGCGTGGACTTGACTTTCGTGTTGCGAAGCGGAAAATTAGAGAAAGCCCCCGCCATACCATTTCGTTCCTTGAAAGGAACGGTAACGGTTGGGGTCAACCCTGGTGAAACGAAGAACAGCAGGCAAGAGAAAGACAGCGAGAGGGTGAGAGAGAGAGAGAGAAAGAGAGAGAGGGAGAGAGAACCAAATCTACGACCAGCCGTTCGTAAATCCGCGCCTTTTTGCTTCTTCTCTGCCCCCGGGCGGCCCAGATGGAACGTTTCACGTGTCTCTGCCCGCGGAACCAGAAACATCCACCGGCTATGCCAACATATTGCAGATGCGGATCCGGGAATCCGGGTTTGCATTTAAAGGTGCCGTAGTTTGCGTATCACCGTAATTGGGAAGGGGTCGTGCTTTAAAACGTAACCTGTTTTGCATCAAACCTGAATTTTCATCTTAAGACATTTTACTTATGGAATTAGCATCCTAAATCCCCGGATATGCGCCGACGTGCGGGGCCCCGGAAAATCGGGGGCATTTTTCGATGGCTGAAGCGGCTGAACCGGTTTGCGCGTCCGATCGGCTACCCGCCGCCGGGGATGTCATCGTCAGCGGGCAGGCGAGGTACATTTCAGATAACGCCCGTGTAATCGTTCAAAGAATGGCAAAACGCCGACCGATTACGTCATGTAAAAAGGTGGAAAAGCAGAGCGGCTTGATGCAAATTTTAAACCCAAAGCCGGCTTTATGCTAATCGATATGGGCTTTTCTGATACTCTAAACTTTTAAAGGAGTTGGGAAGGCATTTTTTTCCTTTGGATTTCCACGAACTCACCAGTGTGTTCAACACCAATTCTTCAGCTACCGCCTGGACACGGTGATCGGCGACGGCGGCTACGGTCAGGTGTTCATGGCCAGCGAAGGCGGCAAGTGAGGCTTCGTTCTCTCTCTCTCCCTCTATCTCTCTCTCCCTCTATCTCTCTCTCTCTCCCCCTCTCGCTCTCTACCTCTACCTCTACCTCTACGCTTCCCTTCAGAAAGTTCGCCGTCAAGTGCGAGAAGTACAGCCGGTCGATGCTGCGGATCGAGTGCAACGTGTTGCGCGAGCTGAACGCCGCCAAGTGCAAGCACATCTGCGAGATGTTCGCCTACGTGAGCGGTTTCATCGATGACTACGCATATCTCTCTTCAGGGCTCGCTGCGCAAGGAGTACGTCTCCGTGGCGATGACGCTGCTCGGCCGCGACCTGCACCGCCTTCGCTCCGAGATGCGCGAGCGGCGCTTCACGCGCCCGACCGCGCTTCGCGTCGGCCGACAGTCGCTCCAGGTACTTCGGGAATCCTGTTAGCTCGGCCGAGGAATACTCGCCAGAACCCAAATTGAAAGAAAATCTTCTACAAGCTCATCTTTTCCAGGCCATCGAGGAGATCCACAACGTGGGCTTCCTGTCGCGCGACATCAAGCCGGGCAACTTCGCGCCCGGCATCCGCGACAACAACCAGCACCGCACCATCTTCCTCTACGACTTTGGCCTAGCCCGCAAGTACGTCGACGCCAACAACAACGTCATCGGGTCGCGCGGAGAGGTCGGCTGGCGCGGCACCACGCGTTATGGCAGTCTTTTTGTGGGTTTTTTTGGGTGCCGGCCCCTTTAACGGCAGGTTTGCGTCCACCTAGCGTCCGCGCTAGGCTTAAAACACTGCCCATTCAGGCCCACCAGCGCCTCGACCTGTCGCGCCGTGACGACGTCGAGTCGTGGTTCTACATGCTCGTCGAGCTCACCATCGGTGCCCTCCCGTGGCGCGCTATCTCGGGTATGCAAAGGCTCTCCCTCGAAAAAACAAAACCTGCGCTTCCAGACCGCCACGCCGTCCACACGTCCAAGCTCGCGGCCCGCACCGACATCACCTGGCTGAACGGATGTCCCGAGGTTTGCAGCAAGTATTGCAATGCAAGCTCCGTGTCTCCAGCAATACACCACGATGATGAGGCTGATCGACGCCGTCGACTTCCTGTCGGCACCCCCGTATGAGCAGCTCCTGAAGTTGATCGAGGAGGTGGGCTTGAAGCTAAGCCCAAGCCTAAAGCCGAAGCCTCCTAAGCCTAAGCCAAGTCTAAAGCTAATCCTAAGTTCTTCATTCTCTTTCCAGGCTTGCCAGCAGGCCGGCGTCAAGGGCAAGGACCGCTGGGATTGGGACGACGAGAACGCCACCAACACGCCCACCATCAGCAAGCTGGACAGCAAATCCGAGCGCCAGCAGGTCAGCCTTTATTCTACAGTAGCCATGCCGCCCGTCATATTCCATAGCGTAATACTACGCGATGGAATCTAATGGTACCGATGGGGCTATCAACCCCGTTACAACCCGTTTTTTCAGAAGTGCAACCGCGACGCCTCGCAGTAGATGACCAACCCGCCCGCCACGCACACACACAACCCACTCGAATTAAACGAAACAACGAAAATACACCCCGACCCCCGCCCCCGCCGCCCGAATGGGGAATTGTTCGTCGCCATTAAGCAAAGTGTTATATAAACGTATTCGGTATTTTTTGTGTCAGTACACTGGATCAATCTCGCTCTCTCTCTCTCTCTCTCTCTCTCTCTCTCTATCACTCTCTCGCTCCCTTCTCCTCTCGCTTTCCCTTGCCAGCGCCTCATTGACTGCCTATGGTTTGTTGCGATGTGAAAATAAATGAAAGTATGAAGAAGAAAAAACTCTTTCTCCTGTTGAGATAGTGAGAAAAAGAGAGTGAGAGAGAAAGCGAGAGAGAGCGAGAATGAGCGATAGAGGGAGAGGGAGAGAGAGAGAGAGAGAGAGAGAGAGAGAGAGAAAGAGAAGAAGAGAGAGATAGTGAGAGAAAGAGAGCTGAGGAGAGAGACAGGCAGGACATGAGCAAGATCTTTTTTTCCTGTTCCTTTGCATTTATTAAACTTGTTAACTGCCAGACGTCCCCGTGTCAAAAATCCGATTGCACGTCAAACTTCTGCGTGTGGAAGACGCAAGCGGCGTACGTATCCTCCGGCGCGCACACCGTCTCGATCGACCGCAGCAGCGTTTTCTGAATTTCAGGTTTAATTAAATTTTCATTTTAAATTTACATCAAATTCCAATCTAAATTCGCTTTTTAAATTCGGAACCAAAAACCGATTACCATACCTTTGTGCACCTATAAAAAGCCTGTGGGGCAATCATCCGTTTACATTCTCTATATTCACTTTTCCTAATCCCCGGTTCGGAAACCGTTTCTAATTGTACGCGGTAAGTTGGTTTTTTTAAGCCTCTAGTAGATGACCATCGTTTTCTAGATGTTCATCGAAATTGAAGAGACTGTCTGCTTCCTGTCCAGCTACCTGTACGGCAAGATCCCGCGGAGGTACGCTAGTGTACACGCCAGCACAAATTACACCGCCCCTCTACAGCCGCGTCGACGTGTTCTGCGAGAAGTTGGCCAACGGCCTCGCCGAGCGCATCTACGACGCCTCCGGGCAGCCGTGCAGCACGTTCAGGTTCGCCCCCATACACCCCCAAAAACCTTGCTCATCTCCAGCCTGGTCGTGAAGCAGAAGGGCGGCGCTGACCGCATCGTCGTCGAGGCGGTGCAGGAGGCGTACCTCAAGTTCGCCCTGGTCTACGACCTCCTCCCCGAGCTGTCGATGGAGCTGGCCCAGGGGTCGGTGCTGGCCGTGTTCGCCGACCCGCAGCCCACCAAGCAGATCTATCCGCTCGACAACTTTCACGAGCCCATACTCCCCCATCCCGTTGAGCAGCACCAGCAACAACAGCATCCGAAGGACATGGCTGCCCACTCACCGCCCACCCCCGCTCGCCCCGGAAGGCCAACCAACCCCCGCCCGTCTTTTGAGGTGGGAATGATCGAAATTCCGGTTCATAGGCCCCATTTAGGTGCAGGGCGAAGAGCAGCTGTACACCGCGCAGGCGTTCGCCGCCACCCGCTTCGGCAGCACCAAGTTGAAGACCTACCAGGAGGCCGGGGACGCGATGCAGTCGCGTTTTGGCGGCGGCGCATCTCCTAGCCCCGACTACGGCTCGCACCCGTTCACCATGCCCTCGTTGTACGCCTATTTGAGGCTTCTCGTGGGTGTTGGGCTACGATGTACACCTACAGACGTGTTGTAGTCTTTCCTGAACGCGGCCGCGTGCGTGGCCGGCCGGCCGGAGAAGCGCGACGTGGGCGAGTGCCCGCCCAGGAGCCCCAGCCTTCACACCGCCGCCTCGCACTCGAGCATCAGCCAGGTAGAGAGGCGCTAGAGCCAAGCAGAAACCCCCAAAACTTGCAGCTCTCCTCGGTGACTGGCGTCACGGACAACAGCTCGGACCTATCCGGAGAACCGGAAGCCCTCACTGATCAGCTGCTGAAATGCGAGCTGCAGCACGACTCGGGCGCCTACACGGGCAGCAGCAGTGGTGGGTAGCCCTCATCAATTCATTAGCCCGAAGCGTTGACGCACTTTTTAGTCGCCTCGTCGGTCGATTCGGTCCGCGCCCCCGAGCAGCACACGGCACACATCCGCGCCGCCAGCCACTGATCCATCTCGACATCTTCTAGCCCAACAACGAACGACCCCTACCAAAAAACCCTCACTCACACACCCGCCCTTTTCTTGCTGTATTTTCCTTTGCCCCGTAACACGCTGCAGCACTCATTTTGACCGTTAATAAATCGTGTCCAACTTGACCTTGCGCTACCTTGTACGTTTTGCTGACGAGCTTGAACGCCACCTTGTACGTCTTGCTCACGAGCTTGTGCGGTACGTCTTGCTGACCAGCTTGTGCGCCATCTTTGTACGTCCTGCTCACGAGCTGGTTCGCCACCTGCTATGTCTTGCTGACGAGCTTGTACCCCCCGTTAACAGTCAAGTGCCGAAACCATTTTCACCGTTAATAAATCGTGTCCAACTTCAATTTGCGCCACCTTGTACGCCTTGTTCATAAGCTTGCCCCCACCCCCCCGCTAACAGCCCAGTACCGCCAACGTCTTACCCTTATTTTATCTAACTCGACGTTTCCCTACCTTGTACGTCTTGCTGACGAGCTTGTGCGCGCGCTGCGTGTGGCACATTTGGTTGCACTTCTTGGACTGCGGCCCGGCGCGGTCCAACACGTGGATGACGGTCGTCATCACCCCCTGGAAAATAGCGATGTCCAAACTACGACAAATTACTCCTCACCTGCTTCAGGTGGCCCCAGTACTCCTCCATCTTCTCGTCACCCTCCTTTTCGCGCATCTCCTGACGCGACGGGGTGCACATCTACCAATCGTGGTAGCTGTTTCATTTTTTTTGCGATAGACAAACCCGCATCGAAATCGTCTGCCGACCCTGTTTTGTCTCGCACGTCTGTTTGCTCGATGATTGTACAAATCTGGAATTGTCAATTGGGTTTTCGTGTGAGATGAGCCTTACTTCTTGATATCCTTATCCTGCTTCACCGTGTCGCAAACGTTGCAAAACTGGCTGAAAAAATTGTTATTATATTGACATTTTTTTCCTTATCGGTCGCACAAAATGTTTGACCCCGCGCGCATCTTTTCTACTAGATGACTGGCACAAAATTATTTTTACAAATCTTTTTTATTTTATATTTTTGCCTATATTACTTTTCCTTAACTTACCAAGTACTCTTCCCGTCCAACATTTTTCTCAACTGCGAATTGCGACTCTGCGGGCACCAATTCTTCTTTGAAATGTTCGTGCAAATGTCCTTGGTTGCGCCTGAAAAAAGCTCAGCATCGAACTTACCTTCAAAAATTATACCTTTCACCTTCGACTTGCTATCGGTTCTGCATGGTAAATTGGTTCCGAGCTGCAGGAATGCCTCAATGTATCTAGGAAATTTAGTTTATAGACTTTCCCCAGAATTACGGATTCTTCAGCGGCCGATTCATCGCGAACGACACTTTCACGTCGTAGCAGCCGGGAAACCGGACTTGTCGCGATTCGCCGTTTGAAATCACGGTTACCTAAATTTGTCTACGTGGAAATTAACTTGGACCCTACTTCATCCCCATCCGGATCGCCGCTGACAAATTGGAAGTCGACGGCCACGGATCTGAACATATTTTTAGCGTCAATAGCTTAGATGGAATCGTTTTGCAATTTTAGTTTTGCGATGAAAAGTTCTTGGATAGAGCTTGAAAGACTGAGCAAATCTCATGTTTCAAAACTACTGAAACACTACGGCCTTCGCGAACATTTGCTCTAAACGGTAGTTTTCTCTTTTTTCTCGAAAACCGTAGTCGCTCAGCAATTTTTCGAAGATGAAATCTGTTCAGAATTTCAAACCCTGCCGAATAAGCTGATTGGCTCCCGCGACAAAACTCGAAAAGCAACTGAAAGCTATTTCTTTTTAGACGAACCTCGAATCGACCAGCGCGCTAACGATACCGGGGCAGGGCTGCGTCAAATTCTCGCGCATCGTCAGCTGGACAATCCGTGCCGACGAAACTCCAGCAAAAGCCAGCAATAGCAAAAACACCATGGCTCAAAATTTCCCAAAAAACCGCGACACTCGCATACGAGGAAGGGTGCCGTGTTATTTATAAACGCCTGAAACCCCTTGACCCGATTGTGGCTTGGAACCGGCCCAGCCAGTCCCCCTCCCCTCGGATGCTCGCCAAATTTCGGGGCTCTAACAACTGTAAGTGTGCTTGAAATGGAACGTGATTCGCCGGGGGGTGAAAGAGATTCATTCGAAGACTACCCAGAGATCAACAAATAACAAAATGACAAGACTATCAATCGCTTTCATAGTGGGCGGGCGGCTTCCACATGCACGCGTCGTCAAAGTAGACCTTCTTGATCTGAAAAGGAAGGTATTTACCGAAAGCACAGAGCAATTATACCTCATTTGTAGAAAGTAATCGAAGAACGAGCGTTTCTGTCCGCTTATCCTTATCCTCGACGACGGCCGGCTTGCCCCGGTTTTTGCCGCGGACGATCATCACCCGCTCGCCGGCGTTGCGCGGCACCACAGTTTCCACCCATGTTTGCCGGATTTCTGAAAGAATCTTTGATGGTTTTTTCGCACTATCGGGGTATCTAAATTTTTTCTCAGGATTCGATTTTTCTAATATTAATAGAGGAAGAATTCTCAACTGTTTCTTACTATTCCTAAACGTAAAACTGTACAATTTTGATTAAAAATACAAAAAAATATAGTCCTTTCGACCAAAATTTTCGACTGCAAAAATTTTCTAGTTTTTTAGTTTCTAAACACATTGTATCGTTAAAAACATCGTAAAATTTTAGCACCATGCGTTAGAGATAGCAATACAGTCGGAAACCCTGAAAAACTCACCATAGTGCTGATTCCCAGAATCATCTTCCAAAGTTAGATTTTTAATATCGGCCACGTCGACGACCCGCATCTTCTGGCTCATATACCGTCCTTTTTTATAATCTTCGTTGACGAATCGAACGATAAGATCCGGCCGCACCCACAGCTCTTTAGGATCAATCTACAAAAAAAGTTTGTGAAACTACGATAAAATTCAACCTTTGGCACTTCACGGTAGTCACGCTCATCTCGCCGCCGGTCCCTTTTATCGGATTCTCGGCGATCATCCGTTCGTTCCTTCGCTCGATAGGACTCGCGTTCTGCCTCTAGCCGCTTTGCTTCCTGCTCGTAGTTGGCTTGATCTAAATGGAACAAATAAAAAAATAAGAACGAGGACTCACTCAATACATGGGCCTTCGCATCATACTCCTTCTTCGTCACCTTGGCCACCCCGAAGAGTGAGACTCGGACGACATTCTTGCCAAGAGCCAGCCGGACAAAGCACGAATTGTTGTCATCATCACGGCCTTCTACCTGAAAATGCACAACGTACCTAATCCTAGTCTGAAGCAAATTTAAGGAAATTCTGGGCACTAAAACCTACCATTCCATATTTTCCTATATTCGGCTTGACGGTAACCTTCACCCGTGAACCCTAAAAACATTGATTAGACGGGATTTATCGTAAGGAATCTTACCTTTACAATCTCTCCGGACAGCTCCTCCTCTTCTTCTTTATTCTTTCCCACCGCCGTCTGAGGGGCCGGCGGTTTCGCGCCAAGGCCCAATCCTTTCGGCCGCTGATGACTGACCTTCATTTTTACAATCTAAAACAGGGCTATTATCTAAAGGGGATAGAGCTTCCAACCTGTGGGTTTTTTCCGATGCCCTCCCCGTCTTTCCAACCGCATCCTCGCAATATCGCCAACCCGAATGATTCAATTGGTATCTACAAAACATGTTCACTCCACTACCTAAAAACTACCGCTGCATAATCCGCGTCTTCTGTCGATTTCTCGTTGGGGTTTACAACAACTGCAATCTCTTCAGTGGTCGTTGTCGTCGTGGTTTCTGTTGTCATCTCGGAAAAGTCCTCCCCGGTCAACAGCACCAATTTAGCGCGATCCTCGTCTGTTATCGTCCCGTTTAGAGCCATTTCCTGAACAAGATTAGACACACAACGCGAACCAAACCTTTAATTTCTGCACCCGCCAATCCGATTCTTTGACTAGAGGGATCACGAATTCTTTCTTCGGCTTTTTCACTTTCACCTCATCCTCGTCCAACCTAAAAATACGTATACAAGATATACAAACAAATATAGCGCCGACAGTCTATAAAAACCAGCAAGAAAAGTGAAAACTCGCGTGATGACTCCATTTTCCATAGAAAAAAGCTTTCGCTTCGTCGTAACTTCCACTTCATCGTCGCTGTGCTCCGAATCATGATCGATGACGGTGACCGTTTGCTCAATCTAAAAGCTCACGAGTAAAGGTTATATAGTTTACCAAAATTACCTTCTGTTCGACCTTCTTCTTGACCCCGAATGAAATTTTCATACCCGTGGTTGGAGCACCGCCCTGAGGGTCCATAGTTGGCCTGGAAAATGTAGAAATAGTAGAAATGTAGAAATATAAACTTAGAAGCAATGGGATTATTGAAAAACAACAAAAAAACAAGCGAAATGACGTGATGAATCAGCGGCGAGAGTGCAATTCCGAAATGCGGGGTTTCAACAGCCGGCGAGAGGGGAGAGTGCACGGGCCTTCGAGAGAGACGCAGACGAAAAGGGCAGCCTCGCGAAACGCGCTCAACCTGGCCCACCAAAAAACAGCTGGTATATAAGGCCCTCGTCCACCACGGTCCTTGTTCATTCCTATGAACATATACTAAAATTGGAACAATACAGAGAAGATTAGCATGGCCCCTGCGCAAGGATGACACGCAAATTCGTGAAGCGTTCCAAATTTTTTGCGTTTTTTGGTATGAACGCAATTTGAATTCTGAATCCCGGTTTCGTCCCAAGAAGGCGAAGTCTTTGAAAATTCGGCATTTTCACAGCTTGGATTTTTTATAGTTACACTAAACTTGTTAAAGGTAAGCGTGCAGCTTGATTCTTTTATTTGCCTGCTTTCTAGAAAAGCGAATAGCAGTATCATGAGTAACGACACGCCGTCCCCGGATGAGAAGCAAGGTTTGAGTTTGATGGAGAGCAGCAGTATGGACGTGACGCAGACTCGATCCGGGTATATCTTGCCTACGGAAAGAAACTGTTCGTTCAGATCCCACACCGATCACCCGAGCTTCCTCGTCGACCCGCTGTTATGCGAGCCGGAAAAAGTGGTCGAGGCTTACGGATTTTGGGGAAGGTTGGGTTGAATCCGTCTGATTTTATCCATTTGTAGGTATCAATGGTGGACGGCGATCCAGTGCTGCTCGGTGATGTTCATCTACGCCGCCAACATGCACATCGTGCCGTTCATCAACGATCCGTCGCGGGTTGATTGTCTCTGGCAGGTCGGTTTCTTACTTCGTAACCCTCAATTCCTTTTTAGAACGAGACCAGCTCGGTGCTGTACAACGATATGCCAGGATGTGTTTACAGAAAGAACAGGCAGGTGGAGCGGTAGAATCAAACGATATTGTTTAGAAGTCTGGACGCAGAAGAGACACCGAAAGTAGAGTTTGTCTGCGGCGAAACCACTGGGACAACGATCCTCAAATACAAGTCTCCATTTTCGTTCTATTAATTTTTAAGCTCTTTCTAGAGACCACCAACCGATCACCTCAAAGATGCACGAATTTGGCCTACATTGCGCGAGCAATTTTGCCAGAGAGGGTGGACAAACGGCCTTCTCAATGGGTAAACTGTCCAAAATTTTTGAAGAACTGTTTAGGCGCGATGCTTGTCGTCCCGTTGTTTTCCTACTTCGCCGACCATTCCGGCCGCAAGTACACCTTCTTAATTGCCGTCTTTGGAAGGTATCTTGTCCCAGAAGTTACACGAAAGAACATCTTAGCATCGTCGCCAACTTCTGCTGCGTGATTGCGCCCACCTACTGGTACTTTATCACGCTGCGCTTCATCGTCGGCGCGTTGAGTGATGTTAGTTATTGAATATCATTTAAAAAATTATGGGTGGATTCAGTCCTACTACACGATTGGCGCAAACTTTGTCTGCGAGCTGTTCACCGAAGAGCAGCGCTCTTTCGCCGGCCTGCTTGGGACAGTGTTTTGGTCACTCGGAATACTTTTTCTCGGCGTACTGACCCAAGTAACCAGTTTTCATTATCAACAACCCAACCCTCTAGTTTGAAACCAACTGGCGACTGCTGTACTTGTGGATGACGCTGCCCTCGTTGATATGCTTTGGGATGATCTTGTAGGAAAGTGTTCTACATAAATTTCACGACTTTCAGTACGCTTCCCGAATCGCCACACTGGGCCATCCAGCACCACAACCGCGAGCGCATCCGCAACTATATCAGCAGCGCGAACAAGTGTAACCGAAAGAGGCTCGACATGGTCTCCTGTCTTCGCGAAAACCCAGTTGGCATCGCGACCCACTAAAATTCCAGCATTGTTTTTAGAACGAAAAGCACGAAAAGGTAAACATCGTGAAGGCGCTGCTGAAGATGGTGAAGAGTCTACAGATGTGGAAGATTATGATTATTGCCAGTTTGATGAGGTCTGTTAAATACCTCGGGAACATCTGTTTATTTACAGCTTCATGATGAACTTCACCTACTTTGCGATTTCGTTGGAGGCAGTCGACCTGAGCGAAGATCGTTTCACGGCCTATATGTGGAATGGTGTAGCTGATTTGCCAGGTAGACTTCTTCGTACCTTAGGCTCATTCTGGGCGCTTAGGCTCGGCCCTTGCCATCCCTTTGCTCCACTTCTTCGGCCGAAAATGGGTGGCCATCGTCAGCGGGCTACTGTGTGGCGTATTCCTTGTCATCGCCCCGTTCTTTGAATGTACGGCTTGGTTCTGTGACAAAATGTCACATCGTTTAGGGTACGAAAACGGCTGGCTAAAAGTGGCGCTGATCCTGACGTCCAAATTCTGCAACAACATCACCCAGACGCTGATCCCGGTGTGGTTTCCGGAGATGCTGCCAACAAGCATACGGTAAGTGCAACACAAAATGTCGAAGTTGGGGTTCAGGCGGTAAACCGCTCGATTTTTAGTGTAATCGGCTTCTCCATCATCAATTTCCCGCAATGCATCGGCCAGGTCTTGGCACCATTTTTCCGGCATCTGGTGGGAAAAGGCGCGCATCTTTTAGTCGACGCTCGCTTACTCAGAAATACGATTGGGCGCCAACAAAATACGTGGCTGTCGGCTCGGGATGTATCGCTTGCTCGCTGCTGACGATGCTTCTGAACGACACGAAGGGACAGTGAGTGAAAAAATGGAACTCGAACGCCCCGCAATCTTTCAGATACATGCCCGGCGATGTGCGTGACGTGGCCCCGACGCAAAATAGCACCACCAGCCGGTCGGCCTCGAACGACAGAAGCCGATCCAACAGCGTCTCTGACAACTAGCTACTAGTACTCGCCAAGTGATAAATTGTATTATTGTATTTGTAAACGCATTTTCCCACAAATAAACATATCACCGGGAGCGTTTATTTGAGACCAGAAATAAAGAAATGTACCCATAATTAAAATCGATAAAAATTGCTCTTCTGCGTGTGCAGGTCGACCACCAGCGTGTTGTCCAACGGCAAATATTGATTCGTCGCCAACTTGATAACCTAAAAAAGGAGTACAGGCGGAAAATGATGTGTACCTCTTGCGCTGTGATTCCTCCCATCACGGCGGAAGTGGTGTGCAACATGCAGGAACCCATCCTGAAAGACAACCTTGAAATCCAGTCCTCAATCACGTACCTGACGGCTTCATCTAACACTTTTCGCGTCACCTTTTTCTTGGCCATTTGTGCGCACCCGCTCTAAGATAGGACATGAGGGCGGAGAACTAGCAAACCGTCGACTCGTCAATGATCTGCGTCACGCACTCCTCGAGCATTGTGGCGTCTATCGACAGAGGGACACCGTTCGTACCCGGATTTCTAGGGACAAAATATTGATTCAAGCCGAAGCACTGACCTTTGTTTCGCCGACACAAAGCGATCCACCGCACGCAACATGACGTACCAAATGACGTTGGGCACCTCATGCTCCTCGCAATAGCCATTAGCCAACTCGTCGATAACGGCCTACAAGAACGAGCGTAAATCTTGTGAGAAGCCGCTTACATTCCATCCATCCTCGATGTCATGCCGAAGTGATGTGCCGGTTTGCAGCCCCAGAAAGTGGGCATTTTTGCAGAATTTTCGGCAACTTTCTGTGGAAATAAAATCTTCGCAACCGCGGGCCTGTTGGATCTAGAAGCGAAATATTGGCTAACGTTAAAGTGGACTTACTCCTTTTGCCAATTCCAGCACAACATTGGCTTCGGCTTCAGATTGCTGCCGGAACGCGTTGACCAGGCGGACGTAACTAAAAAAATTAATAGCCAAGAAATCCGCACCAACTTTTCGGAACTGGCCGCCATGTCGGGGATCGAATCGGAGAGCGGCAGGTGACCGTGCTGATCCGCGAAGATTTTCAGACTAAAGAAAACACCTCCAAAGAAACGTGTTTGCTTACGCCGAACACATCATCCAGAATGGGTCGGTCGAAGTCGAATTCTGACTGCAGCCGGGATGCTCAAAAATTTTGCTGACAGATTCCGGGACCTAAATCCACATGGAATTGATGTTTCCGGAATTTTTTTGCTTACCGTAGTCTTGTGCATACACCGATTCACGGCCGCTTTCGCTTGATCAACGTTTTCTTCAGCCAATCCATCGGAGGGCGAGATTGAATCCAGCAACGACACAATCTTCTTGCGTTCGGCAAAGATGCAGGGAACGCCTCATGATCACCTTTACTAAAATCACAAAATTACAAGAATACCCCAATAGAGTAACCTTTCCCGGAAAAGCTCCAACGCACGCATCAGCAGAAAAATGTAAGGGGTGTGCTTGAACTGTTCTGTTGTCAATGAGGGGAAATCAATGGATTCGTAAAGCTGTCGCAGGCCGCCGAACACTTCATCTAATCTAGAGAAAAAAATCAACCACGCCATCAATCATACCGAAAATCGGGTCGCGGGTCCTCTTTCCGGGAATTGAAAATATGATGTTCTTTGACGGAGATTCGAAGATATCCGATCAAGCCGTATGCCCTAGAACGAGTTAAAAATGGACAAAAAAAATTCAAACCGGCAACTGATCAACGGGACTCCAGCACCAAATAGTTCATCGCCAATCATCACCGATCGATCCTCATTCATGTCAGTGAGGACGACGACCGAAAATTTTCCCATTGACAGGATCTCTTGGCCGGTGATCTTGGACAAATCGGCCTCGAATGCACGGACCGTCACGGCGCTGTTTAGTTCCTACATTACAGTTGTTGGCTGGCAAGCAAAACAGAAAACCTGTAGCAAAAAGGCAGCAGCTTTTGCTCGGTTCATTCCAAGCTGGGATGGTTCAAAAAAGAAGTTGGTGCCGAGATCTCGTTCCTACAAGGTGGATTCGGCGAAATTAAATCAGGCATTACCGTCACGCGATCCCCATCAACAATCACCACCGAGCTGACCCCGGCTAAGACGAGCGCCTTGATGGCTTCAGTAGCTAAACTCGAGTTAGCAACAAAATAATTAAGGGTTTACCGGTCGGGTTCGCGCCCAGCACGCAAACGCTCGTCGTTTCGATCGCATTCTGGCCTTCGTCGCCCCAAAGTCGCAGCTGACGGTCGTAGCGTGCGTCACGTTGACCCGTTTTCTGCATGCTGAAAATAGTGGGGGCTGAAAGGTGGGTAGTTTAGACAAAAAAAGAGAGTAACAGTTGAACGACAGTTCAAAAGAAATAATTTCTCAAGGGAAGGAAGCAAAACTCCACAAATCTAACTGTCCAAAACTAAAGTAGCATAAAAAACGGCAAACACAATAACGATACTTTTAAATCTTACAAAATGCTTTTTTTAATTTGATTTGAAGTGGTTTTCAAAATTTTATCGCGAATTTTTGGGTGGCGGTACGACAAGTACTATGTACGCGTCGCCGGGTCAACCGATTCAAACCGTACATCTGTTTGTGGCTTTGTTGTTTGTTGCTGTACTCATAGATTCTCAATTTCAAAAAAATTTTTGAGCGAACGATAAATGTCGTCGACAATTCGAGGCGGACTCCGGCTGGTCGACAACCAGCAGATCAGCGGTGCATTGGACCGAAAGGCTTCATTAAACAAGGTGGAACGTTAACGCCCGGATATAAACTTTTATTTAGACCCCATTACCAGGACGGAAAGATTCGAAGAAGGTTGACAACGATGATCTGCGAAAAGAAGTCGCTAAAGTTGACACTGCCGCAATCGGAGCTGCACCCATCGAGAAATTAGTAGGTTATTTTCTCGCGCAAGTTCCTTTTTGCCCCGAACTTTCGAAAGTTCACGGTTTTTTCAGAAAGAATTCGGTTGTCAATCTGATGTGTCGTGTATGAAGGAGTACGGCCCAGTAACTGCCGAAGATCTCACATCTGAAGAGCCGTCCACCGCCTACTGGGCAGACTGCGATCGCTCCTACAGCTCCAAAATTGACAAAGAACTCGAACGCTCCATCGATGTACGTTTTTATCCTCTCTTCAAAACGTATGTATTTTAGTTGACAAGTGAACTGCTAAACATCACACACGAGCTGGAGGAGAAGGTCGGGATGTACAGCACGTTGCAAGAGGTGAGGTCGACTTGAGTTGGCATTTTTTTGTTTTTTTTTAGTTGCTTGATGAAGAATACGATATTATGATCCCTGATGTCGAGGAAGTGCTGGAAGCGGACCCGGAAACGTTTGGTATCGAGTCGCCCGCCCAAATCGAAACAGAATCACGGGAACAATAAGCCATTTGTTGTATCAGTTTGCTGGCGCCGCTCACTACTAAGGCCCAAAAATGTTCCAGACCCGGACACCCTCATTCACATGTCTTTCTTGCCTATTTGTATATTGCCCAAGTTGCATAAATATTCTGCTAGCAAAAGGCTTTGTTTCCGCGTCGAATGCCCGGGTGACGGTTCGCCATGCGATGGGTCTTGTTGGTGTTCTACTTGATCGCCGTGGCGACCAGCCGAAGATCAACGACGATTTGCATCTTTGATGATGGAGGGGGTAAATCGCCTACATTCGCAGATTGAATATTTTAGGAAACGCCACCGATAAGTATTGTCGCAACTCGATGTTCTGCGTCTTTGTTATGGAGACTCAGGGTCGCCAGTTAGAGATTTTTCGGGGTTGTGATGAGGACTTCCAACACCGGGTGGGCCAGCACACTGGTATATGTATCAGTATGTATCCAGTATGCCGAGATGAACCACTTGGCCATCGGCGGGCCGATGCCTGGATGTATCGAATCATTGCTCAACCATCATACGACCTATGCCTCGTAGGATTCTTCCGGTGACTGTCACTGTTTCAGGATCGTGTCGAGGAATTTGAGCACTGGAACGGAAACACTCATCCAGCGGGCTTGTTGTCAGGCGCCGAGGTTCCGTTTCTCAAACCGTCCATTGACCTCTTTTTAGGTGCAATATGGATCTACCGATCTGGAATCCCGAATTGTTGCCAGAATTTCGCGCCGATCACGTGCGCAAAACGAAGGAAATGCAGAAAAATTTCGAAGAGGACAGGGTAGAACTTTCGCTAATTGCTGTAACAGACTTAGGTCGAAAGCGTCAGCGTCGAAATCGCGTTTCTGCTCGCCGGCAGCATGTTGATATCGACGATATTGGCCGGCAGCCAGGTCCGTCAATGCCTCAGAAAGCTTCGGCCGGCCGAGTAAGTCGCTTCAAGTCGCTAGTGGATTTATTCTCAGATCTCTGGGCGATGACCTGCACCGCAACTTGGTTCCGTCGAAATACTTCTATACTCAGCTGCAACGTCAGAAGGTGGTTTTCCGGTCAGTATGGATGGCTAAAATAGGCCAAATCTGCCGTGACCGGAAGGATGAACCTGGAAGGGCTGGCTGAGACGTTGTTCTCCATCGAATATCCCCTGAAGAAACGCAAATCAACGGCGCCAGGCTACGCGAAAAGCAAGGATGTACGCGCTATTTTTATGCACAGACAATGTATCTGATTTAGAAGGGAACCACCACACAACGCCCGGCTACCGGGAAGAACAGCAAGCGTCGCAGCGCGGGAGGCTCCAACAGCAAATCATCTCGGAAATCCTCCAAAAAAGCGATGGTTTCAATAGCTTTGATTCTCATGTGTTATTTCCAGAGGTCTCTGCGCTCCCGCAAGTCCTACAAGAGTAGACGCAGCGTACGCTCGCTCAAGCACAGCGCCGAGTTGACGGTATCGAGGAAGAAAACCAAGCAGTTAGCCGCTCTGTTGCCAGAAGTCACCGGGCTGACCATCAATTTCCAGTAGCCAGCGCTACTGGAAAAAAACGTTTCTTAGGGTTTTGACCGGTGCCTTCGTCGAGGAGCCGAATCCGCTGCCGATTGCCAGGGACTATGTTCTCTTCGAATTCGGAGATGCCGTGGCGCGGATACTGGCACATGGCCCCTATATGTTCCCGCACAGCCCACTCGACCTCATCCATTTGCTCAACAAGGCCAGGGTAGGCGAATAAGGCCTATTTTATTTTTTCGTTAAGGACCTCTTTGCCGCTGATCCTGTTTTTATGAGTCTCCCCGGCCCATTAATGATCATCGGCGACCTTCGCGGGCAATACCTCGACTTCCATCGCTGGCTAGATGCAGGCTTTTTGTGCTTTTCCTTAATCAAAGTTTTTTCAGTTTATTCGATTCGAGGGTGGACGAACGCGGTTTCTCTTCCTCGGCAATGTCGTCGACCAGCGCCACCCTGGCAGTATTGACTGTTTGGCGCTCGTCTGTGCATTAAAGGTATCAAACTCGATCAATCAACCTGGACTGATTTAGCTAAAATTCCCGCGCTGCGTCTACTACCTCCGCGGCATGAACGAGTCGAGCTCGCTGACGTTGAGCCGACAAAGGTATGTAAAGACAATGCAGAAAATGTAGGCTGCGCAGGTTCAACAGCAACGCCGAGCGCCACCTTCTCGAGCAGGGCATCCGGGAGCTGTTCGGGCAGCTCCCTCTCGTTGCGCTGGTTGAGAGGAAGATCTTGGCGATTCCGTCCGGAATCTGTCATTTGGTAGGTAGTCAAAGACACGTTAAACGCCTCCATATTTTCATACCGCAACTGTTGATTATTCTTGTTTTAGCTAGGCAACAAGGAGAACCTAAAGTCGACGCTGCGGCCATTCGGGCGACGCCTCGGCTACGAGGAGGACCATCCTTTGGCCGAGAAGCTGGCCACAAGCCTTCCCGATCAGGACGTCTGCTGGTACTACCCGGCGCCAGGTTTGCAAGTTTTACAGTTTAAAAAAATACCTTCCCCCGAATAGGACGCGTCGAATATTACGGCCAAGAAGCGTTGGTCCGCATCTTGCGGTGCTACGGCGCCCAAATGATTGTCCGCTCGAGGAACGTGCTGCCGGTAGTGAAAAAAAAATCAAAAAGTACAAAAACGATTACAGAGCGGCTTCTACTCGGCGTTTGACGGCCGACTGATGAATATTTGGTAGCAAGGCTCCTCCAGCAATATCGCCAACTTTTTCAGGTCTGCCACCCATCAGCCGGGCCGCACCGGCGCCATCCTGGCGATCAACGAAAAGGCCACCGAGTGCACCATTTTGCAATTGAAGGGTAAGGAAGCAGAAAAAAATCCGAAAAAAATCTATTCCAGCCACTCTGCTGCAGCCGGATTCGCAGGGCGCCGACCCTTCGAAGCAGTCCGCCCGGCCGGCTTCCACGCATTGACAGAACGAATGATGTCAAATCCGCCTCGAAAATTATGCATTCGGCTTGTTTTTCGTGTGGATGTTCGTAAATGTTTTGACTGAATGAATAAAGTAAGAATAAAGATTTGCGCCCTGGTTTTTATGTGGTTGTTAACGCACCGGGATCGGAAATGGAAAGTATGATCGGTTGCCGGCCCCTTTAGGCCTTCAGATGCTAGCAAGCGCGTGTATTTCCCTGGGTGAGAACGCGCGTTCGACCGAAACGACGCCAATATTTATCCATTTCATCAACCGTCTCCCCACGCGACCATGAATTGTCCTATCGACCGGTCCCCAGGGTCCCCACAGCGATGCCGATTTTAATCACACGGGAAAATCGGCGCCCGAGACCCCCATGCGCTTCCCCCACTGTTTTCGGGGGGAAGAGCGAGGGTTAGAGACTGGGCGGAGATGAGAGTATCAGAGCCCGATAGATAGATACAGTGCGCCGAGACGAGGATGATGATAGATGGGGAGAGGGTGAGAGGCGCCAGACGATCCCGCTACGGCCGAAGACCGATCACCGACCCTCGCCCCCCAACCATGGTTCGGGGGAAGGGGAAGACCGTCCACCGGCCGATGGGCTTTAGCCTTTTGGGTCCTAGGGTAGGGCCCGACGTTTTGGGAGATTCTGCTCCACTTCCGGACTCTGTCAGACGTTTTGAGGCTTCGTTTTGGGTTTATACACTTGCGCTTCGTCTTTTTCCTGAAATGCTCGATTCTGAAAGTTACGGAAAGTCCCAGTTTTCTTTCGTAATATTTTTCTGGTTTTTCTGGTTTCTGGTATATTTTTTCTGGTGTTTCCAAACTGTTTTTACTATTGCGAAACGTGATAACTTTACAAATTTTCATTGAAAAATCAATTTGAAGAAAGGTAGAAAATACGGAAAAAAATTTCGTCCAAAATTTCTACTAAAAATTTTACTAAGGTTTTTAAATTGTTTTCCCACTCCAACCGACAGTTAAATTGTATTACAAACACTATTAAAAAACTCAATATTGGCTTATTAGGAATTTCTGGATTATAGGAAAAAGTTGGTCCCCCCGCTATTACACCATACTTCCTTGTTGTCATATTTCAAACACTTAAAATTGATTTATCTAGCCTTTCCATTGGAACTTTGCTCGTTTCCTTTTTGTTTTCTTTTGCTGACGACCCGAGCAGTGGGAGGAGGGAATTCGTCACAGGGCGCTTGTCATTCCCCAAGCGATTCACTTTGCTATTTCACTGCAAATTTGAGCGGAATATTTTAAAAATTAAATACACTTATGCGGGAATTTATTCCCTTTTCGCACCTTTTGCTGTGGATGGAATGATAGGCTTTTCGGTGCCCACGAGGTTGACCTTGGCGCGCGGGCGATTTGCACTCTCACTGTCGCGCCTAGAAAGTGTGATCCTCCAGTGTTGCTATTTGTAAAAAATAAAACGTTTTAGATGCCACTATTTCCTTAGTTTCTTTTCTCCTGAAATTTCGACTTGACTTCCGGCTTTGAAGCTTGTTTTCTAAGCAGTACTCTTCTTTTCAGAAGTCCCCAAGACTTCGGACCCACCGCGAAGATGGGGTCCCTCTACCGCTCCGAGGAGATGCGGTTCTGCCAGCTGATCGTCGAGAAGGACGCCGCCTTCTCGGCTGTATCCGAGCTCGGCAAGCTCGGCATCGTCCAGTTCAAGGATGTACGTAATTAGTTTTAAAAGTAATAAAAGTTAGAAGTATTTTAAAGTTTCTAGTTTGTTACCGGGGGGGGGGGCAAACTTAAACCCCTTTATTCCCTTTATTCTCCCACCTTTAAAACATTAAAAATCATCAATTTTTGAAAAATTGAAAAATTTTGTGCATTTTTAACCAAAAAGCCAAATTGAATGCTTTTTTATAATAACCTAAAAAAACTTTTTTATCCTAAAAACAGCCTAAAAATTGATTAAGAAGATTTAATTATAGAGTGGCTACGGGAATATCCGAAAGATACCCCCCGCTAATGAACAAGCACCAAAATCCCTAAAAAGTTTCTTAAAATGCGCAATTTTCAGCTAAACCCCGACGTAAACTCTTTCCAACGGATGTTCGTACGTGACATTCGGCGCTACGATGAGCTCGAGCGGAAATTGAGTTCGTTTTCTAAAACATGCCCTTTTTATTGGCCGTTTTAGGATACCTTGAGGGCCAAATCAACAAGGACGGCATTCTGATTGGCGGCAAGTTGAACGATGGCGATTTCACGGTGATGCCCACCGCTGAACTGAACCAGCTGGAGGTCGGTTTTTTTGGGGTCTTCTACCTCCAAAAATGACTGTCCCGGATCGATTACGCTACGTATTTCCAGGCGACGCTGACGGACCTTGAGCGCGACGTGAAGAACATGCACGAGTCGGACACGACGCTCAAGCGCAACTACCAGGAGCTGCACGAGTGGGAGAACGTGCTCGTCAAGGCCGACGAGTTCTTTGCCGGGGTAGGCGAAAAAATAACATTGAACAATTGGCACTGAAAAACTCGTTGGAGTCCGGAGTTCGAAAAACCCAAATTATTGCCGTGCGAGCTCCTTTAAACGTTTTGCCGGCCATGAAGTAAAATTTCCGCTTCCAGGGCGTCGACGGCGCTGCTCAAGAGGAGTTCCACGTGCAGGAGGAGGGCGCCGATTTTACGCGTGAGAAGGACCCGGTCGAGTGAGTTGAATTTTTTATCTTGGAGTGGAGTATTAAATCCAGCTCGTAGGGAGCATCGGCTTTGTCTTCCGCGCACCTTTAATCTGGCAGAGCTCGCCCTAAACTCAACCCTATACCTAAAGCTCCGCATAAGTCTAAGCCTGAGCCTAGCCTAAGCTTAAGCCTAGCCTAAGCCTAAGCCTAAGCGAGGGGCCCAAACTAAACCTAAGCCTAAGCTTAAGCCCCAGCCTAAGCTTAAGCATACTTTGCAGGTACGTCGTCGGTGTGATCAAGCGCGAGCGTATCCTCGCCTTCGAGCGTGTACTGTGGCGCGCCTGCCGTCACACCGCCTACGTTCGCACCTCCGAGATTGACGAGCCGTTCGAGAACCCGGACACGGTAAGTAGTACTGTAGTGTGGTGTGCTCCTGTAGTTTGGAGCCCAAGTGAGGTTTATTGATCAAAAGTTATCGAGGACAATTTAAATCTAATATATCTAGTTTCTCGAACCCGAGGAGGCAAAGGTAGTTTATGCTTCTGACTTTGCAACTATTTTTTCAGCTATTGAAAATGGTATATTGCTTAATTGAGGGGTTTTCAGGGCGAGCACGAGCTGAAGAACGTGTTCATCATCTTCTACAAGGGTGATCGTCTACGGACGATTGTTGATAAGGTGGGTGAAAGAGAGAGCGAACCAGCAAAATCCTACGTTTCTTCTTCCAGGTGTGCGACGGCTTCAAGGCGAAGGTGTTCAAGAACTGCCCGCACACCTCGCGCGATCGCCAGGCAGCCGCCAGCGACGTCCGCGCCCGCATCCAGGTTTTAGGAAACGCGAAGGATTCTAAATTTATTAGGACATGAAAACCGTCCTCGGCCAAACACGCGAGCACCGCTTCCGCGTCCTCCAGGCCGCCGGCAACAACTACAACCAGTGGCTGAAGCAGGTACTATTGTCTTACCGGGGGGAGTGCTTTATCAGAAGGGCTACGGTAATTCACTTCCAAAAATCCATAGCCGAGAATGGCAGCCCCTTTAAAATGCAACCTTTCCAGATCCGCATGCAAAAAACCGTCTACCACAACCTCAACCTGTTCACCTACGACGGTATCGGGCGCTTCTTCGTCGCCGAATGCTGGGTCCCCCTCGCCGACATTGACAACGTGCGCGAGGCGCTCGAGCGCGGGGTGGTAAGCTCATCTCGAGCTCCTTCAATATATCGCTCCCCAGGAGAAGACCGGCTCCACCGTCAAGCCGGTGCTGAACGTACTCGAGACGCACGAGACCCCGCCCACCTTCAACCGCACCAACAAGTTCACCGCCGTCTTCCAGGGCATCGTCGACTCGTATGGAATTGCTACGTACTTGGAGTTGAACCCGGGTAAGGAATGCAAATCCACGCGAATCCAAGCCTTGCCAACACCTTTAGAATCTCAATTTCAGCCCCGTACACGATCATCACGTTCCCGTTCCTCTTCTCCTGCATGTTCGGCGATCTTGGCCACGGTATTCTGATGGCCCTCTGCGGGTTGTACCTCGTGCTCAAGGAGGAAAAGCTGAAGGACGTCACCGGGGAGGTCAGCCCGAGATTTCGTAGATGATTTCGGAGTCATAATACATTCGATTTGCGACCTAATTCTGTGGCTCTTATAGGGACTGTGTCAGAAAGATTTAGCCACGAAATTGATAAATTCCAATTCTATCAAACTTGCAGATCTTCACCATGTTCTTCGGCGGTCGCTACATCATCCTGTTGATGGGCATCTTCTCTATTCACGCCGGTTTCCTCTACAACGACCTGTTCGCCAAGTCGTTCAACATTTTCGGGTCCAGCTGGGTCAACCCGTACAAGTACGTTTTGGAACGTAGGACGGATATCCCGAGCAGCGAAATCCTAAACCCAAGCCTAAGCCTAAGCCTCATCCAAGTTTATACGCCAGCTTTTCCCTATTAATGCGCCTCAGAATACCCAATTTTCAGCCAAACGGAGATGATGTCTTGGATGCAGACCGAGATCGCCACCGAAAAGGAGATGCTCATCGAGGTGGGCGAGTTTAAAGGATCTCCAACCTATTGAGTTTCTGACTTCACGATCCCTTTAATGACTTACATTCTGACCATCCAGATGGACCCATACACCTCATACCGCCACGAGCTCGGCCCGTACCCCTTCGGCCTCGACCCAATCTGGAATATTGCCGAGAACAAGCTGAACTTTATGAACTCGATGAAGATGAAGCTGTCGGTGATCATTGGCATCTGCCAGATGACGTTCGGCGTCGTTCTGTCCTACCAGAACTACAAGTAGGTTGAGATACACTAGTTTTTGCCTTCCGAGTCCGTTGAAAATTGCTGCCAACCTGCTTGAAAGCGTCGCGTGTCTGTACAGCTACCCAAAACCCGTTAAAAAATCGTCCCTTAAATATCATCCACATTCCAGGGCCCGCAACTCGAAAATCGAGATCTTCACGGTGTTCATCCCCCAGATGTTGTTCATGGGCTGCATCTTCATCTACCTGTGCCTGCAGATCATCATCAAGTGGCTCTTCTTCTGGGTCGAGCCGGCAACGATTTTCGGGCAAAGATACCCGGGCTCCAACTGCGCCCCATCACTTTTGGTATGATTTCCGGGAGACTACGATCGGCTTCGATTTCTTCTAGATTGGCCTGATCAACATGTTCATGTTCAAGGAGCGCAACGTCGGATTTATTAATGGAACGGCGGTGGGTGTTGGGGGTTAAAGGGGTTGAGAAGGTACTAGTTTGATAGCGGGGGGGGAGAGAGAATTTGCACACCGCCCTCTATCAAATATATAAACAGTTTTTAAAACACTTTAAATTCATAACCCTACCTTGTCTACCCCCTTAAAGGGACTGGCAACCCAAAAAAGCTGCATTTTTCAGAAGTTCGGGAAAAGTGGACGTTAAGTATCGTTTTCAGGTAGATGCTGAACACCCACATGGTGTCTCCTATGATGCTTGCTATCTGGGACAATGGTACCCAGGCCAGGTGAGGAAATTTTGACTTTAAAAACTCTTTAAACACAAGGATGAGATGAGATTTTTGATGCAAATTTCGACATCGTGAATTTCGAAAATTTTGTTTTTACGCCTTTGCGGCTATTCCGAAACGATCCAAATTTCAGAGCTTCATCGAGGCGATCCTCGTCCTGATCGCGGTGGCCTGCATCCCGGTGATGCTCTTCGGCAAGCCGATCCACTTCATCATGGAGCGCAAGAAGGCCAGACGGGAGGCCGGCCAGCGCATCGTTAGTTCCTTTCGAGTTTAAAGGGCCCGGCAACCCAGGGGGATTGCAATAATTTGCCTTACTATTTTACCCTAGCTTTTTGACGACTGCCCTTAACGTTAAAGGGACTGTGAAGGCAATAATACACATGCCAGAAAATGTCTTAGGAGTTCGTACTTTACGGCGAAGCGGGATATATTTTGGGTATTTGGCTAGGCTAGTTCATAGTTTTTTAAACTTTTTAATACCTTAATATTCACTACCGTAACAATAAAATACCGTACCCTAAAGTTTTCGGATCTAAAATCGCGAAAAGTTCTTGCTCCTCTGCCTTCACGGTGCCTTTAAAAGCCCATCTTCACTCAGGTGGTCTCACCGTAGCGTACGGTAGTGCTAACCCGAAAAAATCTTGGAATTCTGGTTTCACAGTACCTTTAAGACAACAGCAAGTGCACCCTGCCTTACTGTAGCTAACCAAAAATTTTTCCTTCATAGCCCTTTAAAAACATCCCACCCTTAGACTCCGGGCACTAATTGTGCTCTCCACCAGCAGTTGGGTTCCGAATCGGAAATTGGCCCTCCCGCTCCATTGCTGGGGGTGGGCCCCTTTTTTGGCCCTTTTGGCCCCCAGGGCCCCCGGGAAACCGAGCTAATTTCCACCCCCACCCCCACCCACCCCCAATTCCAGGAAGTTGCCCGGCACGGTGCCCCGGATACGGTAGCTTTTTGCTCGTTGGCCCGCCAAACTTTGCGTGTGGTATTTGGGGCCCCGGGGGTTACGGTAGCTGGCAAGTTTTGAGGCTAGAACGTGCTTCGACTACCGTAACCCGTTGAGGTCCACTAAACTGTTGCCTAGTCTCTCCTCTAAAATTACTACTATCGCTTCTTTGTGGCGTGCCGGGGATGCAAATGTGTGGTGACGGACTAAAAAGTGAAAACTAGAAATTTTCCTGCATGCAACTTTTTAAATTTAGAATCCTACTATATATAAAAAAATAGTGTCTGTGTGTGCCACTTTGCATCCACTTCCGTTTGTCTGTCCGGAGGATATCTCAAGAAGGGACGGGTAGTAGGCTACGTTTGATACGGCATTAGGTGCGTAATGGTCCAGGGATGACTGCACGCATATCAGATTTTGAAAAATTAGCCATTTTCGCTATTAAATTTAGGTTTATGTGAAAACCTCTTTGTTAAGAATAATTAGCATAGACCGGAAGTGGGCGGTCGTCTATATAAAGAGGCAGAAGGGGTTGTTTTTCATTTTTTTTGCCTTCTGAATGAAGACAATTATGCAAAGGGCGGAATAGCATGGGGTCCAAGACGGGGCCAGGGTTGAAAAGTCGCGAAGCGGCTTTTCAACCCTGGTTTATGAATATTTCTGGCATGTTTGCTTCAAAAAACACAAAATCCTGGCTTGCACCCAAAAAGCAAAAACTTTGCACCATCCGGGGATCGAACCCTGGTTGTGCGCTTGGGAAGCAAACGCACTACCAATGAGCCAAATCACTTTCGCCTTTTTCATAAAATTCCGACTAAAGATCAATAAATCGCATGTCGGTTTTTTTTGATGGTCATTTATCTTTCCCTTTTTCTTCTTCTTCTTCTTCTTCTTCTTCATCTTACTTAGAAACTAGCGAAACGTCGTCCGTCAGTTGCATGGCTTTCTATGTCCAAAATCGTGAATTTAATCAGCTGAATTGATCAATTTAGAGCGTACACGCGAATGTGCTGAGCGGTGAGGATGGTGAGGTTGCCATCAATGGCATCGAGCAGAAGGGTGAGCACGTCGGAAGTGCGGGAGGAGGCGAACATCACGATGAGGTACGGTCCGCGTCGCGTACTGCGTTGCGTTATGCGCTGCGTAAGGCGCTGCACGCTGCGTTGCGGCGCGCGTTACGTCTCTGGGGCGTTTCCGCGTGTTGTTACGCGCATGCGACGCAATCGACACGGATTAATGGTATTCACTACCTGGATTGCAGGAATTCGGTGACGTCATGGTACATCAAGCTATCCACACGATCGAGTACGTTCTTGGATGCGTCTCCCATACAGCTTCATACCTCCGTCTCTGGGCCCTCTCCCTAGCTCATGCTCGTAAGTTTGAGCCTAACCGTCTAGCTGTAATTTTCTAGAGTTTACAATATATGTTTTTGCAGAGCTGTCCGAGGTGTTGTGGCACATGGTGCTCACCATGTCGTTCGAATTCGAATTCCCATGGGCCGTCCGTTGTATCGTGCTGTACGTCATCTTCTTCATCTTTGCCGGACTCACCTTCTCGATTCTGGTGTTGATGGAGGGATTGTCCGCCTTCCTTCACGCTCTACGTCTCCACTGGTACGTTTGAGAGAGAATGGAGAGAGAGAGTGAGAGTGAGAGAGTGGGAGAGAGAGAGAGAGAGTGAGAGAGTGAGTGAGAGAGTGAGAGAGTGAGAGAGGCGATAAAGGATCTCTGCTAGCCTGCCATGCAGTACGACAGGCTAGCAGAGATTCTTTGAGGAATTGGGAGAGGGCAGGCTAGCAGAGATTCTTTGAGGAATTGGGAGAGGGCAGGCTAGCAGAGATTCTTTGAAGAATTGGGAGAGGGCATACTAGCAGAGATTCTTCTTCGAAAAACCAAAAAATTTGTCTGAAAGTTTAAGCTAGCTTAACTCCCTATTTTCAGGGTGGAGTTCCAGTCGAAGTTCTACGCGGGTCTCGGCTATCCGTTCCAGCCCTATTCATTCAAGAGTGCCCTCACACTCGCCGAATCGACCTAGACACCTGGAAGCTCGGATCTAATAACTATCTAGGAGGCTCAAAAACTTAAAATATCAAATTGGTATAATTTTCTATTGTCATATTGTAGTCTATAAAAGCGACCCGGTTCCGTTACTGTACCCTTGCCAATTTTGACATATTTTCCAGGTCGATTGTGATTGCCCAGTTTTGTGCAACGACAAAGGTAAAGAGATTTGCAGGATTTTTTGCAACCTTACGGACATTCTTTGAGGAACTGGGAGAGGGCAGGCTGACAGAGATTCTTTAGGAACTACGTTTCAAGCCCTAAAATTAGCCCAGCACTTGTTGGTCTTCACTCCAGTCCCCTTCACCTGTCACTGAGAGTAGCATCGCGTAGTCTCACCCCCAGGGGTTGGCGCGATTAATTGGAAAAAGGGAGGGCCCACTGTGGCCTGGGAGTATGAGCGGGGGGAAGAAGGGGTTCGGCCTCTTGCACCTCTGATTACAGCGATGGCCAGCAGTGAGCTGGCCAGCCGGGCCGGGGAGGGCCAAGGGCCCAACCGGCCCTCCTGTGCCTCCTCTTCTGCAGGCCCCCGATCCGACCGGCACCAACACCCTCCCGGATTCTCGTCCTCCCCAGCTCTTGCTCCTCCTCCCCTCCTCGGTCCAAAATCCATCCATCGATCTTGTAGCCACACGTTGTACGGGGGAGTGGCACCTCCCTAAAAAAGCGTTACGAAAGCGAATTTTGACCACTAGGGCCGTGGGCCAGAGAACAGTTTCTATGTGATCTTCGCGGCTTGTCATTTGGAGCTCGGCTTTGGTTGGGCTTTTGGCTATACATACCTTTCAGTACGAAGTTCCAGACTGATCAGGAGCATGAGCTAAACAGCTTTGAGGGGTGCGCCAGTTGAATTTTTTAGCCTTCGTTTTGACAACCGGCTCTCTCTTATCGCTATCTCCTCTCACTCTCTCTCTCTCTCTCTCTCTCTCTCTCCTCTCTCTCTCTCGCTCTCTCTCTTGCTCTCTGTCGCTATCTCCCTTAGCTTTTTTCGTTTTAATAATTCCTCAAGAAAAGAACATGCTGGCCCCAAAAATTCCACCATATTTCGGAGATTTTTTTCGAAATTACATAAATGTTTAGACGACAAAAAAAATAAAACCGTTCGTTTTTCTGCCCTTTATGCGTTCCCCACTTTTTCACCCCCTATCGTGCCCCCGGGCATCAAAAAGAGTATGTGTCTCTGTGGGGTGGGTGTAGTGCAGTGTGGGCCACTCAATCGATCCCCCCCCCTGCTAGGGGCCCAGTAAAAAAGAGGCTGTGGCCCGGGGGGCCCAGCAGGGCCTTCAGAAGCCCCGACCATCGGCTGTGTCTGTTCGTCCCTCGATTTATATCCGCCCGTTTGTTCGTGTTCGTGTCTGCACATTTTTGACGGGTTTCACGGTCCTCAGTTCTTCATTGGAACCCCTCCATTTCACTCCAATGAACCGCAAGACTACACGGGAATACAATGGACGGGGATGGTGGCGATGGGAGGATTTTGATGACGGCCAATTTGTTTGGTGTCGTGGGGCCTTGGAATGGCTATTGCGGGTCTTTTCAACTATGACTACGCAGCTTTCTATAGACGCATTGGTTTATCGGTGGCCTTTTTTTGCAATCAATTTTCGTCACTTTATCCATTTCTCTCTCTCTTTTCTCTCTCTCTCTGTCTCTCTCTCTCTCTCTCTCTCTCTCTCTCTCTCTCTCTCTCTCTCTCTCTCTCTCTCTCTCTCTCTTTCTCTCTTTCTTTCTCTCTCTCTCTCTCTCTCGCTCTCTCTCCCGCTCTTTCTCTTTTTTTCCCCCCCCAAACGGCGTTTTAAAGGGGGGCCGGTTAGCTTACTTTGGTAGGGAGCTAGGCCTAACAAATCCACGCAAAATCCTCCTATTTCAAACTTGACGCTTTTCCGTTCTGCTCCCACTTACCCAGTGTTTCAAGTTATACCGTAAGCACCCTTCAACATGTTCCCTTCAACACAGCGTCGCCGAGCGGAGTGTCTCGTCGTCGTGTGCCGCTAACCGAATTACCGGCGGCCCGGCGCGGGCCCTCGACATGGAGGGAGGGGAACAAGAAGAAGAAGAAGAATTCGGTGGCCGTGTAATTGGCTCGACCAGACGAGGGGAGGAGGGATGGGGAGAACGAGAACATATTGCCTCAGAACTCGGATGAAGTCTACTTATTTTTCGACATTTTTTGGATATTTTAGCTTTTTTTCCGAGACTTCATTTGAGCCGTCTGTCACTCTCTTTCATTCTCTCTCCCTCTCTCTCTCTCTCTCTCTCTCTCTCTCTCTCTCTCTCTCGCATCTACCTCCATCTTTGTTAGCTATCCGCGCGTATTCTTAAATTTCCGCAAGGATCTCTGCTAACCTGCCGATTTTGAATGGTAAAGTTCCTCAACAATCACTGCTAGTTTGCCCATTTCCATCAAAGCCCATTTACAAATCGTTTTTCCAAATCATATTCCGGAAAATTCGCAAAGAATCTCTGCCAGCCTGCCCTTTTTCCGTTCTCTGACCAACGGTGAATGGATGGCCGCGTATAAATCTCCGCATTTTTTTGGGCCCATGCCCCAAGGGTCCAGCCAAGGCAACATGGGCTCCCCTAGCACCTGTGGGCCTTTGGCTCTATTCTGGCCCAGTTCCGGGTCCCAGCTTTTGGGGGGATAATCCGAAAACGGGCTCGAGTTTCGGCTTTTCTCACCTTTTTAGCTTCGCTATTTTTTGTTTCTTTTTTTTTTGAAGCCATCCCTTGCCGATCCCTTTAAAAAGCACGTTTTTGCCTATAGAAAAACTGAGAAAAACGTTTTTTGTCATTTTTTTTATCGCCTTCTTTTTCGGTTGGCTCGGCACTTTCCCAGCCTTTTTTTGCATTCCCATTTTGAGAAGGAGAGTGAGAGGAGAGAGAGAGAGAGGAGGGAGGAAAGGCGAGAAGAGATGTTTTGTCTTTTCTCTGTTCTTCCTTGTCACACCGCCCCCTACAGACATACAAACATCTTGTCTTCTGGAGGCTCAGCACCCTCCAGCCCGTGTTCGTGATAAGCCACCAAATGCCATGTCTCCACCCCTTCGAGAATCGATTTTTAAAGGGGGTCGACAAGGCAGTATTTTTGAACCTTTTCGAAAATGATCGATCGCTCGTACTCACCTCTAAGGCCCTAAATCTCCGATTTTCGCTATTTGGAAATCTCGAAAACATATTTGGAAAACTAACAAGCAAAACCCCAAAAAAATTTAAATACTAATCTAGTTTTATAATTTTTCTAATATGCATTTTCAGCCAAAAATCTTGGCGGCACGATGATAACTGGGAACGAGCCAAAGCCTAAGCCTAGACCTAAGCCTAATTTTGCTATCTCGGCGCTGCGCGCCGAGATAGCAAAACCCAGTTTTGAGCCTAAACCTAAGTAAAGTGGTCGGGGACCACTCCTAACTAAGCCTATGGCTAAGCTAAGCGAAGGCCTAAGCCTAGCCGAAGCCTAAGCCGAAGCCGAAGCCGATGCCTAAGCCTAAGCCGAAGCCTAGGCCGAAGCTAAAGCCGAAGCTTATGAATCCATAGTCCAAAAATGTTCACGATTTTCCGTCTGGGACCCTAAGTAAATCTTTTGCCCCTTTTGCCCCCGCCACCGTAACTCTTCCAGATTCCCCACTCTGGTTGGGCCACATCACTGTCGCTCCAGGTGTATGGCGGATATTCCGAGAGGATCCTCCTTCCACCCTCCACACTAATCCCTCTCCTTGGATAATCCCCCCATTGGGCCCAGAGAGTGTGTCTCTATGTCTACCCCACTCCCCATCCAAAGTCATAATATAGAGAAGTGAGGGAAGGGCCCGGATATGGGGTCCTAATCCGGCCGGTGTGGGTCCCCCTTTGGCCCTCACCCGGCTCTCCTCGTTTCCGGCAATTACCCTACCGTAATTTCGGCGAAAATCCGATTTCCCTCCCCGGTGAGCTCCGGGTGGCTACAAAAGCCACCCTGGGGCTAAAGCCGATTAACCGGTCTTGTGACTACTCTCGCTGCTTCTTGGCTCCCTGCCAATTCGAATGATTTTGTGGCGGGGGTATAAGGCTCATTCTTGGCTCCTCTCGATCTTTCGCTCTCTCTCGTTCTCTCTTTGACTCTCTCACACTCTCCCTCTCTCTCTCTCTCTCTCTCTCTCTCTCTCTCTCTCTTCTCTTCTCTCTCTCTCTCTCTCTCTTTCTCTTTCTCTCTCTCTTTCTCTCTCGCTTTCTTTCGCTCTCTCTGCTCTCTTTTTCGCTCCGCGGGCTGCAAATTGCCTAGCGTAACCCATTCCGCAATGAAAACCGGATACAAAATTTTTTGTTTGACCATTTTGACTTCCCGGTCCCTTTAAAACGGTCCCCTTCCCTAAATATCCTTGCTAGCTTGCCCTCTGCCCGTTCGGTGCTCTCCTGAAGGATTGTCCCCAGATCGCTCCCCATTCCAATCAATTTGGCAGAACTGCCATCACTCAAATTTGCAAAATTTTGAGCGTGTTTCGTGCTTGTTTCCATCCCCTTATCCCCAATTCTGACGCTCCCCTCCCTTCTGAGGGCCATTTGTGACGTAGCGGGGGCCCATCACGGAAATTAGCCCCAAACCCGACATCGGAATTCGGGTTCTTTTTTGAGCCGCGCCTCACAGGAGGCTTTTCGGGCCCAAAGGGGCACGGAAGCCGCATAATACATTTATCGCTAAACCCGGGACACGGCTTCTCCCTGGCCCTGGGTCTCACACACCGGCGGGCCCTGGCAGTGGGGCACTGGGGCCCATGGTCCAGCCCTCGGGCCTCAGTGACGTAGCTGACGGAGGGTTGTTTGGATGTATTTATTCCTTTTTGAGTGTGAATTATGCCTGAAAAGAAACTCTGCTAGCCTGCCCTCTCCCAATTCCTCAAAGAATCTCTGATAGCCTGCCCTCTCCCAATTCCTCAAAGAATCTCTGATAGCCTGCCCTCTCCCAATTCCTCAAAGAATCTCTGATAGCCTGCCCTCTCCCAATTCCTCAAAGAATCTCTGCTAGCCTGCCCTCTCCCAATTCCTCAAAGAATCTCTGCCAGCCTGCCCTCTCCGAATTCCTCAAAGAATCTCTGCTATCTTGCCTCGTAAATTTTTTTCTCAATTCCAAACGAGTGTCTGCTAGTTTTCCGGCGAGAACCGGCTCGCTCTGCTCTCTTCTCTATAGCTCTTTCTCTCTCTTTTTCTCCAGCTCTCTCTCTACCCTCTCTATCTCTCTCCATCTCTCACTCCCTCTATCAATCTCTCTCCCTCTCTCACTCTCTCTCTCTCTTTCTCTCTCTCTCTCTCTTTACTCTTCCTAAACAATCCATGCTAGTTTCCCCCAGGCAATAAATTCTTTTGAAATTTTTTGCCCACTACGAGCCGCTGCTCGTGACAATCTGTCGCTCAGCTACCTTGGTAATGTCCGGTCCGCCCGGCGCGCGGGGAGGAATGTAAATCCAAAATGTAGAGGGTGGGCCCCAACACCACCCAATGCATCTGCGAGGCAAGGCGAGGGCCATAGAATATGCATGTATCCTCTCGTTTCCGGCTCCGTTCCACGGGCTACCGGCTCAAATCAGGTCCCTGGTGCTCCTCAGGCATTTCTCTTGCGGATTTTGTATTAAAAATATTAAAAACCTATGGCATTAATTTTCAAAAGCCTTTTAAGCGAGGTAACTATCAAGATCTGGCAGAATCTCGTGGTAGGCAAACGAGCAGAGATCCTCGGAGAAAAACTTGCCAGCTTCCACATTTTTTAGGCAAGCTAGCGGAAATTCTTGAGGATTCAAGGTAGATTGGGATAGTTATCTGGCAGAGATTATTTAGGAAAAGACTGATTTTTACTGCACTTTAAGCAGCAGAGATCTTTTGGGAATTAAAAACGAATTCTTCGGGTTTAAGCTGAGGGTAACCTAGCGGAGAATCTTTAGGAAGGCTAAGCCTAAGTCTAAATCTAAGTTTAAGCCTAGCCTAAGCTAAGCGTAAGCCTAAGCTTAAGATGATAAGCCAGCTTAAACATAACCAAGAGAAGCCTAAGCCAAGCAAGCTTGCAAAGACCCCTATAACAAAAACCCAACCTCCCCAGCCAGTTCTTTAATCAGCTATTCTTCTTGAAATTCTTGCCCTCTTATTTCTAATTACTCTGAAAGCCATCCTCCCCATCCCCCTCCTTCAACACGCCACTCCTAATCACAGGAAGTGAGGCGTGGCGGCGTGTCTTTTGTGCCCTCCGGCCATCCTCATCCCCCTCCCGGCGGGGAGTCTCAACTTCCAGCCGGCACCCCCCGAGGGCCCCCGTTCCACTTGGTGATCGAATTCCTGTGTGTGGAGCTTCATCTGTTTGCGGCTTCTCCCCACAGCCTCCCCCTCCGTTCGGCCGATTTGTCATTTTTTCGCTCTCTCGGCCGGGTTTTGTAGCTCTCTGTCTCTCTCTCTCTCCTCTCTCTCTCTCTCTCTCTCTCTCTCTCTCTCTCTCTCTCTCTCTCTCTCTCTCTCTCGCTCTACCCCGACCATGTTGCAATCTGTCAAAAACAGCAAGCCAGAAGCACACCTCATCCTCCCCACGCACCGTTTGAATGAAGTTCTTAAACAGACGTTTTTAAAGGGTCACGGAAGTTACTTTCTATGGATTTCTGGGCTTTTGACGCGTACTGCACGAAACGGAATAAATGGCGTCTTTTGTACTATGCCGTAGCTGATCAAAAAAAAAATCAAAAAATGGGCCAGCCAGCAGGGATCCTTTAGGGGAGTTTGGCCTCAATGACTGGTTCATCCCTTTAACAATTTCTCGTTTGGTACTTTTATTAGCGGGGGTGACTAACCATCATAGTACAAAATGTAAACTATTTTAAGGTCTCTAAAATTTATCACTTATGAAGGTTGTAAAGGACATTTTTCATTACTTCCTACCAAAAAACAATTTTTTTCGAACATTCCAATGATAATATTAAATGCTAAATTCGATTAAAATATTAGAAACATTGAAGAAGTGCCCCCCCGCTACTGCACCAGTACCGCTCGTTTCCTCCCAGAAACGTGTTTCCGATCGCCCCAAACTTTCGAAATGTGTGTCGAATCTGGAATCTCCCGATCCCTCTTTGTCAGTTCGTGGCGGGACCCGGGTCTTGCATGCATCTCTCTGTGTGAGACCCCTGTTGTGGCCCATGGATTCGATCCAACCCCGAGACAAGGCATGTGTTTCCGCTAATCGCAAGCAGGTGCCCCCCTTTTCCTATTGCTTGCTTCCAACGGGACGAAGATACAAACAGAGCGACAAACAGACGCACACATACAGACAGACAGCTCTTTTTCCACTACCCCATCTGCCAGCCGAACCAATTGATCCCCCCGACGGAGCGACGGGGAAGGTTTTGGCAACATGAAACCCGGGTGTTTCGGCTTTGCTTTCGTGTCACTGTGCCTTTAAAGCTTCTGCGATAGGGAGAACTATGGATTTATGAACCATTTTCCAGTCCGCGGTACGCAGCGTCGCCATTCTATCGTGCTTATAATAACGGCACACGAATGCAAGTTGCCCTATCGTTGCCTAGAGTTGCGTAGAGTTGCGTAGAGTTGCGTAGCGTTGCGTAGCGTCTTTTCGCGTCGCGTAGCGTAACTTAGCGTCAATTTAGAGCAGCGTATCTGGGGCGCCACGTTTGGTTGCGTATCGTAGCATATCGTAGTGTCGCGTGACATGGCGTAGCGTTGCGTTTCTATGCGTAGCATATCGTAGCGTTGTATGTCATGGCAGCGCGGTGTCGCGTTGCGTTACGTGTCGGCGCAGGAAAATCCATAGACTTTTTCAAGTTTAATTGCTATTAATATTCTTAATATGAATTACCGCTTTTAACATAATTCAATATTTCTAATGGCGATTGAAACATATATGTTTTTTTGGTTTTTTTTTCAATGAGTTATTCTCAAATCTTACATTTTCTAAGCTTAAAACCTCAATTTCAGGCGCTCCATCACCTCCAAGAAGTCGAATATATCAGCGATGTTCGGCAGGTTCAAAAGTTTCCCCAACCAACCTATCATTAATGCACCATCATATCTGGGTGGCCCACATTTTCATGTTGTAACCTTTAAAACCGAGCCTCTGGTCGAGGTCCCGACATTTTGAGGTAATCTTCTTTCCACGGGCTTCAGCAACCACCCCCGAATACGAGCTATCGGCAATGGGGCGACGTGGGAGGGGAGATTCAGTCGACTAATTTGATGGGGAAGGCCCAGAAAGGGCCCAGAAAGGACCCAGCTTTTCTACGGCTCCGCTGCCTCGCTCTCTCGTCTCTCTCTCTCTCTCTCTCTCTCTCTCTCTCTCTCTTGCCATCGCCTTTTTTCGGTCGTTGCCTCGGGCTGCGGCTGAAGGGAGGGGGCCCGAGGGCCCTGGGGCTTCACCATGGTGCCCCGGGGGTATGGGTGAGAGTGGGGAGCAGAGAGAGTAGGAGAGAGATTGGGACCTAGGAGAGGGCGCAGAGTGGCCCTCTCTGGGCCCCGGGGATCGATTGGGGGCCCGCGGGCAACAGCCAATTCCCATTACTGGCTGGGGGCCCTGGGGGTAGGGGCCCCGGTGGGCCCTTGGGGCCCTAGTGGGTGTATTTCTCTGGATGTTAGAAACGAGCTATATCTCGTGCTCCTTGTCTCTTTCTCTCTCACCCTCTCTCTTTCTCGCTCCCTTCGTCTTTCTCCTCTCCCCCTATGGGCTATGGAGTGCGAGCCATGGCCCTGCACAGCCAGCATCAAGTGCCCCCCTCATCGCCTCGACGGCCCTCTGCTGCCTGGACAGGGGCCCAAATTAGGGCCCACCCTCGCCTCGCTTCTCCCTCCCACCCCCTTCAGGGGGCACCCATTTTTCCGGGTTATCGATTCGAAACTGGGCCCCTAGCCGAGCTACGTACCGGGTCCCCCATTTCCTCCTCAACCCCCTACTGCTTCACATGCTCAAATGCCCCCCTGAGGGCGTCCAGGGGGAGTCGTTTTCCCTAGCGGGTTTTCATATGTTATTAGCGCCTCAAAAAAGATTATACCTATTTTAAACATCGATTATTTTTGAATTTTTCGATTGAGCATGGGGTCGGACAATTTGTTCACTTTTGATGATTTTCACGGGTGCTAAAGACATGGTTATGGCGTTTGTTGGCCTCGATTTGTCTGATGCCGCGATACGCAACGCGTTTGACGGCCGCCAAGCGCTCGTTCGATTGCGCAACGGAATCGTGAGGGCCAAATGCGTTGCGCGCGCGGAAAACTCGGCTATCGTTTAACTCTTTCTCTCACTCTCTCTCACTCTCTCGCTCTCGCTCTCGCTCGCTATTTTTCTGTCTCGCTCTGTATTCCTATCAGTCTACTTCTCTCTTGCTCACTCTCATGCTCTGTCTACGCCTTTGATAACTGGCGACTTCTGTTTCTATCTCTCACTCTCACTCTCTCTCTCGCTGATGCTCTCGTCATGCAGGAACTTTCGAGTTCAAAGAGTCCGCACAAGAGACCCGAAAACTCTAACAAAATACCATAAAGGCTGAAAAATACAAGCCAAACTTGTTTCTCTCATTCCACACGTGCATATAGGAATCGATCCCCAGCCCTTATCGCAATCAGACGTCTCTCAACTTTGGCCCTAAACGTGCCGTAGCTACAGGTTCACGTGGGCTCAGGGCTGTCGAAAGTCGGGCGTCACCGGATCTCGATATTTCAAGATTTTTTCTGGATGATGTCTTATGAGTTCAAGCAATTGTTCCTGAAAGCTAGAGCTGTCGTCTCTATCTCCCTCTCGCTCTCTCTCCCTCTCTCCCTCCCTGTCTCTCTCTCCCTCTGTCTTTCTCTCGCACGCTCTCTCTCTCTCTCTTTATCACTCTCCCTCTCTTTTTCTCTCCCACTCTCGCTAGCAATTCTTCATTTCTCGCGCCAGTTTCGGAACCAACCAAGGAATCAACACAATCTAAATTCGATCCCAAGGCAAATACAAAGATCTGTATCTGTCTCTCTCCATCGCTGTCCCTCTCTCTCTCTTTTCCTCTCGCTCTCTCTCTCTCTCTCTCTCTTCACAATCATTTTATCATTCTCCCTCCTTTCGACATCATTCTTCTACTCCTCCTTTCCCACCCCAACAGCAACAAGTCTCCCCTCCTCCCCCTCTTTTCCTCTCGACGACTCAACACAAATCGATTCCATTCTCGATTCGGCTGCTGTCTCTGTTCCCTCTCCTCTCTTCCCATTCTCTCTCCCCTACCCATCCGCCCCGCAAAGTCTCGTCTCGCAAAAATGTGTGTGTGCCCATTTTGCGGCAGCATTCTCCCCGGCGCCGTCGCGACTTTTTCGACTCGCCAAAATTTTTGACTTATCCCCCCGAGTTCGCTGGCCGCTAAAATGCACATGTTCGCCAAAATGCCGGTGCTTCGAAATTTTATAAGCTGACCAAGAGACAGGGAGAGGGGGTAAAGAGGATTGTGACGGAAATACACGTGTGTGTTTCAATTTCGGGAGCACCACGGCGGGCTATGCTCTTTGTTTGTGAATTGTCAACATTTTTAAGAAGATTTTTATGCCTTAAATGGCCGTTAAATTTAATAAGCCTCAATGTTTATGCAGGCCGTTTTAGAAATGCAAAAATTAACATTTTGCGGTTTTTTCCGTAGTTTTTCCACTCAAATTATGATTAAACTTAATTAAAAATGGTTTAAAAACCTATGATTACTTTATGAGGAAAATATAATTAGAGAAAAAACTTAAGGGTCTCTTCTCGCGCTCTCTCTCTCTCTCTCTCTCTCTCTCTCTCTCTCTCTCTCTCTCGCTCGGCGCCCTTAATAATGCGAGATTTTCCAAAAAGCGATATGTCGATAGGTGTAACCCGTACGCTACGTTACGCTACGTTCTGCAATAGCCTTTGTCTGACTTCTCGCTAGCAAATCTCTCCGTCAACCGTCGATAGGTGCATCTCGCAGTGATTCTCGAGCAGCGAATTCTAAGTCGTCTCGTCCGTCCGAAAAAGATATCGGAAATCTTTGTAGGGCTTCTCGTTCCTTTTCTTCCCCCTTCTCATGGTTTATTCCCGGGCCATCAAATTCTGTCCCCCTCCCCCGGCTGGCCAGTTTTTGGTCCTTCTCCCCCCATCCCCCGACTGCCCATTTTGGCTTATCTCGCTGTTTTGATAAAGATGCTCCACGCCGGAGCCGGACGACTACAATTATTTTAACCGGGGTGCACTTATATTTCCTCTAATCGTTGGCTCCATGCGTAGTCGGACGTAGCGCAACGTAGGGTGACCCGTATAGCCCGGCGTATTGTAGCGTACCGCAACGTTGCGTACCGTAGCGTAATTTAGCGTTATGTCGCATTACGTAGCGTAACGTAGGAAATAGGATAACGTAGCGTAATGCATATAGCTCGGCGTAGCTTAGCGTAGCGAAACGCAGCTTAAACTAGGATAACATAGCGTAATGAATCAAGCGAGGCCTATTTTCGCGTAGCCTAACGTTGAGCAACTTAGCGCAAGGTGGCTTAACGTAGCGTAGCGTAGTGTAATGTGGCGTGACGTTTCTAGTGCATTGCTACATACCATAAGATTCAACTCTATTATTTTGAAGTAGAGTTGAGGGCCAGATCCATAATTAATTTTTTTCTGGAAATTAAACTTTGTAGCGGGGCGCAACGTAACGTTCAGTCCCTTCCCTGAGTCCGAAACGGTCTCTGCTCACCTGCCCTTCAGATCCATAGCGAGTAGCTCACTTCTCGGTCCCTTCAAAAGCGCACAAAGGCACCGAAAATTAGAAAGTTTCGTGGAAAGCAGCGTAAACAATTTTTCGCTTGTCTCTACTAGCTTGCCTTGGAAATCCATAGTGGTTTCTGTCTGCTTTTTGACCTACAGGCCCCTTTAAGTTGCCTAAACCTAAAAATAGCTCGCCAGAAATGTAGCACGACGTCACCGGGGGCTCAACTTGACGCCGCGGATTTTATGAAAATTGCCCACGGTGGCGGGCGGGGCTTCACGCCGCAGAAATCCGGGGGATTTGATTCGAGGGGGGCTTGCGGATGCGGAGATAGAACGGTGGGGTGAGGAGTGGAGCGTAGAATCTTCCATTCCCCCCTCCTCCCTTCCAAACCCCTTTAATCCGCCCACTAATCGGCCCCTTCCCCCACCCACTACGCCGCACTCCTCTTTACGGCCATCCCGCCTCGGAAAGTAGCCACCCCGCGGATTTCTACTGTAGGCTTTTTGTGCAGAATCGAGAGTAAAGTGAAAACGGGAAATTTGACTTCTTAGTCCCTTTAAAATTGTCACAACTGACGAAAATTGCAGAAAATCTCAAAGAATCTCTGCTGGATCGCCTCGAAAGTACGCGGTCTGAGCTCCACAAGAATCTCTGCTAGCGTGCCAGGCACGGTTTCGACTCCTGATGAATCTCTGGCAGCCTGCTCACCACTGCTTCAATACTCAAAAAATCTCTGCTAAACGGGCTGAATTCTTCCAGAATCTTTGCTAGTCTATGCTAAACGGCCTAGTCCTAGTTTTCCACAAAATCGGGTAGCCGATGATCCGATGTTTTAGTTCCTAAAGAATCTCTGCTGGTTTACCTTCAAAATGTGGGCACTGCGTTCCCCAAGGATCTTTGCTAGCCTGCCCCCGAATCAGCCCAATTTCCCCGAAAAACACTGTTACCTTGCCAAAAGCGGCCCAAATCCGAGATAGATCGCTGCTACCCGCCCCCAGATCCTGCATCCTCAAGGATGTCTGCTAGCCTCCCGACCCCTCATTTTCGATCTCTGAACGGTAAAAATTCAGATTTCACTTAACCGCTTCTGCTCCCTCCAGGCTCCGGAATCCACCCCCAAAGCCGGGCGGTCCCATTTCCGGAATCGGACCGGAAATGCCGGGATTAGCCTGTCGATAACATCCTTCCCACGCGCATCATTCACAAGCCCAGGAGATCGTCGATGGTTTCCAGAATTTCTTAAATCCGTATTAAACTGGTAAATTTTGGTGTCATGGTCCCTTTAAAGTCGACGCAGAATTTTTGAAGCCGTTTTTATTGGCCTTCTCTAGCTGTCATGCCCCCTTTAAAATGCGCCCGGCAATAGGAGCGCCCGGAACAGAGATCCTGTGTGGGTGATTCTCATCAGCCAGAGTGCCTCATACCCCCCAAAAAAACCCCTAATTACTGTAGGACCCAGGGCCTCAGCCTGGGGACCCACCCAACCCGACTGGACAATTGGGGCGGCCCTTTTTGGGTCCCTTTGGGCCCTTTCCCCGCCCGCTTGCCCCCCCCCCCCCACTCAACATATTTCCCCGGCTCTGACTAGGGGTGTGGGGCCCATGTCTGGCTGGGTGGGCCCTTGGGCCATACACCCCCTCTACTTGCCCCCCTGGGCACTAATCCGGTTGATTGGATTTTGGGTGTGGGCCCTGGCCATATTTTGTGGAGGAAGGGCCCTGGGCCACTTTTTAGGCCACGGGGCCACCGACAGGTGCAAATTTGGGGCTGGGTGGATACGGTCGAAGGTGGGGAAAGTTGAGGGGAGCCGATTCGGGTCCCCACGTCATTAAAGGGTTTCGTCTCTCTCTCTCTCTCTCTCTCTCACTCGCTCTCTCTCTCTCTCTCTCGCTGTCTCTCTCTCTTTTTCTCTCTCTATCTAGCTCTGGCTATAAAAAAGCTACAACAATCCAACTTCAAGCCCGCAGAAAATCACAAATTGTTCACTCTCCCTCACAGTCTCTCTCTCTCTCTTCCGCACTCTCTGTCCCTCTCTCCCTCAAGCTTTCCCCTTGAGAAAAAGTTGTGTACCCCCATTGTTTACCGCATCCACCGGCCACAAAAGAGAGAGAGAGAGAGAGAGAGAGAGGGAGAGAGAGAGAGAGCACAAACCGACGAGTCAGCCCCAGTCATTCCGACGGAAATCCCACCATCCCCTTCCAGCCCCCTAAATTCCGCTCTCTTATCTTTATTGTGTGCCGGTCCCTTTAAAAGCGGTGGTCCCTAAAAATATGAAGCCCAAAGAATTGATCTGGTGCTCCTGTTTCGGGCAATTTTGGGTTTATTAAAGGAGTCGGGAGCACGAGCTGGGTTTGGGGATTTTTGGTGACCTTGGCAGGCCCAGCTGTCAGGAGAATGTGGTGTCAGTAGCTTTATATTTTATGACAAAGAAACAGCTAAACAAAAAAAGTAAAAAATAATTTCTGTTGCTCACTGTGACTCGCGCTCCTTTGCACGATTTCGTGCTCATGTACGCACTCACTAACACGCGTTCCAATGTACTTTTCACTCACTCTCTCTCTCTCTCTCTCTCTTTGTGTGTCTCTCTCTCTGCTCTCCACTGTGCAAACCTCCAATCCTGATCCCAAATGATCTCTGCTAGTTTTCCTCCAAACCAACCAAGAAACTGCGAGTGATGTGTGTGGCTCTTTTATGGAATTGATAGGCGACGGGGAGTATGTGTATCCCGGAAGAGAGAGAGCGAGAAGAGAGAAGAGAGAGAGAGAGAGAGAGAGAGAGAGAGAGAGAGATACGACAGAGCGTTTGAGGGTGGGGGAGTAGTGATAGGCGGCCGTGTGTGTGTTTCTGTCTATCTATCTCTCGGCTGTCCGCCCCTTTCTCTCGCCTTTTGTCTTTCGCGGGGAGAGAGATCCCCTCTTTTCTCTCTCTCTCAGTGTTGGTGTGGCTGTGTGGAAGGGCTATCGATCGGGCCTGGAAGGCCATCATTCGGCCCCCCTCAGGGTCCTGTCTGTCCTTGGGGGCCCCCCAGAAGTGGCTTAAGGGCCTACAACCCCGAAGGATTACCACTGTTTTTACGGTTTACTGGGCCTCACTTTCTTCTTAAGCTAATATGGCTCTTTTCAGGACCTATTTTTCTTGGTGCTTCTCTCTTAGGGCCCAGAAAGGCCCCAGAACCCACAGATTTTGGCTTTGTAAAAATTACCGTGGAGCTCAAAGCGTTCTATTTTTTGCGTTTTATTTTACGTCCAGCTTAGGGCCCAGAAGCCCCCGGAGGACTTAGGGCCCAGCTGGCCTGTTCGTTACTTTTTTTTTACGATTTCGAAATCTCCAAAAATTTTCGGATAATTTATTCGTCTTTTGTCTATTTTATATATAACTTTGGTCGTTTTTCGAGCCATTTTTAAGAGCAAAAATAGATGAATTAATTCCCAAATAAAACTACAAACAAGAGAAGTCGACCGCGGATTTTTTTGCTATTTTTTTGGCACGCAAAGTTGCTTGATTTGTTGAATTATTTAAGTTTTAAGCAAAATTCCGATACTTTCCCTTTCGAATTCACGATTCGCTTTGCCGGTCTGGCGATTCCCATCAGATATTGCCTCCAGTGGCCCATTTTCCCATTTGCCTTGGCCAGCCAGCGCCCCGGCAATATTTGCTGAGCCATAGCGCAAAGTGACGACGGAAAAATTCGGCGCGCTGCCTTTCTCGTCGTTACCAATTGTTTTCGAGCCGTCTCTCTATCTCTCTCTCTCTCTCTCGCTCTGTCTCTCTCGCTCTCTCTCTCTCGTTCTTCATTGTTTTAATCATTCCATTCGCCTGTCCTGCAGCCGTTTCAAAAGCTTTTTAAGGGTGACTCGCTTCCGGAAATTGTCAATTCTGGGAATTTTCCATAGAATTTTGAACTCCTTGAACTTGACGGGAAGCTAGTTTTAAGTCTGGCTATCCTGTTCCTTGTACTCCTTCAGCTCGAGGTTGAACTCTTTTTCCATCGATTTTCTCCACACTTTCGATTCAATGTTCTTCTGTTTTCGATTGATTTTCTGTACTCCTTGAACTTGACGTCCATATTCCTCGATGATTGGTGATTATTGCAGGTATGCTCGGTAAGCCGTGGGCGTGCTGAGACTCAACCAAGAGAAAGAACAACAACAACAGCCCCGATCTAAACACTAGAAAAACGCCATCCAACCGGGACGTCTCAACCGCCTAATCGAGGAATCTAAAAGAGCAAGAGTGTGAATCTACAGCCTGTCCGTACTCCCCGAACTCGTCCGCCCCACCTCCACCCCATCTTATGGCCCCGACTGACGCCAGCCAGGGCCAGAGCACGTCGATGAGTCAGCAAAATGCCAACAGCAACGCGCAGAATCGATTCTCGGAACGGATCGTTAGGAGTGAGTGATTTCGGGAGTTTTAAAGGGACCTGTAAGGCAGTGAAGCTAAAAAGCTGTTTAGCTAAAAAAGGTAATGAAAATTTGCTGTTTTTCAGACGTGCAGTTCCCGATTTCGGACCGGCTGACAATCGAGCAGGTGTTTGACCGGCGGACGAATAAACCACGGCCAGAGGTGTTGAAGGAACACTTTATCAAGGTAAGCAGGGCAAACTAGCAGAGATTCTTTGAGGAATTGGGAGGGGGCAGGTTAGCAGAGATTCCTTGGGAAACATGTAAATCGAATCGAAATCCTTGCAGGAAGGTCGGATAGATGAGGAAACGGCCATCCGAATCATCCAGGACTGCACGGCGCTGTTCAAGCAGGAGAAGACCATGCTCGACGTCGAGGCCCCGGTCACAGTTTGTGGAGATATTCATGGGCAGTTCTTCGACCTGATGAAGCTGTTTGATGTGGGTTTTCGGGTCATTGAAAGAAGGCTGGCGGAAAAACGCAACCGCGTCGCGGGGAATCACTGCGGCGCACCATCTCATTAAAAAACGCAATTTCCAGGTCGGCGGCTCCCCAGCAACAACCAAATATTTATTCCTGGGTGACTACGTTGATCGTGGCTACTTCTCCATCGAGTACGTTATTTTCGGGTTGATATTACTATAATTACGCGCTGAAATTAGATAACGTACATTAAATCTAGCGTATATTAAGTTTATTTAATTAAGGCGTTTTGTGTAAATTATTAAATTATAGATGCGTGCTGTACCTGTGGGCGCTGAAGGTGTGCTACCCGGCGACGCTGTTTCTGCTGCGGGGCAACCACGAGTGCCGGCATTTGACCGAATACTTCACCTTCAAGCAGGAGTGTACGTTTTTTATTCGTACACGATGTGTAATTGGGTGTTGGCACTCTACGCGCGCCGCCACGCGTCGACACTCGAGTTTTACTAGAACAGAAACTCTAAAATCCGGGGTTTTCGGCTCACAAGAGCCAGCTTGGATTTTTCTGCATTCGTACAGGCCATGAAATTCCGGGTGTAGTGGCGCGTAACGGAACGCATCCGCGACGCGTCAAATTAAACTGTTTCTAGAAAAAGCAAATGGGCCAAATTTTAAGTAGTTAATTTTGGGCTTTTCCTTTAGTCACGAACTTTGGCCATTCGTACACGCCATTTAATTCGGGCTAGCGACACGCGACGTGGCCGCAACGCAGCAAAAATGCGGTGAATTGCAGCCTCTCCGAACCTCGTAGCGCATTGGTAAAAATCTCGCGCTCCAGGAAAATAGTCCGGGTTCGACCCCCCGCTGCGGCAAATTTTTTTGCTTTTTGGGGGAAGTCGTTTGAACCTGCTGATCATCTCCCTTGCAGGCAAGATCAAGTACTCGGAACGGGTGTACGACGAGTGCATGACCTCGTTCGACGCGTTGCCCCTGGCGGCGTTGATGAACCAGCAGTTCCTGTGCGTCCACGGGGGGCTGTCGCCCGAGATCCATACCCTGGACGATATTCGACGGGTATGGTTGCCTTCAAAGGTCCTTTAAATTGGATTTTAGTTGGACCGTTTCAAGGAGCCGCCGGCGTTCGGGCCAATGTGCGACCTGTTGTGGTCGGATCCGCTGGAGGACTTTGGGAATGAGCGCAACGCGGAGCAGTTCAGCCACAACTCGGTTCGCGGATGCTCATACTTCTATAGGTAAGTAAGGACGTAGTTTACAAGTTTTTTAAAGGGATGCTACCGTAAATCTTTCTAAAGGACCACTGAAAAAAAACATATAAATTAATTTTAAAAATGATAAAAAATTTAAACCGGAAGTAAAAATAAATTTTTTTAAAAATTATGACACTTAAGCAAAACTTAGCTATTTTAAAGGGCTATCGAAGCCAAAATTTTTCACAAAATGTCAGCCTTTTTCAGTTACGCGGCCTGCTGCGACTTCCTGCAGCAGAACAACCTTCTGTCAATTATTCGCGCCCACGAGGCGCAAGATGCCGGGTAAGGCTATTTTCTTGTCTTCTAAATCTATTAAATTTATCTAAGTATTAACAACCGAATAAAAATTCCGTTTTTTCAGGTACCGCATGTACCGCAAATCTCAAGCAACGGGATTCCCTTCACTCATTACGATATTTAGCGCCCCCAATTACCTTGATGTATATAACAATAAAGGTGAGTGTTTTTGTAAAAAAATGTTTTAATAAAATAAGGGTAGTTTTGTAACAAATTTACGCATAGGCTTAGGCTTGGCATAAGCTTGGCTTAGGCTTAGGCTTAAATTAGGCTTAGCTTAGGCTTAGGCTTGGTTTGGGCTTAGGATCAGGATTCGCTTAGGCTTGCTTACGTTTTATGTTAAGCCTTCAATTATTTTTTCCAGCTGCCATCCTGAAATACGAAAACAACGTGATGAACATTCGCCAGTTCAACTGCTCCCCCCACCCCTACTGGCTGCCCAACTTCATGGACGTGTTCACGTGGTCGTTGCCGTTTGTCGGCGAGAAAGGTGGGTTTTTAGAGCATCTAAATATAGAGAATTTTTCGTGCTACAAGGATGTCTTTTTTACATATATAAAATTACTAAAATTTTCGCTTAAAATGGCAAAAAGCGGAATTGTTAAGCGATTGAATCCGGCTTGCACTATTTTAAAGCTAATAAAAATCTTAGATGATTGTTTACAGGTATAAAAAATAGTTCGTTCGATGCAGAATTTTTTGCTCTACAAAATGCTTTCATTTAAAAAATGAAAAATGCGTTAATTAAGCCTGTAAATTGGAAAAAGTCGGAATTTTCACGCGATTCCACGGGGTTGCGCTTTTGGAAGCTTGTCTGACAGTTAGCTAAAAAAGTTGTTAAAAATCGTGAAAACTGGTTCATTTGATGCAGAATTTTTTCTCTATCAAAAAGGTTATTAAGAAAACAACCTAATTCATCCCAAAATTTTTCAAAAACCAAATACCCATTGCAGTAACGGAGATGCTGGTGCACATCCTGAACATTTGCTCTGACGACGAGCTGATGCAGGAGGCCGACGACACCTTCGAAGGTGGGCCAATTGTTTCGATATTACCCCGTGTTATTACCATTATATTTATTATCGGATTGCGATAATGAATGAATGATAATGAATTGAACATTTTTGTCTCGTCCTAAAATCCCCCAAAAACCCCCTCGAAAATCCTTCTACCAGATTTTCTATCGCCCAACCCTTGCCCCATCACTTTCCTTTTCTTCTCCCTTCTCCCGCTATCTTATGCCTTTTTGTTTTAAATGGTGACCGACACCAAAAAAACTAAGGGTTACGGTAGCTGGAGCAACTTTTAGCGTCCCAAAAGCGACATCAAAATTATGGAATTTATAGAAATTTTAAATTTTTTCGACACTTTAATATAGATTTTTATAGGATTTTTTAACTCTAATTTTGTTTATAACTTAAAGATGAAACTGACTATGGAAAACAATGAAAAAACTTCGATGCAAAATAAAAAAATCCAGAATTTCCGAAATTCTGAATTTTTCCTGTATTTTGCCTATTCTAAAACTATTTTGATTGGCTGAAAAAGGCTGCTTTACTTTAAAAATAGAAAAGAAAAATTTATTCCCTATATTTTCGCATTTAAAGGGCCGTTGAAGCCCTCGTCGGTCGACCGCAGCGCACCTCCCTTTGTCTCTGCCCTCTCCTCTTTCCCCACAGTCTCTCTTCCCCACCCCCACAGCGCTTCTCCTTCTCCTCTCCATCTATCCCCACCAAAAGGCAAAACTCCTTCATTTTGGCATTTTTGCCTAGGCTCAGGCTAAGGCTCAGGCTTGGGCTTGTTCTTAGGCCCCCATACTCCTCCAAAACCAGGGCACCCCTCTGCCTAAAACCAAAAAATACACAATTACTGATCTTTTTCGAGTCCCCGGCGTGTGCGTGTGTGTATACTCTGTGCGTGCGTGTGTGTAAATCCCTTATTTCGAGGCAGCCGCACCCAAAAAAGCGCCGAAATTTGCATCCCGCCTTTGCCGGCTGGCCCGTTTTAATTTTGAATTTTTCGGCGATCGCGCTTCGATCGTTTTTTTCGGTTTGCCGATTTTCCTTTGGACATTTGCCGACCCTGTAGGTGATCTTGGATGGCTGTCCGGCACGCGCTTGCCATATATGCAAATTTGGGGGTTTGTCGCGTTTAAAGGGACGGCCAAGGCACGATTTTCTATGGATTTTGGTGCCACGACGGACTCAACGCTCAAGCCGCTTAGAAAGGAGCGGAACCCAGCTTTGCTAATCCCTTTAAACTATGGGAATTCAGGGATTTAAATGATGGATGAGAAAATAAAAACGACCCCATTTGAAAACGTCTAAAATGAATGAATTTACATACCTTCAAATCAACACCCAACTAGTCTCGTCAAACCTGCTAAAACCCCTACCCCCCTTTAGTCCACCCCACTACTCTGTCCTGTCTGTTTGTGTGTGTGTGTGCTCGCCCGTTCCTCAAACCCTTGTAGCTCCCCCTCTAAAAGTTGCCCCACTTCTACCGTATCCCCCTCTTTCTGCCCCGGCATGTCCTCTGTGTGAAGACGAGCTCACAGTATATCAATATCCATATCCGTTCCACCCTGCACCCCAGAACGCCCCCTACTGCCTCGCCCTCTGGCCGTCAGCGCTCTCTCAATATTGCGTGCTCTCTCTTGCTCTCTCCTGTTCACTCTCTCTCTCTCTCTCTTTCTCTCTCTCTCTCTCTCTCTCTTCTCTCTCTCTCTCTCTCTCTCTCTCTTTCTCTCTCTCTCTTCGGTTGAAAATTGGTCAAATGTTGCCCTAAACGGAACCTACAAATGACGAAATTCTGCAAATCGCTCCAGAAACCCTAAGAAATATCCGATCGCAATGATTTTTGCATTAATCGAAAGCCCTTAAAAATTTGCACATAATCTGCACCTTAAAAATTATAAATTTCAAACTAATTTCCTTGATACTAAAATTACTGATATAGTTACCCAAAATATTTTGAATTTGAATCCTGCGTTTTGTTAACGTTTTTAAGAGCTTTCTCATGTTGCAAAAATCGTCCCGATCCGATGCTCCTAGCTATTTCTACAGCCGAAAATGTGCAACTCCATGTCCAAGTCCTCCTCCCTGCCCTCTCCCTACTCTGCTTCTCTGGCCCCTCTCGCTCTCTCTCGCCATCCGAAGCCCCGCCCCCTAAAACGATATCAATCCAGCGGAAAACAACAAAAAAAACGTTATAAGAAATAATTAATACAAAAGTTCTTTCCGGAACGCTCTGCAGGCGCGGACGGTGAGTCTCGTGCATAGTGTCAACCCTGTCCGACCCGTTGCCCCCCTCCCCCCGCCCCCCACCTAAACAACAACAACATCAACAACGACCCGGCCCCGCCCCCTTTTGGCCGCTTTCCCCGCTCAAAACAAACACCGCCCCCTCCGACCCACACACGCCACTCACCTGGCCCACTAAACCAAGCCCCGCCCCCTGGCCCTGGCACCACCCCTTATGTTTCCGTTCATATATATTTCCGCGGCACACGGCACTGCACCCCGTCACACCCACACCCACACCCTGCACAAAACTCATCACAGTTTCTGGATACTAAACGCGACGCGACCGCCCGGGGGCACGGGCTTTTAAAGGGACGTTGAAGGCGGAAAAGGCAAAACCCAAAGAGAATAAGTAGACTAAGCTTAAGCTAAGCCTAAGCTAAGCCAAGCCTAAGCCTAGATATTCTGGACATACGTGTTTAACCCGGGGTTTTAAGGGCGATTAAAGCCGCTCACTCGAAACTATGACATTTTTTGCTATTTTTGGAGCTTAAAGGGATTAGGAAGTCAGGAAATTCGTATTATATCGATACCGTATCCAGACTTTTCATACCTTAAACAAGCCCTAAAACCCGTGCCCAGGTCCCCCGGCGCGTCGCTTCTTCTGTTTCGGCCGCGCGCGCCGCATTCCGCAACTTTCCTCTGTACACCGGCATTATGTTTGGGGGGCGGGTGTTTTGTGTGGCGTGTGCGAGCACTAACCCCTCCCTCCTTCCCTCGGCTACCGTAGGCGCAAATCGGGTGCCACTCCTCCTCAATCCCCTTTTCCCCTTAAATCTTCAAGTTTCCGTTCCCAGTCAAATTTCCGTGTTTTTGGGTGTGTGCGCGTCCAAAAGTCCACCCTGTTGCCCCACAAACACCCTGTTTCGACCCTGGCATATGACACACACATCAACACACAAATACCCAGCATGTCTCCCCTCGTCTTTTCAGTGTTACTATCCCTTTAAAGAGACGGGCAAGGCGTAACTATGGATCTCTGCAATTTACCGCACCCGCGACACGCGAAACAGGTGCCAGGGTTTCCATTGCGTAATGGGTTTAACCCGCTTCGCGGCGGTCTACCGGTGCGTGCGCTGCGTGTCGCGGTGCGGCAGAATCTACAAGGAATTTAGATGCTTAGGCTAAGCCTAAGCTAAGCCTAACAAGGGAAGTGCATGACCGGCCCACGGGAAATGGAAACGAGACATAGTGGATTTGATAGAGTCAAACACGGGGATTTCGAATCTGTAATCAGAATTTGCTAAACGAAACGGAGAAAAAAGTTATGAAGCTTCAAAGTTGGTAAAATCGCCCAAAATCCGACTTTTATGGGCCTGTAAGGGCCCGGAGAATGGAAATTTCCCACAACCCATTAGTGTATCTTGTTCAGCAGAAAAAGCTCTTTCGAATGAGCTATGACACAAACAATTTACGATGATTTCGCGGAAATCTCTTTGATGACCTCGACAGGCCCGTGAATTCAGAAAATGTTTTTTTTGATGAATTATTTGCAAATGGTACGTATTATAGTTCATTCGAAAGAGCTTTTTCTGCTGAACAAGATACACTAATGGGTTGTGGGAAATTTCCATTCTCAGGCCAAGCCATAAAATCGGATTTTGGCGATTACAACTTGCCTACTTTCTCCGTTTCGTTTAGCAATTCGATTACAGATCGAAATCCCGTGTTTGACTTATCAAATCACTGCTCGTTTCCATTTCCATGGCGCATGACTCCTGCTTAGCAAACTTAGCGTCGGCCTAGGCCATTTCTTGCCCATCCCTTTAATTTGGGTAAAATCGAGTTTTAGGCCTTAAAAATCGAAAAATGACAAAACCAATATCTGAAATTTGGAATTCAAACTTAAAAATCGCTAAAATTGATTTCTCACGTTTTTAATAATTTTAAAGATATAAAATTAGCCAAACATTCTATGAAGAAGGCAATATCGGACCGTTAACGCCCCTTCAAACCCCTAAAATGCGTTCCCTCTCGGCGATGCGTGTCCGCCTCTAGTGTTGAGCGTCAATGCCCGTCCGCGTGTATTGTCCCTGTCGACATCATCGTCCGTTGGTTCGTGTGTGTCACCGCCCCTTTAAAGTTGCCTAATTCCCTCCATCCCTCCACACACCTCCCACACACCTCCCACAGAGAAATGGCATCAAAACACAGCAAAATAACGACAACACTGTTCGGGTTCTTCTCTCGGGTTTTTGAAGGGCTTTTTGCGTAGTTTGAATCTGTTTTCCAAAAAGCAAAAAATTTCACACCGGGAACCGAACTCAGGTCGTTCGCCTGGTGTCCCAAACGCTTAGCCACTTAGCCACGCGGCTAAAAATAGATTTTTCGAAAAACAAAAGAATCCGCGTCCGGGAATCGAACCCGGGCGAATGCCTGATAGCCCATGATGCTAGCCAGTCGGCTACGGAACTTCTGGATAAAATTAAAAAGCGTCAAAATTATTTGTGACCCCCAAAAACCCCAGAGCCAACCAGCCACCTACGTTACGTTACGCCACGCTACGTTTCGTTACGTCCCGTTTCGTAGCGTTACGTGACGGTACGCAACATCGCGTTTTCATACGCAATGCTACGTTACGGTACGCTGCGTGGCGCTCCAGATTCCGTTCAGTTCCCCCCAATTACCATACACACGCACAAAAACACCCCAAAATCCCTGCCCACTCGCCCCGCCCCTACCCCCTACACGAGACGCCACCTTTCGCTTCCGCTTTCGCGAAATTTGCCTAATTTTCTCACCCGTTACCAGTACGCTACCGTACGCCCGCCCTCCCCCCCCCATGGCTTTTTCTATGATTTCCGGACTACCTGGCTTTTCGTGGCGTAATCGGTTCTCTCCTCTCTCGCAGGGGGTGTGGCTTTGGTTCCGAGAGTGTGCCCTGGGGCTACGGTGTTGTGTTTTAAAGGGACAGGGAAGCCAGAAAAATGGAAAAACTTGAAAATTCAAATTTCTCAAGTTTTCGAATTTTTTCGTTTCCCAGTCCCTGAAAGGGATTCAGGATCTAGAAAGTCCCCAAATTTTTATAGCTCCAATTCAGTCCAATCCAATTTGTATACCAAAAATGGGATATAAAAATTGGAAAATAAGCACCCGATTTGCCCTCAAAAAACGCGCCCCGGCTTGCTTTTCTCTCTCTCACACCCGGCCTCGGCTTGTTAGTTGCGTGTGAATGTGCCCGTAGTCAGACCAAATTTGCAAACTCGGTGAAATTTACATATACGAAATTTCAAAAAAAAACCGAAAAACGGTGGATGAGGTACTGTAGGCTGGGTTACGGTAGTGGAGAGCGTATGATAATTTCTGGACAAATTGCAAAAATAAAAATTAGTAATAACATGATGAAAATGGTTTTCTTACCGCGGATACGGTAGTTTTCTGAATATTTTGGCCTTTTGAGACACGGTAAATTTAAGCATACCGTAATTTTTGGGCTTTTGTAGCTATTTCGAAATCTGTAGCCCTACCGTAAGCCCCACCTATCGTACCCATCCGGCGGACCGTTACCGGTACGCAACGATACTCTTGCCAGCCCCAATATTCTTTTTTTAGTTTGCTTTTTGGCCTAGGGCTCCTCACACCGCTTTTTCCATTTTATTTTGCATACCCTGCCAACGATAGCAAAGGCCCGGAATACGATATGACACTACGTCCCAAATGGGGGTGTGGAAAGCCAGACAGCAGCTCGATCAGCAATTTAATATTTTTTTAGGCAAAATTCAAATTTTCAAACGTGTACTTTATTTTAAAGGAACCGTGAAGTCAAGGCTCATATAGAAAATTCGAAAAAGTTCAATAAGAAAACAAAGTACACTTTTGTACATTTGAGGCTGAGCCGGCTCCTTAAAAAAACATCAAAATTTTCGAATTGCATTTTCAAAATTTTATTTTAAAGTGAGTTTCAAGTTAAAAAAACGTATAAAATTTGAAAAATTAAAATTCATTTCCCTGCGCCTTTGGAAAATTTTGAAACTGAGCTGTCACGGTCCCTTTAAAATCGACAATACGACCAAAAATAGGCGAAAAACGGCTGTCTGGCCCCTCCCATCCCCATGCGGTGGCTACCGTAACCCCCCACGCGATACCATACCCCCATCCACCGGCCATAATTACGATTTTTAGGCGGCGTCCCGTCAGCCCGCAAGGAGGTCATCCGCACCAAGATTCGGGCAATTGGCAAGATGGCCCGCGCATTCTCCGTGTTGAGGTGCGTTGCGTAGTGAATTTTTCAAGAGAATTCAAGGTGGAAAATCCAATTTTTCGATAGCTTTGGATACAGTAATCCTTGACGACTTGACGGATAATCCGTCATTTGGAATTTTGTGGAAAATACGATTTTTTGCACTTTTTTTGAAATGTTTTAACGTGAATTTGTTAATCTAAAAATGCTAAAGCATGGAAAAAAGCTTAAAGTACCTTAACAAATTTAAAATCATAAAAAAATCAAAAAATCAAAAAATCGTCTGACGAAAATAATTTTTGAAATTTTTCAAGCTCCAGAACTTCAAAGCTATCAAAAAATGTATTTTCCACCAAAGCGCAGCCCCGGGACTATTTTAAAGGGGCTGAGAAGTCCGGAATCCACAGAATTTCTGACTTCCCCGTGCCTTTAAAATCCGCTCCCCAGGGTCCAAAAGCGAGGCGGCGCGTGCTTTCGTTGCGTGTGTATTTCATGGAGACTACTCATTGTCGATTTCTAAGCGTACCCTAACCCCTAACCCCGGGATCATGACGCACTAATGGCTTGCAGGGAGGAGTCGGAGACGGTGCTCCAGCTGAAGGGCCTCACCCCAACCGGCACACTTCCACACGGGACCCTCGTCGAAGGAAAGCGAGGACTCCAAGAGGGTACGGTAGTCAACGAGGCTACAGTAGGCTACAAACTACGAGAGCAAACTACAAACTCTACTGCGGCGATTCCCGGCTCTAAAAAAATCGTGTCTCGTGTCTGAAAAAGGTTCCGTGTACATCCAATATACACCAACTAGCCCCGCCCCCTTCTCATTGGAATGCAAATGTCCGCGTCGCGTGCGCGAAGTTTTCGAATAACTTGGATTTTGGAGGCTCGTTTTTAGTTGTAATTCGGAGTACTACTAGTACCTGGGGCTACGGTAGATGGTACAATAGGGCACGATACGGCCGAAAAGCGCTCTGTGCCAACCCAAATTCTGCGGTAAATCGGCATTTTTTTTGCAATTTAAGGCGAGAAAATCGAGCATGTGTTGTCACAGTAGCTTACACACTAGAAAATTTCGCAAAATCGGCCTCTTGCAACTTCAGTTTGCAGAAATTTGACATTTGCGATTTTTCCAATTTTTGAATCTTCCTAGGCCTTTTAGTTTCCAAATATAAATCTTATAGACATTTTTCAATTTTCAAACAGGAAGAATGATGATAATATTTTTTTTGTTAAATTTTTGACAATTTGTCAACAGTATTTCGAAAATTCGAGATTCTGATTTTTCGAAAACCGTTTTGTCGAAATTCCGATTGTCGGAGATTTTTTCGAAATTTCAATACGCCGAAACTTCAAGTTCCTTCATTTTTGAGATCAATAACGATCGATAAAAAAATAATTCTCGAAAATGACCGTAGCCAACTACCGTAGCACGCTTTCGTGAATTTGCGACTAACCCCCCAACAAAAAGCGCCCATTTTCGAAAATCGCGCGCGGGGTGTAAAGGGGTGTATAGCGGAGTGTGGGGTCTGGTGTACACGGCAATCCTGTAGACACGAGAGCGAGACGGTGGTACAGCTGAAGGGGCTCCATCCGGGAGGCAAATTACCCCAGGGCGTACTGGCCGGAGGGCGGGAAACGCTGCAGGAGAGTGAGTTTGATTTTTGCAAGAATTATCTATGTTTTGTTGAACTCAGGAGTACAATAGGAGTATCTAAACGTACTTACAGATCGCCTAAAGCGTTAAAAACAGAAAAATGCGTGATTTTCGACCTTCCAGCTGCCTTTAAAAACAGAGAAAAACGTGTTGAATTTTAGCAGTGGATTTTCACTTACAAATACCTTGCAAATAGTTGAAAATTTATGAAAAAGAGTCGTATTCGATTCTAAAGGGAGCGTGACAGGACGATTCAGACAAAAAAAATTATTTTTAAGCTTCTTACGATCTCTCTAAATGCAATCTTTGCTGGCACGCTCCCTTTAAAAATATTCCGAACCAACTACGAATAATGAATCCCTTTCCAGCCCTTTCCGGCTTCACCCCCGGCCACCGGATACAATCGTTCGATGAGGCGAAACGTTTGGACAAGATCAACGAGCGAATGCCACCAACGATGGGCCAGCCGTCACCGGGAAGTTCACCCGGTGGCTCACCGTTGCCCCGGCGTACACCGTCCGATGCCGCCGCCGATGGCCGCCCACAGCGCTAACCACCGCAGGTCAGTGTTCTGGATTGTACTTGTCGGACCTTTTAATGCTGATCCGCAACGATCTCTGCTATCTACCCAGAGTGTCAAATCTTTTTTCGGCCTTTTAAAAGGCTAGTTTAGGAGAAATTAAATGGTTGAAATATTCCACAATTTCAGAAGATTTATTAAGCGTGAAACTCTGTTAATTCCTTAGCCGCAATTTCGCCTTCGGAGGCCTTGATGGGCCCTTTAAACGGGGCGGTTAGAGTGCAGTTTACCCCCAGCCGGCACCCAACTTTTGTATCTCGGCTCCCTGCTTGTCTACAGGTGTGTAATGGATACCAAAATGTTCGTCTTGCGCTGGCGAGTATTTTGGTATACCTTACACACCTGTAGATGAACAGGGAGCCGAGATACGGTGAAGGGGCATCCTCGAATTTTAGCCATAATACCGACGACTAAAATACCGACAGCTAAAAAAATTTAGGCCGTGTAAGCCCCTTAAGCAATTTAAAACATTCAAAAAATATAACCAAGATTTTTTCCAGTCTCCCCACTGGGGCGCCTCCATGGCGGTGTGTTGCGACGACGACGACGACGACGACGACGACGACGTGGCTAGGCGCATTTGAATACGGATATGGCGAAGACTTTCCTCCATTTCATCTCCACCCTCCCCTCTACCAACATCATATTTACATAGCGTAACCAGATCCCCCGAGTTCCCGATCCCTTTAAAAGACCATCCCCTCCCCCTCTGTCTGCCCAGCTCAATGCATCCGAAAGCAGCACGCAAAAAATGAATATATATTTTTGAATCCGCGGCCATCCCTGTAAACTAGTCGACAATTTTTTTAGGGGGCGATTTTGAGGCTACGGTAATTTATGGTAATTTTTAACATTAAAAAAAATTGATGATTTTGGAAAAAAACGAATTTTAGCCGTAACTTGCATATGGGAATGATGCCTAATTAAATCAGCGAAAATCATAAACGTGCAAAAATTGCTTTTTCGAATTTTAAAAATTGACATTTTTCGATTTAAATTTTTAAATTTTTTATAGATATTTTTGCTGTAAACACACAAAATTTGCATAAACTACCGTATGCCCGCCACGCCCCAAAATTTGCCACCATCACCAAAACAACAAAATTTCTACGCACCCCGCAATGGCTCGACAAAATTCCAAATTTTTTTGACGATTCCGATTCCGAACTTTCCCTAATTACGCTAGCCCCCTCCCGACCGTCCAAAGTATCAATGCGTCGTGTACACTAGAGGGACACTAAATTTTATAGTTTTTTGACCACCTCCAACCCTCCGGGCCGGTGTCGAGACTCTTTCCCTGCAAATTCTCCTAGCGACCCTGCCAAGCTGATGGCTTTCTCTTTCCTGACGCATTAATGGAACGTTCAGCCTAGGTTTTTGGCAAAAAGCAAAATTTTCGCCGCGGGCGGGGTCGAACCCGGGTAGTATGGTCCACGGCGAGGGCTTGAGAATAGCTCGAGCCTAGGTCGAAGCCTAAGCCTAAGCCCAAGCCTAAGCCTAAACCTAGGTCAAAGCAAAGCCTAAGCCTTGGCCTTAGCCTAAGCCTAAGCCTAATTTGCATAAAAGTTCGGGCTGAGCGTTCCTTAACCAATTTTATTTTCCAAAAAATTTCTACAAATTTCAAGGGCCGTTTTCTGTGGAGAATTTTGGCCTCTCCCTCCATCCATCCGTTGCGTTGTCTCCACCCCGTTTCCCGATTTCTTGGTGTTTGCGTGTCCATCCCCCCGTCTCACATCACACACATATATTATTTTTTTTTTTGTTTTTTTTTGCGATTATTATTTAGCCGTTTCGTTCCTAGGATATTTTTCTTTTTCGTCTCCTTCATCTGCGTGGATTGTGGTCGAATATTACATTGTATGCCGTGTTTCTCTCTCCCTCTCTCTCTCTCTCTCTCTCTCTCTCTCTCTCTCTCACCGTATCCCCAATTTGCCCAATGTTGCCCCAAAGTGCGCATCAATTATTTCCCCACGCGAGAAAATCCATCTTATTCGATTGATTTTGGGAGTTTTCTGTAGATTTTACCTTTACTGCTCCTTTAAACAGAAATTAGCATACAGAAAAATTAATAAAGTTTAATAAATATTGATTTTTTTGACTTCAAAGTTAAGGAGAAGGAAATATAAATAGAAAAATCCCGAAAAGCCTCTGATTAATGCCTCTCTGCTCCCTCTTCCCCCTCCCACTCTCTCTCGCTCCCCTCCCCTCCACCGATCTATAAAAGTGTGTTAATTAATTTTTATATACTATATTTTTTCACGACGTGGCGCCCCTATATTTCATTCATTCATTCGTTCGTTCGTTCATTCTTCTTCTATTCTCCTCTCTGCGATAAATTTGAGTTTTAAGCGATTTACGGCATTTTATTCAGTACACAGCGCAAAATATACATTTATCGGAGGTGATACAGTTAAAAATAAGAAGCAGAAAAGTGATACCCGCATTGGCAAACAAAGAGAAAACAAAGGTTAAAAATTTGCATCAATAAAGTCTATTATGATTGGAGAAATTGTGTGTTAAAGGGACCGGGAAGTCCGCGTCGGGACCACTTGTTAGTCCCTTTAAAAACGTCCGACGTCTACTCGTCCATGATGAAGCCTGGATTCTCGTGTAGTCGCTCGAAGGTTTGGTAGAAAGAGTCACGCAATTCCGGGAAAGTCGGCCGGTCCATCGGGTTTCTCAACCAGCAAGAACACATACGAGTGTATCTGAAAGCATGTAGATGTGAATTGAGAGAGAGAGAGAGAGAGAGAGAGAGAGAGAAAGACAAAGAGAGAGATAGAGGGAGAGCGAGAAAGAGAAGGGGAGAGAGATGGGGATAGAGAGCGAGAGATAACGACCCCTAGACTTACACGTGCCGTGAAGCCAATTCCGGCCTCGGCGGTACGGTACCCCGAGCGTACGCCAAGTGCACTGCTTCCTCATCCCGCAACTCCGGAAACGGAAACGCCCCATAGGAAAAGGCCTGCCAGAGGAGCACACCGAATGACCATCTGCAATAAGTAAATGGTAGAAGATTAGACGATCTAGTCCCGACGAAACGCGTATCATTAAGCGTATAAAAACTGACACGTCGCTGGGCGGAATGAACTGTCCCAGGTATGCTTCCGGAGCCATCCACCTGGCTGGTAATCTCCTCAACAGCGTGCTCCCCCTTCCGAACTTCGGGTCCCCAGGGTCCGAGCAGAAGTTGAAGCCGGAGATCTGGAAGTTTGGTGAGCCTGAAGTAACTTGTGATGGAGCTAGGAGCTGGGCGCTGAATTCGGCTTCTGCTACTCCCAGCTCCCAGGCCCAGATACTTATGTTTACGCAATTTAGAGGGCTAGCTTCAGGCTTGAGCGCGAATTGTAACAACCCTCTTGAATAGTTGACAGTACCAAGCCCTAGTTTATATTGAAAGCTTCTTACCTTCGGCCTCAACTCAGAAGTGAGCAGAATATTCCTAGCCGCCAAATCTCGATGTATCAGATGTCGCTGATGGATGTAGGCCTGAAAAGAATAGGTACGCTTTCATAGAAAATATAGTATTGGATTCTTAATATAGTTAAGGTATGCGAAATACACACCATTCCATCGCAGACTTGCCATATGATTTGGAAAAGCTGCTTGAAAGGCAGCCGGGGCGGCCCTCGAGTGGAAGAAGAGTCAGAACTAGAGTAGAGGAAACGTCAAACTGTGTTTAGCTCCACTGACCTTTCCTCCAGTTGCTGCAAATATTTCCGGAAACTTGTATGCGTCAACTCGATCAACGAGCAAACAAGATTATCAATCGAGGACCAGCCCAAAAATAGCGCAATATGAGCATGACTTCGGAGGCGTCGCATCGACGCGACCTCTCGAAATAGCTGCTCCTCCTCGGCCTCGTCGAACCGGCGTGGCACCTTAAAAAATTTCATATTTGGGATTCCGTATAGATTTTGCGATACGCAACGCTACACACAACGTGCCACGCAGCGTGATCGCGCAAGTGGTAGTTGACAAATATACAACGCGCAGCGCGACAAGCTACCAGCGCTTCAAGGCTAAAAATGCTAAAAGTTGTTCTACTGCGCAAAATTTGATACGCGACGCAAGATCGGGCTGCTTTGACCGGATCGCCCTCCCTTTAATGACAAATCGAGCAAAAATTCTTACCCGAACCGCCACAGCGCAATCCTGATATTGTCTCATTTCCACCCGTTCCATCCACTGCATAATCGGTGCCTTCCCTTTTAGGCGGCCTGGAAAAGTAGACTATAAGCCATCAACTAAAGATGACCAACTATACGACTTAACTAAAACCTACCCAAATACACGTCTGAATGAGTACCCTCGCCCAGCAGACATTCCCGGTCTATGTGCACCCGATCCGCCTTGATCTCCCATGGCAGTCGAGCCATTCGCACGTTCTCGTTCTTCGGTCTGAAACAAAACTTTTCCTCATCGGGGGCGCGCTGGGGACCCTGGGGAAATTTACGTGCCACTGACGCGACGCACTCACCAGACCCAGGACGATGGCAATTTATTCGCAGTTACGGGCGCGCGCCGCGAGCGCGAGCGGGAGACGTTGACCAGCCCTTATCCGTCGGAAACCGCGGCAAATGCGTCGAATTCGGTGCTTCCAGGTTATCGGGGGTCGGTTATTTTAGCGGGGGTCGGTTGGCATCTTCTTTTTGTTTAGCCTATACCTGCCTAGTGATAAATTGTAGTTCATTTTCATACTGTTTTTAGTAGCTTCCGGTAATCAAAAATTATAAAAATTTTTAGCCTATAGTCACGAAATCTAGGGTTATAGTGCGGTTTTAGCCATTTTGATATACGTTAGACCGAAACAGAAAAAATTTTTCAACATGTTTTATGACGTTTTAATGTCTCCCCCCGCTAACAGTCCAGAACCATTTCAAACGGCGCACAAGTCTATAAAAAAGGCCAGCTTTTAATTAGCCGAGCCGCACGATATTATTGAAAAAAAGATTGCGACCGACCCCCGCTGAAATAACCGACCCCCGATAACCTGGAAGCACCTCGAATTGTTTTGCACGTGGTTAAAATTAGCACGATGCGTTTCTCACATCTTCAAGATGACTTGGACAATCCGCACAAGGCTGCGAATGCGTAGCGATCGCGCTGCGGCGGTGGCGGGAACTGGCAGTAGTCACGACGCCCAGGCTGCCCCCGCGCTGCACTCGTTTCCCAACTTCCTGCCCACCGAAATAGCGAAAACTTCTGGCTTGCCTGTATTGCAACGGCTGCATCGCGATCTCGCCCATCACGTCCAGCTGCTCCTGGTAGAGTCTAAATTGCATGCGAGGTCATGGCCCAAAAAGACTGCGGTACCTGTAGGCTTTCCGGTAGATCAGATACCCAACGATGATTGCCGAACCGGCAGCGCAAACAGTCATCCAGATCTGGGAAAACTTCGGTGATTACACTACCTCTAGCACGTTAGAGAGACAGCTATAGAGAAAGAGAGAGAGAGCAAGAGAGAGAGAGATAGAGAGAGAGAGAGAGAGAGAGAGACGCTAGAGATGCGTAGCTGCACTCACAATATCCTCAACAGCCAGATAGAAGTGCTTCGGCTTGTGGTAGGGCTTGGACGCCAGCATCCTCACTGAATTACGGTTAAAAGCACCCATAAGGCGAAACCTTGCGGAATAACATCCCGGCATACGGTAGCCTGGTCCGTGCGATTGTCGTAAAAGGTATAGGGCAGGATTAGATGATCTGAAAGGCGATAGTATTTTCTAGTTTCTAAAATACAAACTACAAACCCCAGTCGCTGCTCAGCGCCTCCATCAATTCCACCGTCACATTTGTATAAATCGAGTCCGGCTCCCCGTCGGCCCAGATGTGAAATGGGGTCTGAAAAGAAGGCATGACTTTAGGTTGGCTTGTTTTTCTCATAACCTCTTATTATTAAAGTGTTTTAAGCTGTGATTTAAAGGTTTTTCAAGATTTTTTGATGCTCTATCGAATTACTTTGCAAAAAACGGAACAAAAGCGAAAATTATCCTATCCTTATTGTAAAACTTTACTCCGCCCCGGCGAAGCGGCCGGGGCGATGCTTAAGGAAAGGATATTTGTTTAGACATTTAACATACCGTGGTCTCGAGCTGCTCGATCCGTTTCTGCAAATGCTCGACCAGCCCGAAATCGTTGCCCAACAACAGCGAGGCGAACGTGAACGTGACGTTCGGAGGGGGAACGAGGGCCGTTAGGAAATCTTCGATTATCAGAAGACCGGACTCGCTGGAGGGGACGACTGGAAATACCAAAAATAGTTGAAAAACATCCGGAAATAAGATTCCTTCCTGGCTAAGATACGAATTATAGACAGGACTTTCAATCGCTTAATCATATTTCCATCGAAAACATTTTTAATGTTTTTAAATTGATGGAAAAGGTGAAAATGCGCCACCCGGCCGGTAATTTTTTATAAAGTATCACCCTCCGGAGTGTCTCTATCAGCAAAAGTCATAGAAACGGAATCGGCGCGTTGAACAGGCGAAATTTCATTCTCGGTGGGCCACGAAAGAGGGACATGGAGACGGATGATTCACGGGATGACATTCTGCCGCTCACCCCGCGGGCCTTCCCCCCTCTTTGCCCATGCCATCAGCTCGACGATGAAAATTTTCACCGTTTCTTCCCCCACCTGGTCCACTGTCGGTACGGGGTCTATAAAAGCTTGGGGCTCCAGAAACTGTTCAAGCCGTGGTGGCCGAGTGGTCTAAGGCGTCCGTCTTAAGAACGGATCCTCTCCAACAAGGGGACGTGGGTTCGAATCCCGCCCGCGGCAGCTTTTTGTCTTTCTTCGACTGGTTGGCCCCTTCAAAAAGACGTTTGGGCATGCAGATGTTTGTATTTGTCGTATGAAATTTGCAGGTTTGTAAGAGCCCGAAACACGAATTCCGGAATCGCAAATTAATTTTCTGATAGATCATACCCTCGGCATTACTGTAACAGCACAACTTCTTCATATCCTTGATTCAGCTAATCGAACCCTTCAGGCACAGAGAAAAAAAATCCAGATTTCATTCTTTGTGTGCGACAGGTGCCTCGGCCTTGATTTTTTCATTAACATTCTGCCGTTCACCCTGATGAAAATTTTCATCGCTTCTTCCCCCACCTGGTCCACAGCTTTTTTCCTTGACGCTCCGCCTGTACCTACCCACCTGCTAATAATATATTATGCATTTTTATGGTGTTTTTCTAGTTTTTGTTTGTCAGGCAGTTCTACAAAGATTTTAATTTTTCAAAATTCAAAAAGTTTGACACTTGCCCATTTTTCAGAGATTTTTGGCCAAAAGCCACAAATTTTCGAAACGTTTTATAATTTTTTTCGAGCGGTTTACAGCCAAAAACCGTTGAAAATGTATCCCGGCTACACCCGCCCCCCGTTAATAGTTCAGTACCCTTAAACCTTCTAGCAATACCAACCCGTCTGATTCTCGAATCGATCGAAGCAATGTTGCCCAAAATCCGCGGTCAAGTTCCCGATCCAGGGGAGGTCCATCTCTAAAAACTCTCGATAAAATTACGTGGGCCTGCGCGTTACCTCTAGCAGTATCGTTGCTATCCCCCGCGAATCTGACAGTCATAAATCGGTCGTTCATTCGCCCTTTCCCAGGGTGACATTGCTCACCGCTCACCTAGCGTTTCATAGCTCCCTAAAATCGGCTCGACCTACCGTATCCAAGAATATTCGCCTAGCCCGACCGAGGTATTTATGGTCGACCACGAAGATACCGTTAGATGCGCGAATTTCTTGTTGTAGGGATTCGGGGAAATCTGCAATTCTTAGGGTCTTATCGGCGATTAAAGGAATGTATAAGGCAAGCGAGGAGACCTACGGAAGTCGGCGTCAGCAGTAAAAATCGGATTCAGCGTGGCTGGGTCTTGGATTGAGGAGAAGACGCTGAAAGCCGCCACGGAACGCAGCAAGGAGAGGTCCATATCGTGTGAGAGGCCATAGATTTTGGTGTTTGGCTGGAAAGGACGTTTAAGAATTAACGTTTTGCCTTTCTATCTCTCTCTCTCGCACAATCTCTCTCTCTCCCTCATGCTCTGTTTCTATCCCCTCTAGCTCCCCCGTACTAGCAAGTTCTCTTTCTATAGATCTCTCTCTCTCTTCTCTCTTTTCTTTCTCGCTCTCCCTCTCTTCCCAAGCTCCCAAAATTCCCTCTCTTCTCTCTCTCTTCCCGAAGCTCACCACAATAATAGCCTGATTCAACAGTTGCGTAGCGTTCCAATGGACATAATCACAAATGAGCACGACCAGCTTCTTCTTGCTCACAGTGGCCGATAGCGTATTCTCGGCCTCCAGTGGCTGCCTTATGTGGTAAGTGACCGAGTTGGCCAACTCTTCCCCATACTGGACATCAGCAGTACTGTTCGTCAGCGATTGATTGTAGTATTGGGTGAGGAGCTCGGGCTTGGCCACCCATTCCTACAAGAAATTAAGTTGAGGCGGAGAAGAGAGAGAGAGAGAGAGAGAAGAGAGAAAGATAATGAGAGGTAGGGAGATAGAGAGACATAATTCGAGAGAGGGAGAGAGAGAGAGAGGAGAGGAGGAGAAAGATAATGAGAGGTAGGAGATAAAAGACATACTTCGAGAGAGAGAGAGAGTGAGTGAGAAAGATAATGAGAGGTAGGGAGATAGAGAGACATAATTCGAGAGAGAGAGAGAGAGAGAGAGAGAGAGAGAGAAAAAAGTGTTCTGTGTGGAGAGGGAGGCGTAGAGGAGGAAAGGGGAGAGAGAGGAGACTGGCAGGGGAGAAGCACTCTTTCTGAATTCTTACGTCAATAGTCTGCAGCAGATCATCCGTGTAGAATTCTGCCGCTTTTGACGCGCCAAAAATGAATTGGTACTTGGTGTTAATGCGTTGGGTTAACTAAAAATTTTTATTTAATTTAATAACCTAACTAAATCATCCTGTATCGAAACGTACGTGAATTAATTTTCTAGCTTTACATATTCTAGAAGTTCATCAAATTCCAACGAATTCTTTGTTATTTTCCGGTATGTCATCGGAATTTCCCTCGCATTTTTAATGGCGCAATTACATGACTGCCGACGCAACCCCCAAACGCCCCCGGTCTGTCCAAGAATTCCGGCGCCAAAACCGGCGCTAGTAAATCAGACCCCCCTCCCCCGCCGGCCAGAATCAGCTTCTTGCGATAAGCCGAGGTGGGGGCTGCCGGAAAATTGCCGGATTTAGGCCCAGAATGGCGAAACGGTGAATTTTTGAAGAGCAGGGGTAAAAATCGAAAACCTACCGCCGAATACCCTTTCAACAACCCGACAAAGGCCGAGATATCGATGTCGGGGGTGAGAGTGACGAGAATATAGGCCGAGGTGCCGAGTGTTGGGCAAAGATGTTGTTTCACTGGACCGATGTCGGGCTGAAAAGATTTTTTGGATGTCCAATTTTTCGGATATCTTTTGAAAAAGGAAAAAGCTAGGGAATTTCGATTTCCTGAGTCGCGACCCGCAACGCATCGCAACGCTCATGGCTTTTCCGTAGCGTAATGGATTAAATGTCGCGGTGCGATAGCGTACAAAGAATGGAGAGAGAGAGATAAAGTGGGAGAGAAATAGAGGGAAAACGAGAGAGGGAGAGACAGAAAGAGCGAGAGAGAGAGAGGGATAGAAAGCGATAGAGAGACCGAAAGAAAAAGAACAAGATCACGATCTTTCAGCCCTGAATCGTTTCGAGCCGATGTGATAAAATTGTGTCTAAACCCTCTAAAACTATGAAAAACTGAGGCCTTAAAGAACGTTGGCTTTAACTTTAACTTACCCTGTTGATCCCGGTGACAATTGACAGCTGGACGAGCGTAACAAGGAGTATCAGCGGGTAAAATGATCCCATGGACCGGGAGTAGCCAATGTGCCTTATCTGGATCTGTCCGGCCTGTCACCCACCCAGCCGGTTGGCCCTGGCCCATTTTTGGCTGCAGCCAAAAATCGCCGAAAGTTCAGGAAAAATGGGGAACACGCAAAAACCATGAGTCCTTATACCTAATTTTGGCTTCCCGGGTTTATTTATAGTGCGCATCAGAGTGTCTGATTGAAAAAGAGCGTTAATAGTGCCGGCAAAACCAGCGCAACCCGTTTATTCCGCAAACTTTTGACACCCGAATCGTGCAGATAGAAAGTCTTGGTCGTGGGGCAGCCAGTAGGGAGGCGAACACTCCTTGTCGTTCTCCTTCTAAAACGGATATTTTGCTGATAGTTTACGGCAATAATGTCTTCCACGCGTTGCATTAAAAAATACGGCAAGCCTATCGTAACCTGATCTAAACCACGTAAAAACAATTTCCTATCTATCAAAGAAAGCTAGTAATATCTCATGACACAGCAAAACGAGAGGTACAGTAACCCACAGCCCAGACGTACGGCACCGAATAGGCGTATTTTGCCTGAACGTAGTCGACTGGGCTACCGTCCGTCCATCCACCAGACTTCAGAGCCCCGGAGCCTGTAAAATCACATGAGTTAGTGCTCACTAGCTCTCTCTCACTCTCACTCTCTCTCTCGCTCTTTCTCACGCTCTCTCGCTCTCCGTTTCTCTCTGTCTCTCTGTTTCTCTCTGTCTCGGTGTTTCTGTATGTCTCCTGTTTCTCTCTCTATGTATATGTCTCTCTCTCTGTCTCTCATCCTCACTCTCTCTCTCGCTCTCTCTCTTCACCTTTGTATCTTCCTCTACCACCCCGAACTCCTTACGACCTTTCAATCCGATCCATGCTGAAGACAAATCACAGACCCCAACCCCGGGCGGGCGATGATCCAGCTTGGAGGCTTCCGACCGGATTAGTACTGTAAAGCAGCCTAGTATACGAAATTACTATCGACGAACGGTTGACGAAAATATCCTCCTGATCCGAGTGTATCGATGTTAGATGGGCTCCTAGCCCTCGGCATAGCTCCTCGGCCTGCGTCCAGCTGTACCTCGCCACGTAGCCATCACCTCCGAGGGTGTAGTTCTGGAATTATAGGGGGTTTAAAGGGATCGAAAAGGCAAAGCTATGGATTATTGGTCGACTCTGGATTCAAATGACTGCCCACTCCCCTTAAAAACTGATGCAAACCTACAAATACATAATAGCAGGATTTCGTTGCGTCGAGGAAATGCCAGCCGTCCGTGCAGCGAGTACCTAAAGACAGGATCTAAGAGAGAGATAGTGAGAGAGAGAGAGAGAGAGAGAGAGAGTGAGAGAGGGCGAGAGAGAGTAAGAGAGAGTGAGAGAGTGAGAGAGTGAGAGAGAGGAAAGAGAGATGACAGAGAGCAAGTGGCGAGAGAGGGGCTAGGACAGGGGAGGGAGACAGAGAGTGAGAGAGAGCTGCGTACCATTACGCTTCCCGGTGCCTGCATCACAGACGTACGGCTGTATATTGGAGCATTCCGTAGCGGCCCATTTCCCAGTGTCGGTTTTCATCAGAGCACATCGTCCCGGGCCGTTGTAGGGTTCGCCTAAATTCTGGAAATAGTTTTTGGGTTGCTTTCTCTCTCTCTCTCTCTCTCTCTCTCTCTCTCTCTCTCTCGCTCTCTCTAACATACCTGGTCCCCAATTCTTATAAGTCAACGGAGAGCCATCGCGGTATATGTCGGCTACGCGGGGGGGAAAATTTTACGCGGGGGGGACGGGACAGGCAGACATTTTTGGATGTTTTTGTTATTTGCTCCGAATTTTTGCAACGGCATTCGATAGAGCACCGAAAAATATACTAAGAGTTTTTGTTTTAGCTCAAATTAGTGTAATATAAAAAAGTTATGGCAAATACAAAAATAAACTTTGAAAATCGGCTTAAGCGGCTGTGTTTCGACATTCGCGCTATTTTTTCGACATTTTAAAAATGCCATTCGATAGAGCATCCAAAAATATACTAAGAGTTTTAATTTTAGCTCAAAATAACGTAATATAAAATAGTTATAACAAAAACAAGTATGAACCGTTGTTTCCATGGAGGACATAGAAGGAAATCAAGTTTTCGACATTTTCGACATTTTTACAAAATTTCTTTAGTGCCATTCGACAGAGCGTCGAAAAATATACTAAGAGTTTTGTTTGTAGCAAAAAGAAACGCAAAAAAATAGTTAGCACGGCCCTAACAGTCCGTCCCCCCCGCGTAAAATTTTCCCCCCCGCGTAGCCGACATATACCAGCCATCGCTATTAGTCCACTCTCCAGCATTGTTCTTCTCAACACCAATATATGCAGAATCAGAACTAATGCCTTAAAATGTTAATAAACATTAATGATACTCAACCCACCAAATTGCAATAACCCATCCAAAAATCCGTTGTCAAAGGCGTTGCCAATTTTGGCTGGTAGCCCATCCCAGCGCTGGCATACGGTCTGGACGTTTGGGTAGGTTGTGGCTGAAAGGGACGTGTCTGGACCCGGATTTCCCTCTCTCTCTCTCGCTCTCTTTCTCCCTCTCTCACTGTCTCTATCTCTCTTTCTCCCTCTCTCTCTATCTCTCTTCCTCTCTCTCTCTCTATCTCTCTCTCGCGCTCTCGCGGTTTCTCGCTGTTCCTCTACAAACTTTGCCGTCCGCGACACGCAACGCGCGCGCGTCGCGTCCACCTACAACTTCCTATGTCGCAGAGCGATGGTTAGAACGAGATAAGGGCAGAGAGTGGGCTAAAAGAGAGAGCGAGAGAGATATACAGCGAGAGAGAGTGAGTCAGAGAGTAACAAAGAGATGATGATGCATACCTCCAACTCCCAGATATAAACAGCGCTCCTGATCCGGAACCTTTATCGTCCCGTTTGGACAGAAAAAGTCTAGGCACACATTGGATTGCAATAAAATACAAAATATAATGAATGCCAGCATTTCCGGAACCGACTGCCTGACGCCTTATCAAATTTCCCGGTCCTTCCTCTCGCTTCTTAAGTCCCAGCGATTCGTCATCAAATCTGGTGTTGACTTGTTTGAAAATGTTCTTTACTCGTTCATACGTGACCAGCGCCCAAAACCCGCTTCGCGGGCCTTAGGCGCTGGAATGGGGCCTTTGCAGGAAAAGTTTGACTTTGATCGCGCGGGTCCTGCGGACCCCCCCCGACCACATGCGCGAGTGCAACTGGCACGAACGAGGAATATTGTATTTTTTGCCTGATGCAAATTAGAGGTACTCCGGAGGTACTCCGAAAAATGAATAAAACAGGCTTTAACTTTGTAAACTTGTATTTTATCGGAATTCTGAAAACGCCGCCGGAAAGAGGAGGGTCGATTCCTCCAAGTGACGAAGGATTAGGGCATTTATGCACGGAAAGGCCCTCAAATCGGGCCTCGAAAGTGACAGCTGCACACACAGATAGGCAGATAGACCCGCCAAAAATGTATAAAGTAGGATTTTATGGAAAAACAGAATAAAACATTCGTCGATTGGCTTTTTGGAAAAACGTTTGAAAATTTTTGCTAGTTTTTCTAGAGACACTAACACCATTTTTTATATCACATCCTTATGGCCCTAGGGTTTTTGGGATCGGTGCGGGGGACAGGATCCCCTGCGATCTCTGCCCCCTCGCCGTCTGTCCTCTCTTCCCCTGCCCCACTCTCTCACCCCTACCCGACGCCTAAAGCGCGCCCCACCCCAACCATCCTTGCCCAAAGGGAATTCCGTTTCAGAAGGATGTGATATGTAGTATGATAGTAGGGATTCATCATTTATCGAATTTCATTTATTACACAGCATATTAAGAGTGAGAGAGACATAGTGAGGCGAGATTCCGAGCGGGTCAATGCGAGGGGACAAACACACAACATCAATCAAGGAACACAAAGGGGAACTGTGATGTGCTTCCCTCTTCGAGTTGTTCGAGCTATATGACGTTGTTGCCCTGCTGTCCTTGTTGAAGTTGGCGGCGTCGGCGTTCAGCGCCGGGCGGGACGACGCGGGGGAGGGGCGCCACGGTCGTACTGCGACGACTCGGCCGGGATGTGACGGGTGCCCTTCTTCTTCTTTTTCAAGAGCGCCGCCTGAAAAAGGAAAGAGCTACAGAGACCATTGAGGGAGCTAGCAGAGACCATTGAGGAGGGCTAGCAGAGACCATTGAGGAGGGCTAGCAGAGACCATTGAGGAAAGCTAGCAGAGGCCATTGGGGAGATGCAAAAAGCCATTGGATAGAGCGTCGAATACGATACTAAGAGATTTAATTTCAGTCGGAAAAGCTCATTTTTAACGATTTTTAATTGAATAAACTTTTTAGCTTAATAAGTAATAATTTTAAATTGCGATATTTTGGGCTGAAATTAAATCTCTTCGTATAGTTATCGACGCTCTATCCGATGACAGGCTTGAATTGGCCTGACAGGTGAAATGTTTTCAACCCTCGTTATTTCTCCCCCGTTAAGCAATCTTTACCCAAATTCTTTGAGTAGAGTGCAATTTCTGATGTTTCCATTCGACTTTCAAGCCAAATATTTTATTAATGATACTGTAGGCACACGAAAATACACGAGAAACGACAATGACATCAAGAAATATGTACATTTGGATTGCGAGGGGCCAGTATAACGAATAGACAACATGACACACAAAGGGGAACTGGGATGTGCTTTTGACTTCGAGTTGTTCGGGGTAGATGACGATGTTGCGCTGCTGTCCTTGTTGATGTTGGCGGCGGCAGTCGGGGTTCAGCGCCGGGAGGGACGACGAGGGGGAGGGGCGCCACGGGTGTTGTGCGTCGACTTGGCCGGGATGTGGCGGGTGGCCTTCATCTTCTTTTGCGCCGCCTGAAAAAGGAAAGCTTGAATCGATTTTTGACCAAAATTTCGACTTTTTTTAAAGGGGGCGTGACACTAACCTGCGCGGACTCGTCCTCGTCGTCGCAGACAGTGACGGACGACGGGCAGTCCTTGTCGGCACGCAGGTGCCGCTCGGGCCTCTCCATCGCATCGCCGAGTCGCTGAGCTGCGTCTCGTCCTCTTCCTCCAACGCCACCCACTAAAAAACGAAAATTTAATTAACTAAATTAATGAACAAAAACGACTTAATTAATTACTTAAGTTAAGTTATTACTACTAAGCTATATAGCTAAATATAGTTTTGCTAAAGCTTACCACATCGCCAACACCCGGCCCATCCTCGAATTCCCAGTACTCGTGGCCCTCGTCGTCCCAGGTGAAGGCGACCGGTTTCCACTCCTCTTCCTCTTCGCGCTCACGCCGGTGGGTCTGAAAATAGCACAAGTTCAAGGCGTTCAACGATCCGACTTACCCATTGACCAGTATGGCCATTGAACCTCTTCAATCCGCGGTGGTACTTGAACGTGCCGGGCTGCAAGACGAACGGCGCCTCTTCCTGAAAATTGAAAAATGTTCATTTTTCGACAAAGATTTTGACTTTTTCAAGTTTTTTCGTTAGATAGTTTTTCAATTTTAAATATAGTGATATATTACCAAAAAAACCTATTAAACACTGACCCCCCCCCCGATAATGCAAAAGAACACAAAAACGTCGAAAATTAGCTTTAAAACTCGAATATTTTATTTTAGATGACCAACCTTTGATGAAGATGCGTCCGGAGAGGTCATGCTCGGGCTGGCCATACTCGGGGTCGCCTTGCTCGGAGTGGCCTTGCTGGTGGTGGCCTTGCTCTGAGGTGTCGTCGTCGCGCTTGAGGTGGTGGTGGGCTTCGAGGTGACCGGTGTGTTGTTCTTCGACGCCTCGACGTCTTCCTTTTCTTCTTGATGATGTAGAAGGAGACGGCGGTGGTGGCGACGATGAAGACGACGGTGAGGAGGAGGAGCACGATGACCACCAGCAGCCACCACCAAGATGACTTCTCGCCGTCGAGCGTCAGGGGCGCCGCGGTCGAGCTGAAAATGAAGGGGTTGATTGAAGCCCTGAATGGTCTGTGCTATCCCTCCTCACTTACTTGGTGGTGGGGGCGTCGGACACGGAGATCTTCACGCAGTATATGTCGATCGGGCCTGTGCAATCGAGCTTGTTCGAGCCATCACAACGCAGCTGCTGGTTCTTGCTACTGCAGAGCACATAAGTCGAATCGCTGGCCGTCTCGAGGTGGATGGTGCTGCCCGGCGGCACCACGAAGACTTGATGGCAGATGTGGACTTCGCTGCCATTCGTCAGCTTCACTATGGTACCTTCATCGATCAATTGAATGGTGGAGTTGCGGCGTCCCCTTCCGCTTGAGGGGGCTTCCCGTCCATGCCATTCTCGGGCAAGATGAGGATCCCATTGCATGCATTGGCGGATGGTGACGGCTCGGTGCTGTTCATCGGGGTCGAGCAGCTCTCGCACGGCACCTCGGGTGTTGTGTTCGTGTCTGCTGTGCCGTTGGCCGGGGAAGCGGATGGCGGAAGCTGAAAAAACGGTTCAGTCAGCGAAATAACGAGCCGACGTCATCAAGGGGTTCAAACACACGAAAGGTCGAAAAAGTAATACCCACCGTCAGAAACTGAGTCGACACCGGCTCACCCTGCGGCGGCGTCGTCGAGATGTTGGCGCAGTTTCCGGGCAACGACGAATTCTGGCAGCCAGCCACTTCGGAGTTGGTCTTCTTATCGTTGCCAGTGGGGTCCGTTGGGTCGGTGATACCCTACAAACAATCACAGTGATATTAATGCTCCAGTAGATACTCACGAGTTCAGTGGATGGTGATGGTGGGGCCGTACTGCCAGAGGGTGTCGGCGAGGGCGATGGCGGCGAGTGGTCTTGGACTTGAGGAGGCCGGCTTTTCTTGGGAATCAGCGTCATCTTGGGGTCGTTCGTGCCGGGCGGCTTGAACAAGGTCGGGTTGTCCGTATCATTGCCCTCATCAGTGATGATCGGCTGCGGGACGATGAGGAGCAGCAACAGCAGCTAAACAATTAGCACTTTACAAGGCTTCACATAATAACTAACCATAGGAGCAATCTTCATGGACGGCATCGTTTTGCTCGATAGAAGAAGTCGAAACTCGAAGGCTGTCGACGGAAAATGAGCAATGATTTTCGAATCTCCTTTTATATGCTGTAATGTATGCTAATCGCCGTCCTAATCCGTCAGCTAAACTATGCATTGAAATCATGTATTCGAATTATCAAAAAGGCTGGCGTGCATCTTCCTCTCTCTCGCTCTATCTCTCTTTGTCCCTCTGTCTCTCTGTGTCTCTCTGCTGACTGTCTGTCTCTCTCACTCTCTCTCTCTCTCTCTCTCTCTCTCTCTGGCTCTCTCTCTCTGGCTCTCTCTATCTCTCTCTCGCTCTATCTCCCTCTCTATCTCTCTGCCTCTCTCTTTCTCTGTCTTTTTTTTCTCTCTCCCACAGCAATATTTATCAACATCTTTCGCATAAACGTGAATAAAACTGATGGCATTTTTTAGTCATATGGCGTGTCGATTGACTGCCGTAGTGAAATGAACAACATCCCGAAGAATGCGGCTTGTTAGCGTTGTTGTTTGGTGGCGAAGAAGCCGGACTGAAATTGATGGATATTGATTGAGATTAGGGTGCAGTTTTCCGCTCCCCCGGCCGACCCCATCCACTGTACCTGTGGGGTTAACCGGTAAACCGGCAACCGGTGGGGTAAACGGTACGTAAGCCTTGATGACAGAGCTGAACATCTACTTGCCTAGTTGTTGTAGTGGTGGTAGTGGTGGTTGTTGTGGTTGTGGTTGTAGTGGTAGTTGTCCAATCACTAGGCAGCTTGCAAAATACGTTGATCCCGTCGCTGCATTCGAAGGGCTGCAGATTTCCCCCGCAATCAACTTCGGAGAGCCACCCTATACACCACATTACAACCGAGCCGCCTTTTTCCCAAAAGGTGAGGTTGCTGTTTGGCGGTATCGTGAAGTTTTGATTGCAGAGGTGGATGAAGGTGCCATCCTCGAGTCGAAGCGTCATCAAACTGCCGGCGATTGGTCTGACATAGACCGTCGGTTCTCCTTCTATGCTACTCCGATTCGGATAGATGCCATATTCTGGTCGTTCCCCATCGTGCAGCATTATAATCGGCCCTTCATGACGAGGTGTCAGGGGTACTTGAATTAGCGGCCATGATATCCCTTGAATTCCGCGATTCTGTGACCTCCTTCTCATCGAATGCTTGACCAACGATGAGTGGCGTGTAGAGGAGGACAAGTTGAAGCTGGAAATCACACGATTTTGAGGGTTTTGCCAAGGGTTTCAGTTTGTTTTACGTCCGTCTCCGACTAGCCGTCGTGCTTAAAAAACAGCCGACTGACCAGGAGGATAAACTTGCCGAGGCGGAACATATGGGCAGAAAAATGAAAATTCAATTGGGATTGGCTAGGCTAATTTGCTAAACATCAATGCCCCGCCATCTCCGACTGATAACGACCGGAAGTATGGGATTCAGCTGGATCTGTTCTGATGTGAACATCGTGCTAGATGCTAATTTGTGGATGTCAAGTAGAGGGATGTTCACAGTTTATTCAAATTCAAAAATACATTGAGGCAAGCAGAGAGACCATTGAGGAGGCTAGCAGAGACCATTGAGGAGGGCTAGTAGAGACCATTGAGGAGGGCTAGCAGAGACCATTGAGGAGGGCTAGCAGAGACCATTGAGGAGGGCTAGCAGAGACCATTGAGGAGGGCTAGCAGAGACCATTGAGGAGGGCTAGCAGAGACCATTGAGGAGGGCTAGCAGAGACCATTGAGGAGGGCTAGCAGAGACCATTGAGGAGGGCTAGCAGAGACCATTGAGGAGGGCTGCAGTTTTAGGAGGGTAGCAAAGACCATTGAGGGGGGAAAAAGAAACTCGTCCATTCCAACATTAATCATAAGCAAAAAGCTTTATCAAGCCGCAAATAATAAAAGTAATAATAATACAGAGCAAAAGAAAGAGAGAGAGAAAAAGAAACTCTACTCAACCGAAATCAACTGACCAGTTTAGGTATCGCGAAAAGAAACGGGCGGGGGCAAATACATTACGGTAGATAAATACTACAAAAGGCCATTTTAAGGGGAATACTGTAGAGAAGGGGAACTAGGGTAGCGTCAATATCAAACTGTATGTGGAAGACAAGCGGCGTGGGCTTAGGTTCGGCCAATCCTGGGCTCAGGCTTCGGCGTAGGCTTAGGCTTAGGTTATGCTTAAGCTTAGGCTTGGCTTCGGCTTAGGTTTAGACTTAGGCAAATCGACTTCAGCACGGCGAATTGAAAGAACTATGGGCGTGTGACGGGTTATGCGTAAAAACAGGAATTCCCCGAAATAGTTAAAAAGAACGATTTAAAAATTTATTTAGCGAAATTGTTTAAATTTTTAGGTTTTAACGTTTTTAGCAAGTTTGTTAAAATTTAATATAGCTTTCAATTTGATTTATTTAGGTTTCCGAGTTTCGATTTATGTAAATTTCGCGGTTTAAAATACCATATTTTCGAAACAATTTTTCCTGTTCGTAATTTGCATAACCCGGCAGACACCCCAAAAATAATAACAACCTTATATAGAAAATTTGACTATGCCATTGATAAATAATGAGATGCATTTCGTGAAGGGTTTTTTGGGGGAATGAACGATGTGACTAGTTTCACTAGGCGGGCAATGATACAACGAAACGAAACGAAACGAAATTTTTAGAATTTTTGTAGATTTGTCGAGAAGAAAATGTCTGTGAGTAGGCGTTTGTGCGTTTGCGTAGCAGCTTCATCTGAAATTTGATATTGTTTTCATACCAATTCATGCCATTCGTATTTAAAAAAAGGTTAACCTTTAGATTGTCAGCGGCTTTAATTTAGCGACTTACAATCTTAAGAAGTTGGGCTGGGAGCAGTAATTACTTCGGAAACAAATTTGGGACGCGTTGCGCCTGCGTCGCCGTGCTTTTTGCTACTAGCTCCCTGATTCTGATCCCCTAATCCGCGCTCCTAGCTCCGATACATTTTTTGAAGCTTTTTTGGCGGTAAAGTTGAAAGAATAGAGCTGCGAACCGGCGGAACGCAAATTTTGCACGTTTTGCGGTTGCGTTGCGATAACTTTTCATCTCCTAGCTCCCGGCTCCCAGCTCCTAGCTCCCAGCTCCTAGCTCCTAGCTCCCGGGTTTAGCTTTGAAAACAACTTTTACCCCCGATTCTGGATAACATCACTCCGAAAAACTCACAAAATGAGATCATATCTCCTCCTCATCTAGTGCCTGGGCTGTGGTGGGCTGCGCGACACGGTGGTTGTGGTGACATTCCCCTGGCTGTCCACCGTCTCCACCCTGCCACTTCCTCCCTCCAACACCCTCGACACTTGTTCCGGTCCCTCCGTCCCGGTGAACGTGACATGGTCGGTGACCGGGTCCTCGACGCGCGTCTCCACTCGGCGCGAGATCCGCTCCACCGTCCCGTCGGGTTTTGTCTGAAAAAAGGAGGATCTTGATTATTCTAATGCTATGCTACTCACCTGTGTTGTTTCGAAGATCGTCAAGGTTTTGGCATACGACGAGACAACGTTGTCCATATCTCCAGCAAGGGAGTCCTTGTCCTCGTCGGTGTGCTCCTGGAAAGTTTTGTGGTGAGCAAGAGGTGCATTGAAAGTTGGGGAGTCGATTTTGAAATTTGCCGCGAGCACGGCGTGATGCAACAGAGCATTCACTAAGTCGCGGGCCGCAACGCAACAAAGCTCTTGAAAATTCTTAACCGCGAGTCGCAACGCCAGGGCGCGAGCGGCGTCGCTGCGGAGAAACCGCGAAACGGAACGCAGCAAAGTGGGCGAAAATTCTTAATAGCTAGCCGTGACGGAGCTAAACAAGCCGCGAAGCGACACCACGGTCCGTGAGACTTCACCGCAAGCCGCGACGCAGAAAAGCGTACAGTGAATCGCGACGCGGAAAAACCGAGCAAGCTCAAAACCGCGAACTATAGAAAACCGCGAAGTGACACCGCGAGCCGCGACGCTCTTACACTCTACCTCCATAACCCCCCCCCCCCCCCCCCCCCCCCCGGCAGATTCTCCAGCGAGTCGTGCGTCGAGACCTCCATCCTCTCGATCACCTAGAAGAATTTGAGAGTTTCGATTTTTCTTGCATTTTCTGAGCCATCACTCTCGACCCACCTCATACTCATCCAAAGAAGTCTCCTCCATGCTCTCCAGCATGCGCGGCTCGACGATCTGCACCGGGCGGCCCGACGGTTCCAACGAGTCGGTGCTCGCCTCCATGATGCGGGCGTCGACCTGGAACTCAAGGTGTTTAGGTAGCTGATTTAGGGATCGAAAGCATAAACGCCGACGAGTTCGTTGAAATGTCGACAAAGTCACCGCCGACACGGGCAAGGTCACTGGCGACACCGACCAGGTCAGCAATGGCGTCGTAAAAGTAACCGACAACGTCGACGAGGTCACAAACAGTGTCGACCAGGTCGCTGTCGCCGAGACCATTCCCCTTTACCAATACCCCTCATCTACCACTTACCGTTGGTCCCTCAGCCTCCAAATGCACATGCTCGATACTGTCCGCCGGCGAAACACCCGTCGGCGTATCCGCCCGATCTTCTGGCTCCTCACGAATCGGCACCACCCTCAGATCCGTATGCTGGTCATGATCCTCATCATCCGTATCCCGAACGCTCATATCCTCGGCCTCGCTCTCTTCCCTAATATCTGAGAGCATCATCGCCTCGTCCTGCTCGGGTGCCTCCTTCGCGATCTCGGCCTCGATCCGCTCGAACTCGGCCAGCGAGCTGAGCGAGCCCTGGCCCGACTTGAGCAGGGCTCCATTTCCACCGGTGGCTAGTTCGATGTCACTTCCGGTGAGGCTGCCCTCACCCTTGACCATCTTCTCGATGCGCTCAAACTCTTGCAGGCTCGACTCGGAGACGTTGTCGGATGAGGTGTGCTTGTAGCGGGCGAGTGAGGCGAGCGAGACGGGCTGACCAGCACTTGATGATCCACTGCCGTTGAGCGAGTCGTTGTCTTCCGGCTCTTCCTCTACTGTCTCTAGCTCGGGATCGACAGCTTCGTCATGCGGATACTCGAAGCCCTCCTCCGACGGATCCTCAATAGTCTCGACCACTTGATACTCCTCGGTCTCGACCACCTCCCTGGCGATGTGCTCCGGCTCCTCTCCAAAGTCACGTCGCTCATCCGGTGAAGCGTCAGCATGTTGAGAAGAGAGCCCTCCACTGCTCCTCCTCGACGTGCTGTACCGCTTGCCGGCGCTGCTGCTGTGGCTCTTCACCGAGCCGTGATCAAGGGATTCGGAAGACCCCTGGAATCTCTCTTCTGGCTTTGGAGACTCGAGCTGCTCCTGTTGCTCCTTCTCCTCAAAAGTTGCCTCGACCTTCTGGGGGATCTCGAGACCCTTGAGTTGGATCGACTCGACCATGGCCTTCTTCAACAATGGGTTGACGCTGCTGGGCTGCTCGAGGATGTCGGGCGTCATGCACTGCTCGAAGACGATGGTGTCCTCGGGTTGTTTGAGACCAATGAGAAGCCCGGAGTCGGTGCGGGTGGGTGGGATGGGGGATACAGGTCTTCCCGGGTCCGCTTCGGGGATGTACAACATTCCTGAAGCGTTAGCCGAAGGCGGTGTCTCCTCACGATCATCTCCATACCGCAGTGCAACATCGGGCGTGGTTCGCGCCGAGTCCGAGATGATGTCAATCGTCGTCCTCAAAGTATGAACCCCCGGGTGCCCGATCGTCTGATAGTCTCCATATTCATCGGAATGTTGATGAGCCTCCTCTTCCACCGTCTCCAACACGTTTCGCACCATGTCGGTGGCCATTCGATTCAGCGATTCCTCGCTGGGGATCGCGCGGTCGTCCTCCTCCCGGATGTTGTCCTCCTCATCGGGTCGCGGTAGTTCTTCGCGATTCTGTGCCGCGAGGATGTCGAGCTTTTCTTGGAGGTCGGATTGGTAGTCGACCTCAGGCTCCACGGCTTTCTCATACCAGGATTCTTGCTTCAGGAGTTGTTTTTGAGATCGGGCCGAAGATGGTACCGGGCTGACCGCGTCGTATTCGTCGTCTTCATCGACTTGAGAGGTTTCTGCCGGACGATCGTAGGATTCTGATTGGATGACAGCACTTGATGGGGTTGAAGGGGTGGCTTGTTCTTCAGTGACCTTCACGTCAGAATCCCGGTGCGTCTGTTCCTCCGTGACATAATCCCCAAAACGATCCCGATCCGTACTCGGTGGTGTCGTCGGGGTCTCCTGGTGTTGCAGCACTTTCTCGTCGGATTCATATCGTGCCTCGGTGTCTCGATAGGTCCCTTCCTGAGATTCAGGCTCTTCTGTCTCATAATCACGATCACGATAGGCCTCAGATTCAATGACCGATCTTTCAGTGGTTGACGGAGTCGTCGGAGATTGTTGGTGCTCCTCAAAGCTTGACTTCTCCTCCTCCTCGATCCCTCTCTGATCCCTGCTAATATTCTCCGAATCGACATTAGAACGGTCTGTGACTGTCGGACTCCTCGGTGTCACCTCCAACGTCATCTGCTCAGACAGTTGATGTGCCGCCTGGCCAACCGCTTCGACGGCCAGCCGCTGCGAGATCTCGTCAATCTCGGCCTCCTCATCGCCAGCAATCGCTCTATGGTCATCTTCGGGTGATGATGCGTGCTGGGATTGCTTGCCAGGCGATGCGGGGGGCACATCTTCTCGTTGTTCTTCTGGGCTGTGAACAATTTCGTACTCGTCGACGTCGAGGTGCTGTTCTTCGGGTTGGCCCTCGACCAGCTCGTAGTCGTCGGACTGGATTAGATGGGATTTCTGGTGATCTTCAACAGCTGGGGACGCCGGTTTCGCTTCTCCCTCGTCTTCAACTTGTTCAAAACTATCTTCAGGGTGCTGATCAGCTTCGTGGTGATGTTCCTCGGTATGGATGACATACTCGTCTTTCGGGGCCTCGAACTGCTCCTCATGTTCATAGCTCTCCGACTGGATGACGTGCGGTTTTTCGGATGCACGGATCGTGGCGGTTTCTTCTTGTACTGGTTCAAGTCGGGTGTGTTCTTCTTCGGCAGGCTCTTCTACTTTTCGCTGCTCTTCCTCAAACGTCTCATCAGAATATTGACGTCCCGCCGTCTCTTCTACCAAGTCTTCGCGCTCAAAGTTTGTCCGCTCCTCCTCGGCCGGGCTGTAAGATTCGGAATGGACCAGATATTCTGGGTCTTCCGTGGCCACAGCTTGATACTCGCCCTTGGAGCCTCTCCTCTGAAGTGACTCCACAGCTCCCTTGACGCCGTATGCAGCTAGGGCCACCGGCGCAGCAACTACACCTCCAGCCACCATGCCCGCCTTCTTGGCAAAGCCCAACACCTTCGAGCCGAGCCCCTTCTTCTCCGGCTTGTACTCGCCGATGAAGGCCTCACCCTCGCGGTGCTCAAGCTCCTCGCCTTCGGACTCTGAGTCGGGCTTGTGGGCGGCTTGCTCTTCATAGAACTCTGGGTCCTTGGTCTCAGGGACTGAATGTTCTACAGGTTCTTCTTGTTCCTGACCCTCTTGGGCGAGTGGCTTCTCCTCAATGAAGTGAGCATATCCCTCCGTTTTTGGCGAGGAGTGGAGTTCGATCTTTTCGATCTCCTCCGGCGATTCAGATAACGGAATTGATGGGCGAGCCGGCTCGTCAAAGTGAGCTTCGTCATTTTCTTCCATGGACTCCTCGCGAATCTTGCAACGTAGTGACCGGGCTCTGTGTACGGTCTTCATACGCCTCTTAATTGGTTGGGGTGGGGTTTTTGCTGAATCTCCCGACGTGGGGATTCTGAATACGGTTTTTCCTCGGCTACAGCCTGGGCATCATCATCAACCCTGTACTCGTCGGAAGGTATGATCGGACTTTCGGCGAGGTATCCAGCTGGTTGTGAAGTATGAGAATCCCTTCGGCTTCCAGCTTCCTGTGGACCTTCAGAAGCGTGTGAGCTTCGTCGTTCAGCCTCTTCCGGCCTCTCCTCGCTCTCCACAAAGCCGCTGACGCTCTCATGACGCAGATGTTGTCCATGGACTTCAGTCGGCTTCTCATAGTGCTGGGCTTCATCAAACGCATCCTCTCTGTCCTGGGTCTGCCTTGAAGATTCCGGCTCCATCTCATGCTGATGGTACTTCGCCTCCTCTGGGTGTTCAAGCTGATATTGCTCACTGTCGAATTCTTGACGGAATTCCGAGCCAGAATCTGGGCGTGAGGTTCTTTGGGCTGGAGACTCGATGCTTTCGGCTCTCCCGGAAGTTCTTGATTCTGGGCCGCTAGTGGCTGGGGATTCGAGCTGAAGTTCTTCGTGGTGTTGGGAGTACTTGTCGGAGTCGGCCAAAGATTCAGGTCTCTGCTGATGCTCCTCAAAACCAACTTCACGTTCTTGGCTTAGATGATGTTCTTCTTCATGAAGTACAATTCGGCAGGAGATTCAGGTCTTTAAATTTTTGCTAGGTACAATTGCTCCTCTGGCTTCGGACTACCGGCCAACGGAGAGGCAGGAGCAGCTTCATGAACTTCACGATGATGTTCATCTACCGAAGGCGAGCGTCCCTCTTCGGCATGACCGCCAAGGTCGGCCTCACTTTCTGGAGACTCAGGGTGCGATTCTTCATCCAGTCCAGCATCATATCCATGGGATTCGATAACAGCCGCTTCCTCTCCTGGCATCGACACCTCTTCCACAGATGGGGTTGTGGGAGGCTCGTGCTCCCGAAGGAGTTCACCAACGTCACGCTCTTCCTGGACTTCTAGCGGTTCGACGTCAAGTGAGTCCGGGCGATGGAGGCGGGGCCTCGTCTCCTCAATGGATCGCTCCTGGTGGTGGCTAGAGGACTCGGTAGTTTCGTGTTTTGCCTCATGCTCAAATTGGTATTCCTCACTTTCAACGACATGGCGATGTTCGTGCTCAATGTGCGGTTCTTGCGACGATAGGTCGTGATGTTCAGAGTAAACTTCTTGGGACTCGAATCTCGGCTCTTGATCATATTGATGTTGCGCTTCATAAGCCTCAGAATGTACGACAGAGCTTCCAGAAGCCCTCCTCTCCTCAGGATGTTGCTGCTCAAGTTCAGGGGTCTCGGCTTTGTGGGGAACTTCTTCCTGATGTTCGCCGTAGGCTCCTTCAGCCTCATCGAATCTTGGCTCTTGATCGTAGTGATGCTCGGTTTCATAGGCTTCAGAATGAACGTCAGGGCTTCCAGAAGTTCTCCTTTCTTCAGGATGATGTTGCTCAGCTTCAGGAGTTTCAGCTTTGTGATGAACTTCTTCGTGATGATGGGTGTGTGCTTCCTCGGATTCTTCAAATCGTGGTTCTTTCTCTTGGTGTTGCTCCACTCCATAATCTTCTGAATGGATGATAGATTGTGACTGTACTCCTTCAGCCCCTTCCAGCCTTTTTCGCGAAGCCAAGCAGTTTATCTCCCAGGTCTCGTTTCTCTTCTTCTCCTTCTTCTTCGTGAACTTCATATCGTTCGGTGGTACCTTCTGGGGTCGTGTGTCTCCACATTTCTTCATGAGTCACAGATCCATCTGGGTGGGTAGTTACCCTCTCGGTGTGGATGTCCTTTACGACTTGGCTCTCGACGATCGGGGATTCTGGCTCAACGTGGTGTAGCTCAGTCTCACTTTGAGCAGCAGCTGGACTCGGTGCGTCCTCATGTTCCTGGACTTCAAAACCAGCGACTTCAGGACTCCTTGAAGCAAGTTCCTCACGTTGATGCTCCTCTTCAACCCCATACTCGACCCTCGAGTCCGTTGACCTCGGGCTCTCCTCATCCGACTGCTTGCCGAGCTCCCTTTGTTCTTCCTCCATCTCAAAGCTGTCGGCCGGAGAGGTAGGTCGCTGATAAACTTGATCACCGACTTCAACCCGTTCAGCCGCATCTCCCTGGGAGATCGGGCTGCCTGCCGTCGAGTGGACTTCAGCCTTGACATCAGCCTCAAATTCGACCCTCGAGTCTGTGGACTTTGGGCTCTCCTGCCCTCGTTGCTCTTCAGCTTCCCGGGCTTGCTTTGCCATTTCATAGCTGTCAGCCGGGGAGATGGGTCGTTCAAAGTCAGCTTCAGCTTCTGGCTGATACTGCTCAAGCTGGTACTCCTCGCTCTCAATGACCGGCGCACCGTACTCCGGTACCGGGCTGGCGGGTGGTGTCCTCGTCTCAGTTTCAAACTTCCGGTCCTCCTCTTCGAACTGCGATTCGGGTTCGGGCTCTACGGCTTCCACTCTGACCTGCACCGGTTCGGTGTCGTGCGTCGCCTCGGATTCTTCGTAGGTCGGTGGCTTTCCCTCTTGCTCAATCGCATCAGCATCCTCTCGCTCACCCTCCTCATCCGACGTTCTCGACAAGTCTTCATAAGTCTGATACTTGCTCTCCTCCATTGCATGGAGATCGGTGCTCCGTGGTGTCGTCGGGGCGCTGGCGACGTCTTCAAGTCGTTCGCTCTCTTCATAGCTGGGTGGTTGGGCTTCGAGAACAGCCTTCTCAACTTGGCTCTGGGCCAGTTGAGCTTCAAAGTGTTCGGGGTGGACGTCGTGTGCTTCTTGTAGGGCTGATTCCTGCACGAAGGTTGGCTCTTCATGATGATCATATGCTGCTTCATGGCGTTGAGTAACGGGAGAGTCGCCTCGTGCGGCGGTTTCCGCTGGTTCTAAGCCACTTTCAGATAGTTTAGACTGCGGCTGGTCAGTTTCATGCTGTCGTTCTCCAAACTCCTCGTGTTCTGCAACCACATCATGCTCACTTTGGAGCGGGCTTTCAGTGACCGAAGCTCTGGCCGGAGTTTGTTGACGAGCTTCTTCCCCTTGGCGAACTTCTTCAAGACTTCCAGAACGCTGACTTTCGCGTTCCATCACGTCTTCAGTCTCGAATCTTGGTTCTTGACCCTGGTGACGTTGAGTTTCATACGTTTCAGAGTGAATGGAGCTTTCCGACTTTCTCTTTTCTTGAGCGTACTGCGGCTCATCTTCTGGAGTTGGCGCTTGTAGATGAACATCTTCGTGATGCTCGCCGTGCGCTCCTTCGGGCTCTTCAAACCTTGGCTCCTGATCGTAGTGATGCTCGGTTTCATAGGCTTCAGAATGAACGACAGGGCTTTCAGAAGTTCTCCATTCTTCAGGATGATGCTGCTCAGCTTCAGGAGTTTCAGCTTTGTGGTGAACTTCTTCGTGATGCTCGACATGCGCTCCTTCATCTTCTTCAAAGCGTGGTTCTTTCTCTTGGTGTTGCTCCACTCCATATGCTTCCGAATGGATGACAGGGCTCTCCTTCTCAACTTCAGGAGTCTCAGCTTGTGGCTGTACTCCTTCATGATGATGTTCATCCTCCTTTTCACCATCTCCCTTCAATCGATCATAAGCTTCTTTTGCTCCAATTGCAGCTAGAGCAACAGGAGCTGCAATAACTCCTCCAGCCACCATTCCAGCCTTTTTCGCGAATCCAAGCAGTTTATCACCAAGATCTTGTTTGTGTTCTTCTGCTTCTTCTTCGTGAACTTCATATCGTTCGGTGGTACCTTCTGGGGTCGTGTGTCTCCACATTTCTTCATGAGTCTGAGAGCCATCGGGGTGGGTCGTCACCCTCTCGGTGTGGATGTCCCTAACTACTTGGCTCTCGACGATCGGGGATTCTGGCTCCGGAACCCCTTTGGGGTCGTGCTGACGCTCCTCAAAAGCTTCAACTTCCGGGGATTCGTGAATGACATCGTGCTGATATTGCTGTTGCTCAGCATCCCGGCTTTCGTCAAAGGATTCGCGCTGTACCTCGGACTTCCTTCTGGCCGGTACCCCTTCGAACTGTTGTTGGGGTGGCTCTTCGTGATCCCGGTATTCTCGTTCTTGATAGCTTTCTTCGATTGCTTCCGCCTCTGCGTCATCTAGGACCTCGGCCACCAGCTTCTCTGATGCTTCCGCGATCGAGGAGCGTTTGGTGTCTTGGTGGGAACCCTGTACGGATCTTTCGGAAAGCGGGGTCTCGGGTTGTTGATGCTCTTGAGCCTGAGCTTCATATCCCCCTGTTGGCGGGCGGTACGTCTCGTACTCGTAGTGCTCATCCGGGTATGTCTCCTTCTCTACGAAGTTGCCCTGGCTCTCGACAATTGGAGACGACCGATCAGCTTCAAACGGGCTGGTTGGTGTCTGCGGTACGGATTCTGCCGGATGGGCTTCCGGTAGGGGCTCGTCAGCATGTTCGTCAAGTTCAGGATGAGCTTCAGCGATCTCATGAGCCTCTTGATGTGGTTCAACTTGTGCACTTCTCTCCGTCGCCGGGTATCCATCCACAGGTTCCCCATACGGCCCAAAGTCGGGCACTTCCGGATCGACGTAGTACTCCTTCGACTTCTCCTCCTCGAATTGAGTGACTTCAATTGCCGGTGAGGCTTGAATATCTTCGTCCTCGTCGTACACCGACGACTTCCTTTCCGTTTCCGGCGCCGGACTAGCAGGAGCTTCTTCATGGAGTTCACGATGCTCCACATGTTCAGCACCAACTTCAGATGGAACCTCTCGCTCATACTCCGCGGATTGAACATGATGTTCTTCACCGGCCAGCGAACTTCTTGGTGATGCCGGGAATTCGGCTTCTGCAGCGGCCTCGGCAACTTCAGCGTGTACGGCAAAGCGCTCAGATGTGGTAGATTCACGACGGTGCTCTTCTGAATAGGCTTCAGAGGTAGTCTGATCTTGCTGCGAAGCTTCATGTCTCTTCTCCTCGCCAGAGGGAATGGGTGATGTCGCGTCAGGTTCAGGTTCTTGGTACTCGTGCTCAATCTCCGGAGTTGGCGCTTGTAGGTGAACATCTTCGGGATGTTCCCCGTGAGCTCCTTCGGCCTCGTCGAACCTTGGCTCTTGGTCGAAGTGATGCTCGGTTTCATAGGCCTCAGAGTGAACTACAGAGCTTTCAGAAGTTCTCCTCTCTTCAGGATGACGCTGCTCAATTTCAGGAGTCTCAGCTTTGTGGTGAACTTCCTCGTGATGCTCGACATGCGCTCCTTCAGCTCCTTCAAATCGTGGTTCTTTCTCATAGTGTTGCTCCACTCCATAGGCTTCCGAATGGATGATAGGGCTCTCCTTCTCAACTTCCGGAGTCTCAGCTTTTGGCTGTACTCCTTCAAGTTGATGTTCTTCCTCCTTTTCACCATCTCCCTTCAGCCTATCATACGCTTCTTTTGCTCCAATTGCAGCGAGAGCAACAGGAGCTGCAATAACTCCTCCAGCCACCATTCCAGCCTTTTTCGCGAAGCCAAGCAGTTTATCACCAAGATCTTGTTTGTGTTCTTCTTCTTCTTCTTCGTGAATTTCATATCGTTCGGTGGTACCTTCTGGAGTTGTGTGTCTCCACATTTCTTCGTGAGTCTGAGAGCCATCGGGGTGGGTCGTCACCCTCTCGGTGTGGATGTCCTTTACGACTTTCTCATCTTCTCCTTCTTCTTCATGAACTTCATACTTTTGAGTGGTACCTTCTGGAGTAGAATGTGTCCACAATTCTTCATGGGTCACAGAGCCATCTGGGTGGGTAGTTACCCTCTCGGTGTGGATGTCCCGAACGAATTGGCTTTCGACAACTTCCGGTTCTTGCACATGGTGCTTCTCAACTTTAGAATCCGGAACTTCTCCTTTAGAAGTCTCGAAGTCAGCTTCGAATTCTGGAGCAGACGGTTTCCGGGTTGCTTCGCTGGTGGGAGCTTCATGTACTTCTTCCTCCGAATCCATCACGGATTGAGGAGATGCAGGCTGCTCTTCAACTTCCGCTTCAACCTCCTTGAGATACACAATCTCTTCTGGTTGTTCAAAAGTGTGAGAAGCTTCTTCGTACGTTACGATAGGCTCGACGTGTTCAACCTGTGTGTTCAGGCTCTTGACGCTAGCCGATTCCTCCGGAACCTCTTGATCCAACGGCTCCACAACGACCTCTTTCAGATAGACAACTTCTTCTGGCTGCTCTTGTTCAGTTGAAGCGGTAGTTCCAGCAACAGGCTGCGCTTCAGAAGCCTGCTCTTCTTCCTGGATTCCGACTTGTGAGCTGAGGCTCCTGACACTGGCGGTGTCTTCGGGGAGTTCAGGCTCCTCTGGGGTCGGTGAGCGTTGGCGGATGATGGGGATATCTTCTCGGCGGGGAGAGTATTCCTCGAGGTGGTGCTCAGTTTGTTGGGATGCTTGATCAGCTTCGGGGTATGGATGGTACTGCTCATACTCGTAGCGCAGCTCGTCGTCTACGACTTGTTGAGGGTGCTCCTCTTCTTGAGCCGGCGATGCTGGTTGTACCGTCTCGAGCTCCTGGGTCCGTTCGAGCTCTTCGCCGGGGCTTAGAACTTCTTCATATTCTTCGTGGTGGTGTTCTTCTACCACTTCCGTTTTTCCAGGTTCAACTCGATGTTCATCTGCTGAAGCTCCGGCGTCTTCCTCCTTGAACTGTTGCGGGCTTTCAGGCTCATAATGATGGTACTGCTCGTACTCGTAGCGCAGTTCCTCGTCGACCATTTGGTGTTGTGCGTCTCCAAGTTGCGCTTCCGGGACATTGGCTTCACCTCCAGACGGCGCCTTATCAATAGACGATTCAGCGGTTTCAACCTGTTGTTGCTGAACTTCTTCGTGTTGTGCGTCGTGGACCGGGAGTTGATGCTCATCGTGTTCCTGAACGGCTTGTTCTTCGGCATCAAATTCGGTCGGTTCGTGGCTGATCTGCTCCTGCTTCGCCGGGCTGTCTGAGTAGGGGTGGTACTGCTCGTACTCGTAGCGAAGTTCCTCATCGGTCGCCGGGAGGATGTGTGCTTGGTGTTCAGCTTCAACCTGTGGTGCTTCGTGGTGTTGTACTTCTTCGGTCTCCAAGCTGTACGCGGAGCTTTGAGCCGCTTCCGCTTCCGGTGATTCCATCTGGCTTCTAGCGAACGACTCCTGCTCGTGGCTTCTGGTCATGGATACATCGCTCTCGGCCATTGAACTTCTTCGGCGTGGGCTTGCCTCGACTTCCTGATGCTCCTCGTGATATCGGGCCTCTTCAGGCTGTTCAACCACATGCACGTGCTCCTCTCTCTCCTCCTTGTCGCCCTTCAACCTATCATATGCTTCCTTGACCCCATAGGCAGCGAGCGCAACAGGTGCAGCCACAATCCCTCCGACCACCATCCCGGCCTTCTTCACCTTGTCCCCGAATCCTTCTTCATCAGAATCGATGGGCGATCGCTTCCCTGGGGGAGTACTTCTGAGTTCGGCCGTCTTCACCGGCTCGTCCGTTTCCACGGCCAGCGGCTCCTCATGCCGATGAAGTTCAGCGGCCTTCGAGCGATCTTGTACTTCCTCAAGATATTCGGCCGGTTCTTCACGGCCCTCAATGTGGTACTCGGTGCGCGTGTTTGTCTCCTTAATGTGCCGTCGTACCCGTCTGATGTTTCCGTGCTCGTCCTCCTCCTCGACCTCCTCTTCCGAGGATCCGACTGGGGAGTGGGCGCTGGGTGGAGTCGTGCGGATCTCGGCCTTCTTGATCTCGTCCTCATATTGCTGAGTTTCCGGGCTAGCCTCGAGCATTGGGGTTTCGATATCTTTCGGGGCTTCAGCAGTGTAGGACAGCTCGGCGGGACGATCAGGCTTTTCTTGAACATCTTCCAGATGATGATGATGCTCAGCAAGTTGTCGATCTCCAGATGATGCTTCAGAATCTCGTCGTTCTTTTTGAGCTTCAGCTTCCGGGGCGTGCGTACCAGAAGTGTGGCTTTCAGCTTCGGAAGCACGTCGTGAGGCTTCAGAGGCATGGCGGCTGGCTGGAGCTGGAGAGGGTCGGTGTTCATCATCAGACAGGTGATGTTCAGCTTCATAAGCGCGTCGTGATGCTTCAGAATCTTGACGACTAGCTGGAGCTGGTCGATGTTCATCCTCATTTTCGGATGCCGCACGCCCATGTTGCTCCACGGATTCACGACGTGCCACTACTTCCGGCTCGTCCTCAGCCTCACCTTCCCTTCTGGGGATGTGGAATTCGGTCCTGGTGTACTTCTCCGTGATGCGCTTCTTCCGAATCACCTTCCGAATATTACCATGCTCGTCCTCCTCTTCTACCTCCTCCTCCTCCTCCGAAGACTCAATCGGGGCAGAGGCTTGAGCAACAACTTCTTCCACGCTCTTTGTTGCTTCCTCAACGGAGGGCCGTCGGGCGTGGACTTCGGCGGGTTCAACGCCGGCGAATTCGGGCTTTTCGACCTCTTTCTCCTCGCTGACCCAGGACTCGGCCTTGGAGGCTGATGTTCTCCTGGAAAGTTCCGGGGACTCGGGCTTGGCGTCGGTAGGGCGGCTCCTTTCTGAATATTGGCTAACATGGGATTCGGCCATGGAGCGTCGGAGATGTTCATCTTCTGGGGATTCTGGCCTGGTTTCTGAGAGCTGGGTGGAGGCTCGGCTGGCTGGGGTTTCGGCTTCAGAAGCTCGTCGTGATGCCTCAGAAGCCTGACGGCTAGCTGACGAGGGTCGGTGTTCATCTTCAGATAGACGCCGTTCAGCTTCAGAGGCCCGTCGTGAGGCCTCAGATTCCTGTCGGCTAGCTGGAGTTGGACGATGTTCACCTCCGGATAGTTCAGATGTCGTACGTCCGTATTGTTCGGCTTCTGGCTCTTCCTCAGCCTCACCCTCCCTTCTGGGGATGTGGAATTCAGTCCTGGTGTACTTCTCCGTGATGCGCTTCTTCCGGATGACCTTCCGGACATTGCCATGATCATCCTCCTCTTCGACCTCCTCCTCAGATGTCTCATGGGTGGCGGCGGAGGTTCTGCGTGGGGCGACGACTGGGGCATGGCCGGCTTGTTCGTCTCTTGGTGGGGTTGGTGGTTGATCACGGGCGATCGACTCGAACGCGGCAATCCGGTCCTTCACTGAACCCATCGATTCAACTGGAGAATCTGTAAATTTATGGTCAATCAGGGTTGCATGGACTTTTTATGGAAAAACTTCAGCTCGAACTCGGTGGGTTCGACGCCCTTCGAGGAGATGAACACCAGCGTCTTTTAGAGTTTTTAAGGTAACTATTAAATCGAAAATCACCTGCCAGCCACGCCCCCCGGTCTTGGACCTGATTCCATTAATGCATTCTTCGATTAATCCTATTTTATAATTTGTAATTTTTTGCTTGGTTTTTCGAGCGTTACATAACGTAAATTAGTACTAATGCAGACAAATTATTACAAATTTCGAAAAAAATTGCGATTTAGACTCATTTTCGGCCTTAATCTTTTAAATAACTATTTTTGAATTTTAGCTGATTGGGATTGTTATATACGTGGATACCTTACAATGATACCTCCACCAAAACGATACCCAACACAACAAAATAGGTTAACTGGTGATGGGACAGGAAAAAATTAAGGATTATTTTTTTAAGAGCACTTGGCCTTGGTATATTCTCAATGTATTTTGAATCCCTTAGATACCTCTAAAAACGTTTAATCATCGAAATGCCATCGAATTGATGTTTTGAAGAATCTAGTGTGCTTTTAAATTAGATCGGAAATCTTGCCAACAACTAAAACTAAATAAAAACAAAAAATTCAATTTTCCGAGTTCGTTTTTAATTTGTTAAAGATATACTATAGGCCATCGAGCAGCGATTAACAAGTTTTTGTCTGCTAATTGGCACTAATAGACTGTTGCTAAATTTAAAGGGACTTGGACAGCAGCTGGCGACCGGATTTTTTCACACCGGAGCCGAATTTTCATGATATTTAACAGGTTTTCTCGACAAACTGCCACTTTTTCAAGGAGTTCCGCTCAATGAGCCAAAGGTCTGTTCTTACATGACTTAGAATGCCTCCAGATGTGTCAATGTCCCTTTAAAATTTGAATTTAGGTTGTCTCAGCCTTATTTTTCCTCATCTTGCACTTTGCAAAATCCCAAGCCTTTCTATTCCGCAACCAAACTACCGTAATAGCTTCTGTAACGGCCCTCGGATTTTTGCAAAATTGCTAGAAACTACAATTTTTTTGTAAATCTAGAGATTATGAAAATTTTGCCTATTATAATCCGCTAATATTAGATCTAAATATATAAAATACATTTCTTAAGAAAATTTACGAAATTCATGTTTTGTGTGCCGAATGATACTGTTGGGTCTCTATATTTCCAGTGTCAGCATTTATATCTCAACTACCGTAACCATCGTGTGTCGCTCTGTATTTTTGTAGTAATACCGGGAGTGGGCACTGTAGACCACAGACTACAGACTACACCAAATGACGACAGCGTGTGATGCGAAGCGGTGCAGTGTGCAATTCACAATTTTCAATCATCTTTTTTGTTGATTCAATTTTTGGAAATAAGGGCGTATATAGGCGTACAACGGAACCAAGCAGACACACACGACGACAGGGGATAAACTAAAGCTGTTGATTTCGGTCAGTACGGCAGTGGAGAAGGCAATGCTGCTGGCGGTGGTGGTGGTACGGTAGCTGGGTCACGTTTTAGGAAGCGTGGAAAAGGTAGGAAGTTCAGAGCACCACCACCATCATCAGCCAAAAAGGGAGAACTGGAGCTGTAGGAGTTGAGCTAGGAGCTGGGAGCTATGATCTGGGAGCTACAAAAGCATGCCGCGACGAGTTTCATCGCGGTTGCGTCATGGTTTTTGTCTTCTTGGTCTTTCTGAGCGCCTGACTCCCAGCTCGCAGATAGGGTTTAGACCAAGAGCTGGGAGCTAAAAGCTAAAAAAACTAAGGGCTAAAACGCGTGTCACGCTTGCGTCGCGGCTCTAGCTTCTAGCTCCCAGCTCTCAGTTCCTAGCTCCTGGCTCCTAGCACGACTTTCACAAATTTCCCGGTGATTGTTATGGATAGAGAAATAGATATTTTGATAGAAAGTTTTCAATGATGGGCTTGAAATTTCGAAAAAATCTTGGCAACTTCGAAACCAATTTTTTGATTTTGATGCCAATTCCAATCCCAAAAATTATAATTTTCGTCATTCCAACGCCCAACATCGAAAACTCGAAAAACTAAAAAGTGACACACACCACAACAACGAAAACTGAAAATAGGCAGGGAAAACGGAAAAATTCACGCATAAAATTAGGGCATGTTAATTATGGTTTTCTGGTGGGTGCGGGGACAGAAAAAGAAAGATAAACTAAAAAGCAGAAAACGAAAAACGAAAAACACAACTGGGTGCACACTAATAGACACACACGAAATGAGGAGGGTGGGTGGTTGGGTGGAGTTACGGTAAGGCCGGGGCAGGTTTTAGGATTTGGGGTGTAATTTAGGTTGGAAATAGTTTTTTATGATCACTTTAGGTCGATTACGATAAGTAAAAGGTTTAAGTCAAAAATTTCTCGTTTTTTTCTTGGAAAATTGACTTTTCCAGTTCCATTTTCGTCGTTTTCTTCAGCTTTTTAGTGCTAAAAACACCCCAAAATCTGCGCTACCGTACCATTACCGTAACCAGCTATTTTTTTTTGCATAATTTGGGTGGGAAAATAAAGCGTGGCCACGAACACAACAACAATCAGTAGTGGCGGGGAGCAGGACCGGCATCTTCTCATTTTTTCACTTTTTCAATTCGATCAATTTCCATGGGGGACACTTATTCCGCGAAATAAGCCTGCAGGAAATTTGGGGTCTTTTTGAGTGTTTTAAAGGGATTGGGAAGGCTGGGGCGAAGGGGGGCGTGGCTTGGCTGGTGAGCTTCTGATGAGGCAGCGGATGGCCGGTCTACTCACCAGGTGCCGGCTCGGCTTCTCCTGAAAAATTAAAATACTAACCGTTTGAAAGTGTTATCATTGATGCAAATCGCTGAGTTTCTACTTAATAAGCGCTTCCCAAAGAATCTCTGCTAGCCTGCCCTCTCCCAATTCCTCAAAGAATCTCTGCTAGCCTGCCCTCTCCCAATTCCTCAAAGAATCTCTGCTAGCCTGCCCTCTCCCAATTCCTCAAAGAATCTCTGCTAGCCTGCCCTCTCCCAATTCCTCAAAGTATCTCTGCCGCCTGCCCTCTCCCAATTCCTCAAAGAATCTCTGCTAGCCTGCCCTCTCCCAATTCCTCAAAGAATCTCTGCTAGCCTGCCCTCTCCCAATTCCTCAAAGAATCTCTGCTAGCCTGCCCTCTCCCAATTCCTCAAAGAATCTCTGCTAGCCTGCCCTCTCCCAATTCCTCAAAGAATCTCTGCTAGCCTGCCCTCTCCCAATTCCTCAAAGAATCTCTGCTAGCCTGCCCTCTCCCAATTCCTCAAGGAATCTCTGCTAGCCTGCCCGCTCCAAATTCTCCCTTAACGCGCCCAATCTACCGTAACCCACCAGGTAGTGCACTTCTTGTTGTCGTGACGAGTCGTGTCATCCGTTTGCTGACCACCAGGGCTCCGTCTTCATCGGTGAAGCCCTCCTCGGCCGTCTCCTTCTTCTGGGTGGTGCCTGAAGAATGGCAATTGGCACTCGATACAAGCGAGCTCATAGAATTCATAAATTTTAAAGGGACCGGCAAGGCAGGAATCAACAGCGGAAAATACCAAATTTTCAGGAATTTCTTGTTTTGTAATTTCGGGAACCATTTAAACAATCTTTTCGCATGTTGCGAACCCCTTACAATCTTCTAAAAACTGGCTTAGGCTTAGCTTGTGTATAGTTTATGCTTAGTTAGGATTAAGCTAATGCCCTGTTCAATAAAAATCCTACCCACCTGATTCCGCATGGGCGTCACTGCCATTGCCGGTCACTGAAAAAATGGGATTAGCTTAAGTTCCGATTTTTGGTTGATTAATATCGCCATCTAATCCCTGTCTATCTATGATATTATGTGACTAATTTTCTATTTTTTCGTTAAGCGGTGCTCTCATTATTTTTGGCCGGCCGCCAGCAAATCGATATGGCAAGCCCGGGGGACCGGCCGGCTGGCCTCTTTTCGTAGCGCTTTAAACTGGCAAGGGGGGCAGGGGGATGAGTGTCCAGGGAAAGAACCGGAAAATTCGTTGGATACGCATTGTTTGGGCGCGATTTGGATACTTTCGTACTTATCGATGTGCATTGATGAGAGACTAGGGGTACAGCAAGCAGTAATACGATATATACGCATTAATGGGAGTTATAGGTACCTCAACGATACGCTCGCGCATTGATAGGAGTTGTCTGCGTATCAATATAAATGTGGCAATATAGTATATTAATGATAGACCCTGAAAACTCCGATATGCAAAGAGTATTGAGCGGAATTATTTTGTGAGATTTTTGTGGTCGCAGAGTAATTTTTCCGTCCTACACCTAGACACACAATACGTTACGACAGTGCACCATGTAACTAGGAGCGTAGCGGAATGAGGTTTAACAGACAGAAGACGCACACACGGCTGGCCAAAAAGATGAAAAAATTCCTGGGTTTTTGCCAAAAATTACAAAGCCATTTTCTACAAATTTGCATAATTCTAAAAGTACTTACTTCGTTAAAAATGTAAAGGTAACGACAGATTTAAAAATTTATAAAAGGCAAAAAATTGGTTCACTGTATCAATTTTGGCGAGAAAATTCCGGAAAATAACGCAGAAAAAGCGTTAAAAAAACTTCTACTGAATTTCTGGTATTCTAAAAATACGGTATTCGAGGCTAAAATGCGGTAATTAACCGACACACAGACATACCTACAAACAAACACCAAAAATCAAGCACAACACCCAACCGAGACTGTCCAACATTTGCCGATGGAGGCTTCGGATGTGATCCGGCGATAGTCCGACCATTCCCGGCGTCTCCGTCTCGTACACCGTCTTTGTCGTCGTCGTGTGTCGGCTCTGGTTGACCCGGATTTGAATGTCATGGCCAGGAGCTGCAGCTGCCAGTGCTCGAGCGACCGCATCCGCGACAGCCGGATCTGGGGGACAGACAGCTCCCGACTCCCGCAGCTCCTCCTCCAGTTGCCTCAATCGCTCGACGGCTTCGCGATGTCGGCTGGGGTTGTGCATCTTCAGCTCGGTGAAGAATAGGAGAAGCCGGCCAAGGATCGGCTCGGCTTTTGGGGAACCCGGGCCGGGACAAGGGCCCGGGATGGGGGCGTGGCCTAGCACATTTCCCCCGTTGTCCAGAGTATCGATCCGGATTGACCGGGCTGAGGCGGGGAATGGGATCTGGGCATCGTCAGCTGGGGTGGTGTTGTCGTCCGTAAGTTGTATCGGGTCGTCCTGGGTTGTAGACAGGATTTTTTGAGGCTCGGGTGGGTTAGTTTGGTGGGGCTTATCTGAAGGTATCACAACATTCACGTCATGCACACGGAATTCTCGGGATGAGGTGGAGGGGAGCAGATGTTCAGGATTCGGTAGATGATCAGTGTCATCGGAGCGTTGCGTAGTGTTCATAATTTACGTTAGTATGGCGCAGATAATTCTGAAGTCTTCTGGTTTCGTAAGAGATTGGGTTAGCCTGAACGGCTCCAGAACGTCGGGCTAAGCTTAATAAGCCCAGGTGAAGCTTCAGGAGCTGAGACGAAGCTTTGCAAGCTCAGGGGAAGCTTCAGAAATCCAGAAAAATTTCTGGAAGCCCAGAATTAGCGTCAGAATGGCGTCGTTTTGCCCTCCAGAATCCAGGATTCCACAGCAATCCGCAGTTCGTGTTTCCGTATGGTAAAGTATCGTCGCGTAGTGAAGGTAGTAGGGCCCGACTAGTCCGTTAGGAACCTATTGACACCACCACCTCACAGCCCACAACAAAGAAGACAACAGCTGCCGTCCCCGAGCGGGCAGTAGGTAGGTAGGTTTCCGGTTTTCCGGGAAGCTCAAAAATCCTAGGCAATGCTTAAGCCGAAGCTTAAGTCTAAGATTCCACGTTACAAAACGACGAAACGTTAAAATACAATTAGCATGCCTCACATCACACCACACCACAGTAGGACCACAATAAATTTCGTTGTCTACTCTGCGACCTTGAAAATTCCGCTCGACAACTCTTTGCATATTTATGGTGTCATTTATTATGGAGATGGACTCGGGGCGCAAAAATTCAAGAAGAAAAAAATCGTAATAAAAACAATTCAGGCGGGGGCGGGGCTTATGCAAATTAGGCAGAGGAGGCGGGGCTAGAGTGGTGGCAGTAAGTTGGGAGGGCGGGGAAACAAGCAGCGTATGGTGTCGTAGTGGCGGAGAGAGAGAGAGAGAGAGAGAGAGAGAGAGAGAGAGAGAGAGATAGAGAGTGAGAAAGATAGCGGCGGCGCGTGTCGCGTAGCGGTTAGACGGAGGCAGTGTGCATTTTTAAAGGGGCAGGGAAGTAACCGAGGCGAGTGCGGGTGGGTGACTAACAACCCCCAAAGAAATCGAACTATGGCTTTTTAAAGGGGTGGCGACAGGGTGGAGCGTCAATAGGCAACTGGCGTAGTCCTAAGTATGAAGCGGAAACGGGGGAAAAAGCGGAGGCTATAATTAGTGGGCGTGGCTACCTTGCAGCGAGGCCGGCTCGTCTCCGGAGCTCTGATCGCCATCTGAAAAGGGTAAGGGTGCGTGGTAGGTCGGAGAGAATGCCGAACGACTTCGACAAGTTCGGGAGGGGCTTTGGGATTTTATCGTTGCTGGTTTCGGGTTCGACTTTAGTAGAAGGTTTTAGAGTATCATCTACTTCTTGGAGTGTCTGCATCTCGTGTATGCTCTTTGGCTCTGAACTTCTTAAAGTCGTTCTGCTAAGCATATAACTCCAGTTATCCTCCAATCCCTCTAATTCAAGAAGTTCAACAACCATCAGCCGCAGATAGCCTCGCTAAACTTCTTACTGAAGTTGCCCAAAATTGTGCTTGTACTCTTCAGCCTTGCTCACCATCCAGCGGCTCCTCCTCCTCGTCGATCCGCTCCTCGCGGGTGTACACCTCGGCGCTCTCGGTGAACGCCTCGCCCGGCTCGCCGGCGTGTAGCTCTTCCCATTTTTGGCTGAAAATGGCGGATAAGCTCGGCGAGTTCAGGAGCAGATTCTAGTAGATGTTCTCCTTACCGTTCTTCCTCGGTCAGCTCGACGATCTTGTCCTCGCGCTTCTCCGCCACAGCGACGTCATCCTCATACGTCGTCGTGATGGTCCGCTCCTCAACAACTGGGCCATCATCGGTGTCATGGACGTGGCGCTCAGTTCGGACAACGGTGCGCACCTCGGAGACCGGGATCTGAAAGTAGATGATCAGTGTGGACTTGAATTTGGTGGTTCCGAAAAAAATTATTACTAATTGTTAATTTCCATTACTTCAATATTGAACGTCTAGAAGACGCGCCGTTTCCTAAGCCTTCGAATAGTATAAAAATTATCCCAACCCGACTTTCCTACTCCGAGATATAGTCAAAAACGTTCAAAAAAAATCGCCCATACCTCTTGCTCATGCTCTTCCTCCTCCTTGATCGGGCTGCGCTTGCGCTCCTCGGCGACCTCGGCGTGCACCGGCACGTCTTGGACTTGAGAATGAGCAACAACGGGAGCGACAAGCCTTTCCTCGTGTACTTCATGGCGTTCATACTTCTCCTTCCTCGGGGAGGGCACCTCCACCTTTTGGTAGATGTCCGATCTCGAGTTTGCGGGGCTAGCTGCAGAGTATGTGGACAGATCTTCCGGTTCTCCGTGAGCAATACCACGCGGGATATCGTCACGTCCAATCTGCCGTAATGCTTGATCAAGAGCCTCCGGGTTGGCCTCCTCCTTCTTCATGTGGATCCAGATCTTGAGGGTTGAGGGCAACTCCCGGCCTGGGTAGTTCTGCTTGATATGCTGGATATCGCGGTGGGGGATGTCCAATACACGGCCAAGTCGTTGCCAATCGCCGCCGACCTGCTTGAGGAGGTTGGGGTGGACCCAGTCGGGCAGCTCGCGGTCTACGGCTCCCGGGTACTTCCGGTCGAAGGGGGTCTCAGCCTTTCGGGGCTGGGCGGTGGGCTCCTCGCCGGTGTACTCGGGCAGCGAGATCGACAGGGTGCAGATGGGCTGTTGGGTTGGCAGATTCTCGGCGCGGACCTGAACAAGTTGGGGTTGATGCTTATTTTTTTACACTCGCCAAAATTCATAGCGACAAAATTTTCTCAGGATACAATTTTTGAACTTGTTGGAGTTGAGGCCTGTTTTGAAAAAGTCAAAATTACCTTAGGCTCCTTCATAAACGCGATTCTGCCCTCGGTACTTGCTTCCGCGTCGTCCTTATTTCGCGTCTAAATCAGTCCATTTAAAGCATGGTCATCTACCGTACCTTGACCATGAAGGCGAGGCGGTTCTCCTGGAAGGGGAGGAAGTAGAGGGAGAGTTGTTCTCCGCTCTTCGCCACCGGGAGCAGGTTGCCGGCAAATTCGAGGAAGTGGTGTTTTCCCTTGAGCACCTCGACGTCGCGCGACTTGGCGATCAGCTTGAAGTGTTCCTGCTTCTCGAGCGTCTTGTCCTCCTTGTCGTCGGTCATGCAGAAGACGCTGGAAAATTGGAGTATTATGAGAGAGAGAGCGAGATTGAGAGAGAGAGAGTGAGAGAAATCCGGCTGAACATCTTCAACTCACCGTAGTTGCCCCTCAACTGGGAATGTTCTCCTCGCGAACACGGCGAACTTGGCCATGTACGGAATCGCGATGGCCTCGTTGTACACCTCCTGTGCCATCCTGGCCGCATCCCTGGGCGTCTGACAGTCCATCAGCCAGAACCTCGCCGAGACGGTGGTCGTGAAGGACACCTCATCTCCGGTGAAGGTCAGCTGCGTCGTGCCGGTGATGTCCTCCCACTGGGCGGGCGCCGAACCACCGGTGATCGAGCACAACAGCCGCAGCGTGGGCGGTTCTTGGCCCGGTTGGCTGGAGTATTGGGTCAGCATTCCCTGAAATGGTTTGGATATAAAGACGACAACTTCGAGGAGGGCGGCCGAAAGCCTGAGTGAACATCGAGAAAAATTTTGTAAATACGTCTATTTTCTCGGGCCCTACAACTCCAAGGAGGTCACCTGGGGCTACTGACTGACCTTGTTGTTGCTGTGCGGCAGCGGGATGCAGAGGGTGATGGGCTTGTGGAACTTTCTGCGCCTCGGCTCGACGGTGACGATGGGCGAGACGGCGACGCGGTTGCCGTGGAGTCGGGTGACAATCTCCTGCGGGACGGGCTGGGCCTGGAAGGATGGGTTGGTGTTGCACAACGAGTTCAGTCAGTTCAGATAGGACATGAAAACTTTCAGGGCTATCAGTAAATTCTCAGACCGTTCATAGATCAACTACGACAAGTTTAACAAGTTTAAAAAAGAAGAACAGTGCGACAGCTCAAAATTTGTCTGAACTTGTCCAAAATGTCGTAGATAGACTTTGCCTAGCCTGCTGCTTTCAAGAACCATTTTACTGCTTGAACATGATCGCCCATCCTTACCTGTAGCGAAACCTTGATCGTCTTGGTCAACGACCCATCCGGGAAGATGGCCTGCACCCTCGGGACGACCGTCGACATGATGACACCTCCCTCAGGCCCGACGCAATGCACCTCTTGACGAACCCTCGTCACGACGGCGAAGTACATCGGGAAATCGTTGGTCAAGATCCGCGTAATTCTCGGCGTGTTCAGATCATCAAGTGCTGATAGCTCCTCAGCGGCAAAAGACTCGTTGAGAACTTCTTGGACAGCATCTTCTGTCGCTTCCAGCTGGTGCTCCTTCCAGTGTTGACCATCGTCGGAGCGGAGGATGACAATCTCGCGCTCCCGCTCTCGTAGCGATGCAAAGTGAGGGACTTCGAGGATGACCGGGCCGAGGAACTTCGCGCCGGCGGGGGCCATCTCCAGGATCCGGCTGGCCAGCTCTTCGCCCTCGCTCAATGGTGGCGGGTGGGCGAGTTTGTCCTGAAAATTCGGAAGGTTGTAGATGAACTTTGTCGGGGGATATTTATGGTATTTTCCTAGTCCTAGCAGTGCTGAACTTGTCGAAAACGCGGCCTATGTCTGCGTCGCCGTTTTTGTGAATTGTTGTCCTAGATTTCGACTGATACTGGACTTGTTCAAAACATCGGCTAATTTGAGCTTGCCGAAAACATTGGACGGGTCGTTTCCGGTCTATTGTTTGCGCTAACAAGGATACCTCCCCAGCTCGAAGTTCAGCTTCGATTAACTTGTAAGCTCTTAACCTATTGGCCCGGAAAATTGGGGGACATTGTAAATGAACTCTAGCTTAACATTGCGTCCACGTTGTGGCTTAGTAAGCTTGGCTTCGGAGTACTGGACTTGTCGAAGATGTGAAAAACGTAACAAAAATGGCGTCAATGTTTTGGAACTTTTTTTACACTATTCTCTAGCCGTTTTTTTCTGAACTTGCCGAAAACGTTGTTGCCGCACCCCGTTTCAGGACTCTATCCCTATTTTCGAGATTTTTTAGGTTGATAACGCTTATTCCCCTGTCTTGTCATCCCGGCCATGTTCGACAATTTCCGCGAGATGGATGGGTGCTCAAAAATGGGGTCAGAAACGCCGAGGCGCAACATCCCCCATGTCATTCGATATTTATGGAGCTATTCGGGCCAGAAAACGAGTGCCGTTGCGGGGGAAAGACTTTCGGAAGCTTTGTAGTTACTACCGCTAGCTTTTAGGCAAAAAGCAAAAAGTTTTCGTCGGCGGGGTTCGAACCCGGGTTGCTTTCCTGGTGGGCTAGAGCTTTACCAGTTCGCCACGAGCTCAAATTTTGCTAATTCTCGAATTTTGCGCGTGGACTATTTTCTGGGGGTTAGAGTTTAACAAAAATCGGCCCGGATCTGAAATTTCACGACTTGGGCTTTTGGCCAAAAAGCAAAAAGCTTCCGGCGGGGGAGATCGAACCCGGACCGTTTTCCCCAGGAGCTCAATTTTTGCGATTTTTCTAGTTATAGCCAAAAAGCGAAGAATCTCCTCGGCGGGAATCGATCCCGGGCCGTTTTCCTGGAAAACTAGGGCTGTACCAATCGGCCAGGAGCTCGGAATGGACCAAAAATTTTTATTTAATGGTATAAAACTAATATAATAAATTAATTTATTACCTTTCTCAAGTATCGGCAAGTGACTCGAATCGGTTGGCCGGCCTTCCGGGGCGGAACGATAAGCCGCACGCCTGAGTGGCGGCACCCGCGCATCGCCCCTCCGCGCGCATCAACCACGAACGAGATCAGGAAGCTGAAAATATATATTAATCCACATAAAAATTTATTTTAAAAATACGGTGGATAGACCCACAACGGATTTACACGCGAGGAAAATTTTGCTAGGGGAAATTTTGTGCTCACTTTAAAGGGACGGGCAAGGCAAAGTTATGGGGGTTTAGCTGGGGCTTTTCTATTGATTTTTTAGCGCCTTGATTTTTAGCGCCTTGAAGCCGCTTTTTCATTGCGTAATCGATTATGCCCCATTCTGGCTAATCACTTGAATAAAAAATCCATAATTTTGCCTTGCCGGCCCCTTTAAAGGGACAGATAACTGAAATACGATAGGGTAAGGTACAACTAATAGATAACATTTTAAGGGAAAGGAAATGCCAGTAACACAAACCTATTTTAGCCTAATAATTTGCTTTGGTTTCTCGATTTTTTTTGGCAGCCACTCACTTCTTTTGCAGGACCATATTTTTCGATTATTTTTAATTTCTCAGTCGTTCGTAGTATTCTATTGGAAGATCCAGGGATTTTAAAGGGGGTAGAAAAATATTCCGAATAGCTCCGATGATATCCTCTGCCCGCTCGTAAGGAGTAGCGGAATGGAATATACGGGCCTTGGAATGCGTAATTTAGCGGTTTCTCCCGGATTTTCAAAATTCCGAAACGCTCGTAGTTCCACTCGCTCGTAAAGTGTACTGGAACGGAATTTGGCGCTTTTTTAGTTCGTAGTTGTTTCTAATGAAATGCGAATGGAATAAATAGTAGCTAGTAGTATAAAATTCAAAATATCTCTCGGATACTGTAGACAGGAATTAAGTTCGTTTTCAGGAAATTCTACAAATTCCAAAGGCTAGAAAATTCGCCCTTCGGATGCTGCCAGCTCTTTCGTTCGTCTAATGGGTCGTAGAAATGGGGGGGGGGGGAGAGACGCAGAGACGCAGAGACGCAGACAAACAGAATATATGTGTGCCTGGGGTCAATTAGAGGGGCAGCTCCTTCTCATGCTCCTCGGGGGGGAGGGGTGTGAATGGGGGAATGGATGTCCGCGCTCGATCTCCGCCCCAAAAATTGGGCATCGCTCTCGTTCTTTTTCTCTTCATCTCTCTGTCTCTCTCGCTATCTCTCGCTCTCTCTGTCTCTCTCTCTCTCATCCCCCTCTCTATCCCCCTCTCTCCCTCACTCTCCCTCACTCTCTCTCGCTCTCCAAAATAATCGTTTCCCCCCGCTTCCAGAAATTGTCGCCCCTCCCAGATCCCTCTCGGATCTCAGCGTTTACATCTGGATTGTAAACCCGTGCCTAGAGGCCCAAGGGCCCAAGGAGAGGGCCCACATGTTGCACCCCGGTCTTGAGCCCCAACCAAGAAATCTGATCGCTCGTTTAGCCGCTGGCTTGACATCTTTCTGGAGTGGCAGGTGTGTGTGTGTGTGTTCGCTTGACGGGCGTACGTACAGAGTTGCGACGCGGAACTGGGGCTTGATTTTAAAGGACCATTGAAGGCAAAATTCGTTGATTTTTAGGGACCGGCCAGCTTTGGTGGGTTTTAAAGGACCATTGAAGGCTGAACCCTGGGGCTCTAAGGATCGCGAAGATCTTCTTTGTCCTTTAAAGGGCCATTGAAGGCGGAATCCAGGGGTCTTCCTAGGTTGTGAGGTCTTCTGACTCTTTGAAAGGACCATTGAAGGCTGAATCCATGGGTTTTAGGCGGCCAGAAACGTACTATGGATTTTAAAGGATCTTAAAAGTGTCAATTCACAAATTTCCCGACCCGGTGTGATGCTCACGATACGACAAATGGGACGTGTGCGCCGGGTATTTAGCCCGAGGGCACGAGTTGTGGCGAGATATAGATATCGGGCTCAAGGTCGTTCTCTCTTGCTCTCTCTCTTTCTCTCTCTCTCTCCCCCTCCCTCTCTCGCGCTCCAATCCCATGTTCAACTCAGGCGGAATAAAGGGGGCCTTGGTCGGGTAGATGGAGCAAATTTTGGCGGTCTAGGCTCAGATTTTTAGCGGACCGGCAAGATATGCAAATTATACCGCCATTTTGTGCCCCATCCACCGTACCTTAGGAAATGGTCTCAAAATAACGATACACCACAACACTGGGAAATTTTTGTACGACAGACTACACCTCCGAACGCTCACCTCTTGTAGCACAGTTTGCTAGAAAATGGATGGATTATGGGTGGGATATAGAGGAATTTTTTAACGTTACTCTGACCCGAGTGGGGTTTGATTTTAAAGGAGCATTGAAGCGAGAAAAAGAGCTTTTTAGAATCCAGAAAATCAGGGGAGAATTTCAATTCAACGCTCCTTTAAAAGCCAAAGTAGCCGGGTTGTCCTTAGTGAGCCACTTACTTGGGTTGCGTAAGCGGTTGCGTGAGCGGCGCATTGTCGGCCGACACATCCATGAAGCCGCGGTCGTGGGCGGCAAGGGTGACCGGTTGAGACTGAAAATATCGGATTTTAGGGGGAATATACGGTGGAAAAATCGAAAGCCATGCGCTAGCCTTGATTTTAAAATGTTTGCGTTATCCAGTGCATTTTTTAATTTTTCTTGGTTTATTGGGCTTAGCAAAAAATAGATTCTGATGGTGAGGCCGGGTGTCATTAGTGCGTGGACCTTCCTAGAGCTATGAGAGGCGAGCTGCGGGCTATGCTATGGCTGCTGTGTGTGTGGGTGACAGTCATTAAGGCTTTAAAAGAAGCATGACAGTTCTCCCTCTCTCTCTCGCTCTCTCGCACTTGCTCACCTCTCTCTTCTCTCTCTTTCGCGCTCTCTCTCTATCTCTCCCACTATCTCTCTCTCTCTCTCTCTCTCTCTCTCTCTCTCTCTCGCTCACTCACTTTCTATCTTTCGCTCGCTCTCACACTCATTCTTTCGCTCTTTCTCGCGCTCCCTCGCTCTCTCCACACTCTCTCCCTCTCTCCCTCGCGCTCATTTGTCCTGTCACACTCCCTTTAAAGACCCAGCAAAAACCCCAGAATTTCACCAACCTGTGCTGATCGAATCAGGTGCTCCAACTCGTTGCTGTCGTTGAAGGCTACAGCGTGTGCAGATGGGTGGGATGCCTGTGATATTTGTGAGATGTGGCTATCCCTCGATGCCTCCGACGGCTTCCACTGCTTCTGCATCGTGGGCGTCGTCTCGAGCTCGGCCGAGCGATTGAGCAGCACCTACAATGGCAATATTGCTAGCGATGTTTTACAATGCTAGTGCTAAATCCTTAAAAAATTTGCCAAAGCCTATGAGCACCAGTTCGGGTAAAATTCTTCCACCAGGAGAAAATTTGACAAATTGGCCACATGTGGGGGCCAGGGTCTTTGAGGTAAAGCTAAAGTCCCGTAATGTAGCATAGCATGCTGAGCTACGTAACGCATCCGATCTTACTGTACTAGCGTATCATATTGTACTCTAACGTAGCATACGGAAGGTGTCCTAGCGTATTAATGCGTAAATTACCGCGACCTTCAGGTATCTTCAGGCACGGAAGCTTTGCGTATTGGCGTACTTTTCCATCTGTGGGAAAGTTAACTTATTAAGGCGCAATCTAACGTTGCGTAGCTAAATGTACCGTCACGTTGCGTAGCGTAGCGAAAATCAGTGTCTAGCGCAAAAAAAATGTATTTCGGAAAGGACGCATAGGCATGAAAGAGGGGCCGTACATTCCTTATCACTCTATGACCTAACCCTTCGGATTACTCAACGTTTCTCTCTCTCACTCTCTCTCTCTCTCGCGCTCTCTCTCCCTCTTGCGTACCTGATCCGGTTGTTCTCCAGTGTGAATCAAGTGTACACCAGTAGAATCCTCCAACGCGACGGCAAACCGATCAGAGAAATCCTTGGCATGGGCCTGCTGTGCGGCGTGGTGGTCATCTACTTCTTCCTCGGATTCCGAGAACATTGTCTCGTTCATCGCCTCCGGATTCTGGGGTCTGTAGCGCTCCTCCGTGACGGTGGTCGTCTCCGTGATGACGGTCGTCTCGGTGACGGTCTTGAGGGTTTCGACGACGGAGACATAGCCTAAAAATGGGGATGGTGAACTCGTTGATGACTTCGGAAATCTATTTAATCCCTCAGCTACCGTAGGTACCCGAACTCCTTGAAAAAGTCGCCCAAAACCTCACCAAGTCGTTGCGCGATCGACAGCGGTGTCTGTCCGTTGGCCGTCTGCGCGTTTGGTGATGCTCCATGGTCCAACAAATATCGCACACAAGCATTGTGCCCTTGTTGAGCTGCTTGATGAAGTGGGGTGTATCCGGCTCGTGTCGTGACATCAACAACGGCGCCATGTTCCACCAGCCAGCGCACCATGTTCATCTGCCCAAAGTGGCAGGCGACGTGGAGAGGGGTGTAGCCGGCGTTCGTCTGCGCGTTCACGTCGGCGCCGTTCTGGAAAATGTCAGAGTTTTAAGGGTCTTTGCTGTTATTTTAGTTTAATCTGCTAAAATGTTATCTCTTTCAATCATGTAGTGTAATTTAAAAAGTTAAAAAAAGCCAAAATAACATTTTTAAAATGCTATTTTCGACATGTTTACAATTTTTTAGCCCTTTTGAACCGGCTAAAATTTTGAACGTTCACTATCATTCTTTTTGTCGAATCGATTTTTACAAAACCTCGCTTTGTCGACATTTCATTTTGCCTAAAACACAGTTTGGCTACATTTTACCTTCCGACATTTTGTTTTGTCGAAATAGACTTTTCGAATTGTTTTGTCGAAGACCTTTTTGCAAAAATTTTATTTTTTCGAGATAGCATTGTGTCGAAATTTTGATCATTTCAAATCTGCCGAAAATCGACATTTCCCTGTGTTCAAAAAATTCGCAAAAATGACATTTCGAACACGTGAAATTTCGTCAAAAGCAAGTCGACAAAACCAGTTTTGACACTCTAATTTTCGACAAAATGAAATCCCGGCAAAATCAGCCTTCAAATTCCAATTTTTGACAACGTTAAAGTGACCCAATCAAGCCGTAGGTAGACGTGGCTAGAAGCCAACCGGAAACGGTAGGCAAATTTCTAGAAAAATTCTCACCTGGAACAATATCTCCGCAACCGGTACGCGATCTTCCTGTGCGCACAGATGCATGGCGGTGAGGCCGTTGTTGGCCTTGGCGGCGACCTGGGCCCCATTCTCAATGAGTAGGGCGGCCATGTCGCGGAACCCTTCCTGGGCGGAGAGATGAAGCGGCGTGAAGCCGGCTCGAGACACGGCATTCGGGTCTGCCTTATAGTGGAGCAGCGTCCCGGCAATCTCCATTTGGTTCTTCTTGGCGGCAATGTGTAGTGGGGTGTAGCCGTTCTTTGCCGCGGCCGTGGCGGAGGCGCCATGTTCAAGGAGGAGCAGCGCCACCTTGTCGTTGTTGTAGTGGGCGGCCACGTGGAGTGGGGTCACCTGAACGTTAGAATTTGTACAATTAGCATTTCTTTTGTGTCTATCTCTGCACTTCTAGAAAAAATCGTCCTACCCCCCCCCCCCCATAATGCCGAAGATCCCGTAAAATTACCTGGTTCTTGCCCTCGATATCGACAGGGGTGCCTCGCTCCAACAGCAGCTTTGCCACCTTGTCGTTGCCGTACTTGCTGGCCAAGTGCAGCGGGGTGAAGCCCTTCTTGGTCAACAGCTTCGGGTTGGCCTGGTGGTCGATCCTCTTGGCCCTCCTTGGCGGCGATGTGCAGTGGGGTGTATTGATCCCGGGTGGCGGCATCTGGGTTCGCGCCGGCTTGGAGTAGCAGAACAACAATGTCGGTGTTGCCGAGCCGGGAGGCGATGTGGAGAGGTGTTTGGAGTTCACGGGCTTGGGCGTCGACCTGGGGAGGATGAGCATGAGAGTATGAGAAAGTTCTGATACCTTGGCGCCATGGCGGAGCAGTACACGGACGATGTCGGTCTGGTTGGCACGGGCGGCGAGGTGGAGTGGAGTCTCACCTCGCACCGTGGCAACGTCAGGGTTGGCGCCCTGCAAAGGAGGGGTTAGAGAGGGAGAGAGAGCGAGAGAGAGAGGGAGGGAGAGCGAGCGAGAGAGAGAGAGAGAGAGAGAGAGAGAAAGAGAGAGACTGATTCCGAACCTGCTGTAACAAGTAGATGACGATGTTGATGGCGCCCATGAAGGCGGCGACGTGCAGGGGAGAGAGTCCGGATTCTGTCTGCGCCTCGATGGAAGCCTGGTACCGCAGTAGCAGCTCAACGACCTGGAAGAGTAACGCGATTAGTTATAGGTAAAGTGAACAGCTACTGCTTAGCTACGATTTTCGACCTTGTACGGCTCGAACTTGCGGTAATTAAGGCGTACTTGTCCAACTAGTACTAATTTAGGTAGTACTGCTCGAACTTGGGCGGTTTTAGGATGTCCCGCTTCGAACTGTCCTGTTTTAAGCCGTACTCGCTCAACTTGTAGCTGATTTACGTTGTACTGCTCGAACTAGTGCTAATTTCGGCCATACTTTTCGCGCAGGGGCTAATTTAGGCCGTACTGCTCGAACATCTTCCAAAATTACCCACCTTGATCCTGTTCTTCTTGCACGCAATGTGGAGGGGCGTGAAGCCGTTCAGGGCGCGGGCGTTGGGGTCGGCGCTGCGGTCGAGGAGGAGCTTGGCTACGCGGACATGGCCACAGTGAGCAGCGACGTGAAGTGGGGTCAGATAGTCGACCGTCACATCATCGACGGGGGCACGGTGGTAGAGGAGGATACGAGCAGAGTCGACATGGTCTCCTTGGGCGGCCATGTGGAGTGGGGCCAGTCCGTTCTGAAAGTGTGGGGGTTTAAAGGGGCTGGAAAGGCACGGCTTTGAGAGCGAGATAGTGGGAGAGATAGATAGAGCGAGAGCGAGCGAGAGAGAGAGAGAGAGAGAGAGAGAGAGAGAGAGACAGAGGGATAAAGAGGGAAAAAGCTCCAGTTAACACGCACCTTAGTTTTTGCCGAAATCGGTGCTCCTTTCTCCATGAGAAGATCAACAACAGGATCGTGACCGGATCTGGCGGCACAGTGGAGGGGTGTCAGCAGATCTCGGGTACGGCTGTCTAAAACTCTTGTTGATAAATGGTTTCTCATCCTTTGATAGATCAACTACGCGTTGCGGAGCGTTGCTGAACTCCGCGAAGTCAGCGCAACGCGTCTGCTACGCGTTCACTTGGTTTTTAGAAGAAACCTACCGATGATGGCTCCGTGCTTGAGGAGTAGGGTGACCATGTTGACGCGTCCCCACTTCGTGGCCACGTGGAGGGGGCTGGAATTTGGGCATTAATGGGAGTTTGAGCGTATTGAGACGTAATTGTACTCCTTGAACTCGTTTTTCTCCGTTTGATCAACCGATAGAACCCGAAGTTTTTAGGAAATACTCGTCGAACTCCGCGCAAAACCTAGGGGTGTACTGCTACAGCCGGCCTAATTTTTGATATGCTGCTTGAACTTATGCGGGTTTTTGAAGTGTCTCGCGGAGCTCTACGGGTCTACAACGCGCTTCTGCAACTCGTGATTTTGCGGGGACTGCTTGTACGTCCAAAGCTCGAGCTCGTGCTCCTATGAAGCCAAACTTTGAGCTCATACTCGTTGCAGGATCTACTGCTTGAGCTGGCGGCCATTTTGAGTAGCATTTCACCAAATTCTGCTCCCAAGGGCTGAACTGCTCGAGATCGTTTTATTTTGTTGCCAAAGCTCCTGTTTTTCTAATAACACTCATTTTTTAGCTCCTCTACCCCCAAGTAGAGCTTTCCAATCCTCACTCGTGCCTTAGGACCCATCTTACGGCCCAAATCGATGCCCTATAGTGCCCCTCCCCCCGCTAGGGGCCCATTTGAATTCTAAACGGCGGCGACTCGCGACGGCGACTCTAGCTTCTTACATCCCGTTTGATTGGACTTTTGAGGCGGATCCCCTTTTTGAGTCCCTTTGGGCGCCCTTGGCCCCTTTTGGGCCCCACTTCCAGCAGCGGGCCCTAGCGTCTGTGGGGGCCTAGTGCAAGCTGGAGGGCCCAGATGGGGTGAAGATAAGGCAATTATAGCCCCTGGTGTCAATAGGATTGCATGGATTCTGAATGGAAAGGCCAGATTTGAGGGGAATTCGATTAGTTAGACCATTTGGGGCCCAGAAATTTCGAGAAAATTCGCCTTATGCTCATAAAAATGCGAGTAAAAAATAAGCGCAAAATCCATGATTTATGCAAACTTTAAGCTTGTTTAACGCGGCTAAAAATGTCGAATTTTAAGAATAGAAAAATGCGAAAAACCGAAATTAAATTATTTTAATTTTTGAAAATTTTCTATTTGTTTGCAGCTCTTTTCGAGCAATTTAACGTATTCAACGAGTTCAAGGAGTTTTCACGACTTTGAACTATCTATTAAACTTCGCGGTGCTTAGTAGATGCTCACTGTCCCGCTTCAAGACCCGCAGATGCTCTTGCTCACCTGATGTTATGCCTGGCCTGGTAGTTGGGGTTGGCGCCCTTCTCGATGAGGAGCTGGGCCACCTCCTCGTTGCCGTAGTGGGCGGCAATGTGGAGGGGGGTGAAGCCGGATTTTGAGGTCACGTCGGCGTTCGTTTCGTTCTGAAAAACGTCAAGTTCAAGGGGTTCAAGGCAGCGAAAGGAAAAAGCTGCCCAAAAAACGCAAGAAAATCGACAAACCTGGAGCAACAGGGTGGCCGCCTTGGTGTCGTTCTTCTTGGCGGCGATGTGGAGGGCTGGTAGTCGGACCTTGCCGCTCTTCTCGTTCTCCAGGAGGATCGCGACGACCTTGTCATGACCCTGCTGCAGGGCGACGGCCAGTGGAGTGAAACCGTCCTGAAATCGTTGGTGTTACGGTATTTTGAATCATTTTCACAATTTTCTATAGTTCTTAGCTTCTTAAAAGGCCGTTTGCGAGAGACCCGAACAAGGCTTGGCACAGTTTTTTTCGACCTCCATTTTTTGATGCCATCTGATAGAGCGTGGTCGAATTAGAGGAATCGCACCAATTTGGGATTTTTAAATTAGCATTTTCCTGGTTAAACAAGGCGTTAAAGTTGCCAACGTCCAAAATTTATCTCGGCGTCTACTTGACAGAATTGGCTGAAACTTTGTGACTAGGCCTAATTTGGGATGGGGATCATTTTTCTAATACATCGAAGCACAAATGAGCAGAACTAGTTAAATTGCATACCCAAAACAGTTTTTGCCGAATTTCAAATTAACGGCGAGTCGGCCGCAAGCTGGAATTAGGCTAAAAAGATGCGCACAATTTTTCTGCATCGATTGATGTATTATATAGGTGGCGGCCAGGTCGCCGTTTTCTCACAGCGAGCTTTTTATAGCTGAAAAATGGTCAGAAAATCTGACTAAAATCAAAAATTTTGTGATTTTCTATGTTTTGACCCACGGGATCATATTTGCTGATCACGCCAAGCTAAACGCAAAAATTAGCAAACAGAAATTCGACATTTGAAGGGGTGCTTGTTTTGGGCGGGAATCGAACCCGGACCCTCCGCCTGGGAGCCCTGTGGCGCAGTGAGTAGAGCGTCGGCGTGCCAATCCAGAGCCGCCGCCAGTTCAATCCCAGCTCCCTCTCAGAAGCCGAATTTCTTTTGCTCTTTTGCAATCGACTTGGCATGCTTTCTGATGCGTTTTGACTACTCCGATATGTAAATACCACAATATTTTCCATTTTAGTCAGATTTTCTGACCATTTTTCAGCTATAAAAAGCTCGCTGTGAGAAAACGGCGACCTGGCCGCCACCTAAATAATACATCAATCGATGCAGAAAAATTTTGCGCATCTTTTTAGCCTTGGCCGACTCGCCGTTAATTTGAAATTCGGCAAAAACTGTTTTGGGTATGCAATTTAACTAGGTTCTGCTCATTTTCGTGCTTCGCGATGTATTAGAAAAATGATCCCCATCCCAAATTAGGCCTAGTCACAAAGTTTCAGCCAATTCTGTCAAGTAGACGCCGAGATAAATTTTGGACGTTGGCAACTTTAACGCCTTGTTTAACCAGGAAAATGCTAATTTAAAAATCCCAAATTGGTGCGATTCCTCTAATTCGACCACGCTCTATCAGATGGCATCAAAAAATGGAGGTCGAAAAAAACTGTGCCAAGCTATAATGGGAACTGTTCGAGTGACTCGCGGACGGCCTTTTAAACCCTTTAAACGGGCCGGCAAGACAAGGTTTTGAAGCTGTTTAAGCCGTTCAAGCCGTTCACGCCGGTTTTTTGCAATCAATTTAATTCCGTGATTTTCCACTTTCTTCCTATCGACAAATTCCGTCCCCCTACCCGTCCTAGGAAGTGCTTTTTAGGGCCACTAGCCCTGACCCTGGCCCTGGGCCCTTGGGGGCTTTGACTGGGGAAGCCGCTGCTGCCGCCGGGTCCCAACGAAAAATGGCCCAAACCCCCGGGAAGACGCCGAGAGGGCCCACGACCAAATCCCTGGCGGCCGCTTTTAGGGCCCCCGGCTTGAAGCCAGCCAGCCTTGGGATATACATCGTCGTCCTCGAGCTGTAGTCCCCCCCCCCTCGGCTTCCAAGGAGAATTCCCTGGAGAATCTACACACCGCCTTGGTGGATGCAGAATGTCGAAAAGCGCAGCAAATTGGAGGCGGTGTTTAGCCCTGTCGAGTTGAAAAATTAGCATTTAGAAGCCGAAAATCGAAAAATTACTATTTTACAGGGTTTGGCAAGTCGGAAATCCATCGATTTTTGGCATAATTGTCTTTATTTAGCCCGTGGAAAGCTCAAAGTGGGTTTGTCTAGACCTAGGCAAGCTTGAAATTTGCCTTCCGAGCCCCTTTAGAACGATAAGATCAAAAAACAATTATTTTAAAGGGTTTGGCGAGGGTGAACCCATCAAATATTCGACCAATTTAAGGTAATCTACCCCTTTAAAACTCATGCACATTTGTCTAGGCCTAGTCCGGGTCGGAATCTGACTTCTGAGTCCCTTTAAATCCGGAAAAAACCCTGAAAAAAATCATCAAAACCCACTTCCGTAGACAGGGCCTGGTTGGCGCCGTGGCCGAGTAGGTAGCGGACCACCTGAAAAAACGGGGATGATCAATAGATACAGCTAGAGGTCAATTATCTTTAAAAAATTCCAAAAACTCACATCTTCGTGGTTCTCCTGGGCGGCCATGTAGAGCGGGGTGAAGCCGTTCAGGCTCTGCACGTTGACGTTGGCCCCATTCTCGACGAGGATCGTCACGATCAGGGATTGGCCGGCCAGGGAGGCTATGTGGAGTGCGGTGTTGCCTTTCTGGAATACGAAAAAATACATAGGAGCTAGGAGCTAAATCTGGGAGCTAAAACTTGAAGCCTGAGCTTAGGCTTAAGCTTAGACTTACGCCTAGGCAGAGGCCTAAGCCGGGTTTCGAGAGCCGTTCGAAAAACGTACCCTTGTGGCGGCATCAACCGTGGCCTTCCGCTTCAACAGCTCCCTGACGACTTCTTGGTGTCCTTCCTTGCTGGCCAAGTGGAGCGCGTTCAGCCCGTTGGTGTTGCACGTGTCGATGTCGGTGCCGGCGCGGAGCAGCTCGAGGACTTTCTCCAGGTTTCCGGCACGGGCTGCTCGCAGGAATGCGGCTGAGCCTTCGTTCTAGAAAAAAATTGCATTAAACTCCTGGAGTCCTACGGTAGTTTTGCCATTTTTTTAGGGCGCGCGTGCCAGGACGACGTCGTGGGGTCGGATTTCAAGTAGTTCACTTGAGGGAGAGAGAGAGAGAGAGAGAGAGCGATAGAGATGAGAGGTGAGAGAAGCAGAGCGACTTGGCTATCAATGTCCGTCTCTCTCTCTCTCGCTCTCTCTCCCTCTTTCTCTGTTTGTGCGTGTTGTCTGTTTGTCAGTGCGTTTCGGGGATTCCAGCACCATACCACCGGGGCAAACAGAAGCCCCAGCCCCATCTCAGATGATAGCCGAGAAGATGAGGAGGACCCCCGGGTGGCTGGAACTCCCCTCCCCCTGGTAATACGATCCCTTTAAGGCCGAGAAGGAGGGGGGAAGGCGCATAAAATTGTGATCGATCACATTACAGACGTTTGAGGGAGGCAATTTTCCGGATGCTAAATCTTGACTTTACGATGGGTATTTAGGAGCCGGAATTACATGGCGTGTACGGATGATTCGCGGCATTTTTAGAGATATATCTAGGCATTAAAGAGCGATGTAAAATGCTATCCGACAAGAATTATTTTTTCTTGAAGAACTTGCTGTACCTTTTGCGGCTGTTGGTCATCTGCTGGGGCGGCCGCGGCCGCCCCGCACCGTCTGACATCCTCCCCTGAAAATGAAGAGTTTCAAGGGTTCGGGAAGACATATATAAATTCTCAAAAAATGAATAAGCATTTGAATCGCAAAATTCGATAAGTGTAGAGACACGCGGAAGAGAGAGAGCGCGCGAGCGAGTGAGAGAGAGAGCGAGAGTGAGTGAGAGAGAGAGAGAGAGTGAGCAAGAAAGAAGAAGAGATAAGAGCCGTAAACGAGGTCAGAAAAAAATTCCGAAAACGTACGAAAACCTAAGAATCTCTGCTGGCCTGCCTTCTCCCAATTCCCCCAAGAAGCTCTGCTAGCTCTCCCGAAATCCATCCGTAAATTTGAAAAACCAGCTAAAAGTCCAATAAATCACGGTGCAAAACATGGAACAGCCTGTTTCCCCGGCCGATCGAGGTTCGAGTTTTTGGACGGAAAAATTGAGGAAAAGTGTTGAGGGGGAGGTTTGTGTGGTTGAGGGGGGAGGGATAGATCCCCACAGCAAACACATCACCCACAGCCATCCCCGCTTTTTTCTCTACTCGCAACTCGCAAATGGCTAATCCCGACTATGCGGGACCGGCCGATTTTGGACCTGTTTTTCGGCTCGATCGGGTTTTTGAGGAGTTTATTGCATGGGAAATCGTACTAGTAACGCGCGCAGACGGCGGTGAAAATTGGCCCCGGGGTATTTTGTATTCAGAATTTGCACAAAAAAAATGGGGTCAAAGGGACGATAGAGGCAAGAATTCGACGTTTCGAACGAACGTGTCGACTTTTGAAAATTTGCCTACAGCCAGTTAAAATTTTATTCTGAACTCTTTAGATTCTTCTTCTTTGCTTGCTCTCTCACTCTTTCGCTCTCGTTCTCTCTCTCTTTCGCTCTCTCTCTCTCTTTCTCTCTCTCTATCTCTCTCTCTCTCTTTCACTCTCCCGCTCGTATTTTTTAATTTTGCTATTGAAAATCAAAAGCGCTTTTCGCCGTCCCGAAGCGCCACCCAAAAATGCTTCCTTTGCAGAAGAAAATGTTTTTTATTTTGCGGCGGTGGCGCCACGACGCCGACGCGAAAAGTGACTAACAGCCCGGGTGAGGGAAATTGGGCGCTGAATCAGCCGCACTCCAAAAATGTCGAAAGTGTGCTCGAAAAGGTTAGAAAAAAACAGAAATCCGCTAACAGCCAAACTCTGAATGATAAGAAATGACGTAATGACGGGGAAAAGTCTGGAACCCAAAAATTGGCTCGTATTTGAATTTGAATAAAGGCAACGCTATGCTACGCAAATTACGCTTGGATTTCTCGCTGGGAAAATGAATATTCGTATTTTCGGCACTCCGCTATAAAAAGCAGATAAAAAATATGACATTCGAAAAAATTGAGTGGGGGCCGTAAATCTTGGCTAGCCACTCGGTCTGCTTATTTCCATATGACCCATAATTCTCCACCTGGGCACCCCAAGAAATTGCACCCAATTTTCTGCGCGGCCCCGGTGGCTTGGTTGGCCCTGAAAACCACGAGATGACGGTAAAAAGTGGCCGTAACCTGGGGGCAGTGCTCAGCTAGGGTGGGGCGTGTTTTAGGAAACAAACCGGGAGCGATTCCGGTTAAACTGTACTTGAAAAAACCTTAAGAAGCGATAAATCAACTAGTAAAATCTTAACCTACGTTTTTATAACACTAAAAACTTCTTAAAAGTATTAAAAAATCCTAAGGCTAGTAAAGCAATCAGTTTAGCTCGAAACTACGCCTAAAATGCTCTAAATTGCGTCTAAATCCATGAAATTCCTCAAAAATAGCAAAAAGCCTGAGCCATTGCTCTAAACAAACATCTAGAAATACAAAAACGGTCCGTAAAATAAAGCAACATAGCTTGGCGGAGCTATAAAAATATATACTATGAAATGGCGTAATTGGTTAGCTTTGGTCATGCGTTTTAGACCGAAACAGGAACAGTTTATTTGCAAAATGGCCTGAAAATTTCAAAGATGCGGATACGTTCATTAAAATCATTATTAAAATAATCAAGCTCTCGGAATTCTAGGCTTTATGTCGTAATCTATCAAACTGAGCCAAATCAGAGTCCATGGCCAAAAAATGACCCGTCCCCAATTCGTTCAGACCCCTAAAACTACCCCAAAAATTTAGCCGTAACCAAGCAGCAGAAAATGACGTATAGCCGGAACTTTCTTACGTCTTAATGTTTAAATCCGCATCGATGTACTAATTAAATGCCGTAATCGATTGTGCGAAGCGAATCGCCAAGTTTATACCAACAAATCCGTTGTAAAAAAGTCGAAATACGTCCAAAAAAATCCCAAATTCTGCCGCAAACTAAAAAATGCCAAAATAACGTCAGCTATAGCCGAAATCGGGGCTCGTTGCCAAAAATGTTTACGCGTGTTTACAATGTGCGCGACGCCGCCCTGGGGGTTTGGGGCAGAGGGGTCGAATGGAGTGTGTATGGCAGCGAGAAGAGGGGGGAGGGGCCAGAGAGCGAGAGAGACAGAGAGAGTGTGGGGGGCACTTTGGCACGACCGGATCGATGGCCAGAGGGGGCTGAAGGGTTAAAGGGGTTGGGCCATACGCACACACATACAAACATACACCCTCCCCCCGTTCTCCTCTTCCTTCTCCTCCTCATACCCAGCAAGAGGAACACACAACTCGAATGGCTGTCTCTCTCTCTCTCTCTCTCTCTCTCTCTCTCTCCACCACCACAAAGCTAACACCGTTCCATTTACTTGGGGACCCGGCTGCAAATTGGCAAGCCTCGAAACAAACAGGGATTTGTCAAAGACCTCTGCTAGTCTGCCCTCTCCCAATTCCTCAAAGAATCTCCGCTAGCCTGCCCTCTCCCAATTCCTCAAAGAATCTCTGCTAGCCTGCCCTCTCCCAATTCCTCAAAGAATCTCTGCTAGCCTGCCCTCTCCCAATTCCTCAAAGAATCTCTGCTAGCCTGCCCTCTCCCAATTCCTCAAAGAATCTCTGCTAGCCTGCCCTCTCCCAATTCCTCAAAGAATCTCTGCTAGCCTGCCTCTCCCAATTCCTCAAAGAATCTCTGCTAGCCTGCCCTCTCCCAATTCCTCAAAGAATCTCTGCTAGCCTGCCCTCTCCCAATTCCTCAAAAATCTCTGCTAGCCTGTCCTCTCCCAATTCCTCAAAGAATCTCTGCTAGCCTGCTCTCTCCCAATTCCTCAAAGAATCTCTGCTAGCCTGCCCTCTCCCAATTCCTCAAAGAATCTCTGCTAGCCTGCCCTCTCCCAATTCCTCAAAGAATCTCTGCTAGCTGACCTTCTCCTTTATGTTGCTAGCAAACAAATGGAAAGCAAATCCCATCCCGAACAACGCGCAAATCCAATTAACGGGCTGCAACTAAGGGAACAGAGTATGGTTTCGGAAAGCAAGTCATGGGGAAACGGGGATTGGATGGTTTCGGAAAATCAACAGAGAAACGGGGGATAGGCACTGGGTTTCAAGCCCTTCATACCATCCACAGATTATATGTTGGCCCGCAACAAAAACCCCAAAAATGTCACAGAGTGTACGCAGCCGGGGCGGTACGGGGGACACCAAAAAACGCCCGCCACCCGGAAAACGAGTGGTTGACATGAGTCGGGGTGGCAGGTTAGGGGGTTGGATTATTGAACTCGGCTATTTTTGCTTTTTGCTGAAAATAAAGATATTAGACACTTTTGTTGTTAAAGCTATAAAAATATCGTAGCATTAAAATACATTTGAAGTTGATATATAAAAAAATAGTGTTTGTGTGTGTGTGTGTGCATTTGCATGCAACTTCCGTCCGTATGTTCCAGTCGTATCTCAATAGGAGAGGAAGTTAAGGGTATGTATGATACGTCATTAGGTGCGTAATGATCATGACACGACTGCACACCTATCAGATTTTGAAAAATCAGCTGTTTTCGATATTAAAATTAGGTTTTTGTTAAAATCTCGCTCGACCTCTTTGTTAGGAATCTATTAGCATACACCGGAAGTGGCCGTATCCTATATAATGAGAACGAAGCCGCGTTTTTCATTTTTTCGCCACCGGAATCTGCGAAATTTATGCAAATTGAGAACCTACACGGGGCAAGACGGGGGCCAGGGTTGAAAAGTCGCGAAGCGGCTTTTCAACCCTGGTTTGAAGTTGAAAATCTAGGAAAATCGCCGCAAAAATATATTTTGGATTAGATGTTATACAATTCATCTTTGAAAGCTATATTTGAAGATTAAAATCGTGGTTTAATTAGATTTATTTAAAGACTCAAATTGCAGCTTAATTAGGTTTATTCAACAGTTCAAATTGGGGTTTAAAAAAGTTTATTAAAACAGCCAAATTGCGGCTTCAGAACGATCTAATAAAAAACTAGAATCGCGGCTTAAAACATTTATTTAAAGGATAAAATAGCAGCTGGAGAAGATTTATCTAAATATTCAAATCTTTGCTTAAAGTTGCGCTCATTTACATCAATATCCACATTTTGAAAACAATCCTAAGCTGCCAGATCAGTCGATCAATTCTAATAGCCTAAAAACGTAAAAAACTTAAAAACGCTACAAAAAAAATATTTCTACAAAATTTATGCAAATTGAGTCTTAGTAAACCTGCCCACAAAAAGTACTTTAACCTTCAAAAGGCCTAAAATTAGCTCACCCGCCCTTGAAAACGTTCTGCTCCCTCCCCAAAATAAGCCACGCCCCCTCCCCCTCTCCACCCACTAATTACCTGTCGTAATCGAATCACCCGCGCGCGGAAAATCCCCCAAAATATCCCCCGATTTTCCCCCGCAAATAAAGCGACTTTTCGTGGCTTTTGTTAGGCTAAGGGCCCACCAAAAAAAAGATTGTTTTCGGTGAGTGGTCCGGGTGGCAGTAAAAAACCCGGCGGGGCCAAGGGCCAACGGAAAAACCAGTTTTTTCATGGGGCGCCCCGCGAGGACCACATTGCAAATGCAACCGGGAGCACGGGGGACGGGGCCCTGAAAGGGCCCACAACGAATATGGCCCGGTTGGGGTCCAATAAAAACGTTGGAATGGTTGTGCACTACCCATCCGCGTTAGAGCCGGACTTTTAAAGGGAGCGGGAAGGCAGAAAGTTCTCAAAGGTCGCCCTTTGAGCTCGACAAAAGCTTTAAAGGGACTGCCAAGTCAAAATTCTCCACAGATCCGGCCTTGTCGACGAAAAGATGGCTTTTAGAAGGCCGGGTAAAGTGATAATTCCCTTGAAAAACCGACAAAATGTGTTGTGGAAATAGTTTTAAAGCTACCGGGTGAAAATCCTCTTCAGACCGACATACTTTGATAGAAAAAATTTTTTAAAGGTGTCCGGAAGTCAGAAACTTTCTAAAAATCAATTGAGCTAGCTGAAAAACTTTTCAAAAAGGGACTTGGAAGGCTGAACTACGTAATTTTTTCCGGTAACAGTCAGGAAATACCTTTTAAAGGGGCAAAGAAGCCAAAAATAACCATTAAAAACGTAGCTAAACGGCTCGAAACCCGCAAAAAGGCAAAGTAACAAAAAATAGACTAACGTTTTCGCTAAGGTTTTTGAAAAATCCCTAAAAGTCGCCGAAATTTTTAACGGTACTAGGAAGGCAAAAAACCATAGTAATTAGCATAAAAAGCTGTTAGAATCCCTTACGGGCAGGAATATTTAAAAAAATCGTTCTGGGTTTATTATACTGATTTTAAAGATTCCGAGACCCAAAAATTCCAGCTTAAGTTAGACTTAGTCCGAAATCGCCTATCAAAAATTTGCTGACTCACCCACTTTAAACCCAAATTCTATGCCAGAATAATTGATTAGCCGAATTGGGGGAATTGTGGGCGAAGCAGATGGTTGGCCTTAAGGGGTGGGTGGGCCCTAAGGGGTGAGGGGCCCGGGCTAGAGGCCAGAATGGGAAAGGGTTGTTGGTTTGGGGGTAGGTCGCGGGGAGGGCAGGGCCCACTGGGGGCACTCTCTCTCTCTCACTCTCTCTCTCGCTTCCCTTCTACTGGCGAGAATTGGCGGGCTGCCCATTGTCCGCGGCTTCATGGTGGGCCCTCTGGGCCACTGGGCCCCTAAGCTGCCCCCCAGGCATCGATTGGCCTTTTTGGGGGGGAGGTCCCAGTCGGAGGCTTTCCCTCCCCTTCTGAACGCGTCAGGGGGAGGGGCAATGGAGCATAGCGGAATATATCGGGGGGCCGGCTACGAACCCCTCCAAACAACGCCCTACCCCCTTTCGGCCCATAATCCCTGACAATACGAGGTGAATGGCCCTGGGAACCAGAGGTGGGGACGGTCAAGGGCTCCCGAATGCCGACGCGTCGGGAGGGGACGGTTTCAACTGACCACAATTCGGTGGTATTATAGGGTATTTGGGTATGGAAAGTACGGTTTAAAGGGTCCGGCAAGGATTTTCGAAGTCTTGCCAGCAGGGTGGATCAGGTTCGTGTTAACGGAATTTGAGGTATCAAGAAGTAAATCTGTCATTACAAGACGAGCAATAGCAAAATATTCGGTAAAAACAACAGGTAGGGTAAGATTTATTCAAATTCGACGCCTAAATCCGGTTTTGTGCCAATTTATCTAGCCTTCAGGATCACCTTAAGCACTCAGAAATTTTCCGATGTTAGCTTACGGTTGCCCTCTCTATTGCTAATTCCGCATTCGCTTTAAAAAATACGAAGCCATTCTGATTGAAAAGTTATGACTATTTTTCCGCTAAAATGGCCAAAATTCCAACCTTAAATCCTCTTAAAAATCTCATTAAATACTTTGCGACCAAAAAAACCTTTGCCCGGCATAGAAAAACGCGCGTTTTCAAATGGGCTTCTCCACGAAGCCGCAGATCGATGTGTTTGTACTTCGTATCCTTTAGAAAGTTGTAAAATTGTTTTTCATGAGTTTCTTGCTACCGTTTCGATAACCGGGTTCGGAATCGGCAAAAACTGGCGATAATGCTCTACTTCGTGTATCCAAATTCCAGGGACCAAAAAGGGCAATATTTAGTAGCTGTTTGAAATTTCTTCTCATGTTAATCGATTCCGCACAACGGTGTTTTGGACAACGAACAACAAATGACGAAAAACAATAATTTTCTGGAAGCTACGAAAAAGCAGACGCGTTTTCGGCGCTTGAAACTAGCTAATATAGATCCGGTTTCGGTAAGCGTTTTTGTTTTCACAGGCTAGTAGAGAGTCATCGGAGCGTAAACATTTCCCCAAAAAAAAGGTTCAAAGAGCCATTTCGGCCCATGCTTCGCCAGCATCTTTTTTTTGACTAGGCTCATTCGATAAGACGAAACCATAGAATTTGCACGCAAAAAGATAAGAGGTGTCCAGGAATCTAGCAAGAGAGCCAGAGAGAGAGAGAGAGAGAGAGAGAGAGAGGGGGGGGGGGAGAGTGAAGCAAATAAATAAACCCCGCAAAATGGCATCAAATAGAACAAACAAAATGAGGACACAAAAATTGAGGACATCATGATAAAAAAATCGAGAAAATATTGTTTGAAATGCGAGAAATAAAGAGAAAAAGCGAAATGGAGTGAAAAAGGATCAATATTTTTCGGTGATTCAGGAAGCTTTTACATGAATAAACATGGGTCTGAGGGCAATAAAAACAACAAAAACCGGAGTAGAAGCTTTGAAAAACCGATTTTGATAATTTGTTAGATTCTTCAGCGATAGGAGACATAAAAGTACAGTAATCCGTAGGTTTTAAACAAGAAGCAAAAATCTCTCAGGTTTTACGTGAAAATAAAAGTTTGGAGCTTAATTTGGATAATCTTTCCAAAACAGGCAAATCCATCGCCTTCGAGGTTCCTTTAAATCCTAGAGGTCAGTCGTGCTCGCGAAATCTGGGTCAAATTATAGAAAAAAGCCCGAGGGGGCAGGCTTTGAAGCGGCGGCAATCCATCTTAACTTTGTGGTCCCCGCACGAACGCAGTCTTTTGGTGGCGCACTAATGGCCCATTTCGGCCTTATGGGAATGGGCAAAAAGCGGGTGATTGATCACCATTTTAGAACTCGAAAAAGATCGATGGAAACGATGGGAGATGTGGAATCCCCAAATTTTAATAGGTTACAAAAATTAATAATTGCAACTAAAACGTTCATTCCTGATTCCCTTCCGAAAGAAAAAATTCGCAAGCTTGCAGAAAAATTCAATGATTTTGAGGAAAAAAATGGATAAACAGCAAAGCAACTGGGAAAAGGAAAGTTCGGCCAAACTATGATTGAAAGGAAAGGCAAAAAACAAGGCAATAACGAGGACATTTGCATACGAAAACAAACAGAAAATAAGTCCAATAAAAATAGATGGCGAATTGAAACATTGTGAATAATATATAAAAGAATGGACGGGATATAAGGAGCAAAAACGTCCAAACCGTAAAAGAATCTGGTCATTCTAGGGCTTATTTAAAGTGACGAGCAAGGCATGCCTACGGATTTTTGACTATAGATCGTGAAGGGGAAGGACCGTTCGGTATGCAATTAGCGTACTTTACGCCCTTTTAAAGGGACTAGAAAGTTTCATTAAGAACTAGAAATTCGGACCAGAAATTCTGCTTTGCATACTGCTCTCCATAAAAATAGCTTGGCAAGCTAGTTCCAAAAATATTTTTATTAGCCTTCCAAACCTGATCAAAAAAAATTGATAAATCTGCCTTCTCCGGTCTCTTTAGGATTACGGTATCCTTGTTTTTTCTGTTCTTCAACCCCCTTTCGTATTGTTCAAAATTCCTGGAGGGTCCCCCATCTCGGGGGAGCCATTTTAGGGGTTTCGATGGCGGGAATGTTCAAGAATGGATGGATTCCCGAAGGGGGAAGGGGAGGGCAAGGACGAATCGTCTATTTACGATTGAATAAAAAAAGCAGAGAAGGGAGAGAGAGAGAGAGAGAGAGAGAGAGAGAGAGAAAGAGAGAGAGAGAGGAAAGAGAGAGCGAGGGAGAGACAATCGAAGATTAGAAGCAATCAAATTAATGGAAAACGATCAATAAACACCTGAATGGTTCTCGATTTTGCTAAACAAATTTTATTAAACTTAATAAAATTTATTCTAGAAATTTTTGCGTTAAAAAGTGTAAAAAGGATAGGGTAAAGTTTGTAGTTATGCGTAAATTTTATAACACAGAATTTTCGCGAGAACCACTCCGATGAAGAGAACAAGCAACAAAAATCAGAAATTCAACAATATAATTTTGTAAAAGTACCGTACCTGTTTGTTGTGATGTTGTAGCTTCTAATATCCTAATGATGATGATGGGCGATGAATCGACGACTCGACTCCCTCGCAAAATGGAATATTCTAGTGGTAACAAATGGCGCGTGGAGCGTCACGGCTCCTTGGTGAATGGTCTGAAAATTTGCATAATTGTCGGAGTATTAAAAATAACAGAGAATCGAGGAGAAATTTATTGAAAAAGAGCTACAGACGGCTAAAAATATAAGAAATATGAGTAAAAAAGAGCAAAAAAAATATCAGAAAAGTGGCGGCTAGCAGAAAATTTAGGAATTATGGAACAAAGTTATCATCGACATAAAAGAAAACCGAGAAAGACGGCAGAAAAAAATCAGCTAGCAGAGACCATTTAGGAATTCATTAAAAACTTTGGAATCCCCTTTATCATTAATGCGTCAGTAGTGCTGTAAGTAAGCCAGAGGTCCGGAAAATTACGAAAAATCCATCCTAGAGAATTTTTGGGAGCGGATTGGGCCCGAAAATGGGCACTCGGATGGGGCTGACGAACGGCAGAGGAATGGGGGGCCACCGCAATTTCCGAAAAATGAGGAAAAGTGGATCGGAACGGAGGGGGGAGGGCCCCTCTACCCACCTCCGAAATGTATCCCGGTAATGGAAATGAGAAAAAGAGGGGAGAGAGAGAGAGGGAGAGAGTGAGTGAGAAGGTGAGAAAGAGAGAGAGAGAGCGAGAAAGAGAGCGAGAGAGAGCGGGAGATAGAGAGAGTGAGGGAGATAGACAAGGAGAGAAGAGAGAAACGAGGGAAAAAAGCTAGTAAGGACCTGAGATTGAAACGTTCTATAAAAATTCATATTTCCAAAAAAAATACACGCTCCTTTAAAACCGGCATGCAAAACAAATCGATGCATGCAAGGAGAGAAATGGAGGACAGGGGTTGGTGGCGGTGGCAGTGGTGGTGGTACAGACTCATTTAGGGATTCCCGAGACGGGACGACGGGGGCAGAAGAAAGACGAAGAAGGGGGATAATAGCCGGAGGGCACGGCCAGGAGGAACGGATAAGGAGGACGAGGGGGGAGAGGGCCCAAAAAGGACCCAAAAAGGGCCACAAAGGGGGCGAACGGATGAGAGGGGAGGGGACCTCTTACCTATTGCGGCAGCCGGGTAATATACCCCGGATTAGCCGAGGTCCAAGCACTACGGTCGGGGTGCGTCATTTAGGGTGCAGGATACGGTAGTTTTACCATCGTATTGGCATATGGAATTCCATGAAAAGAGTGTGCTTGCTTACCCCTACCTAATTCCTCAAAGAATCTCTGCTAGCCTGCCCTCTCCCAATTCCTCAAAGAATCTCTGCTAGCCTGCCCTCTCCCAATTCCACAAAGAATCTCTGCTAGCCTGCCCTTTCCCAATTTCTCAAAGAATCTCTGCTAGCCTGCCGCTCAAAGGCTCTGAAACAGATCCTCGATTTCCGCAAAGTGTCTCTGCTAGTTTGCACGCTATGACAATCAAAAAAAGCTAACAAGAGCTCCAGACCGGAAAACTGGCTGCATACCTCCAGAAAACCCAAAAATCCGGAATAATCCTTTCCCAGGAGAATCCATTGTTCCTCAAATGATATCAACAGGCCCCCCAGATTACCCCCATTTTCCGTAGGGCACCAGGAGACGACGCGGCCGAATCGATACGGTAGGGCCCGTCGTGGCGGGACCCCATTCGATAGAAAAGGGGGGAGACGGGCCAGAAATGTCACCTCGGAAGGGGGGCAGAAGCACTGCGAAAAAAATGCAGGAGGCCCCGCGGGGCGGTGGAGAGCCGGTGTTCCCAGGGAATTGCGTGATTAGTGGAACGGGGGAGGAGGAGGAGCAGGAGCAGGAGGAGGATGGCTTCCATTTTCTGGGCCCACCAAAAACGGGAAACGTTACGGTAGTCGGTGCTGATTTTAGGGAATCAAGGTTTTCGTGCAGTATTAAAACTATATTATTGAATTACCAAAGTATTTATTGTATTTATTGAGGAAGCGATGTAGAGAGAGAGCGAGAGCGAGAAGGTGAGAGAGGGCTAGAAAAATAGAGAGAAATGGCGTGAGAGAGAGTGAGAAGGGGAAGAGAAATAGCGTGAGGGAGCGGAGCAAGTGAGATAGGGAGTGATAGGGAGAGAGCGAGAGAGAGAGAGAGAGAGAGAGAGAGAGAGAAAGAGAGATAACGAGAGAGCGAGAGAGGGAGAGAGAAAGAGTGAGCGAGAGAGCGAGAGAGAGGGAGAGGGCAAGAGCGAGAAAGAGAGATGGAGCAATAGTGATAGCAAGAGAGAGCGAGAGATGGAGCATGGACTTAACCATACATAAAAAATTAAAAATCCCCTGTCATGCTCCCTTTAAATTCAATGTCATCCACAACGCGCTGACCAGCGAGCGTACAGCTGTGTGAGGTGGACCGTATCGTGTCGTGTTTCTAGTGGGCCTTCAGCCGCTGCTGTTCTTTCGAGATTTTGAGGGGTTGTTTCCTCATCTCTCGTAGACCCCCAGGGCACATGCCCCATCCCATCCCCATCCCTTCGCGAGATCCATGTGTCCTAGGGGTGGATCGGGTTACAGGGGGATACCCGAAACGCTCCTAGCAAACGCCCCACCAAATCCGCAACACTACACGCGAACACCTAGAGGGTGGAAGAGGAAAAAAATAGGATAAGATGCGGTAGTATACTTTGTTTGAGAGAGAGGGCGAGAGGGAGACGGAGAGAGAGAGCGTGGGAACACGAGCAAACGGTGAAAGCGAGAGACAGCGAGATGTAACGAGAAAACTTGACATCGTTAGGCCTTAGCAATACTTAAGAACATGAGAAAAGGAGAGAAAAAGAGCACGAGCGAGAACGAGAGAGAGAGAAAGAGAGATGAGAGGGAGCGAGAAAGCGAGAGAGAGAGAGAGAGAGAGAGAGAGGGGGATAGGGAGAGAGAAAACGCTAGAAAACGAGAGAAAACACAGAGAGCTCGAGAAGGGAGGGTCCTATACAAAATGAATAAAGCTGAATTCAAGGTGTCGGGAGTCCAATCTATCGTATCATAAAGCACCTCATGCTCAAAAAGCTTGTATTCCAGTTTTTTTTGCCTTCCAAGTCCCTTTAAAAATAAAAATTAAATTAGAGTACCTTCCAAATTATGATAGCGTGGAACGGAACGGGCTCCCTTGGAAAAGTGATTGGGATTAATTGGAAAAGAGATTTATGGGGTATCGTGGATGAGAATGATTGATTCCGTGCATTGGCATGTGGACAAATAGGGGATTCGGAAAGAGTGCGGTGGCTAAATCGAGACTGCACGGATTCGATTGATCGGCTGTTTGTCTTTTTGGATGCAAGTGTTGAGGGGGATTGTCCCGGAAAAGGCCACTGCCCCTCCCCCGTTCTGCTAATTGAGCATGACCTTGTAGAGACAAGGGGCGCGTGCCAGAATTCGAGGCCGTTGTTTGGTGTTGTGTGTAGTTTTAGGTAGGAAACGGTTTGAAAAGTGGAAGAAAAACATTAAAATAAGGCTAATTTTTAGTGATGAATTTGATAGAGAGAACGAGAGAGAGAGAGAGAGAGAGAGAGAGAGAGAGAGATAGAGAGAGAGGGAGCAAGAGCGAGAGAATAAGAGAGAGTTAGATAGCGAGAGAGAGGGAGCGAGAGCGAGAGAGTAAGAGAGAAAAGGAAAGCAGCAGAGAGAAGAAGAGAGAGAGAGAGAGAGAGAGAGAGAGAGGGAGAGGGGGATAAAGAATGAGTGAAAAAATTTTTCCCCAAAAACACTCTAAAAACCCCAAACCCATGCTGAGTTCCGCCTTTCCCGCCGTGTGGTAGTGGTGGTAGTGTGGTGCGCCAGATCGAGCCAGCTGCCGTGCAGTGGGTCTCCTATGTGGGGGGGTGCCATCCGAAAAAGCAGATGTGTCGATGTGGGGCCCCGCCAAAATCTACACACTGGGTCCCAGCTTGATCCTGGCTGTCAGCTGAATCCACATGAAACAAAAAACTATTGTTCCAGGCTAGACGTTAACTTATTTTGAAGTTTTTTTCACATTTTCTGTGTCAACAGTTCCTTTAAACGCAGAATGTTCATACAGATAGAGAGCGGGAGAGTCAGAGTGAGAGAGAGCAAGAGCGAGAGAGAGCAAGAGCGAGAGAGACAGGGTATGAGCGAAAACGATGACTTTTCAGAACGATTACGATATGCTAATGCCCTGTCGATTTTTATGTCGTAATCGTCCAGATAAATAGACAAAAAATTTTACTATGACGTGCAAAAGCTACGAAATATTTTCGGCCAGCCTCTCTGCACGGCCGAGAGGAGGGAGTGAGGTGTTCGTTTCCCCCATTTTTTGCGCATTTCGCAATGGGGTCAGTTGAGGAATGGGTTGCGAGAGAGAGAGAGAGAGAGAGAGAGAGAGAGAGAGAGAGAGAACGAGTGGACCAACAACGCCTAAGCCGCAGAGGCTCGGCTGTCAATAGACACGCGCAAAAAGTTGTCGGCTGGTCAGTAAGTTATGCAAGGGAGAGGTGGGAGAGAGAGAGAGAGAGCGAGAGAGAGAGAGAGAGAGAGAGAGAGAGAGAGAGAGAGCTAGGATGGGAAAGAAAGGCATTGTTAAGTCCTATAGAATACTCGAGCAATTTCAGGGGGAAAATGGGATTAGAAGCCGCGCGAAAATCGAGGTCATAGTTTCTAAACGAGACAGAGAGAGAGAGAGAGAAAGAGAGAGAGAGAGAGATAGAGAGCGAGCGAGAGAGATCGTTAAACGGAAAAACCGCACATAAAATTTTCCGATAAATACCGTCCAGGTAAGTGAGGGGAAATCAAGAATCGTGAGTAGAGAGATGAATGTTTATTCTCAACTCCCATCCGAGATCTCTCAACAATTCTAAAGAGTCTCGGCCGGGGTCAAGGGGCCCTCTAGGTCCCGCCGCGGGGGATAGATGCAAATTTACCAAGGACCAGTGCTGGAGGTAGTGTGGGAGGGGCAGCAACTTTTAGAAGGGTGCTAGGAGTATTTTGGAGGCTATCAATTCCGTACTTAACGAATCATTTTGATTTTTTAATGGATTTTGGGTTTGGCGAAGTATGCCGAATCGTATACCCGCTTTATGACAGTTTAAAGACACCGGAAAGGCAAAAAATCCTGGTGAAACTCGCTGAAATGACGAAAATACAGTAATAACTAAAATAGTCGAAAAGTCGCGGGTTTCAAAATGCTCCGGAAAGCACTACATCACGCAAACGTCACAAAATCGTGTCACGGAAAATTGGATAATAGTATAATGTCGGTCCCGCGGTATCATTTCCCTGCCGGCCGGGTGAAGCCATTTTGAACCCTGGAGCCATGGAAACTCGGGTCTGGGACCCGCCCAAAGGAAGGGCTTCTCGCTCCTCAAAAATTCATCGACGACCGGGGTATTGCACGGAAGGGGAAGAAGAGGTGGAGTGGACGTGCAAAAATGATTCCGGGTCAGAACCATCGACGATCATCTGGCGAGGGAATACGGTCGTGATACAATTTAAAGGGACAGGAAAGGCAATGATAGTTAGTGCGAGAGAGAGAGAGAGAGAGAGAGAGAGAGAGAGGGAGAGAGAGAGAAAGAAAATGAGGGAACGAGACAGAAAGAGGGCGAAAGAGATAGAGAAATGCATTAACTTTCCGAGTACCTTTAAAAACTCCCGAAACCCCCCGGCTACGACCAACAACTACGATACGCGCCTCTGGGCAGCACCCGTGGGTACGGAATTTGAGGCTAGATGGGTGGGGGGATGAGCCGAGAAAACAAGTCGAATTGACGCCCCGCGGTGGCGATTTGGAAAATATCGGTGGTGTCGATGGGTGCAAATTGTAGGGGGTCGCTTTATGCCCCGGGGGCATAAACCGGCTGAATAAATGTGGTAATACAGAAACATCGTTTGGACGGCTCTGAGATCCGGGATCTGAGGATGTCTGGAAATCTGGTAAAATTCTCATGAATTCTGGTGGCATAGCAAGTCGCTTTGGCAATTCTATCGATCAAGTTAGCCTTAGACAAGTTTTGACGGTCTTGGCAGCCTAGCCGAGATTCTTGGGGAATTCAGCGGTTAAAAATGAGGCCATGCAGAAGTCCGAGTTTTTTGGCGGAGAAATCGATTCTGGCAAATATTCGGCGACTGTACGCGGCTTTACGGCCGAACAGAGGGTAAACAAGGCAATAAGATATTTCGTGGAACGATCTACAAACAAAATAAATGAAAGCAAAAATGGTTGCCCCGCCCGAAAGTCGAACCTGAGTCATGTGGATGGGAATCGCGAAATATACCAGTAAACCACAGGTGGATTGAGAGAGAGACAGAGGGACAGAGAGAGAGAGAGAGAGAGAGAGAGAGAGAGAGATGACGAGAGCGAGCGAGAGATAAGTTGCAGAAAAGGGTGCTGAAGGTTAGGAGGTAGCCGGATGGGTCTGGAAGCCCGTCGCCGCCAAAGTAATGGTTTTCGGAAGTTAGGGACCCAAAGCTAGAGACAGAGAGGAGAGAGAGAGAGAAGAGAGAGGCGGCCTGGTTTTTGGAGAAAAATGCGCATGGCGGATGTGGGTGCGTGTGGAGGGCAGCCGGGTGGGAGGGAGGAGGCGAAGATATTAGGGCCCGAAACGAACGATAGAATGCGAGAGAGAGAGAGAGAGAGAGAGAGAGAGAGAGAGAGAGAGAGAGAGAACACGACACGTCCGCCGCCGGGGGCCATAATTGGGCCGCCCCGGAGGTCAGCTGGACAGAGCGAGAGGCAGCCAGCAACCTCGACGACCCCGGGGAGGGCGGGTGGAACGCCTTTTTGTGGAGCCGACAGGGTGAAATATTGTGGGAAGGGGAGCAGAGAAACAGAGGAATGAGCCTTGGCTTTAAGGGTCCTTAAAAATTAAAGCTATTGGTTTCAAAAGAGAAAGAGAGAACGAGAGAGAGGGAAGTCAGAAATTTCCCAACCCCTTTAAAACCCAGCAAATTTGCATAAAGCACCTCTCGACTCCCCTAGGCTGGCTGACTAACGGCCTTCCACACCCAGTCGTTATCGCCTGATCCTCGCACCGAGGGCTGATTGATGGGATTTGCGTACTTCATCTTCCGCAACACTCCTCTTGACACCCCGCGTGTAAAGGGGAGTGTTCCGTAGTAAAAACGGGAATTTCTATAGAAATACACCATACATGTAGTATAGTCGCAAAACAATGTGAAATGCCATGCGCATGATGGTACGCTTATGTTCGGCTGGGATTATGCAAATCGGGCACGGTGAAAACGGGCGGAGTTGTCGAACGGAAACCCCAATGACCATGGGCCTGTTTTTAGGCTGAGGGGTGGAGATTATGCGTGAAATATATTTGGTAAAATACATTCCCGCTATTTTTATTGCGTAATGGATTACAGGGCGAACGAAGCGGTCGCGTTGCGTGTCGCGGGCGTAGAAAATTTCTAGGAAATTTATAGCCATGCCTTGCCCGTCCCTTTAAACTTGGCCCCTCTGCGTAGGAGTGAGCCTTGGTTTCTGACTCATCTCGACCCGGGCCGATTTCATGGGTGACCGCGCCGTCGTCTTTGCATGGGAATGCCCAATTTCGTCGCCGTCCGAGAGAGAGAGAAAGAGAGAGAGAGAGAGAGAGAGAGAGAGAGCCAGAATCCCAGCCAAAAGTTGGCCCTAATAGATCCCCAGCTTCTCCTCCTCCTCCCCATCCCGATCCGCTCCTATCTCCCCTCCGAATCGTCCCCCTCCCTTCCCTGATTCGTGTCCTCTGTCTGAGGCGTGGGCCCCCAAATTTGGGCCCTTTCCCCGGAATGGGTTGACCTCCCCGGGATGGCTGGCCGGTCAAACTAGTAATCCCATCTCGCCCTTGATGCCCCTCAGGGCCCATTGGGCCCCCACTGGGCCCGTGTTGGGACCCGAAATGGAAGCAACATTCCCATATTTGTCTCCGTGGGGCTTAAAAGCAAAAAATAAAGCGTGTGAACTTGTCGGGAATCGAACCTGGACCCTACCAATGCTAAGCAAGGTTGTGTTCCTGATAAAACAAAGATGTCTCCTCTTTTAAAGAGGTACTGAAGCCAAAAGTCACCGCCAGAGCTCCAAATCGATGAAAAAATGGAAATTAGGATGCGAAATGATTTTTGTACCCCAGCTGTTAACACTACACTACGCACCGCATCACACAACGTAATACGCAGGCGATACGTAACGCGCCAGCTTACAAGCTTGTTAGGTTTTTGGGGGTACAGTAATCTGGCTCTGCAGTTTTGAAATAACAAAAGGCTTCAATTCGCAACATTCCAGACGCGCCTGCCATCTGGCCATCTTGTCTCAAAGCAGTCCGGAAGATGACAAATTGCGGGCGTTCGGAGGAGCCGGGCGGAACGGAACGCCCGGAGGGGGAATCCCCCGAAAAAAGTGCGGCACTTTTTGGTCCTCGAAACCCTTCAGAATTCGGGCGAAGCGCTTCCTGCTCCCCTCCTCTTCTACCCCCAGACACGACCAGTACGATGGGCTCCGCTCTCTCTGTCCAGAAGACGTGAGCACCAAAAAAAGGGGGGCCGGCTTGGATTAGGTCCTCCCGGCTTGTCTGGGCCGAATTTTGGGGAGCAGAACAATGTTTCGCGGGGGACCAACTTGAGCAGAAGTTTTAGAAATTTTTAGAAAGTTTAGAAGCTGATCTTTTTGGGACAAAATTCTCAAGGTTACTTTGAACTACTAGTATTTTTAACGACTCTACCATACCGTAGTAGCACTGAATTTAGCGCGGTAATGGGTGTAATTGAGCAAAAATCCCTTGTGACACTACGGGAAGAAGCACAGAGATGCGCGCAATGGAGCGCCACGTACCTGAACCTACGCACTGATACGTTACGTATTTAGGAATTGCTCGGAAAAATAGCATTTGCTTTATGCTTGAAAAATATAGAACAATACGAATAGCACATCATGATTGACAAACCTGAAAAGATTCATTAAATAACGAAGAAAAAAATTACAAAATTCCCCTTTGTTAGGCAGAATTCCTTTTTGAATTTTTTACTATTGTTAGAAATGACTAATAACAGAAGCGCAATAGTCAGCATGTTAATTAGTAGTGTTTTGGCACAAGTTAACTATATATAAAATATAAAAACTATTTTGCAGTGTTTAAGAAATCGAAAATCGGGCGTTTTTGTCGAAAAATCCAGATTTTTGGATTTTTCTAATGTTTTTTAATAGTAAAAACAGCGTAGCAAAAATACCTCTATTTATTTTTACAAAAATGGATGCGAGAGAAAAAAGTCAGAGGTTCGTTTGCCCTGATAAAGCGAATCAACCCAATTTTTAATTCCTTCTAATTCCGAAAATGGCCATTGGCTATTGCGTAAATAGTACTGGCGCGTACGCGTACCTACTAGGCACTACTAGGTAGCAATTGGGGCACCGTTTCATTTGCGCAGTAGGTGGTGCTCGGCCCATATTTACCTGCCTGGTCTCCCCTGTATGTCCGATGTTTATCTTGTCGCATACCGGGGGAGGGGAGGGCAGTCCAACCACTACTCGCCGGCTTATTCATCGCCACAACAACACCGCCGGGTACAGCCCAATTCACGCGTGCTCAATGCTAATCTATTTTCGCCAAAAATTTGACGGCCAATCGTCGTGAAATTTTTACAGGGAATGGGATATCATATAAACTAACAGCCTAAAAAATTTTATCCCAAAATAATGCCAAGTAAAAAGTGACAGCGAAAATACCTAAATTCTATTTTTTAGCGAGCGCAGAAATTGCCCTTAATCAGCCGGATAAAATTCGAAATAAAATTATTACGAGGTATATAACTGCCTTTTTTGGCTTTTCATTCAAAATTATGCTTAAAATAATTAAAATCAGGATGCTCATTGCAAAAAAAAACGTCAAAAACCCTTCCAAAAACATCCAAAATAGCCGAACCCGAAAATTCCAAAAAATAGCGATTGACGTGTTTTCACGAATTTTCAAAGGAAAAAGTGAATTTTTAAAAATATTTTAACTGGCTTAAAATATGCAAATTAGCATTAGAGCTCGAAAAGCCGAAAAAATTATTGAAAAACGATTCCGCCACTTAAAAAAACTGCTATAAAGTGCAACCCGGGCAAAGCCGAGGATAAAAAGTTTCAGCCAATAAAAATAGAGAATAATAGAAAATATGTAAATTAGGCCGTCGGGAAATCTGACACCCGAGGTGCAGAAAAGCCTTTGGGGGGTTAGGGGTTAGATCCATGGCCATGGCGTGTGTGTGCCCTCGGGCCAATAATAAGGGCCGGGTGTCCCGAAAAGGGGGGCCACCAGGGCGAGAGAGAGAAAGGGAGTGAGATAGAGAGCGAGTGAGAGAGAGAGGCATGGGGCCATAGAAGGGAGGGACCCACCCATCGATTCCCCTCGGGCCCTTTGGTACCCGGGAGGCGGTCCCCTCCTGCTCCCGGAATATCCCTGTCCGATACGCGCCTATCCAGAACCATGCCAAATAACAAGCTGTCGCTGGCTCTCTCTCTCACTCTCGCGCTCTCTCTCTATCTCTCACTTTCGCTCTCTCTCTCCCTCTCCCTCTCGCTCTCTCTCATTAGAACGGCCGCCAGGATCGGGTCCGGTTATTAGCTATGCAAATTGCAGAATATGCAAATTAGCATAGCTGCTTGTTTATGGCTGGGGCCTGTTTCTGGAAAAGATACCATATTTCGGGTGCTACAGTATTTCTCAAAGAGAGCAGGTTACTGTAGGCAAAAATGCTGATTTTCATGGACTCCTTCAAAAGATCGGACTACGGTAAATCGAGCGTCTGCCTGCGACGGGCATTTAAAATTACGGTCCGGCTCGCTTACGTAAATTACGAAGTACTGCAATTGCAAAAAAAAACGATTTTGGGTTAACAATATTCAAAAATAGACGTATGAATGTATGAGAAGCGAGGAACACCGGCAGATCGGGGCTTGAAAAGCGTTCGGAAACGCGGCACGGCAAAGAACGGCTATACACCACTCGGGTTCTTTGAGGACCGCTGAAAATGGGCAGACCCCAAAAAACCTCGGCAATTAAAGGGGGCCGGCGGCTATAGCCGAGGCTAGAGGGGGAGAGAGAGACAGAGAGCGAGAGAGCGAGGGAGAGAGAGCGAGAAAACGAGCAAGAGAGAGAGACGGCTATTCGCAATTTAGTCGCTCTCAAATAAAGTGGTGGAGGCTCATCCTCACCGCCACTATGGCAAATAAATCAGACCAGGGGATGGGTCTCCAAAATTGGCATTTGAAGGGGTAGTGAAGGGCAAGATTTATGCTATTTTAGGCGATTATCGAGGTTACTGCAGCGGATTCTGGAGGCCTGAAGAGATACGATAATCGGGGTGTTAAATTATCGCTCTCTCTCTCTCTCTCCCTATGTCTCTATTTATATATCAATCAAAAGCAATAAAATACGGTACATCAGCAAAAGGGATTACTTCAAAAAATGTCGAAAATAATTCCGAAATTTCAGAATGTCGAAATTTACTTAAGCAAATCTCCCACGAAAACAACAAAATTGTATGCAAGAAAAGTTCGACAAAATTTCGATATTCTGAAGTTTCGACATTTTAAAGTTTCGACATTATGATGGGATGGGCGACACCATGATCTCGCTATCTATCCACGATTTGCATACAAATACGGAATGAAAATTAGCATACGATTCCCCATGAACAGCTGCTACTTCCGGAAATCCGTCTTGATTTGAATAGGAGCCAAACTATAAAAATAACTGGAAACCGTGGCCCGTCATATACTCGCCGAACGGGATGGCCGTACCGGGCCTCGACGTGCTCGACTACTACCACGGGCTGCTACCGAGAGAAGATCTGCCGTTACTGCTCGCGAAGGAGGGCGACTATCTACTCCGATCGACCCAAGTGAAGACCGGCGAGGAGCGACGCACCATCCTCTCCCTCGCCTACCAAGATAAGAAGATCAAGGTGAATTTACATACCTACCTTGCTGAACTTGACTTTGGCTTCAGCTTGGGCATTACGTGATCACCCAAGAGAAGGAGCCGCCGAACCTGTTCACGATCGACAAGACCATCTCGAAGGCGACCATCGACGAGCTCGTCCAGGAATACAAGAGCAGACGCGTGCCGCTCAAGAAGGAGATCCCCAACACCATCCTCCTCAACGCCATCAACAGGCCCTCATGGGAACTGAGGGCCGACAACGTCATCACCGGCAGGAAGCTCGGCGAAGGTACGTTCTAGTCTTAATTTTCGCCTACTAGTCCAGAAACGCAGCAAAAAGTAGCATTTGGAGCTTCTCTCTTAGCCGGGGGGGTCACCAAAGGGAAAATCTGGGAAGAAGATACTTTTGGGCAAAAAAATAGCGTTTTGCAGGTGAATTCGGCGACGTTCATCAGGGCAAACTGAAGCTGCGCGACCGCGAGGTGGACGTGGCGATCAAGGTGGCCCGGAAGGACATCATCTCGAAGGAGAAGATCAAGGAGGTGATGAAGGAAGCTCGGCTGATGCGCGACTTCGAACATCCGAACGTGGTGAAAATCTACGGAGTGGTCGTCGAGAGGGATCCGTTGATGATCGTCATGGAGTTGGTGGATGGAGGAGGGCTCGATAAGCATCTACGCACACAGTCCGTCAGAATCCCGCCCGATCAGCGCCTACTTTACATCCAGGTACGGGCTTTTCGGAGCTTTTGCATTATCGGTGGATCAAAGTCTTGTTTTTTTGTATATTTTTGATTTTCAGGACGCGGCATGGGGCATTGAATATCTCCACCACAAGCACATCATCCACCGTGACTTGGCCGCCCGAAATTGCCTGATCGTACGCGTCAACGACGAGCACCTCGTCAAGATCTCGGACTTTGGGCTGTCGCGCGAGGGCGACGCGTACGCGATGAAGACGGTGCGCAAAGTGCCGATCCGATGGCTGGCCCCCGAGACCATCCAGACGTTCACCTACACCCCGAAGAGCGACGTCTGGGCGTACGGAGTACTCGGTAAGCGAGTTACCGGTCTGAACTCCTTCAATTTCTTTTTTAGTTTGGGAGGTGATGACGAACGGGGACGAGCCGTACGCCGGCGAGCCGAACCCGCACATCAAGCAGAAGATCGTCGCCGGCGAGCTGCTACAATTCCCCTCACTCGCCAACCAAGAGATCGTCTCCCTCATCAAGCAGCACTGTTGGGACAAGGACGTCAATCGGCGCTACAGCATGACGGAGGTGGGCAGCGATTTCGGCGCGTTTGCGTAAAAATCTGATATCCTTCTATCGATCAATACAAAAATTTTCAGGTGGCCCGGAAGCTGGAGTCCCTCAACAACCGCCAGCCTCCGCCAGTACAAGACAGCTCGGTCAGGAAGGGGCTGGGCGGTGCCTCGGTGCATCAGGGATCCGTCGATCTCCCCTCCGGATCACCAACGCCGAATCGGAAAGGACCGCAGAAGAAGCCGAAGCGCGAAAAGACTGTCTCCCCCGATGAGCCGCCAGCTTCCGGAGGCCGCATCAAGCGAGAGGGCAGGAGGAAGAGGCCGAAGGGCACCACCGTCACCGAGGGCCAATGAAACGCCCATCCCCCATTAATTCACTTGTGATCTTTCTTTTTGTATTTGTCTCCTCCTTTCAATTGTGACTATTTGTGTACTCTGTTCGGTCGAAGAATAAAAATGAAAGTACATGTACACCTACGAATGCATTGCAGACACAACGAAAAACGGCAGAGGAACAGAAGAAACTTTGGCCTTTGTTGTGCTTAGCCGCATTTTAAGGTTGAAATAGAAAATCGGAATGTCAAGAGTCACCTGTCCCTTTTCCAGAGCGATTTTTTTAATTTTTGGCGACTTTCTTGGTGTACCATTTCTTTGCCACCGCACTTATCTCCCGCTCTCTCTCTCTCTCGCTCTCTCTCTCTATCTCTCTCTCTATCTATCGCTCTCTCTCTCGCTATCTCCCGCTCTCTCTCTCCCGCTCTCGCGGTCTCTCCCGCTCTCTCACTCTCTCACGCCGTCTCCCCCTCTCCCTTCCTCTTTTCCCTCTCGCTACTTGTGCGCTTTTCAACAAATCGACGGGTATTTTATAGCATCAAATAATAAATATTTATCGACTTATAGCATTTCTAATCGTGGTGTCAATGGTCAGCTCGGAAACATGGTGCAATCTTGGCTAGTCAGAAGAGCTTCCGGGTGCCCTTGATCACCAGCTGGCCGTCCTTGTTCAGCTCGCTCTTGATCGTCGCCGGGTCGATCTTCTCCGGCAGACGGTAGCAACTGGAACAATATAACAATTTACAGGGGGTGGAAAACCCGATAAAAATGGCTTATCAGTTCCTTTAAGATCCGAAAATTCGCCTAAAATAGAATTCCTTTTAAAGAGATGGTGACGGTATATAAATCCTCACCGGGTGACGCTCCGTTTGACACCTCCAAACGCTCCAGTCGCCTCGTGCTCCATCCTAATTTCGACCATATCCCCGAGCACTTTCACCTGGAGACCATGTAATTTAGTGAAGCTTGAAAAGTGGCAACTAGCAAATATTCTTTGGGATTTCGGATAGAGGAAAATCGGGGTTTAATGGGAATCATTGGCGTTTAGCAGTCATTAATGCAACGGTCGTGCACGCGAGTGCATGGCAGGCTAGCAGAAATTCCTTGGGAATTCTTCGAACCGTAAAAATCAGGCGGAGAGATCGCGGATGAGAGGGACAGAGATAGACAGAGAGAACGAGAGAACGAGAGAGCGATATAGTGGGAGAGAGAGCGAAGGGATAGAGAGAGAGAAAGAGAGAGAGAGAGAGAGAAGAGAGAGAGAGAGAGAGAGTGAGAGATAGAATATGGCTTCTATTCATGCAGTTTTCGAGAACGCGAAGCTAGCAGAGATTATTTTGGAATTTAAAACGTCGTGGAGACGGCTTTTTTATCAGTCCCCCTGTCTTCCACTCACCGAAATATCTTTCGATGTGAAGTACTTTGCGTCGAGGGCCACCTGCAACCATTCAATGTATATGGGCAACCCCGAAAAAACTTTTCAAAGCAAACACACGTGGCAAATGATCCGAACCCCATGTCGGGACCCCCCCCCCCCCACCCGATCTTTAGAAGTATCGCCAGGAGTAAAATGTTTACATTTAGAAGTGATTTTTGGTGTGAGCCACCGAATTCTGGGCGTCCGACTTTCTAACAAAAACACCAAAGTAATGTCGAAAAATTTCGAAATGCCGACAAAATTGCCACAATTTTCTTTTTCGTGGAATCCTTCATATAACATTTTTTATAAAATTTAGAGGGGCTTAAAATCTTAAAAATTAATAGCACTTCCAACACAGTATTTTTTTGGGCTTCGGAAGATCAATTAGGGCGATTTAGCAGTGATTCTTTGGGAAAACGGTTTCCGCTTAATTGCGAAATTTCGCGTAAAACATTGAATTTTTACAATGCCTAAATAACAGGATGTCGGCATTTCAGAATGTTATGTATATGTGTGATATGTCGAAATTTTTTGCTTTTTTGGGTTTTTTGAAGAGTTAAAGTTTTTTAAGAATGAAAATTAATAAATTATCAATTGTAACTTTAGGTAAATAGATAAACTATCCAAGATCACAAATAAACCCAAAGGTCCGGATTTTAAAAGTTTAAAAACGGTACCGTACCTGGAACGACCTGGCGTCGAGTTGAACTTGAGCCCTCCCATCGCCACCCTGCAGAGGCCATTCCCATACAAGGGTCTTCGCCGGCCGGGTTACGGTAGAAATCGGGGCTGCCATCGGCTTCTGCTCCATCAGTCGAAAGAAAGAGAAGCGATGCTTCCTGTGTCTATCTGCTGTCTACCCCAGTGTCCCCCACCCAGCTGGAAGCCCTCAAGACCCCATCTTGAGGACCCCATTTTCCCTTCGGCCTTATGCAAATTTACAGCGGCCACTCGCCTGGCCACTGTCCGCCTGGTCATCTTGGTGTCTAGAGGAAAAGCGGAAAATTCGAGAAAATTCGAGGTTTTTATAGGAGCCCGAAACGTTGTGAAAACTGTAAAGAAGGCTGAAAGGTTCTTAGATTTTTAGAAAACCGATCCTGCGGAACGGTCCTGGCCTCCGCCCCTGCAAAAGATTGACCCTTTCCGGTTAATTTCACACGGGAAACGCATTCTCGCATCGGCACCTACAGCTACCCTCCCAATTCCTCAAAGAATCTCTGCTAGCCTGCCCTCTCCCAATTCCTCAAAGAACCTCTGCTAGCCTGCCCTCTCCAATCTCTGCTAGCCTGCCCTCTCCCAATTCCTCAAAGAATCTCTGCTAGCCCCTTTCCCAATTCCTCAAAGAACCTCTGCTAGCCTGCCCTCTCCCAATTCCTCAAAGAATCTCTGCTAGCCTGCCCTCTCCCAATTCCTCAAAAATGTCTGCTAGCCTGCCCTTTCCCAATTCCTCAAAGAACCTCTGCTAGCCTGCCCTCTCCCAATTCCTCAAAGAATCTCTGCTAGCCTGCCCTCTCCCAATTCCTCAAAGAATCTCTGCTAGCCTGCCCTCTCCCAATTCCTCAAAGAATCTCTGCTAGCCTGCCCTCTCCCAATTCCTCAAAGAATCTCTGCTAGCCTGTCCTCTCCCAATTCCTCAAGGAATCTCTGCTAGTCTGCCCTCTCCCAATTCCTCAAAGAATCTCTGCTAGCCTGCCCTCTCCCAATTCCTCAAAGAATCTCTGCTAGCCTGCCCTCTCCCAATTCCTCAAAGAATCTCTGCTAGCCTGCCCTCTCCCAATTCCTCAAAGAATCTCTGCTAGCCTGCCCTCTCCCAATTCCTCAAAGAATCTCTGCTAGCCTGCCCTCTCCCAATTCCTCAAAGAATCTCTGCTAGCCTGCCCTCTCCCAATTCCTCAAAGAATCTCTGCTAGCCTGCCCTCTCCCAATTCCTCAAAGAATCTCTGCTAGCCTGCCCTCTCCCAATTCCTCAAAAGGTGTTGTCCCCCGTTCCATAGTTTGGGTCAATCACGAGGTCTTGCTCCCCCGTTTTTTCCTTCCCAACCCGACCGAGGGGTCAGCGGGCGGTAATCCTGACGCTTTCAGGGCGACGATCAGCGCGAGTAGATCAATCTCCCACTCCTCCTCCCCCATGTCAAAACTCTACTCACTTTTCCCCGACGTCGCTGCAGCGGCTACGCGGCATTCCGGGCCGCGACGCCTCCAAAGGGGGGCGGAGTCGACGGTAAAGGAGAGAGTCCCCAAAAATCAGAGTTCAAACCACCAAAAATGGGGGGCGACAGTCGTTTTTCCCCGGCAGCAGCCTCACGTGGAAGATATTCTCGACGCGACGTCGGGGTTTGCGGAGAGTGATTGGTAGAGGGCAGACGAATCATTTTCTCCCCACACTTTTCCGAAACACCCATATTTGTCTCGCGGGGGCTCGCAACTGTTTTCCGGGCTCGTTTCTGGTTCGCTAAAGTACGCTGGAAAACTGTTATCGGTTCTTTGGCTACTCCACAAATTTCTTAAAGGCATAGTGCCATATAACTTTCAAAAACCCTACTTCCTGAGGTTACAATCGATTTTTTAGACATTTTCTTGGATATTTTCAAGGTTTTCAGGCCCCCCGGATTCGTTCGTTTCTCGCGCCATTCCGATAACCCGATTCTTGAATGTAGCGGATTAAGGCTATGGATTCTCTTTGGATTTTGCCGCGCTCCCGATACGCAACGCAGACGCGGACGCGGCTCGCTTAGGCGTTCGTAATCCATTGTGCATTGGAACGACGGGCGTGCGCGTTGCGTGTTGCGCGCGCGAGACAAGATATTTGCGGTCCAACTCCAGAAAAAAATCGTGGCTGCGCCTTGCCGGTACCTTTAAAGGGGCGCGCAAGGATTAGATTTGGCGGTCTATGGATTTTCATGAAACCGCGAGCCGCGACGCACACCGTTGATCGTTTTAAAGGTATAGTAATCCATTACGCAATGAAAATTCGGAGCAGCCCCTGGCGTCGCGGTCTCGGGAAATCCACACGAAATGCCTACTCAACAAAAATCATAGCCCTGCCTTGTCGGTGCCTTTAAAGGGTACCCAACTACTCCATAATACGCCAAAAAGGCCAAAAAATTTCCATACCCCTCAGAGGCTCTAAAAATCTTTAAAAAATCGTTCACAATCAGCCCCTCCTAGACGGTCGATTGCCCACCGTCTCCTCTCGTAAAGTGACGAAAACTGGCCGATCCACTTCCTTCCCCGCCACCCCAACCGTCTGGCTTATCACCCACCCCAAATTGATTGCCAGCCGCCCACTCACTGCATATCAATTTTCGCGTAAATTTACCCTCCGAAAATTGGGCGCCACGTGACGGGGCAACCCCCGCGGGAGGGCGGAGGAACCGGAATTTGGTGTAAATCGGCGGCATTTCCCCTTTTTGATCGGCGGGCTAAAAACGAGCCACAAACTACACAAAAACATAATCCACTGCTCGGTGGCGACTCAACACTCTTCGCGTCTTTCCTTCTTTTTCGGATGGTTACCTCGTTTTAACCCCCGAATTATTGCTTGTTTACCGGCAACCTACGCAAAATTCTGTTCAAAAATCCTCACCAAATGGTTTCCACCAAATGATTTCCCTTCCTTGCTTTTAATGTAAAGAGTTATGCCATTTTTTAGCATTTTCAGGTGATTGACTTGACAAATTTTATCAAAAATACAAAAAATACCGCGATTTCGACCAAGTATTTCGAATTTTGTTCAATTTTTTCGTTTTTAAATAGCTTTCCACTGGAAGCATAGCTAAATAATGTCTGGCCTTATACAAAACATTAGCCTCCCCCCTCAATATGCAAAAGCACCAAACTCTCCTCAACCTATCTAATTACCCTAAAAAATTCACACGAACGACGCGATCCCCATGGTTTCCGGCGGCGGCGTCTTCGTCGAGTGCACCTGTTTGACTCGGTAATGATGTGGCGACCATTGGGTATTCGGGATCAATATGCTCCTTCTTCCGCTTCTTCTTTTTGGCGTGTCGATGTCTCCCGCGCAGGTGGCCAAGACAGCGGCATCAAGAGGGACCCATCGGCCCGTCTTCACCTTTTCGATTACGGCCTAGGCAAAATTGGGTCCCGCGATATTGCCGGCTCCCGCTTCCGGTCTCCGGATTAGGTTATTGCTTGATTTTACATTTTTTGTATTGCCCTAAAGTGAGTATTTTAATCGTTTAAACTTTAAACCTTTAAAACTTTTAACTGCAACTACTTTAAAATTAAAACTTAAAACCTGAAACTTAAGCTTTTATCTGTTAAAACTAGAGAAATTGTTAATAATATATAATGTATTTATTGTATAGTATTTTCACTAGATTTTATTGCTAAAAAGTTTTACAAAAATTTTTCATTTGGAAATTTGAAAATTTTAACATTTTTGGCCTTTTAAACGTTTTTGGCCAAAAAAAATTTTGTCCGCGAAAAACTGGAAAACGCGCAACCTGGGTATTACCAGCATTTTTCCACCTAAAAATTCTTGCAAAACGCAGCGGATAGCGTCTAAAAGATGTGTCACCACCGCAATCCCCTCGCCGGATTATTAAAAACACAGACATCGTACCGTAGCTTGCGAGGTACTTTCCGTAATTGTAGATGGATCTATTTGCTGTGGTAGGCTCCCAAAACTCCAGGCAAAACTTTTGCACCTATAAATCCTAGATCTCGGCATAACAGCAAAGCACTGCAAGCACTATATTTGGCAAGTCCCACTCAAATCGACACCATCAAAACTAGCGCATTGTAGTGCCGCTAAGGTAACATGCACTTCTCTTCCGCAAATCGCCCCCCTCCAAATCTCCATGTTGATCACCTGTGGCATCCATTCAGCCACCCCACTATCAAATCCCTCATATAAATTCCGCCCTTAGCGCTAGAAAAAGTGCAAATGCCCCTGATAGCAATTCGTAATTTCGGTTGTCTCTAGTCTTCTTTCCCTCGATTATTGGTTCTGTTTCGTTAGTGGGGGGTCCTTTATGCAGCATAAGCAACATTCTGCTGAAACATAACAAAATTTTCTAAATTTTCATGAGCTTTTGAGATCTGGAAAGAGTGTAAACGGGGATTAAAATAGTTTCTTTTCCATTGTAGAGGCCCTCTGGAAACCTTGAAAAGCGTTCGCCCGCTCCTTGCTAGTGAACCAGAACCGGATTATTTATCTATTAAACAACTCTATTATTTCCCAGACCAATTTGTTCGCCCCCGTCATTAGTAATCCGGGGGCAATCAGGTGCTGAATCGGGCGGTCAAGTTTGTGTCGCCGCTGCTCGGATCTTTTTTCTCTCCTCGAGGCCGGCGAGTAGAACAAGTATGGCTCATCGGGGCCCGGGGGGTATTCCTAGAAAGACCCCCATTCTCCTCGTGCACTTTTTGGTACGTGTGCTTTGGACACGCTTGCAGAACTACCTAAAAAGGGCGGGGCGTGCGAAGTGGTCCCGTACACACATACTAATCTTGTTGCTCCCGGGCTCTTTCCTTAGAATCCAATCCATCTATATAAATAGGGAAAGCGTTTTGAAACTGCCCATACTATTCCTAACCGCAAAAGCTGGGAAATGTTTGCTAAAAATACAAAAACCATTTTAGAATTATTTAATTTTAGAAAAAAACGGAACGGTCTCAATTCACAAATTGTATTTAAAAATACAAAAATATCGACATTTCGGCCACAAATTAGATTCTTCTAATTTCTCCATCGTTTAGATGGTTTTCTACTTGAAATACAGTCAATTTTGCTAAGAATACTATTAAAGTAAGTAAACAGTCCAATTTTTAATTCTGGAGCCTCCTTTTTGCAAAACCCACATGGCTAGGATTTTTTTATCATTTCCGTCAAAGCACCGGCTTTATTACCAAATTGACAAAACATAAACCCGTAGAACATGCAAAAACCCCGAAAACGATCAATCACAAATACACCAAATAGTCGGGCGTGACGATGCGCAGCTTTTGGACGGTTGGGTGGATGTGGTCGAGCGAGAAGCCCGTCTCGTGCGCGTAATCCATCATGCTAAAAAAACTGGGGATGGTATGAACGGGAGCGTTTGGCTGTTGCGCTGATATCAATCCAAAATAAAACGGATATTTTGGCCGCGCGTTCTTGACTAGCCTTCAAAACAATAGACTTTAAAACTAACGTTCTATTAGCCACGGGTGGGCGCCCCAACTCTGTCCGCGCTTGCATGAAAAGTCGGCTGAACTTCAGGTCGGCGGCAATTTCCAGCTTCTTCATCGGGTGCATCGTTTTGAGGTCGATCAGGAACTGCTCGACCTGAAAAACGACATATTCTAGAATTTATAAACAATCTGGTTCTGGTTCATTAGCGGGGGGATTCCTTTATCCTCCCCCACCCCCCGCTAACGAACCAGATCCGAAAACGTACCGCTCGCAAAATCTTGGTCGACTTGACGAATGAGGCATGCTGGCAAACATCCAACCAATTTCCACTAAAAATCACTAGTCATGCTTTTAAAAACCTCACCAACCTGTGTATCAACAGCTTGTCATAGCGCAGAAATGAATTTAGAAAATTCCTGACGGACGGGTCGTCGGGGATCACTAAAACGTTTGCATCAAATTTCCAAGAAAGCATTCCTCACCCGCTTCTTCCAATCCCTCGTCCTGATTCTTCTTCCAGCTCTCAAATACGATGCCCTCATAATCCATGAGCAGCGCCACGTTCACGTAGAATTTATGCGTGCCGCATTTCACCAAAAAATTGCGGAATCCATTCTTGACCGCCGTGTCCACTATGGGCAACATCTCCAAGGCGCGAACCTAAAGCAATTTTCTGGTTTTTTCTATAACAATTTTACCTTTAACTTCATCGAATTCCCCTCCTTATATGCCGATTTCCCGTAGAAAACGCAATACTTTGTTTTGAGGCCTTCTCTAGGTTCCTAAAAAAGTTTAATAAGAATATTATACCTTACCTTTGACGTGGTTTCAGGGCACCATAACGCGCGCTCTTTCTAAATCCACTTTGATCAACGTTTAGTAAAAGTACAAACCTCGAACACCAGCTTATCATTGCAGTATATAGAAAAATTCACTAGCGCCGCGTAGCCATCGCTCAATGCGTCAAATCCGATATATATCTCTTGAAAATCCTCTGCTGATTTGACCTAAAAAGATATATCGATATTATCAAAGCAAAAACGAACCTTGAAAGTGACTTCCAAATTGTAAATTGCTTGTTTCGTCAATACGGCTTTTGAGGGCTGGATGTCAGCCAGCACGAACTCGGTCCAATCGTATGACGTTGAGGCCATTGCCTAAAAAATCGATTCTTTTTTGAAATATAACGTTTCTTTTGAAAGCAAATCATCTTTTCTTAGGAAAAAAACATTCGAAAATGCGGGGAAAGGGGGCGGGTCCAATGGGTACAGACTACAATGATCTCTTCCCACTTCTCCAACATCCATTTTGACACAAAGTACAGTCTCGTGTTACGCCCACCAAACACCCCGCCTTCACAAACTATCAATAACACCACACTTTCTGAACGCGCTGAACTCGCCGACTAATCCGTTTTTTGTCTGTTCGAGGGAGGGCCATTCAGGGTGGAAAATCAAGAACACTTCTTGGAATTACTCAGCATCTGCTAGATTTCGCAGTAAGGTATCGTACTTATTTTATACTTGTTTCATCATTTACATTTTTCTACTCTTTTCCAAACGTGCTACGTTGCTTCCAAATCACGCCCTGAGAATAGGCCGCTACACTCCAAACGACGATTTCCGCGCGCTCCAAATGACGATTTTCGTCTTTAGGACGCACGTACTGTATTCTGGGTTCGATCCTAGTTTCTAGACATTTTAAATCGAAAATCGAACGTTTTGTAGCAGAATTTCATAGAAAATGGCGTTTCGACAAACTAGATCTAGAAAACTATCTTAAATCTAATCTTATGAAGAATAAAAACGTTAAGAACTATTTTAACACGTGTCTCTTGGCCACCCAGCTCTCAAAGTTGACCTTCAAAGGCTAGAGACCGACGGGGTGGCGGGTGGAGGGGGAAACGCACGCGGTTGGGGTCTTCCCCTCCCCTCCCGGTGTGTGTCAATCGGGCTGACTGTGTGTATTTTCCGTTTTTCCGGCCCAATTTTCGGGCGCTCGCTGTCGGTCGACCCCCACGAGCCTGGTTAACTCGTGGCGAGTCGATCGATTGGTGCCGGGATCACTTTGTGCCCCTCCTGCCGCCACACATCGACGCCCGCTGATAGTGATTTGGGCTAATTGTTGTGGTCACATGATGGTTACGAGTTTTTGGGGCAATAGTTTTGTCGCTGGCGTTTCTAATACGTTTCAGGAACGAATTCTTTGTATCCTGGTTCATTTTACTATTTGAAATTACTAAACTAACCTCTTCTTGTCTCAATTCAAGTTTGATACCTGCCAAAGCTTTCGCTAAGGATCTCCCCACTTCCTCAGGCAACATTTTGCCATCGCTGACCTATGGTCCTCTCACGGGTCCATGGGTTCAACTTTTCCCCTCGGACCCAATTTTTATGTTGTCAGCTGTTGCGAGTTGCCCAGTATCAATCTTAGAAATGGGTAGCGTTGTAACGCTAGTTTTTACAAGGATTTTGGAGCCGTTCGGCAACTCTTTCAGTCCATAAACTGCCCATCTCTGTCCATCCCTTTCTCTTCGCTTTCGTACTTTTTCCGGCAACTCTTCGTTTTTCATGGTAATGAAACGGCAATCCGTAGCTCTTTCTCGATATATCGCCATCGGGCTAAGGAACCATACTTTCTTCTCAAAACTTTTTAAAGCTTTAGCGGCGGAAGTTTCCCTCAACAGTCCCGCTTAAACCTCAAAAGCCCCTGCCCAACTTGGGCCATTTTTTGGACCCCAAAATCCGATGATCGGGTCGAAAATTTGGGGCTGCCATCGGGGGCTCAACTTCGCGCCGCCAAGATAACGGGCGGCACTCCTCGAAATGACCCGCCAAGGGCCTTATCAGATGTGTGTGCGACGTTTCTGGAATGGTATACAGTTGATTGATCGTCCCGGGTGTGTCATGATGTTTTTTCACATGCGTTGGTTGTCTATGGGGTTTGTGACTCGTTGCACGATTTTTTCGATGGGAATTGCTCCCGAAAATTAGTTAAACAATGCGAAAACCCTAGAAATTTAGGTTTTTATGTTGTTGATCGTGAATTTGGATGCTTCTTACTAATCTTATCGTTCAAAAAATCGTAATTCGTTGAAATTATAGCTTATTAGTGCTCGTTACGGCTTATCTTCAGCTTGTCCTCTAGGCAGATGTTACCCTTAAAATCACTTCCGTGTGATAGTGTATTTTTACGATCCCGCACTAAAAAGGCGCCTTTCCTACCTCCCACACAGAAAGTTCTCCTCCCTAATAACTATTTTGGCATGATGTCCTCTGTTTTCGGTTCCTACTTGCGCGAATTGTTGTTCACTGCCAACCCGGTGCACTTCCGCACAGCCTGTTTTCTCCCAAACCTCCACTTTTCGCCAACTTTGCAGACTACATCAACTAAAACCGATTTTCGAGAGTTCCGATCCCTAGTCATTAGTGCGGTACGACCGGCGGAGGCTATATAGGATTCCAGGAATTGTCATTATTATCGGGATTGCCTTCGGCGAAGCCCTAATCGCGGAAGGTGCCCTTTTTCGCATGGGATTGTGACGCGCGCGTCTGTAGGGGCAGGGTGGGCGGAATGCATAGGGGGGTTGCCCCGACGCGTGAGACCCGGGGAATCCCCCTTCCAGGCCACGCCCCCCTTTCGAACAAGTTGATCTTTTGATCTTTGTGATTTGACCTGGGTGAGGGCAGATCATACTCGCCCTAGTTTTAAGGGTGTCCTCAGTCTATTATGCAATATTTAAAGATACAGTTGCGACCCTGACGGGTTCTGATTGTCATCGGATTAGTTAGGACCCTGGAACCGCTCCATTTTTGGTAGATTATATTTCTGAGGTTTTGGCTACGGTAGAGCTTTTTCTGTTGAATTGTGCCGTTTTCTCTCTGTAATTTTAAGATTTTCCACTTGAAATCGGTAGCCTATCGAAGCTTTTTCGAGATTGCGATCTGATATCTGCGTGTTTTATTGCAAATCGATTTCTCCGTTTTCGAAAGCTTTATTTTAGAAAAACACGAAGTTTAATTCGTTGCCTTTCAGATTGCGTCTCAATTCATCTTCCACAGCTTTCCGGACGCCACGGCGGGCCATTCAATGCACCCGCACCAAATTGGTAAGCAATTTTTGCGGTGGCGTCACGGTTACAAAAACTTGGGTTTCGTTCGGACAATTCGATATTTCTTTTTTTTGAGCGATCACTCAGAACTACAAACACCTAAACTTTAATTCTATGAAAATTGAGGCGAAGTCTTCATCGCTGTAAAAAGCTACATGCCGTTTGCAAACTTGTAGTCTACTCTCCAACTTCCCCTAGCCACTTACTTGCAGCCTCTTTTTGGACCCATACTCCCTGCACCCACTTTTCTTCTTCCTCACATAAAAAGCGTAAATTATTCCCGGCCACCCAGCTAATTGCCATTCCCCCGCACATCGCCCAGCGGCCCCAAAATTATTCACAGCTCCGGCTCCCAAAAAAAAACCAACACACGCGCCTACTTCCGCAATTGTTGAACCCCGTTTTTAATTCCACTCCCGCAATGGGGGCGCCCCATTTTTGCCGGCCAATTCCGCGGGGTGCCAATTTCTATGGTGATCCGGGGGCAAAATTTCCCACTTTCCCAGAGGCGCGCAATTATCGCTGGAATTACCGGCCCGGGGCGGGGGACAAATTGGACCCTAGCGGGAAACGGCTGACGCGGGACGAATAACCTAGACAGTGGCTCCTGATTTTCCATCCCGTTAAAGGGACGGACAAGTCGTGGCTATGGATTTTCGCGAGCTCACTAGCGCGCAACGCGCCTTATCTTTCTATTGGTTAATGTGCTACGTAAAGCAAAAGCTAGCACTTTCGAAACGAGAAAATCCATAACCATGCCTTGTCCATGCCTTTAAAGTCTCGTTTTGTCTCGTGATCCCCCCCCCCTCCCGGGAATCAATGGCGAGTGGTTGCTAGTGTCTCTCCCTTTACGTGGGGCGATCAAAATGCGGCTGGGCGGTCCGAAAAGTTGTTGTGCGAATACAGGGACTAGATCTCGCACAAGGTCATGTTTTAGAGGAGGGGAAGCCCCCCTGGATTTATTGCTGGGATGTGGGTGGGTTAATGCGAGAGAGAAAGAGAGAGAGAGAGATCGAGATAGTCAGAATGGGAGAGAGCGAGAGTGATCTGATACGTGACTTCTTCTAGAAATTCTTAGCCCATATATATTTTGGCTCCTTTATTGCCCCCCAAAAATTTTTTCTGATAACAGTTTGGACCTCCGCCCTACCCGAGACCGAAAAGTTGTCTCGAGATACAGCAGCTGGGCACAGACTGCACAAACTAGAGGAGACTGATTGAGGGGAGAGGGCGAGAGAGCCGTGGAGAGACACGCGGTATGCAGACGAACAGACGGAAAGGCACAGCTGCGAAAAGGGGCACTGCTTTCGTACCTGGTCACCCACCCTATCCCTCTCCCCTCTCACTCAGATTCCCCCCTCTATCAACACGTGTTTGCATACAATTCCGCTACAATACCGTACACACGACGCCGCTGCGCGCCCCCTTCACGCGTCTGGGCAAACACGGTGCGTCCCCGCGGGTGGAAATTTGGATTTTGCACGCAAAATTGGGACCTGTGGGTTAAATTGTGGATTTAAAGGGGCTGGGAAGTCTGTGATTGATTTTTAAGTTTTAGAAGCCGTACAAAATACCGAATTCCGGGGTGGGCTTTGGAAATTTGCGGGTTTCCGCTGAATTCCGGTAGAACGGTCCTTCCCGGGCCCCTTAAAGTGTATTTTCCGATTTTGCTTAGAAACTAGGTACATTGTCTCGGTATTTAGGTGCGGATACGTGTTTTGGTGGTTTTCAGACTTTAAAAGTACTTTTTCGCAATTTTCAAGTCCTTTTTGGCTTCTTTAAAGATCAACCGACAAATCGGAAACAATACCCGCTTATCAGCCAGCCAAGCGGCTTCCCTTTTTACCGCTGCCGTCAGATCACTTTTTGACCGGTCCACATGCCAGGTGGTGATAGTATAACAACGGAAGATTGGTACTTCCAAGTTTCGGGATGTCCACTCTCATAGTTGAGGATTATGCTTTTGATTCTTTTGGTGAGCATTCGGGTTTAGTTAACGTTACCGTAATTACGTACTTACGTTACGTTGTATATGCAGAACCTGTGTACATGACGGTGCGCTACAAATTACGTAGCTACGTTGCTTACGGACCATTACGTTACGTATATCAATAGCATTAAACGGGTGTATAAACCAAGGCTAAGCTTTAGTTACCTTACCTCGCCTTACGTTATAAATCCATAAAACTCTTTTTCAGGGCACATCCAAGCGCCTCACCATCACCATTTGCCCCCGCATCTACACAACGTGCCGCAGCCGCTGGAATTTTTGCACCCTAAGTCCGAGAACGGTAAGGTTTTTATGGATTTTTAAAGGGATGCCGACGGCATAGTCAATCGGTTACGCGCTGGAAAGAAAATGTCTCTGCGCCTCTCCCCTGGGCGCGCTCTCTCCCCTGTTGGCTACTTGCCAATTTGTTGATGGGGGGGGGATCGACACATGCCGTCGGCAACCCTTTAAGGTATCATCAAGAACGTTAGTACATTGCTGATTTTCTCTCGCGTCACTGCCTCTCTTTTTCCCTATTCCTTGCCCCCACCATACCGTATCACCGCTATCTTGCCGCGGTGATGTGATCCAGGGGACCGGTATTCCCATTTTGAACAGGGAGCAAATAGTCTCCCCCTCCCCTCTATCTACGTATCGGTCTCTGCTCGTTGCTCCCTGTTTTAGTGAGCCCGGTGACCCCACAGGTAAATAGTAGCCTTTTGAAATGTTTTTGTCAATAGTTGTCACTTGTTTCGACGTGGTTTTATCATTTTAAATTATGGATTTGACGCTTTTTGCCACTTTTGAGTCTACGGTAGCCGGTCGCTTCGAAATCAGCCTTCCCAATACCTTTATAATTACATGGACATCATCGAGAATTTTTTCCGGACTTTTTTAAGGTTCCTATGGTTTTTTCGCATTACGGTGACCGACAAATTCGCCCTTTCCCTTCCGAATCCCTTGAAAATTACCTATGAGCCATCAAGGTCATTTTACGATTTTGTTTAGAGTCTTAGTTTAGCGTAGTTTCATTTTTTTTGAGATGACGGTAACCAAAAATGAGCTCCTTCCCTGCTCAATACCTTTAAACTTCCGTTGGCACCATCAAAACAAGCTCCAATCACTGCCCATCCACAATACCTGCAAAGAACAGAGAAAGGGCAAAGAATACACTGCCCTGCCCAAGCGCTTTCCGACTGGATTGTGGCCCAAAACTGGCCCATTGCCCCAGATTTTCGCGGAAATAATTAACATTCGTGTACGTAGCAGCAATTTTGCACGACAGGGGCTGATCACAGCTTTTGAGGGCTGACTGGCGATTTGTCAAAATAACGAGAAAATCAACTTTGCTTACGGTAGGCCTAAAGGGCCGTTCTGTTGCTTGAGTACCGCACGCTACTCAGTACACTTTTACCTTTTGCGCTCATTACATTCACACTTTTTGCGGTTCTAAATCCACGTGAATATACCTTTAAAGGAGCTAGGCAAGCTTACAACCTCCTTCGATTGCAGGAGGCTACTTTCGCCAATTTTATGATTTGCGCTAGGGGTGTTTCCCACGATTTGCTTCATGGTTTTTGGGATTTCCCCTTAAAGTTATTGTAATTTCTAAAAAGCCCTAAATAAACATACTGGCTTTGGTGAAAATTCGACAAAAACCGTTCCCCTCATGCGGCCTGATCAAAATTCTCCCTCCATTTTTTCGGCCAGGTTCTCCGCGTTGACCCCTCTAAACCGCAACAACTACTTTTATCGATTGCTGAAAATATGACGTTTTTCTAAACATTTTCGCATAAAATTTTAGGCTAATTTTTTTGTTTAATACGAATATTTTCCCAAATAAGACGATTTTTCAGGCATGACCACACAGACGGCCCCATGCCCATCACTCACCCCCACCGCAGGTAGGTGCCATTTTTGTATTTTTGTAGTATTAACCGCATTTAAAATAGCTTTTTAACGTATTTTTTTCAGGCCTAAAATGCCGTGTCTGCGGTGATTCGCGCGCCGGCCGGCACTACGGCACGATCGCCTGCAACGGCTGTAAAGGATTTTTCCGCAGATCGTGAGTTTTTAGCATGTTTCTATGTTCCTTTCGTCTTGGCTATGAAAGCCTTGAGACACCAGAGAACAAAAAAGGGATGGACAGATTAAATATATGTAAATCATAAACTAAAAATTTTTTCAGAATCTGGGAGCAGCGCGACTACACGTGCCGTTTCGGCGGCAAATGCCAAGTGGTTCAAGGTATATACCTTTTAAAGTAGCCTATAATTTTTTTTTAGAATACCGAAATCGATGTCGCGCCTGCCGGTTGATGAAATGTTTCGAGGTCGGCATGGATGCGAGAGGTTCGTTGAAATTTTTACCGTTTTCCCTAACCCCAGTTCGAAATAAATTTTGAATTTGTTTGCTTTACGAGAAAAATATCAAGAAAAAATCTTTACTTTTTAATCCAGAAAAAAAGAAGCGGTTTTCATAGTTTTTAGGTTATTTTTTACAGAATTCTTCTTTGGGCAACTTTATTCAATCTTTTAGCCGTACAATCCGAGCGCGACAAGCACAAGAAGAAGCCGCCGGCCAGAGAGAATTCAATCAGCGACGATGGTTTGTTAACTTTTCTGATTTTTAAATTATTGTTAATTTCTAGATACCAAAGACGTGCCCGGCCCCAGCACTTCCACCGCCTCGGTTCCGTTGCGCGTGCAGGTATTTGTAACTTGTATTTTCTTGATGTTTATGCTAGATATCTATTTGTAATTAAAGATTACATGTTTATTAAAGGCCTGTTAAAGAGTGAACATTAAATTTTAGGTACCACACACGATGCCTCAATCCGCCCCCATTCATATGATGTCGCCGATACCGACTACAACATCTTGCGTACCACTTCCGTCAAATCACTACCCGCCCGCCCAACAAGCGCCCTACCCCAGCAGTCTTGCGGGTGAATATTTTTATCTTTAATAGAGTTTAAATGCAAATAACGGAGATAATTTGAACCGATTACGCGGAAAAGTGGTCCCAGCACTTTTCTAAACTTGCCTTGCCAAATTTTCTGTAAAAAACCGGCCTTTCGTACCCCGGGGATTTCCAGACATTCTCTACAATATGAAGCCCGACCCGGACGCGCATCCGGCCCACGGTACGGTGGTGTTGTTGCGCCCCTCACGTTGTGTTTTTCGTGGCTCTCTCTGCGTTTTTTTTGTTGTACCTTGTTGTGCACCCGTTTTTTGGTTAGCTCTTGCTCGCTCTCCCTCTCTCTCTCTCTCTCTCTCTCTCTCTCTCTCTCACTCTCTCTCTCTCTGAAACTTGCCGGGCATGGCTGCATCCAAAGTAGTTAGCGCAACATTTAACTTTCCAACGGGCATGCCTACGCTTTATCGTCCCAACCGCCTTTTTTTATTTTGAAAACCCATTAACCTGGCCCCAGATTTAGGTGTCGTGAACCGGGCATTCGCCGAGACGCTGTCCGGCCCGCCGCCGATGAAGCGCATCAAGGAGGACGACGGGTCACCACCATCGACGATTGACGGGACCAATGGGTACCCACCACCATCGCCCTACCTCTACCCACCTGGTTCTCAATTGGCCCCGCCACGAAGCGTGTCGGTTTATAATCGAGTAAGTGTTTGTAGAGAGTACCGGTCCCGTTGTGTACCGCCCAGCATCAAAACTTAGACGCGGTGGGACCGCAACGCTGTCAACCTCCTGTTTTCCAGGAATCGTGGAACCTTCCAATCTCCTTTTTTAGATGCCAACTACGAATGCTCGCCAAATGCAACCACCCCAAAACCACTTTTACCGTGAGCGCGTGCCGCTCGTCGAGTATTTGATGGATCTTGTAAGCCAATTAACCTTTTTCATAACTTTTTTTTTGCTCTAGGAAACTCGGTGCGACAATATGGTAGAGGCTGACGAGTCGGAGGTGACCAACGACTTCGAGCGGTTGTGCCGAGTTGACGTGACCATCGAGATGGCGTTCAAGAACCCGGGGCTGGTGGCGAGGAGGACGAGGGTGAGGATTTTGTGTGAAAGATCTCTCAATCTCTCTATCTATGGCTCTCCCCCCCCCCCCTCTCGCCCTCTCCCTTTCCTTAGCACTCGTTACCCTCTCAAAAATACCATTTTTTTTTTAGCCGAACTGGCTAGCCCTTGAACGACTGACCACCCTCGAAGATGTCCACATTGCTTGGTGCCGCTCATTCGTGCTCTGCGTCGACTGGGCCGATCTCTTCAAGGAGTACAAGGTTGCTTACCTTCAGCTTTCTTACTAACCTTTTCTAGATACCATTTAATTACGAACCTTTTTCAGGAACTCCCTCAAACGGACCAGTACACCCTGCTGCGACATCGAATCGTGTCCGTCAACTGGCTGTGCCACACGTACAAGACGTTCAAGGTCCGTTTTATGCTCTCTAGCTCAAAACTTTTTTCAGAGCGGCTGTGACGGGGTGGCGCTCGTTAATGGTAGCTGGTACCCGAGGGACAAGGAGCTGCAGAAGACGCTACCGCCTGGGTGAGTTGAATTCCCAAAGAATCTGGACTGGTTGATTAATATTTTCGCATTAGCGGCGAAGAATCCCTGCTAGCCTGCTGAGCTTTACAGAGAAAGTCCTAGATTTCCCAAATAATCACTGCTAACGTGCCCTTCCTTAAAATCAGGAAAACGCCTCCTTTCAGCTGCAACCACTACTTTGGCATCCTCTCCGAGCACCTGATGCAAGATCTCGTCTTCCCTATGCGCGAGCTCAACATGGACGAGGGCGAATTCGTGCTCCTCAAGGCGCTGATACTCTTCCGCGTCGGTGAGTCAATATTTTCGCATGATGCTAGACATCTCCGAAAAGGTGACCTGACCCAAATGATGTTATCAATAGACGATGCAGAGCTGTGGGATTCCCCCATCTTGGTGCAAGGGGAGACACCACGTGACCCACCCACCACAGCACTATTCCCATGACCCTTAAAGGGCTGCAGAAAGATCGCATGGGTGATAAAGCAAAGAAGGCTGCACCAGAGGGGGGTTTTGGGGGCGCTTACGCGAGGGAAAGCGTCGATGGTAGCGCCGCGGCGGTCCGTCACCCTGACGGACGCCGGCCCATCTTCCTGCAGTCCTTTAATCTTATCAAGGCGAAGGAGGGAGGAACGTTCCACGACTTTCCAAGCAGCGGACGAAAGGGTGCCTTTTAGGGATCAGATGTAAATTTGGATTTAAAGGGACTGAAAAGCAAAAAATTGGACGCACTCCCAGCTCCCGTCCCACTGTAACCGCTTTTTGCAAATCGACACGTGCCGATTGCCCTAAGTCGCCCATCAACGAAAAAAAAAACGAGCCCCGGTGCATCGCCCACCCGCCGACATTTGAACATTTGATCTCGACGAGGGAATTCCCCGATGTCGATGCCGATCAATCCAATCAACGCTCCGGCGCCCCAATCTTTAATGGTCAACCCCGGAACACGCGGATTGTACCTGGCGCCCCAATAGACAATGGAAAACACTGACCATCGCTCGACTCGATGCCCAAATCAATTCCGCGGGATTAGGTTAAAAGGGGGCTTGGGATAGCACTGCTATCGAAGCGGGGCAGGCCAGCAGTGGTCATTTGGGAAGTGAGCGGGAATTCGAGGCTATGTGCTTCTAAAACCTATTTAAAAAATTACTTTAGATCGCCGCCTATCCGAGGGCGCGAAGCGGCAGGTGGCCGTCATCCGGGATCGTCTCACCGACTCACTCTACCACCATATTCAGCAGGTACGAAAATGCGCACTACAAACTGTTGTGGGGCCAGCTTGCTGGACCACATTAGACTCCGCCTATCTCCTGTTCCACCTGTCCCAATTTCTCCTAGGAATTCGTACTTTGTTTTTGTACAAGGGGAGGTGTTGTGGTGTCAGCTTTGCTGGCTTGTTGCTGGGACAGGTGGAACAGGAGATAGGCGGAGTCTAATGTGGTCCAGCAAGCTGGCCCCACAACACAAACGGTCCTCAAATTAGACGATTAAGCTTCCTTAGCTTAGGTTGGCATAAGCTTGACTTGGCTCAGCTTGGACTTCGCTTAAAATGCTAACTACAACTCGTCGTTTCCAGGAACACCCCTCCTTCTCCGCCATCCAGGTCGCCCAGCGCATCTCGCGTCTATTGTTGCTGCTCCCAGCCATTGAGGTAGAATTATTAACTTCCCAGCTCCATTAAATCAGGATTAAGCTGTCGATTCTATAAAACATTTTATTTTTGTCGTGTTTTCATCCCCAACAATTTGCCTATTTCCAGCACCTCTCGCAACAAGAAGACGACAACGTCCAATTCCTCGCCCTGTTCAACATTGCCAACCTGAACGGGCTGCCCTACGAGCTTCACTCATCCATCAAGCAGATGGTCTCAAAAAATGACGACAGCACGCAGGTAGACATTTTCTGGCCGCTGAAATTACGGCTTTTTCGAATTTAACCTAGTTTGGATAGAATTTAAAATAGATTTTTTAACTTGAAAATTGGGTGAATTTTCGCGCGGGATACGTCTTTTAATTCGTAAATTGAGGCAATTTAATCAAAAGTAGCAAAAACTGAAAAATAAGGTTTCCAAAACATGCCCAATTTACCGTAATCACCCGCCGCTTTTCAGGTGAACGAGGTCTCGTCGAATGACACGAAAGAGTACGCCGGCTACCACTACCAGGCGGCCACCGTCGAATGATGGTGGTGTCATTAGGAAACGAACTGGGCGCCGCGTGCTGTTTGTTTTTAAATTCCGATTTTGTTTCTATTATACCCTTCCATTGACCGTGTACAGATCTCGGATGAAGCGCCTCGAAAGCGCCTAGAACACGTCTAGACATCTTTTAAAATACACCAAATACCAAATACATATATACCCTATTTATTGCCCCAACACCCCGATTTTCTACCTCTAAGAAATTTCTATAGTTTTTAGTTTACTTTTACCTTGGCAAGGGATAGGTACCTATTTACTAGGGTTTTTTCCGGACAGCGAGACGCGACGCGCAAGCGCTGTAGGCCTAAACCTGAGTTTAAGCCTGCTTCTAATCCTAAGAATAAGCTTCGCCAACGAAATCCATACCTATCCCTTGCCCACCCCTTTAACCCTCCTCTCCAAAAACGATGGCCATGTGATTGAAAACGAGCAGGAATACCACACACCCCATATATCTGTTGAGCTGTGATTTTTGTTTGTTTTTGCGTGTTATTTTGATAAAAATCTGGCTTTTTAAGGTCTAAAATCCTTCGATTTCCTCCCATACTCTATCCTCGAATTTGCTCACCCCCTGCCTGCGATTCGCCCCCCGATCCACTATCAACATTGACATTCCGCGCAACAAGGTTGTTTCTTGCACAAATAAACCCGTTTGAAACCCCGAAAAATGTATGTATTTATTGTGGAGAGAAATGAAGAGTTATATTTGTTTTCAATTGGCGTATACAACGTAAGAACACAAGGTGAGGGAAGAGAGAAGGAGAGAGGGAGCGAGAGAGAGGGAGCGAGAGAGGGAGCGAGAGAGAGGGAGTGAGAGAGAGGGAGTGAGAGATTGCGTATGCGTCACGGTCAGCGGCGTAGGAATTACGTTGCCCCTGGACGTCCCCTTAAAAATACCAACAGTTCCCCTCTAAAAAACAGAAATCTCAAAGTTCTCCACTTCTCCACAAAAACCACTGGAGATTCTTAATTTACGATTCCGACTTTACGACCTCTCTGGCCCGGGGAGAGATGAGATAGAGAAGAGAGAGAGAGAGAGAGAGAGAGAGAGAGATAGGGAGAGTGAGATACATAGCGATTCCCTATCACCTGTTCGAAAATCATCTGTTCGAAAATCACCTATTCGAAAATCTTCTGTTCGAAAAAACATCTATTCGAAAAAGTCTGTTCGAAAAGTCATCTGTTCGAAAAGACACCTGTTCGAAAAGTCGCCTGTTCGAAAACATGTGTTCGAGAATGGTCATTTTTGGTACCATTTCTAGGCAATTCCACATGCAAATTTTTCGAACAGATGATTTTTGATTTTCGAACAGATGATTTTCGAATAGGTGATTTTCGAACAGATGATCGGCCACCTACATAGCTTAGATACAGGGACGTAGCGTAATACCGACCCCGGGGGCCCCCCGAAATCGGCCGGGGCCCGAAAATTTCATAAGGGGGGACCCTTATGATTTTCATTTTCTCAAAAATTTTGCTGCCTGTGGCGCTATTTTTTCACGTTTTTTTTGTAGAGCTATGTAACCTTTTTTTCAAAAATTTTTGCCTGCGGCGCTGTTTTCTCGTTCATCTTTTGAGTTTTTTGGAAAAATTTTGAAATTTTTCTGGCTACGCTCCTGCTTAGATATTGTACAAAATTTGCGAAACACCGTGAATTACACGACTTTGCATCTACTTTCTCATCAGTTTTTCGCGCGTTTTTTCTATAATGAGAAATATCGACAGCCATTCCTTTTACATCCCTTTAAAATGCTTCCCCTCTAAAAACCAGAAATCTCAAAGTTCTACACTTCTCCACAAAAACCACTGGAGATCCTTAATTTACGATTGCGACTTTACGACGTCCCCGGTCTTCCAGATACTCCCACAAGTAGCACTACACACATCCACGCACACATAACCTTTTATGGCCATGCGAAACCGGGAGCTTGTTGCCGCGAAGCCCGTATGCAAATCGGGGGCCCAGTTATAAGGGGAAGTGGCGCTGCGGGTGGGACAATTCGAAGACGTACCTTCTGAAAAGATGAAGATGCTCCTGTGGGCCCTCCCCCTCCTCGCCGTTGCCTTTGCTGATGAGCCGGCCACCAAGAAGCCGTTCGACCACGCGGCGGTTAGTTGCTAAATCTAGCAAAAAACCTATAAACTTGAGAAACAAGCTTTTAAAAGCTTAAAAACTTTGAAAAATACTTCATTTTAGTGAATTTATTTAACTTTTGCTACGGAAATGTTTGCATTAAAAAGAGATTTCGTAACTCCCAAAATAACTCGCTTTTTAGATAAAGGAATACAATTTTGGGAAGATCTTCAGCGTAATAGCCTTTTTAGAAAGTTTTAAAATTTAAAAAGTGTGATTTATCGCTTCAAAAAGGACTAATAATGCTTTCCAGGAAGCAGAGCTGCTCAAGTTCGCCAAGTCGGTGGGCCGTGGCAAGGTCGAGCAGGCCGCCGCCGCCGCGGGCACCGTCGATGAGCGCATCGGCGCCATCAGCGCCCTGGCCACCAAGGACGACCAAAAGGTTATAAATTCCATGTTTTATTAACCTCATTTAATAAATAATTACGATTTATCTAGGCGCTGCTCGCCAAGGTCGCCGACACCATCAAGGAGCGCCTCCAGGCTGCCGTTGATGTGGTTGGTGCACGAATTTCGTTATAGTTTAATTTTTAAGATTTTTTAGGTGTGACATATATTAAAATACGTCTTCTACTTTCAAAAGCTACTTTAAACCCCAAGAATGCTATAAGCTTTATAGGAAGCCAAGCTGGTCCCCGAGCAGAAGGCCGTCCTCGATGCCGCCAAGGCCACCAAGGCCGCCCACGACAACGAGGTCGCCCTCATCAAGAAGCTCAACCACGAGCAGCAAGAGCAGGTAGTCAAAAAGCTTCTATTTGAACGCAGAACCCAAGTTTTATCAGATAAACATCTCATAAAATAATGTCAGGTCTTCCGCGTCATCCACCCGCTCCGCCTCCGCGCCCCACACCAGGTTTCTAACGATTCATTTAAAGTATCACTGATATTCAGCCCAACCACAAGAAGCCAGCCGGCACCGGCAAACCCTTCCTGGCCCACGTAAGCCTTTCCTCACATTGAAATACCATACTTTTGTTCAGCACAAGTTCACCGGACGCCCCCATTTCTCGCACAAGCCGTCCGCTGCCCCGGTCGCCTAAACACTTGAATAAATTATTTGAAAGTGTTGTAAATTGCGGATTTTGACGTGAATTTAGAAAACAAACGCGATTTGCATAGGAGGTGGTATCCTGAAACGTGGATGGACTACCGTACCACGCCCGTTGGCTTCGAGCCCGGGTCAATTTGATGGCCTCACCGCTTTTCAAAAACCATTATCTGACGAAGGCTTCTTCATTATTTAATTTTTTTCTTAATATAATGAGAGTCTATACGTTTTAAATACCTAAAATGACGCCGAATGGAAAGCGGGTGCAAGAAACTACATGATGTTTTCATCTTTCAAAGACTTATACAATCTTGTTGGTATTTTTCTCTAGTTTTTCTCTAGATCTCCGTTCCGCTTCCCTTCCTCCTTCCACCTTTCGAACTCCCAATTCGATAAAAAATATAAATTCCTATGCCCTAGCATTGTTGTTTTCGCAGCTTACGATTCTTTCTTCCCGTCCGACTCGCTTCCTCCTTCTTTATAATATCCGATTCGACAGAAGAAACAAGTTCTTTTGTCCGATCATTATTTTTCACAATTTTGATTTATTGGGTAACCATCGGCTCCCCAATTTTACCCACAATTCTAGCATGGAGCCCTCTCCATCGAGTCGCATGGCCACGCGAGGCATCGTGAAAAATTACGCGGAATTGGGTGGTTTAGGAAATAGGTAATTTTGCCCGATCATTTTTGAGCACTGAAAATTTAGTGGTGGCGATAACGACGATGGCGTGTTTCGTCGGCCAACCACCCCGGCACGAGGCAGGAAAAGGCGTGTGCCTTTCGACGAGTCATTTGGCAGTCAACCGGCGGAAACGGTATTTGACACCGTATAAATAAACCTTAAAGTTTAGCCAAAACGTGGTCGTCCGCGTGGAAGTTTAGGCACAGGCAGGGGAGGCCACCGCACGCCGTCTGTAAGAAAGGCCACAGCCCACGCCGAGGAGGACAACCAATTTTTCATCGGCGTCAAGACGGGCAAGAACCTAGAGGTATAATCGATCTTGCTTTTTACACAAACTCCAATTAGAAAATCATCGACGACTGGATAGATCGCTACGACGAGAACAGTGATGAGGCCGGCACCGAGCTGCTCCAGTTTTTCATCTCGGCCTCAGGATGTCACGGGAGGCTGAGCGGAGATATGCTGCAGAAATACGACCACCCGTAAGACGTTGCTAAAATTTTGTTTTAGTTTTTTTAGTGAAATTGTGCGCATGATGACCGAGGAATTCGATGAGGACTCCAGCGACTACCCCATGGTCATGAGCGGCGCTCAGTGGAAGCGCTTTCGCGGCAGCTTTGCCAAGATGATCATGGTCAGAAAATCCCAAAATAGTGATTATGGATTTCAGACTTGGGTCGATCGCTGCAAATCGTCCATCATCTTCCAAAATAGCATCATGGACTTTGTGATCCAGATGCTGACTTCTCTCGCCGACAGTCAAGTTCGCGCCTTCAGGCACACGGCCACTTTTGCCGGTAGTTTTGACACAACGGCTCAGATTTTCTTTTACAGCAATGATTCTTGCTTCCGCCCTGGTCGATGTCACCCTTGGACTGTTCGAGCAGACCACGCGCAACCAGAAGCAAATCGACGCCGAACAGACGAAGCTCGCTGCTGTTGGGGCTGGTGGCAGCAACGAGAAATTGGAGGTGCTCATCGCCAAGAAAACAGAGGTGAGGTTACCAGATTTTGACGAGCATGACCTTTTTTAGTTGAAAGACCATACCCAAGAAATTAGCGACATGATCCAATACATTTTCAAGTCGGTCTTCGTCCATCGCTACAGGTTTTTTTTTGTTGATCTTCCGGAATAGTTTTTAGGGATTGCCTGCCGGAAATTCGGTCGATCTGCATCAACGAGTTGGGCAAGTGGATGATGGTGTATCCGGAGCACTTCCTCGACGATAGCTACCTGAAATATATCGGCTGGAGTCTGCATGACAAGGTATTTTTGTCATGGTTCTTACACGAAAATAATGTTCATGAAATATAAAATTGTTTTTTATAGCTGAAATTCGCCCAAGCTAACTAGTACGTTTTCAGGTTCCCGAAGTTCGTCACAAATGCCTGGAAGCGCTGCTACCACTTTATGACGGAAGCGTTGTTGGCAAGCTGGAACTCTTCTCCAACAAGTTCAAGGTGACCATTTTTTTTGCTGAAAATAAATTGTATTACAGCTACGCTTGGCCAGCATGGTGATGGATAAACATCCGGAGACTGCGGTGAAGGCGTGCGAGTTGCTGAGCGCCATGTACAGGTATAAATTAATGTTTATTTTCGAAATATGTCCGCTTTTAGGGCTTTCCCGAATATTCTGACCAAGGACGACTGCGTACCTATCTACGAGCTCGTCTACACCAACCATCGCCCGCTGGCCGTCGCCGCCGGCAACTTCCTCAACGTGAAGGTGTTCCCGAACGCTGCGCCGGCTGGCTCGGACCCGGTCACTTCGCCGAATAAGGATCTCCTGCTCGACCTCATCCGCTTCTATATCGAGGGAGAGGTAAGTTGGCGATACTGGTTTACCTAAAAAAAGGCGGCTATTGCCGTCCAGAGAAAACTTGGATTTTTTTGGGATTTTATACCATTCTAAAGCTCAATCCAGCTTTTACTTTTCTGCGGTTTTGTTACAAAATGTGCGGTTTTTGGACCGGAAACCCGAAATTATGCGGATAGAAGTGTTAAATCGTCAAAATTGAACAATTTTCTGAGCCGCTGGTGCTTTCTGATTTGGTTTTTTTTCAAGTTTGTACCAATTTATGTCAATTACAGTGTCATGAGCACGGCGCCTACCTCGTCGATTCACTCATCGACTCCAACGAGATCATCAAGGATTGGGGCGCCTGGGTCGAGCTGCTGAAGAGCGATGAAGCCACGCAACACGAGACGCAGATCATCGAAATCATGTGCTGTGCTATCAAGCAGGCCGCCACCGGGGATCATCCAGTCGGCCGGGCCATCGTAGGCATATATTTCACGGCTTCACGCGATCTTTCTAGGCGAAACGTGGTCCACAAGCCGCCGCGTTGAACCCGAAGGAGGCGAGGTTGATCAGCGAGGAACGGACGAGGATTTCTGAAGTGTTTATCCCTCAACTGGCTCCCTTGCTACAACGGGTGCGTTGGTCTGTTGATTTTATTCATCTTTTTTTAGTACATTGCCGATCGAGAGAAGGTCTGGAACCTTGTCACGCTGCCACTATACTTCCAACTGGAAATGTACGTCGCCGGACAGCTCACACAGGTTTCTTTAATTTCTAAAGTCATGTGAATCAATAATTCAGCATGCTGTCGAATTGATGAAGGCGCTCGAGAACGTCGTCGAGAAGCACCCTGATCGCGAGGTCCTCACCCAGGTATAATAGCCAAATTTTTATGAATTTTTTTTCTTTTCAGGTTGCCGAAGCGATCAACCATTTGAGCACATGCGGCGGCACGGCCCAAATCACTGAAACTCCTCGACTCAAGGTATCAAAGCCTCAAGATCCTGAAAAATCGCTTTTAGTTGACTCACGGAATCCTGCTGCAGGTGAAGGTTCAAGTCGACCGCTTGGAAAAAGAGGAGGTGACAGAATCAAGCTTTCTTTGATGTTCTCTCTAGGTGATGGACGACGATGATGAAGCGGCGCTGAAGAGTGCTTTCCGGAAGCTCGTCGCCTTCGCCAATCACATTGACACCGGCAAGCAGGACGTCTTCGACAAGTGCATTCAGGTTTGGCGTGTCAACGCATCCCTTCAACTTTAATTTTAGGTAGCCACCTGGGAAGAGGGCAGGGCGCCGTCTGAGGTTGTGCAGTTGTGCGTGCAGTACATGTGCCTCGTCCTCAACTGGGACCTCTCGCGCTTGATTCGCGATGAGGAGACGAACCGAACGGTAAATTGCGCTCCCTATGTTATAATTGTAGTTTAGGAGGATGTCTAGTTTTTTTTCAAAATTCAGAATAGAGCCTTCCGATGACCATCTCCTCCCAGAAAATCTAAGAATACTGTTCCAAAAATTCCAACGTGTTCAAAATGTCGTTTATATGAGAATTCAGCATTTTGAACGCTCGACATTTCTGAAAATAAATAATTTTAGGAAGCCATCAAGCAGCTCAGCAGACGCGTGGCCACCTTCTTCACAAGTTGCGAACAAGTGATGTTGGAACACGTCAGCGGCCTGGAGACGGTAAGCAATCTTGAAAGCGCTCATTCGCCCTAGACCTACCTTGCCATCACCGACGCCCTGCTGCTGTTCAACGACCATTTGATTGAGAGGAGCGACGTGTACAAATCTCTGGTGTACAAAATGGATCCGGTTTGTCAGATGAGGCATTTAAAATCTTCTAGTTTAGAAGCTTCTACGACGCATCAAGAATTATGTGGTGGACAACGTCTTCTCTACGCCCGCTTCTCAAGTCGAACAGCAGGTCCGTTTCTGCCTAAATTATTTTTTGGTCTGCCTTTTCTTTCATGTCGATTTTTACCCGCTTTTTTCAGGAACAACTAGAACTGATGATGAAGCGTCGGCGGCTTTTGGCCAACTATGGCAAGTTGATCATCTACGGCGTGCTCCCCATCATCGAGGCGGCCGAAATCTTTGAACAATATGTCAAGGTATACAAACAAATTGGCAAAATATATCTCTTTTAGTACTACCAAGATTTTGGAGACATCATGAAGATGCTCGTCTACAAGTGCCGTGACGGCTCCATCCACAGCACTGCCACCGCCGTTGGCAAAGCGATCCAAATGGCTTACGAGCGGCTTCGGGTAAGATAGGAACTTATACCCACACTCTCTTTTTAGACCATTAGCAATGCCCCGAAAATCATTGACCCAATCTCCGAGGATTTCTCGCAAGTCCGAGAGCTCGCGCGCCGCCTCGCCACCGTCTTCGGCACCGATCACCTCAAGAATCGAGAGGCAGTCGCCAAAATTCATCGGTATTATCGTAAAAATTACCAATTACCCCGGATTTAGTGATGGCATCGTCTTTGCGCTGGAGATCACCAACGGACGCTGCTCCAAGTCGCCGACCAACGTCAGCTTCTTGGAGGTCATCCTGGAGTTTTCCCCGAAATTGCTGAGCCAGGACAAGGATTGCATGTGGGTTTTCTGTATTTGTCTTTTATACGGAAAGAAAATGCTGCTGCCGTTTTTACTAAACCTAAAAACTGCAGTAAATTGATTAAAACGCAAAGCCTCATTTTTTCGAACAAGCGTCAATTTTTGAGCAATTTTACTCTTTGAGAAATAGTTTTTGCACGGAGATAAACGAAATTTTGTCGGATCAAGGTCCGGATCCCCCGCAACACTAAAGAATCACGACTGATTATCTTATTTTCAGCCGTCGATACTTTGAGAAGCACGTCCAGGGACTTGGGAAGATCCCGACCGAGAGCCCGATTTGGTCAAGTGTGGCGCTATATAAAGACAGCCTGAAGGTATGGCACTTCGATGCGATAAATTTAAAATCTTTTTAGGAACGACACCCCGATGACATCTCATCAATTCGTTCTGCTTCCGTCGCACAATCAATCGCCTCTGCCCGCACGACTCCCATGGCTTCTCCGGCGAAACGCGGCCGAACGAAGCGACCCGTGCTCGAAGAATGATCTCAAAAATTCTAACTTATTCTCTACTTTCCATCCCCCATGATCTATCATACTAACAATTTGCTTGTTTCATTGCCGCTTGTTGTTCCTTCGACATTGTCTTGCTGCACACCTGCACCCCCCATATGCATCTCATTCATCCCCGATTTATTGCCCCTTCTAATGCTGCTTTCCGGATAAATAATGTTCTACAGCCAGTGCAAAGAGTTACTCCAGAGAGCTACGTCCGCAGAAAAGCGTGTTCAAATTATTTCTGGCTCGGTTTGCAGTTTTATTAGCATACACTTAGCCCCCGGATGGATGAACGTCCACTCAGCAATTGCAAATACTATGCGGCGCCAATGGTCCGATATTCCAAGTAATTCTAGCCAAAAATGGTTAATTTCCTTGTCTTTAGGCTGGTATTCCGGAAGCTAGTCCGCCTCTACAATGTCGACTGCTGCTTCACGCCGATGATCTACGCGAAGGAATTTCTGCAAAGTGACGTCGCCCGGAACAGCGAGTTTACGACGGACACAGGTTTTCGGGGAACACGGGCGCGAACCGTACTCTGGTTTTAGACGATCATCCACTGATTGTGCAGTTTGCGTCGAACGATCCGGTGGAATTTGCGGCGGCCACGGAACTGGTGTATAAGTATTCCAACGGCGTGGATCTGAATTGTGGTTGCCCAAAGGGTGATGTGAGAGCAAGAGGTGTTTTTACTGCGGCTTTCGTTTTAAGAACTGGTATCTAGGTTACGGAAGCTCCCTATTGACGCAGCCGGAATTGTTAGCCGATATTGTCAGGCAAACTAGGAATCGGATATCCGACGATAAATTTGCGGTAAGAGATTTGTAATAAGCTCGGAATTTGCTGTTGTACTGCGAAAATTTTTGCTAAAAATGTATTCGGTCCAATTTTCCGTTTTCAGATATCCCTGAAGATTCGGATACAGGATCCACTGGAGCGGACAGTGGATTTATGTCGAAAAGCCGCGGCAGCTGGTGTTAACCACCTGACCGTCAGTATAGAATTTTAAATAGAAGTATATAAGTAACTTTTAGGTACACGCCCGCTATCATTGGGAACGAATGGAAACGCCGCACTATGAAACGATAGCCGTCATCAAAGATGCCGTAGATGTGCCCATAATCTTGAATGGCGGGGTGAAAACCCTGGAAGAAGCGAACAGATTACTCGAAGAGACGCGTTGTGATGGTAAGAGTTCTCCCGGAATCAAGCCCCTCACTTCCAGGCATCATGGCGGCAAATGGGCTGCTCAACAACCCAACGCTATTCTCCGGTGAACCGGTCACCACTTGGGAATGCGTGCAGAAATTTGTAAGCTTGCTTACGTGATTCTAACTCGCTGTTTAGATATCTTTGTCGGTCGACCACGGGCTGACCTTTCACCTCTTCCATCAGCATTTGGCGATGATGCTCGAGTAGGCTTTTTCTTTGCACTAAATTACCTCAGTTTAGCAATGTGCTCACTCCACGGCAACGCACCCGCTTCAACGAGACACAGACGATGAGCGGCGTCGTGGACTTTCTGGAGAATGCCTATAACCCCGTACTTCCCCCGCGGAGAGTTGCACCCTTATGATGCTTGTTTTTAGGATTTGTCGAGATTGAAGTTTTTGTTGTTGTTGTTTCCTTGGCTGTGATGTTTTGTTGGATAAAGATTGTATATTCCGATTGTTTGGCGGTGATCGGGTTTTGAAACCTGGCCGCTGACAATGTGAGTGAATATGGCTTAGGGTTGATGAAACCGGCTTTGCAGGCAACTTGAACGGTGTATTTTCAAGAGCATTTTCGTATAAATAGCAATCTTTATTGGCCATAACTGAGATCATAGTGGTTATGAGATGCTTGGACGTAAGGTGTCGTTATAACATGCTCCTTTGCACTTCCGTTGTCTCGGATTCGGAGTTTTGCATGGCCAACCCGATGCGCTGCCACTGGTTCTTGAGGGCTCTTCGGTAGTCGCAACTGAAATGCGATTTTATTATTTATTTATTTATTCTGCGCACAGGGCGCCGTTGCACACGCAACGAGGTAAAAAAAATCACAGTATGAGAAAAAGATCACAGAAAAGGGGGGAGGAACCATTGAGATTATGTATTTATTTTTTGTCATTAACATTTATGTATTTATTTTTTGTGGATATATTCTCTACGTTTTTGCAGTCCGAACCTCATTTTGAAGTAGATGAAGTAGTTGGCTGAGCAGAGGGCATTGAGGATGATGCCCGAACAAATCTCGATCACTCGACACCGGGGCGTCCTCTGGACGAGCAGTTCGAGTGTTGCTGCCGAGAGGAAAAGGAAGTGACCAGGCTCACGACTGGCTGAAAGGGCCATTATTGATGGATCTGAACGCCTCGAACCCGAGGTCCGTGACAAACCTGCCGGATTTCGTTGTCGCACGTCATATTCCGCGTAGACGATCAATGTCAGATGGACGGTGGCGGTGAGAACGAGGCCGATGAGGGCGACGAGGGCACAGCACAGGATCGAGCGGAAGATGCAGCGCCGTCTTTTGTCTGAGGATACGTTTGGGGGGAGCTAATGACGACTTACTGGAGCAAGTATGCGTCCGGAGAACAGCTGCACATACAAAGTACAATGTGGCCATGAGATCGGAGGTGAGGAAGAGGAGGAAGACGAAGATGAGGCGAGGGCGAGGGCCGAGTCCGGACGGTATGCTGCAGATGACAGGCCTGAAAATGGGAGGATCAAAATTTTCGTCTGTGTGGGCGCAGTGGCTTGGCGCTTCCAAGAAAACTGGGCTCTTGGGCTCAAAGACGGACTTGTCGGAGTCGCTGTCGTCCTGCACCATAACCAGAATCCCCGCGGCTACGATGAAGCATAGAAACAACGTGGTGTACGTGCGACAGGCCGCCTGACCGCGTTGGAGACGGTAGCTGAACAGTCTTGTCAAACTCAGTCCTTGAAAGGGACATGCAAGGCTTAGACACGATTCCTTGGCAGGTGGATTCCCCTGGACCTGATGTATGCTATGAACGTGGAGATTCGATCGGAAATCAAGCTTGGCTATCCCTTAAACAGCGTGGGAATATCGGGAATCAATACCGCTCTTCGGGCTACGCGCCAGGCCAAAACACGCCGGTTTTCCTTCACTTCTACCGTATTGTCGAGACCTAATCGAAGATAGGGTCGAATTTCGCTCTTTCTGTTCCCTTTAAAACCCACCTGAGTGGCCAGAGTATCGCGCGTACACGGTCGAGGCACAGAAGTAACAAACTGGTGCAGCCGACGACGATACTGAGGATTGGGATGATCTGGAATTACAGAATTTTTATTGTTTTTCTCCTCTACGTCAAGGCGTTGAGTTGTGCATTAAAGGGATACCGACGGCATCGGTCGATGACCCCTGATCGACTTTTTGGCACGTAGCCAACAGGGCAGAGAACGCGCCCAGGGGCGAGACGCAGAGACATTTTCTTTCCTTGCGTCACCGATTAATTATGCCGTCGTTATCCCTTTAATAGGAGTCAAACGTGGAAAATGGATTCTCGCGTGTATGGTAGCCTATTGGAATCAAAAAAAACTAGCAAAAAGGCCGCAAACCTGTAAATAGTAGCAATTCCGTTGCGTCACCGCCTCATCCGACACCAGCGAGTACAGCAGCGGCAAATGACCGGCCTAACCTTGAAATACAAACTATTGAAAGCTCGACCGAACCTGGTGCAAAATATCGCAGACGGCCCTGATCCCGATCAAAACATGACAAAAGCCATGCAGGTCTCTAAAAATTAGCATTCTATGTCTTCCGAATTTACATAAAATTAACGTTATAAGTGGTTTTTTACATATTTGCATACTTTGACGTGAACGCCGTCTTGGCGAGCAGCGAATTGAGGACGAGCCCCACGAGGAAGCAGAAGCTGTAGAATATGGCCACCGCCAGCGAGATGCCATCGTAGATTTCCATTTCTACAAAAAGGTTGAATTAAAATAAATTGAATTTAATACAGGACACAAGAAATGAGGCGTCGCAATGGTAAAAAAGCAGATATCTTAAAATGCGTCTTTTGTGAGCAATTTTCAGGCTTGGAAACTTGTAGAAAAGTATATGGATACATCTCGTAAAGGGATAAAACCGAAAAATGGCCTAATGTTAATGACAGCGCGCTTCAAGTGAGCGCGCTCAAAATTATGCCTTGCCCGTGCCTTTAAAGTGAGCAAAAACCCAGCTAGCTATCGGAAAAATTGGCTTTTTGAGAACTAGATTATTTTAAGGAAACGAACCAAGAGTTTCGATGCCCTTTTCGGCGCCATGTGAAATGGTGAAACCCCCTCGGGCAGTGGTGGCTGGCGGATGGCTCGTAAAATGTGTTATTCGCGCGGCCGTTCCGCGGGGCCAAATACCCGGATTGCTCGCGGAGGATTTATTTGGCCGAAAAACCAAAAACAATTCGTGCCATTTAATTGTGTTAAAGGGATTGTCAAGGCTGGATTTCCGGCCATTATCTAGTCGTGCCCATTAGTGCGTGGGTTTCGAGAAAATAATTCCAAGCAGAATTTCAGTCAGTAATTCAGCCAGCGAAACCTGCTATTATATAAATTCCAGGGGGTGCAGTGTAGAAACTAGAGTCGCGAGAGTGTGAGAGAGAGAGAGAGAGAGGGAGAGAGAAATTGTGGTCTCTAGCTTGAAATCACGGGAGGAAGCCGTGGATTGTCACGAAATAGCGCTCGGGTCTTCCAATTTGGCCAGGATTAGGCGCGAGACTGGGGATTAATTAAGTGGCAGACAAAAACTTGTATCGGACGTGAATGAACTTTTTCTTCAGGGTTTCTTTTGATTCAGCTGACCGCTGCGAAATTGTCGAGATGAGAGAATGAGAGATATAGAGAGAGAGGGAGAGAGAGTGTGAGAGCGAGAGATAGAGAGAGAGAGAGAGAGAGAGAGAGAGAGAGAAGGGAGAGAGAGCGCGCGAGAGAGTGAGAGAGAGAGCGAGAGAGAGAGAGTTTAATTAAGCTGGCATTTACAGTTGATCTCACATTAACGCCTAATCCATTAAATGGATGGGCAAGGTTCGCTTATCGATTCTCTATGGATTTTCTCTACTCTCGACGCAAAGAAAACATGCCCGACTTTTTAGCCAGCCCAATCCATAGCCGTGCCTTACCCTCGCTTTAAAGGGACCAGTAAGGCAGAAATGGACTGAAAATGAAGCGTTTTAAAAAGGGAGTGTTGATGGGCTGGCCGGGCAGCCCGACGAAGCCCATAGACGCACCACGGAAAACAACCCAAATAAGCCGAAATTATCATCTCCCCCTCCTTTTTTTTGGGTCTCCACCGCAAAGGGACATTTCCCGGGGCGCACCAAGCGCCGCACATGGGTAATTCGACATGGCCGGCCCCCAGGGCACACTGATCAATTAGCCGACCACGACACACTGTTCACCACCGCCGCCACGGTTTGGGAGTGACACGACGTGGAGAAGCCGAAAATAGACGGGTCAATGGGTTCGAAACGCTAGAAAAAGCATAATTTACGCCTATTTATTTTATCTTAAGCTAAAATTTCAGACCAAACCTGAAATTCCACAAAAGTGTATTATTAAAATCTTAAAATTTTAACAACATGCTAAAACCCTATTTTGAAATTACACTTCATGAAAACACCGCATTATACAGGGTTTCGATTTTTAAAATAATTTTAAAGTTTGATTTAAAAAATTGATTAATTTTTTTTACACCAACAAATTAGTCAGAAAAAAGTGTCGCTACAAAAAGTACTTGTTTTTCCAGCGCTTTTTTCCTCCTTATTTTTACCCCATCCACACGGAGTAAGCGCCGACGAGTTGGCCAGGGCCAAAAGCCATCATCAATCGCTCATCCTGGGACAGCTGATGCTCCGGGGGGCTCGGCCGGAAAACGCGAAAAAGTGCTTGGAGGCCACTTTAAAAACAATCATAGTCTTTATCGAAAAGTAAAAAGCAAAAAATGTCGCATCAGGCGGGGTTCGAACCCGGATCGTTCGGCTGGAACTCGAGAGTTACGCCCATCGAACAAACAAACTGTTTTTATACCTGGCCCCGTTAATCCCAAGGCAGCCTAGCAAAGATTTTTGGGGATTTTTGGGGGATTTTTTTCTCCGTTTAGCTCTTCAAATTCGACAACACCTGGAGGGCAACTAGCAGAGATTCCTGGGGATCTCTATAATCCATCAAGCGCCTTGCTGACACCGCCGGGGCCACCGGAGCAGCCGTGGGTTTTCTGACCGGAAAAGCCGAGGTGGTGGTGAAAGTTGACGGGTGCAGAGAGAGAGAGAGAGAGAGAGAGAGCCAGAGAGAGGGAGAGCCAGAGCGAATTGAGGGTTATGACTCATAGCCCAACGCGATCCACTTCTCCATCTCCCTCATTCCCTCACCCATTCAACAATGCAAATTCCGCCCTCGGGACCGGACCACCAGCGCGTGTACGTTCGGGTGGTCGATTCGCGCGGGGGAAAGCGATACCGTTACGGAAACAACGCTATTTGCTACCGGATTTCCTTTTTTGGCTTTAAATATCTATCTTTATTCTATTTAATTCGTCGACCGGTGATAACTATTGCTCGTTCTGCCCTCCACTTTCCGCTCTCCCGATCCCCCATCCCATTATTTTTTTTTTGTTGATGGATCATCAGGGTCGACCCCGTTATCGATCCGCTAGGGTTAGAGAACCGGCTAAAAACAACGTTTGTTAAGTTTATTACTTTTAAAAAAATCCTAGAAAAAGGTTGACCACCTCTATGACCTAAAGGTTTTAAAAAGAAGAAAATGGCTTGATCCCAAAATTCGAATTACTTGCAAAATGTCGACCATCATGTCGAAATTTACATAAGCAAATTTGACGGAAAAACCAAAATCTGTACAAAAAATATATTGGAATTTCGACATACTGGTTTTCGAAATGGGCAGCTTCTTTTTTAATGGGCAGAAAACGAAACAATCGCTCATTTTCTGGCGCTAACAACGGGGCTAAAGTGACCCCTCCAATATTCTGATGACCATATAACGGGCGCGTCACGTCTTCAGGCCTAATTCGCGTTGACGCAACGCAACAGCTACGCGTCTGGGCAAATATTGAACCATGGAAAAGCTCCTTTAAAAACGAATCCTTTAAAAAGCCTACTTACTTCGATACTAGGTTCTAGCGTTGCTAAGCCCAAGCCTCAAAAAGTTCACCTAGCAGCTGACCCATCGCTGACTCATAAGCATAAGCCGCCCCTAAAAACAAGTCGCTATAAAAGCAAGGCCTTTACGCTGTTCTGAAAAGATTGCAACGTCCGTATATTACGAAAGTAACTACGCTTCTTCCTTTTCTTCCACTTACCACACCAGGCTGTTTTTAGTAAAATTACAGGCCTACCCAAAAATTCATTCTTTGCTCGATAATTACCGTCAAAAATAACATAATTTCCAGATGATTCCGAGGGGACGCCAACTACTATTCCTGCCAGCCATTCTGCTACCCATTATCCTAGCCGAACCGGCCCATTTTCAGCTTCTTCCCGGGTTCTACCGAGCCGTCCTCCAGCCAAATGTCACCGGTAAGTGGTAGACTTGGGATGGGGAACGTGCAATTATATTAATTTCACTAAATTTGCATAGTACTAAAAGTGCGCGCGTAATTGGCTTATTTGAGAAGCTGGCGGGGGTAAAAACTCTTGGGAAAACATAAAGTCCACCGGTCGGGGCAAACTTCGGCAAAAAGCAAGAAAAACGCGAATAAATACTTATAGCTATAAAAAAAAGTATAGCGCTAAAGGAATCGAAATTTCGAAATGCAGGCGCTGTGAGCAAAAAGTGACCGATGCGCAACTTGGTGGTTCTCCGGGTGATGGGGGCAATTATCGGCCTAACCCTGTGCCCAGCAAAGCCAAGGATTTTTGAGGGGAATGCGTGACTACCATTACCCGGTTTTATACCTTGGAATTGTGGTCAAAGTAGTCTATACTTTGGGTTTTTGGGTGCATGAGAAATCGGAAAAAAAACAGGTACACTCCCCACCACACCGCAAAGCCTAGAAATGCACCTGCTCGTACGATAAGCTCTCAAAAAAGATGTAAGCTTCTAAAGCTTACATCTTTAAAGCGGTACTTTCGGTTCGCAACGCTCGTATTACGCTATCTAATCATCAAAACTAAACTTTTAATCACGCGAATCTAATCTAAAAATTAAGCGTAAATCTGTCCAAACTAGACCATTTAGTCCTGACCCAAGCAGAAGGAGAAACAGCCTGGGAAGATGAGCAGGAGATGCGAGACCGAATGGCCGAATACGCCAAAGAGAAATTTGCCAAGAAATACCACCACTGGGATAATATTAAAAAGTAAGATTTGCCGTCAAAAAGACAACTTTTTAGGGTGGGCCAGATAAATGAGAGAAAGACTCTACTCCAAAATTTATAGGCGAGCGAAAAGGGATGGTGGCAGCCTGAGCATACCAATAGCTACCGCCGTCGTTACTGGTATGATTGGTGAGTCCTAACAATCTATAAAACATATCAATTATTACAAAACAACCTGAACCCCTTTAGGAATGACGGCAAAAACTGTGCAAGATCTGGCCAGCTACCAGTACGGTGTTTCGGAGGGTGGCTGTGTGTAAGTCTAAAGAATCCAAAAAAGTAGCTTCTAAAAACTCGGCCAAAATCCCGGGCGTTATTCCCGACGCACGGCCACTTTTGGGTGGCCGTTTTTTTGCCGCCCCAATGCTAAACTGACAAGCTCTCATCGAAACGGCACCCCAAAACAACCCAACCTAACCAACCTCACCCCCGCCCGAATCATATTTCAACGTTCTCACACACACATTTCAGTGGCACGAATACGTAAAAGGGGGTGGCATCAAAAGAATGGCTGTAGGGGGTATGGATGGGAGAAGGAGGCCCTAGTGGATAAACAAGAAGACCCAGAGTGCACATCCCAATTTGCACAGCGAGCGGGACATGGGTGCTGAAATAGACACCGTGAGGTCTGGAAATGATAGACTTGCCCCAAGGAAATTGCAACCAGGAAATGAGGTAGTGAAACTATGATCGAAGCCCTGCTAATCGGAATTTTGGGGAAACGGAGCATCGACAAAACTCAAAGAAGAAAGCCTAAAAGCGGCTTGAACCCGTTAGAAAGTACTAAAGCACACCACAAGCCTGCCCAGCCTCCTAATTACAAGCCGTCAACTCCGACAAGGCACTCACCTCGACAAACTCAAGTATTTCCCTAGCTGGATTAGAAGCCCCTTCGCCCCTTCCTTTATTAGTTTATCACAAGCCACTTTTTCTTGGTATCTGCCTCCCCCCACCATACTTTCAGCTGGTTCGGCACGGCGCCACTTTGCAACCATCACTGCCCGTCGGATTACGACTACATTCGCAGCCATACTGGAAGGTAGATTTACGTTCATTTGGCATAATTTTCATTTGGCATAATCTCATTTGGCATAATTTTCATTTGGCATAATTTCATTTGGCATAATTTCATTTAGCATAATTTTCATTTGGCATAATTTTCATTGGCATAATTTTCATTTGGCATAATTATCATTTGGCATAACGTTATTTGGCATAATGTTATTTGGCATAATTCGCTCGCCAAATCAACAATTCCCACCACAACAATTGGCAGTTCCTCAAGGAATTGGGTGTCGATCAAGTTCGGATCGATGTCAAGTACGAAAAGATGCGCCAACGCGGTTCGAAGAAGAACCGAAGTGGTCCCAACCCCCCGCGGGTCTATTAGACCCAGTAGCGACTTTGTCCTTGGCCTTGTCTTTACCTGTGATGTTGTGTGACATGCATAAACAGGCTAAATTATGCCAAATAACATTATGCCAAATAACGTTATGCCAAATGACAATTATGCCAAATGAAAATTATGCCAAATGAAAAATATGCCAAATGAAAATTATGCCAAATGACATTATGCCAAATGAAAATTATGCCAAATGACATTATGCCAAATAAGCGTTCACCTGGAAGGTAGACGACCCGAAGCGTTTCCTAAATCCTCCCTGAATCCTTAGATGCTCAGACTTCTGGATGGCCGGCTTCTGCGTGCCTGATGATAGCTTTGGAAAGCCGTGTACCACGATACTCGGCGACTACTTCAAGAAACGCTTCTGTTGCAAGTAAGAACTGGACCATACCCTGAAACCTTGCCTAATTTCAACAATTACGCCCCATTTTCCAGATCAGACCCGCGGGAATGCGCGTGGAGCGGCCGCTGGATGGGCGCGAATACCGCTCACAACATCTACTGCCGGTACGGTGCTCCGAATAACATACCTAACGGAATTCTAGCTATGATCCCACGGTCGGAAGATGCGGAGCCCTTGATTGTTCCATCAACCATATCGACTACAAGGCACAGAACGCGTCAGAAATCTACGGGGACCTGTGCGATAAGCTCGATTTATTTGGGCTCTACGGGAAAGCAACCTGCGGCTACCTGGCTTGGTTCGACGAGAAGGGCGACCTGGTCAATAGTTGGTACAAGACTAGATAACGTCGGTTATCATTCGTCTGCTAATCTATGCCATAATTCGCGCAACGGGTCGAAATAAAGTGCTTTACCGAATGATTGTACGATCTTGATGAACTTTTCAATCTTTATTCACAGAATGGAAGGGGATATCCAGCATCCAATTTGGTCTATGATTAGCTAATGGGAATCATATTGGAAGAGTAAAGCACAGAAAGGGGGGAGGGGGGCAACATGAGAAAATGACAGAGATATGGATGAGTGACGGTTTATTACTTTGGCACATACATCATGGACAATTTGCGCTCAGCACCCTCGAGGCAGCAGGTACGAATCAGGGCGGCGGTTACCTAAAACAGAATATTTGTACTCAAGTAAATTCGATACCTTGTACGGATCACAGTTCGACGAGGGGCGCCTATCCTCGAAGTATCCCTTGCCCTCGTCATCGGTCTGACGTGGAATTCGGATGGAAGAGGCACGGGACGCTACACCGTACGAGAACTGGTTGATGGAAGCAGTTTCGTGGTGGCCGGTCAGACGACGCTCGTTATCCTTGCCCTCTTGCGGGTCGTAGTAGGCGATGTGCTGATTATGAACCACAGACAACCGATTGATGGCTTCGATGATTTCGTTCAGACCGCCCTCCTCGCGCATCGGCTGCGTTGAGAAGTTCGTGTGGCAACCGGCACCGTTCCAGTCGCCCTTGATTGGCTTCGGGTCGAGCGAGGCCAGCACTCCGAATTCCTCGGCGACACGGTGAAGCAGGAAGCGTGCAATCCACAGCTGGTCGCCCATTTCGATGCCCTCGCAAGGTCCGACCTGAAAAAAAGTGACGTTGCCATTAAAGATTCAAAAACAGAGTAGAAAGGCAAGAAAAGACAAACCTGGAATTCCCATTGTCCGGGCATGACTTCAGCGTTCTCGCCAGAGATCTTGATGCCAGCGTAGATACACGCGCGGTAATGAGCTTCGACGATGTCACGGCCGTACACCTTGTTCGCGCCGACGCCGCAGTAGTAGGGGCCCTGGGGTCCGGGGAATCCGTTTTTCGGCCATCCGAAAGGGTGACCGTCGATGTCGCACAGCGTGTACTCTTGTTCCATGCCGAACCAGGGATGCAGATCCTTTGCCTTGTCCATCATCTCCTTGCATTTACGGCGGTGGCTGCTGGCTGAAAAAATGCATACATGTAATAGTCAGTTTTTCAGATGGCGGGTCCTTCTAAAAAGCTACCGGTCGGCTGCTTCTTGTTGTCCAACGTCTCGCACATCACCAGCTTGTTATTCCCGCGACGAAAAGGGTCCGGATAGATGGCGACAGGCTTGATGTACACATCGGAGTCGGCTCCTTCGGCCTGGCCAGTCGAGCTTCCGTCAAAGTTCCAGATAGGCAGCTCATCGGGGCTCTTGGGCACAAAGTCGATGGAGCGCGTTTTGCATCGCAGGTTCTCGCCGGTACCATCGATCCAGATGTATTGGCACTGAAAACGGACTGGTGTAATGCCCCATCACCAATTCTCCCCAAAAGGCGACACACGGGTGCCAAGAACTGATAACAATCGACCGCACATTCCACCCGTCGTAAAATAAAGATTGTTTGTGGATGGATACCGATCAGCAAAAAAATTTTCGGATACAAGAAAGGTACCCGTGAGTACACGGCTACTTTCAAACGGAAAATCCCAGCAAACCCATTGACGCGCGCCAAAAAATATCAATGAAGAAATTTACCTGCACAATGTTGCGCTGGTCGAGGTCGTTGAAGCGCGCGGCGATCGCCTTGTCGCACGCGAATTGTTGGCGGAGATTGTTCGTCATCACTAAACAACGATATTGGTGGGGCAAGTAACGTAATATTGAATAGTCTAGAAAACCTCACTTGTGAAACGGAATAGTATACGGAGAAGAGCAAGGAACTGAATCTGGTGGCGCTATCAACGAGGAGGGGGAGCGTCTCGGGGAAAGAGGATCAACACGACGCAAACAGCTCTTAGGCACCGGGAAAATTGTCTTTCCCTGATATCAAATGTCTGCCAAACAAAGTTCACCAGGGTGGATATCAAAAGATGACGGGGAATTGGGCGGTATTTCCGAAAATAGCAGAGAAAGTAAATAGGATAATGTTTTCGGGCCAACATTTCGCGTTGACAAGAAGGAGTAGTGCGCAGGAAAATCCCCAAAAAGATAAATGGGGGGAGGCGGCGAAACCGAAAAGCAACAACGCCATACAAATGACGCCAACAAGCGCAGTTTAGAAAGCCAGTGCCCAAGTCCGGGATTTGTTTCACGGCATCTCAGGACCCGCAATTACGACATGTAATGGGTGGGCCAAAAATGCTAAGAGGGAAGTCTTTGAACGCTTATAACTTTTTACCTAGATTGTAATTTGAAAAAGTCGATTTCCAGTTTGTAGAACAAAACGCGCTCTTTCGAATGTGACCAAATAGAAAGAGAACTGAATTCAACTCTGAATTGAACCAAGGCTTTGAAAGTGTCTTTGGTTTCCACAACTTTCAAAGCCTTGGTCCAATCAGAGTTGATGTTCTTATGGTACATTCAAGACTGTTCTAAAACGTCGCATCTAGATATAAGTTCAAACTCCTCTTAGCATTGGCACCATTAATGTCGAATCGTCCTGAGATGCCGTGGTTTTGTCAAAAAAAACTACTAAAAACTACAACGTCCGGAATCGCGATATTTCCTACTTTCCGAACCGTTTGGCAGAGTTTACGGCTGTGGTTCAGTATACCCCCCAGCCGGCACCCAACTTTTGTATCTCAACAACCCGTCGTCGTAGGGGCCTGTAAAGTATACCAAAATATTCACCAGAGCAAGGCGAACATTTTGGTATACTTTACGCACATGTGGGTGTACAGGGAGCCGAGATACAAAAGTGGGGTGCCGGCTGGGGGTAAACTGAACTCTAACCAAGTTTACGAATGGCTTGAACTATGGGGATTGTTTATCTACCAGTGCCCTCTCCCTGCTCCAGACCACAAATTTATACTCCTTTTCCGGGGAGCGATGGGCGGAGCTTTTTGAACGCGCCCAACCTCGGGGGACACTTCTTGATCTCTCGATCAAGAGAAACGAGCCTCGTTATCATTCGGTTGTTCAATGATCCGTTCTGAAGTTGGGAAGGTGATTTTAGGGCAGGGAGTGTAAAGGCAGGCCTGGCAGCCAAGGCCTTGGAAAAGATGCCCTATGACCTCACATTAGGGCCAATTTCAGGGATGAGGAGGGTAGTTCATAAAAAGCGGTGCTTCCCGGTTCGCCGGGGAACATGGCGATTTTTTAATTTAGACAGGATTAACCCTAGTGCTAAGTAATAAAAGATAATGTTTTTTGCTAATTGGTTTCTATTATCAAGCTAGTACGGAAAGGAGGCGTTTTTTTAATTTTCCGGTTTTTCTATCATAAAGGTAATGTAAAATGTTTGCATTTCTACATCAAAATGGTTTACATTTAATTTATTTGCCCCTACAGCGCCCTCGGAAAAACTGGCCTTGCTCCCCCGCTAACACGGAAGCACCTAAAAGCTGCCGGTCCTACAAGTCTAAGTCCACGGACCGCGAAAACGTAAAATGAAACGCGGACCGGGGAAACAGCTCGTGGGACATGAATAATTCAACAGGTCCCCTTGCGATTCATAATGGCCGTCCCGACTGTATCTTGAGAAAAATTCTTTTTAGTCGGGCTGACTCAGCCGGGGCGTTCTTTCAGCTTGACCCGCGATTTCTGAAGGTCGAGGCAGAAGCTAGGGCCGCTGTCCAATGCCCGGCCTTTGATCAAAAGTGGTCTCGGAAGTTTGGAACTTCCAGTAGGCGGCCATCTATTTGATCAACCTATTAGAAGGGGCCGGCGCCGGTGGTTATGCTATTCGAAATTTGTTCTTGACCATGAGGGCAACGCCGCGACGGTAAATAGAAGAAGCCTCTGGGTAGTGGGGGCCAATCAGGTTCTGTGCTGTTAGCCGGGGGACCTAACTTTGGCAATCGCCCTGATGAAAAACACACCGTTTAGTTAGCTTATTATGCCGTTTAGAGGAAAAAGATTGTGGTCTGTTTCGAATTTCGATTCGAATGAAATGATCAAAAAAAACTTGAAATGTTGAGATTTCTAAATTTTTTTGTGCGTCTTTTTAGTAGTAAAAAGCACTAAAACAATCAAAATGCATTAGAAAACGAAAAAAATTGGAGAGCCGGCCCCCATTTCCCCGCGCCACCGATTTACTACTGATCGACACGAGCCTTCCTTATCCCTTTAAAGGGGTCTTTAATCAGCGATGTTTTTTGTGCCCGCATGTAGTTTCAGACCCTTTGAGCTTCTATCTTTCTGTCTCTGGTTCTTTTTTTGGGGGGTCAGGTGGGGTGGTCGTTTTTTGAGCAATGAACGAACGAGGAGCGCCCGTTCGAGCGCCGTAACATTTTGATCCCGGGTTCGGGGGGAAGGGCAGCGGCTCAGAAAACAGAGTGTCCCTGGGCCGCCGCCACGATAAGAAGACACTTTTTGGTCCACGATCGCTCAATCGGGGGCGCATTCTCCGGAAATCAGGGACCGTGGAAGGTCATAAAAAAGTTTAGGGTTCATAAATTGGGATCTGTGGCGTCGTTTTTACGATAGACGGTTTTCGATTCGGGGTCCAAAATTAGTCAACATGGCTCGAAAGATTAAATCTCTGTTGCTGTTCCCATTTGATAGTAAGAAGGTAAACGGTACTGGACGGTTAGCGGGGGGGGGGTGGAGGGAAGAGCTACCAAGCCTATACCCATCCAGAATTTTTAGCGTTTTATGCTGTCTTTTTATTGCCTTTTTAGCAGTTTTTGACAACTACAAGTATAAAAAAGTTTTCGAACGTTTTCAAATTTTGGATTTTTTGATCTTTATGGTCATTTTTCATACAACCAAAACCACAACACCCGAAAATTTACAAAAATTTTGATGATTATTTTCGATTTTTTTAATACGTAAAAATTAGTAAAGCTACATAATTGGCGTGTATCGAATAAGAATGACGCTAGGCGATAGACCAAAGTTAGACGTATCACAACAATCTGGAAGCGGCGACGCTGCCCCGAATGAAGCGCCCGTAAAACTGTCCAGCAAATTTGTTTTGGTCACTATCGGCCACTAGTTGTGATATGGCAATCTGGGCGGCCTCTACGCCTTCTGACGCCACGGTTCTTACGCAGTAGGGGGCGGCCGTTTTTCTAAAGATAAAATCTTACCTTTAAAGAAACCTAGACAGCGTTTGGTACTGGACTGTTAGTGGAGGGGGATTTTTAGCAAGGCGAAAACTAATTAACGAAAAGTTTCCCAGTAATCCCCGTACGGCCCTATAACGAAACACATTTTTATCACATTTCACGCAGTTTTTAGATTTAAAGATGATAACAATTGTAAAACCTTTCGAAATTTTTGGCTTTTTGGTCAAAAATGTATGAGAAATGGCCAAAAAAGGTTAAAAATCCTATCCTATAAGCGAGAAAAGTATGTGTGTTTTCTGTGCAGGCGATTTCTCGGCCGTCAGGCCGAATACCCGGCTGATTTTTGGCATGGAGGTGGAGACACACATCCTCTTTATAAGCATTTTTTTGTTTTTCGAAATTCCTTCATTTAACGATTTTATAAGCAAAATAGTGAAAAGCCCTTAACATTTTGGCCAAAAAAAGGTTTGTACAGAGGATATCTCGCGATCCAAATGGAATTGGGCGCTAATTTTTGGAGGGTAGATTGAAAATTGAATTCTCACGATATATAATACTGCGTTTTGTCAGATTTTGTAAATTAAAGTTTTTATGAACATTTTTATAAAATGTCCTTAATAAAGTGGGCCAAGAGCCGTGGTGTCCGGGGCATAACTCGAGGCCCAGATGGAATTTCTGGCTGGAATTTGGACCATTTATGTATTCGATGGTGGGGATCACGCGCATCTTATTATCTTTGCAAATTTTCAGCTGATTCATACTCGAAAACCGAATTTTGTAAAGTGACCAGTCGGCCTACCTCCGGGATCGTTGGGTAGCCCTTTTCTTTGCCTTCCCAGACCCCCCTTTCCCCAGAACAGAAGAGGGCATTTCCGCAGCCTGTTCCCATCTGGCCCATGGTGTAGTGGATTTGCGCCCGGTCTACCTTGCGCATGATCGTGAGTTCGGATCCTGGGAGAATTTAATTTTTTGCTTTTAGGTAGTTCAGCAACAAAACATATTTCTAGGATCTCGGTTTGCGCGTTTTGGCCTGACCCTCGCTCTAGCGCCGCAGGCCAAGGAAACGGTCCTTGGCCCAGGCTCTCGCGCCGCAGGCCAAATTCGGAAGAAAAAGCAGTAGCTAGCGCCGCCGGCTGAAAGATTCTAGCGCGAGGTTTAGGCCTGGATCTCGCTCTAGCGCCGCAGGCCAAAGAAAAGGTCCTTGGCCTAGGCTCAAAAAATGGCTCCTTGATACAGGTTCTTGCGCCGCAGTCTAAAAAAGAAGGTATTCTAATTCATCGTTTCTGGATGGGGTCCAGTGGAAAAGGGCCGCGAAGCGGGCTTTTTCCACTGGTTTTCGATATTTCAAAAAAACCCGGTCGGTATCTTTCAAAACTGACCATTTTTGATAGCTTTCTAGCAATCAACAATACTAAAAACACTGTAAAAATTCACTATTGGTTGTCAACAGGTATAGGCGGAAAACTAAAATTACCTTCCCCCTGCTAACCCCCTCCCGCTAACAGTTTTTGGAAGAGACCCGTCTTGGGGCTGTGCTTTTCGAGGCCCCGATTCTAAGCAACCTCGCGGCTGTTTTGACCAAAACATACGCCCGGTCGTTATCTTTCGCTTTACTGAAACGGATATTCAAGGTCATAGCTGGCTGGCGAGAGCGCGATGATTCCATCTTTTTCTGCGCGAAAAGTTGACCCCAGGTCCAAAATGTGATCCATGATGGCATTCGGGAATCTGGGGAAATCTCGTGGGTTTGCAGGGAAGGGATCTCGAAAAGTGTGAAAATAAATGCGAATTTTGAGTCGTCGTTGAATTTCAGAAAAATGTATTTCCCTCGAGGATTTATCGGCATTTTATGCGAGGCGCTGACCGTGAAATTTTCAATCGCCAGGAACGCAAAATCGTTCCGGAACGTGATCCGCATTTAAAGGCACCTGGCGTGTCGAGCATTGGAATTCTAAAGAAACGAATACGAACAGATACAAAGTACCCAAAAATCACTGGTGTATTCCCAGGAAATGTGCTTTGATCCTTCGAGGAAACTTCCTGATCTTTATTTGGTTTCTAAAGTAAAGAAACAGCGTTGAAATTAAAAAGTCCTAATTGTTTTTGCCAAACTATTTTATTGAAATTATGGTTACTTTACAAAAAAAGACGCTTTTACTGAGTTCGCTAATTCGTTCTACTGGTTACAACGAAAACCTTCATAAAAAGGCCGAATTCATTCTAAATGCGGCCTTCTAGAAGCTCAAAAAGAAGAAACGAAACGTAGTTCAATAGTGTATTTCAGGCACAAACCTGAAACGCCTGAGATACGCAAAATCAAGCGCGGAAAAGACAGAAAGTGCATAGGGTCTAAGCACGCAATGTAGCGTTACGTACTCGTTTTGAAATGGGGACTCTCCTTTCTACACCACCCGCGCCTTAAGTATTTAATCGTAGCAATTTATGGTATACTGGAAACCCATAAAATTTCGGCCCCTGCCCCAGTGCCCTAGCTTCTCCGATTCCAGTCCACCCCGCCGAACGTTTCCAAAATTAGCCGCTCCCCACGCATTTGGGGCGTTTCGGTGACAAAACCGTACACGAAACCGGGTGATAATGGTTCGGGGTTCTCGGTTGCGTCAAACCCCGCGGCTCCAGAAGAGATATGCTGTGACGGTGGCCACCCCGAGCGGGCTGCCCGTATCTTGGTCGAATCTGGAATTCAGAGACTCGATCGGCTTCCGATAAGAACACTCAAAAATTGTTTATGCCTTTAGCGGGAATATCGGGTACGTTGAGGGGAATGGAGCTGAGGAGTGTCGCCTAGTTTTGGAATTTCAAAGATAAAAATGGGTCTAGATGGGCAAAAATCTGAGAACGAAGACCGTAAAATATATCCCTTTCTGGTTTAAAGGGACAAAGAAGGCATGGTTATAGACATTTTGCTGTGGATTGCGCGTAGATTTTTGCCGCGACACGCGACGCACGGCCTCGAATTTCATTGTCTAATGGATTAAGACATAGCATACGGCGTGGCGAACGTCGGCGCCTAGGTACGCCTCCGAGTCGGTGGGAATTTAGTTCCGGTAAAATCTGTAGTAATGACTTGCGTGTTCCTTTAAAGCGCTGTTCAGGCTCCTGCTACGCGGGCGCCTATTTACGTCGAGAAACAGCGCCAAAAAGAGAACGTAAGTGAGGTCTCCTAAGCTAGTAATTTCTTGAAACGCGAATCCGCATTGCCCGCAGGAAGACCGGAGCGTCCAAATGAGCAAAGCGTAGCTCAATTCGTAGTTATTCCGAGCTACGAAGTTTCGAATTGACAAAAAGGCCGTATGAAAGGCGTACAGTTTTTTAATTGCTAAACTCGCCAAGACACTTTATCTCCATTCATTCATTTTTTACCTATCCCCCATTTCTGACAGCTCCCCTCTAAAAGCAGCCGTTTTCGACGTGGTAGGCCAATTTTGAGGGGCCCGAGACCCGTCTAAACCGAATCCCCCGGACAATTTTCACCCCTGCATTCCACCTCTCCACCCCTCCACCCCCATACCCCCCGTTTAACACCCGGTAAAAGCTGCCGGGTAAATAGAGCCTGCTAAAAATTTGCTGTTTTCTCGCCGTCGACGCGGATGGCGGCGTACTTTTGGCTGCGTTTATTTTGTAAAAAGTACATTTATCGTACTTTGCGTATACACTTTACCGATACTTTAAAATGTCGTCCTACACATTTTGCGTTTACTTTAGACGGGTAATATGTTGTTGAAAATAGTTAAATTCGAAAACGAACGCGCGGAAGCGCGAAAGCTCACTGAAATTGACAATGGAGCACGGCGTAGCGAAACCGGACTACGAACAACTCCAATGAACCGGTACGTACTGTCCTCTTGTAACATTAGATTGTGACGCCGAGGGATTGGTTCGTATAAACCTATAGATTTCTGCTTTTCTCTGGACGCAGTCTTTGCGTAAATAGGTGTATACGTAGCAATCAAATTCACATGCTGAACTACGAGAATGATACTAACAAATAGCTCCTAGATTTTTAACATTTTTTTAGCTGATTGTTTCTCCATTGAAGCCCAACTTCCCCCAAAAACCATAAATTCCGCTTTTTTTAGGATTTTCTACAGCGCATTACACCAGCTAGAAAAACCCAATTTCCGGTGTTTCCCGCGGTATTTCGAAAGGCGGCGAGCAGATCAGTTATCCGTCTCGATTCCGTGTGTGCAGACTGTTTGCCCTAGATTGACATAGTACTGTGGCGTAGTCCTGGGGGGTTGGGCTTCTGTTTGGCCACCATCACCCGGGCCACTGGGCGATTGGACGCCTCGAGTGTTTCGATCAGATTTCGGCGGATATCCCGGTCTGTTCAGCAAGGTTTGCCCGTTCCTTGGTTTCTAAATTGAAAAGAGGTTGGCGGGTTTGAAACTTGGTTTTTAAAACTAACTTTTCAAGAGATATACGTATTTTTCAAAAGCTATTTTAACCTGGGGATAATATATATAACGTATATATAAGTATTTTATAGTGTTTTTAGGAGTTTTTTGCTAGAAAGTTATCAAAAATGAAATTCGAAAATTTTTGATATTTTTTGGTCATTTTTCATGCAATTTTTACCCAAAGGTCAAACAATTTAAACATTTTTTACGAAGAACTGTATAAAATACTGCAAAAATTGTTGAATTTCGCTAGTTTTATTTTCGGCCGGACGTGATTACTTGGAGCCCCCCCCCGCTAATAGCACAGTGCCAAGAACTAGACATTTAAATTTTAGCAACTATGCTTTCGACACCTTTCAAAACCCAAAATCCGCGCTTTGAACCCGACGTTGAAATATTTTTGCCAAAAACCGCCCGGCTGCTCTTGGTTTCCGCGACTGCACTAGAGACGAGCCCATTGTTCTACACAAAAAGATGAGGGCCCTCCCTTTCCCCCTTCAGAATTCGATGCTGAGGGTGGTGCTAGGCGAAAAAAGGAGAATTTTCAAGTTTTGAAATTTCGCTCAACTATTGCTTGCCTTTTTCTTGTTTTGTATTGTTTTTAGTAGGCTTAAAAAACCCAAAAAAATCCTAGTCAATTTGCTTCGTCAACAGCGGATTTTCAGGCAAAATATGTTACTAACGTACCGTATGGACTCGTTTTGTAACCTTTCTCAGTTAGCTTTTTGACTACGCCGTGCTCCAAAGTACACGTTTCATGCTTGCGCGTGCGTACAGCTTTCCATAGGATTTTTACGATCGTTGAAATTACCATGCGTAGTGGCGATCAGCTGGCGAGCGCGGAGACTAGAAAGACACCTTACCTGATGTCAAAAGTAGCATAATGTAGTGGTAGCTTATCTTTAACCCGTTGATGAAATAACAGCTTCTCCTTTCATCCGACAAAACTCGATTCAAGCAGTTTTTGCTGATCCTCACGAGTTAGGCCGGTATGTTCATGCTCCCCGGAAGCTCCGGCTCCAAGTTATCTCCAGGAAACCGGCGGGGGGTAATTGAGACGCCGTCCAAGTTTTGGCCTTTTTAGTAGCTCCCCGGGGGATGCGACCTCTTCACCACCCTTCAAGGACGGGCGTCCCTTTAACTTTTTGTCTGTTGGGACGGGGGATAACAAGGGGCCGGCGAAAGAACATGGCCAGAGAAAACGGAGCAGCAGCTCCCCCCACCCCTGCTTCCCCCCTCGATCATCATCGAATCGAGAAGAAGAAGAGGGGGAGGACGAGGAGAAGCTGGAAGTGGGGGGTTCCATGTCCAGGCGTCTTTCAGGCCATATGTCCCATCGAGGGGCTAGCAAGGAGCACCACCGGTCGGTGAGGGGGACCCCCGGCCGAACACACATTCCTCGCCTGCTCACAGTGGCCAGTGTCTAAAGCAACAAATGTCGCTGCCTGGGATGAGCATTCTCTGCATCTGTCTCTCACTCGCTCTCTCGCTCTCTCTCTCTCTCTCTCTCTCTCTCTCTCTCTCTCTCTTTCTCGCGGCTAACTCTCACCCTCTCTTATTAACAACCCTTGTTGCTTCGACACCCCCAGGAAGTGGCAGCCGTCAAGCATTGAGCCCGACACCCCCTCTTCACCCGCACTGACTTACCACATTCCGCTTTACAGACAATCCTAAATGTTGCTTAAATTAAAAATTCGTTTTGTTCTATTAAAAAAAGAGCTAAAATCGGTACGAGGCCCCGCTATAGGTGGTCCACTTCCTTGAGGTGGTCAACCCAAATTCAATCTAACCCGGATAGTTACAAGCAAAAACTTCACTCTACTTAACCCTTTAATCCGTCAACCATACTTCATAATTTCCGGGACTTTCCACTAGACGGTAGCCAAGCGAAAGCGCGAACAACCGACGGCAAAAGACCCCCGCCGGCCAGGCGTCCCGGGGCCCAATCTGCAGCCGTTTTTTCTGGCCGGGCCCCTGACGAGAGACCCAGGAAAAGGTAGAGCCCGATGAGAGCCGAGAGAATCCAGGGGATTTGAAGGGTAGAGATGATGCTCCACCTCCTCTGCCACCTCCACCACCACCACCTCCTCCTCCCCTTCTCCCCCGATCCGTCGCCTCTTCCCCCTTCCCGGCAGCTGCCTATCGATCTGGTCGTCATTTCTCTGCGGAGGCTCTTCTCCTCCTCCCCCCGGCTCCTCCTCCACCTCCTTCAAAAGAGGAGCCCGGGCCCGGCCATCGATCGTGGTGGCCCGGGGGGCCCGCCGTGGCCCAGCCAGCTCGCCGGCGGGGGCCCCCTTGTTCCCTAATGTGCGCGGCGGGCGCGCGGGCCGCCTTTCGGCTGTGGCAAGCCCCCAGTGGGCCCTTCCCTCTTCGGGCCCTCAATGCCCTCCCCTCATCCAGCCGTCAATTGTACACCAGTGGAATTACAACGTTCCCTTTTGGGCGGATGGGCCTCGCGGGATGGGGTCTATTTCAGCGATGGGCGCGGCTTGCCAAATATTTCGATTGAAACGGAAGAATTATTTTCTTGTTTTACGGTAGATATGTGCCTTATTAAGAACGTATCTTTATCTATATCTATAATATAATCAATAGATCGTGAAAACTCCCACGAGAATGGCTTTTATTCCCTATTAAATTTCAAGAAACATGTGTACGAAATTTTTGTAATGTATTTATAGCTATTTGAAAGGCCCAATTTTCCCTTACATTCACTAAAGACTTGCTATAACACGTTACTGGTAAGCCTAACCCGAAACACTCCATTAAATTCGATATGCCCGGGCCCTCAACGTCTCCAAAATCAAGTGGTTTATTTTGGGCTTCATGCCTTGACCTTTCAATAAGCTAGCCGGGCCTCGTCCAATTTGCACAGCAAAAACTATCCGTTTCGTTGCTCTCCCTCGCTCTCATTCTCTCTCTCTCTCTCTCTCTCTCTCTCTCTCTCTCTAGCTTCATATATTCGCTAGACATTATACAATCAAAAACTACCGATTCTCCAATCCCAAAACACAACCAAGACCTCCTATTGTCGAAAATCTCCTCAATTAACCACCCGTCCTAATGACGTCTTGCTCCATCCCTTCCGGGTCCCACCACGAAATATTCAATCCCCCTTTTTTCGGGCCAAGAACAAAAAAACGTCATCCCACTCGGCCACATTCCCCCCCCCCCTCGGGCACCGCTCCCAAAATGCCATCCCGTAAGCCGGCCAGCTTCTCCCGGGCGCCCATCCTCTGCCCCACCACCACCTCCTACCTCACTTTTCCTCCCCCAACGCCACGCTACTAATTACAGGCTTATGCGAGTACACGGCCCGGAAGCCTTTCGATCCCTCCCTCCCCCTCTTTCTGCCGCTCTTTCTTCATCACCACCAGCACCATCGCCGACAGCGTGCAATTAACCCTCCCCCCCTCCCCGCGCGGATTAGTGGAGACAGTTTTTTTGGCTGGGCGCGACAGGTGAAAATTGGATCGCCGTCGGCGGGTGATAATTTCCCGCTGGGCCCGCCCCCCGCAGCATGGCCCGCTGTGGAATTTCAACGGTCAGCATCAGAATTTAGGAGCGGATGACGTGGGGGTGGGGCCAGGGTCCGCACTATGTGAGTCATTTCCAATTTTTTTGAGCTTGACTGTGGTTCACTAGCGATTTTGCCTCATTCGCGACACGCAACGCGCCCAGCAGTTCCATTGCGTAATGGATCACGATCGCTTTAGGGCGCGAAGCGGAGCGTGGCGTGTCGCGGGCCGGATACCTAGTGAATCCCGAATCCCTAACGTTATCCTTTTGGTGCCGCTTAGTGAAAAGGAAAAGCCGGCTTTTCGTCTCAAAGATGACCAATCGGCGTCAAGCCGTTCAAATGCTCGGCTTCCGGCCTATTTTTTTCAGCCTCATCCCTGGGCTTCTTCTAAACTCTGAACTAACCAACTTGCCTCTAAAAAATCACTCTGACCTAGCCTTGTCGGCCGAAAGCTCGACAAAACTCGAGAATAAAATTGTCCGTAAAACCACAAACATACATGTAATTCCCATGTAACCTTGTTTATCCACGGGCCCCCGTCCACCCGAACGCGTCAGTTATTTCGGGTGCTCCGTCGTGCTGTTTGTTGACCCGTAGTGGCACTCATATTTTCCCGGGTTGGCAGCAGCCTTCCTTCTTCCTCACTTCCACCCTCCCTCTGACACCACTCAATACCCCCACTCCATCCACCCGAGGACCCAACGACCCGACAAGGTTTTTTCTGCCGGCCCTGAAAGTGGTGAAGGTGCGGGATATGGCCCGAACTGTTTAACCTTCTTCCATTCTGACCCCCTCCCCCACCGCCCCGTCGGGCATTATTTACCCAACGGTTTCTCGCACCTCGCGCCCTGCTTGCTCGCTTTTTGATTTTGAAAATTGAAAAGGCGCCGGGGGAGCGGTGAGGCAAGACGCAACCTGAGCCCGGCGCGAGTTGTAACAGCGTCTACGCTGCAGGCCTAGCAAGATAGGGTGGCAGCCGGGCGCCGCCGAACGCATAATTTCCAGGGAGTGCCATAAAAGTGGCGATTGTTGTGGAAGAGTACTAATAATAAACGGCACTCGCCGCTCCTCGGCTAAAAATCCGCGTAAAACGTTTCCCCCGGATCCCGGAAAGGTAATCAAAGAGAGTGCATGCATCATAATCTCGCCTGGTCAACGTTTTCAATCTCTGTGGGCGAATTCCGGGCCCTAGACTTTGTGATTTTCGAGAAAAATGTCTATTTTCAATAACGTCATGCAGAGGCGATCTAAAAAGTGAATATATTCTTCCAGGTAATGCAGCGCGAGCCGTCCAGCCACCATTTCTGAGGACCGGCCACCAAACTACCCCGTGCGCACGCGATCTGGGCACTGCCGCTAGGCCAACGGAGAGAAAAGAGTGGTTAGTTTTTCATATCTAAAAAAATATTTTTTTGCATCCGGTTCCTATTACGCAAGGAAAACTGTTCCGCAAGGCTCCACATAACTTTTGGGTGTAAAGAGGTGTATTTCGTTGCGTGCTCAGCATTATTTTTTCAACGATTCTACTTTTAAAAGTTGATTTTTTATTTGTATTTATTTTGTTTATGCGATTTTATATCTCTTCTAGACCCAAGCTTTAGAATGGTGGTTTGGTAGAAAACGCCAAAGCTGCCCCTAGTGCCCAGCCAACGTCTCGCCGCCCCCCCAGGACTAATCCTGTCGCCCGGGACGACCCATCCCGAACCAATACTTTAAATTCGGGCCCCTAATCCAAAATTATTTTTACGAGACCCCGGCGCCAAACCAGACCCGCGGCCAGTGAATCCCTACGACCGGGAATCGATCCCGAAAAAGTCGAACTCCCCAGCCTAGGCCGTTCCCTCATAGAAACTTTTGTGCTCAAGTATTTTGCCTTCCCAGGCCGCATTTAGATGAGATTTTCCTATTACGTAGGGACGCTTATCAGTCTTCGGCACCGGTTGAGGCACTTCCCTCTGCGGGCTCGGCAGCTGCACACTATAGCCTTTCTTTTCCCCAACCCGATTTGATTTTGGCCGATTTATTTTGAGAGCTGGTGGATTTGTAGACAGAAACCGGCAAGCGCGTGTTGTTTAATCTCCAAGACGGCTAGCAAGCAAACAAGCACTTCAGCCTGTGTTTTACCGCACCCTGTTTTCTTTTCTCAAGAACCTGTCTGGCGACTTTCGCTAGTTAGTAAAATTATAGGCGCACGCATTGTGTCTTATTTGTATTGATAGGCAAGTAGAAAACTATTTTTATAGCATATTTCTTGAAGGGGGCATCTTCGACAAGCCCTGAGGTGTTGACCATTCTATCCTAATGGATTCGTGAATAGCTGCGAGGGACAGCGTGCCGAGATACGAATTGTTTGCGTCCCGGATGTGTCACCAACAATAGGGCCCGGTGAATTGCTCATGTCTTTTCACCCTGTTCCCTGGCCTAGTATCGCGTACACACGCTATTTTTGTCTATCGAGTAGTTAGGCCATCGATGATTTTTTGCAATGGCCTCGGTTTTACCTATTTCCGCGCTCCCAGAATTTTTGGGATTGCGGCTGCTTCTTTTACGTCTGATTCTCCCCTACCTTGGCTAGAAAAGGAATTTTTGGTCGCGTCGGAGCCCCCCTTTTCGTTGGGGTCTGGCAAATCCTCACGCATGCCTTAACCTTTTGGGAGGCTACTAGATAGGATCGCTGGTTGGCCCATTTCACTCGATGCCTCCCTCCTTCTCCCACAACCAACCTCCACCTACAGTGACATCATTTTAAAACCGAGGGCGAAAAATCGGTGGCGCGTTGCCCCCTTTTGGTCTTGTGTCCCCCTACGTTGATCTGCGCGGCATTGAAAACACTTGATCGTAGTCCATTATCCACTCGTCTACTCCGGTACCAATCAGTTCCCTCCCTCCCCCCATCGACTATTTGTATAGCGTCGGGCACGATGGGCGTTCTGAGTGATTGGGACGGGATGGCTGAATAACGGGGGCCAGGCATCAGGGGCACTGAGGCAGTTGTTTTTTGGGGATGACCCCCGAACAGCAGCCCCTGGCCAACGGCCGACGGCACTCTTTTGCCCCGCAGGGCTAGCGAAAAAAAACATCGATCCCCATCCCGTCCACACGCAGACTAGCAAGCCTCGATATGCACATACACGCATACACCTGGCTTCCCCAAAATTTTCGGCATAAGTTTTGCCCCGACTAAACTAGATAGAGAAGACAGGAAAATATTTTTACGTCCTGAGCACTCAATTCTGTCATCTCAACGTAAGGGGAAAGTCCAACCACAAATTTCGCCGCACCATACACCTCTACCACCGTCGGGAAATGCGCCGCTACACACATGCCGACGGGGAAATTTATGTCTAGCCTCCGATCTGGGGGCCCCCTCCCTCTTTATGGCACATCTGGATGCCGTTAGGTGGCGAGGAGCATGGCCACCGGCGCACCCACATACACAACATCCTCGGCGCGCGGGCTTCTCCCTGCATGCACCACCTCCTTGCTGGCGCGGCTCCTGACAATCCAATTTGTCTCCAACGCGGGCCCTAAGCGATCCCATACACGCGGCCGGGTCGGGCGGACCTGGAGAGTTAGCTCGGGGGCCTAGACATCCTATATCCGTCCTAATTGCGGGTCTGGGCAGCGGTTCAGCGGTATGCGCTAATCCTTTTTGACCCGTCTTGCCAGCTGGCTAACTGACTAAAAAAGCTATTACTGATGTCACTTTTTGTTCAGGCGACCTTTATTGATATCTGTGCTAAATATAAGGGGGCAACTTTCTTGCATGCGGTCCTATGGTCGCGGGGATGGGTGTCGCGCTCGTGAAAACCCGTAAATCATTTTCCGGGGAGAAAAATATATCTCTGGCCGCGCCTCCTATCCTGAAAAACCCCGAAACACCCCGCACTCGGCGCGGGGATTGCGGCCTGTAAACAACGGATTAAACCTGGGTTTACTGCCTCTTTAGGCTTGCTGGGTTTTGTCCAGCATTTTCCCAATTTTTTTAAAGCTCTGCGATTTTTCATTCTTCCCTTTAAATAATATAGATTTTACTCTCCCTGCTGAACTATTGATCGGACGCAGATTTTGGCTGGACCCACGACTTTTCCCCGCTCTAAACTGTCCCAATGGTCAGCGGCAAAGGTGTCTCCGGGGCTGTGTGAGCGAGGGAATGTGCCTGCCAATCGATAACCGGGCCAAAATTGGACAGACGAGGGAGAGAGAGACCGAGTGCCCTCCCTACGACCCCGGCCGCCAACTTTTGTTGTTTGTTTGTGGTCGTGCATCTCTCGTAAAGAGCGCTCCAATCACCTGTCTATAGCTAACATCACCTGTTGATCCTATTTTTGGGGTCTTCGTGATGTTGCGACACACAACCCGGCGTAGCTTCGAATATCAAAATTGTTAGCGTTGTCGAACGCTCTTTCGATTTCCTCGATATTTTATCTCTCCATCTTAGTATTCTAGCTAATCGGACATCTCTTTTATTGCAATAACGGAAATGACTCATGGCCTCTCGCGGCGCCGCTTTTTTGTTGACTGTGATTCAGACACTCGAAGTCTATATTTCCGCCATTTCTCGAGTTGATTTTCGGGGCTAGTGTTCCCCGGCACAAGTATTTTCTTATTGTTAATTAGCAAAGCAAACATTTGCCCCGTAGCTTACTAAAATAATCCAATGGGTCAGTCGCGACGATGCTTACTCCCCCGCCGCCACCCTCAAATCCGCTGAGCATTTACATATTTTTGTCGGCTTAGCGCTGCTACTGCCCTCTTTTTAGTCTGGGTATTGTCACCGCACTGTCCATCGTTCTCTATAGACCGGAGAAAGTGCTGCCCGCAGCCTTGCACCCCTCGCTCTCCACGCTTCCGATAGGGCCGGCTTAAAATAGTTGAGTCCGAATCGGCTAGCATGGGATTAATTTGCTGATAAGTATCTGCGTCAGAAGGACGATTATTTTTGGTCAGAATTCTCAGGCGGAGCAAAAATTAGATGGAACCTGTAACATAGTCTTTACCATTTTTTGTCATGCTGAGCAACTGTAATTTCTAACCTTTTCATTTTCAGAACGATGGGTAGCTCGAACGAGTACTCCGTCTCGCTCGATGAGCTGAAAACGCTCATGGAGTTTAGGTACGTGGTTTCTATAATGGCTTTTCAATCATTTCGTTGCAGGGGACCGGAGGCAAAGGAGAAGATAGACCAAGATTACGGCGGGTTAAATGGTCTCTGTAAACGATTGAACACGGACCCTAACTTCGGGCTGCCCAACACTGATGCAGGTGGGTATTTTTGGTTTTCGTGTCGGCATACATTTTCAAATATGTTGCCGCATTTTTAAAAAAATTTTTCTTTCCAGAGTTGACCAAGCGGCGAGCAGTATACGGCGCCAATGAAATACCGCCACACCCTCCTAAATGTTTTCTTCAGCTCGTTTGGGAAGCATTACAGGTGGGACCTCTTTTATTTTAATTGTCAAAAACGGTTCGTTTTGGTGGTAGATCCCTGCCCCTCGATTTGCCTAAATTTGGCGATCCCACTAGCTGCTGAAGCGTTTTCATTGTTTCAACCCCTCGGCCGCCAGAATATTAGCTGGAGCCGGGGCGATGGCGTAGCTCATTTTTGGCGTAGCTCTCCCGGCATTGGCGGGCTCCCGTGGGAATAATGTCGACGGGCAGCGCCGAGGGCCGAGATGGCTATGGCCTAAAGCGTATCCCGGGGCCCGTTTTCCGTGTGCCCCTTCCCCCGCACGGCTCCATTTTTCCATTCGTGGAGGAGGGGGCCCTTCCTATCCCGACGTCTTTTGTTACACGAAGGCACCACGGAAGGGACCCGAATTGAGTGCACCCCGCATGAAACAATACAAATTTGGGGGATTCACGTCTTAAAGCCACTAAATCCAGGCGGAAGGTTTCACTAGCTGAAAAATGGCGAGCTTCGAAAAGCAGTTCAATTCTGTTATGCTGCGTTCGTTGACTCATAGCCCTAGCTTTAGAGGCTTGTAAAAGTTTATCTCGGTCAGGGGGTATGAGAAGACGCTCCGAGTGCCCACGCCGATTGATAAAGCCCCGCGCCAGTGGGAAAACAAAAAAAGAAAGATGAAAAATCTTTGGCGATTCAAATATTCTAATTTCAGGATGTGACGTTGATAATTCTACTCGTATCAGCCATCGTATCGCTCGCACTTTCATTTTATCGGCCACCAGAAGAAGGAGGTCTGTTTGCATTATTTTAACTTTTCGGGGAACGTGAATTGGTTACAACCGCTTTCGAGTCGTGGTTGGGGGCGTTATAGGGAGGCCGATTATTGAGATGCCGGGCGACTTTGGGCAAACCAGATTGTCTTACATGTCTGGATATTCCCCGGCTCGTCGTTGATTGTGCGGCGTCAGTTGGCGATTGGACAAAGCTGCCCGACCACTTCCTTCCCCTTCTCTTCTCCCTCCCGAGCACCAAGGCTATCCGGCTGTCGTTGGCCAGGGTGTAGGACGTGAATGTCGCCGTAGAAAGCAGGGAGCTTCAAAAAATTCTATACGGAAAAGAAATTGTAATAACGATCCGAATTAAATTTGCTGTACCAAATTTTTGATATTATTTCTTTTTTCGATTCCGATCCGACTAGAGTCTGGAATGTGGACCTTTTTTCTTAGAGAGCAATTATTTGTGGGGGAGGCGAGCCAATACCTTCCCCGTCTACAGACCTCTCTCCCCAGCGACGCCGCCGTGGGTGCCATTCAGCGGCCAGGCCCTCTGCCGAGCATCTTATGAATTTTACACGCGTCGGGACCCCTCCACATGCACGCCTATGGGCAAATCTTTTCGGCCACTGGTGAAAAGATTTCGGGTGTCAGCGGCACGGTGGGGGTCGTAATGTGGATGATTCTTTTTGTATCAAATTTTCCAATTTGAAACGGAACCCTGTTTTTTAGAATAATCGCCTTAATGCGGAATGCACATAGTCGGGCCCTTGCCAAACGCAAAAACGTCCAATCCGTTAGACGGGCGATGCCAGAAATTGAGCTCGTTATCGCTGATTAGCCGCGCAGCCTTCTCGATTTCACCTCATTTCTCTTAAGGCGAAATATTGCTTGTTGCGATGGATGTACAACTGAACTACGTCCGACTCGGCCTCCACCTTTGACTTTGGCAAAAAGCGAACAAATTCAGCCGAGCTGAAGCGAAGCGTCGGGGACCCTACTAGAAATTGCATTACTTGCCGCTGGGCCGGAAAAGAGGTCGTCGGGGCATGGGGGGGGGGGGCAACGCTTCGTTCTGTGTTCCCCGATTGAGAGCCCCCGTAAATGGCATAGCTTTTTGGGGGACCAGCTATCGAAGGCATTTGCTTTCCAGAGCACCCACGTTGTGGGAATCTCAAAAAATAAGTGGAATGAGAGAGGATTCGAGGCTGAATGAAATAATATTGTCGAAGCGGTGAAATATTCATTCTTACTTTGCCTGGCTAGCTGGCCCACGCCGATTTCGCCTCGTAGGTATAAGTAAGCTTCAACCCGGGGCCTCTGCCGTATAATAAAATTACGGCGGTGGTGCCCCTCGGCCTCTGCACTTGGCGTAATGACCTTCCGTACCAAGGCTCTCTCGCCATCATTCGTCTAATGGAAAGTAAATGGCTGAGGCTTTTCCAGAAATTGTCGGCTATCCGAAACGAAAATTTGACCGGGGAGCGTCTAAAACATAGCTGAAAATAGTAGGTAAAAGTTATCCTTGACAATTTCAGATGGCGCCAACGACGACTCCGAGCACGAAGCCGGCTGGATCGAAGGCGTTGCCATCTTGTTATCGGTTATCGTTGTTGTGCTCGTTACAGCCTTGAACGATTACACCAAGGAGCGGCAGTTCCGAGGTCAGCTATTCAATTCGTGATGTTTATAAAGCATTGATTTCAGGCCTTCAAGCCAAGATTGAGACCGAGCACAAATTCTCGGTGATCCGTGGTGGAGACTCGATCCAGATTGTCGTTAATGAACTCGTTGTTGGAGATATTGCTCAAATCAAATACGGTATTTCCCATTTGTCTTTTCCCTTTTAAACTCTTTGTTTTTCAGGTGATCTTTTGCCCGCTGACGGACTTCTTATCCAAGCAAATGACTTAAAAATTGACGAATCCTCGCTGACCGGTGAATCTGATCAGATCAAGAAGACTGTGGAGCATGACCCGGTACTTTTTGAGTGTCTCTGATGAGTGTTCTTTAGGTCCTGCTCTCTGGCACGCACGTTATGGAGGGGTCGGGCAAGATGCTCGTCACCGCCGTCGGTGTCAGCTCCCAGACCGGTATCATCATGTCGCTGCTCGGCGCCGTGGCCCAGGAACAACGGAAAACGGCCAAGCGCGACGGTACGGTATATTCTGCGAAACGTTGTGCATGTGGGAGTATGAAAGCCAAAAATTTTTCCACGAACATGTCATTTTGCCAAAACTTTTCATACTCTCACCTTGCTCGTCAACAAAACAACCCAGCGCTCTGCCTATCTCGGGAATTTGGTTGTCCTTGTCTTGTTCGGAACCGTTTCGGTCAACGGGGATTTTTGAAACAACGTGTTAACGGAAAAAAAATTGGCGTTTCGAGAAGTACATAGCTAAAAAAAAATAACTAGTGTCGGGTGTCCTTTGGGGTTTACCATTTTTAATCATGTCCTGTCCTGATGTCGCAATAACCCCCGTACAGAGAAGCGGCGGTCGATGCAGAAGAAGCAGAACTCGCAGGGTGAGCGGGTGTTCCGGCCGGTCGATGATACATGTTATCGTCTTCTTTGGAATGGCCTCTGTCTATTTCTGTCTGGATATGAGAGCTCGAGATTTCTTCTAGCCACTGTCCCCTTTGGCAAAAACATTTTTAATTTTTCCGTTGAAACTAACTCGACACCATCTTTCAAAAGACTGCTCGTGTAACCGTCTGCCGTCTATCGTCCCCCCTGGCTCGTCCTCCTTCGGCCGTCTATGGCACCCAGCTCTTTTCAATTTCTCTGCGAGCCCATCCCCTCGTTTGGGTCAACTAGCATGCGTTGGCCGATGGCGTGACCAAAATTGTACAGAGAATTTAGGCGGCAACCACTCGGATGTAGCTCTGGAGGACAGCACACGCGATCCTCTGATCGGTGGGTGAAACTATTTACAAAAGGCGGATGCCATACCCCCGGTGCGCGACAGATGATCTTTTGACAGCAAAATATCCATGTAGGATTAGAAGCCCCTGAACGGGTTTTTGATGATTGGCACGGCGGGGGTATGAAAAGCGGCGCTAAAGTCTTACTTTTTTCCTCGTATGACGGTACCTTTTTAGAAGAGAAAATCGAGGCCAATGGCGAGGTCAAGTCACCAATTCCTCCCCCAGAAGAAGGCAAGAAGGATCGTTCCGTGTTGCAAGCCAAGCTGACCCGACTGGCCATCCAAATCGGATATGCTGGTCAGAATTTATTTGCATATCGACAATTCCCCATTTAGGCTCGTTCGTCGCCGGATGCACCGTCCTCATCCTGGTCATCCGTTTCTGCATCTACAAGTACGCCATCGAGGAGAAGAGCTTCGAAGTGGCGGACTTCAAGTACTTCATCAACTTCTTGATCATCGGCGTTACCGTGCTTGTCGTGGCCGTCCCGGAAGGTCTCCCACTCGCCGTCACCCTGTCCCTTGCGTATTCCGTCAAGAAAATGATGCACGACAACAATCTGGTGCGCCATTTGGACGCTTGTGAGACGATGGGTAACGCCACGGCAATTTGCTCTGACAAGACCGGAACCCTGACCACCAATCGGATGACCGTCGTCCAGTCGTACATCAACGAGCAGCACTTCAAGGAGACCCCGAAGCCGGAGGCTGTGGACAAAAACACGCTTGATCTCCTTCTGAACTGCATTGCGATCAACAGCGCCTATTCCACTCAGGTGATCCCACCGAAGCTACCCGGTGAGCAGGCCACTCAACTCGGCAACAAGACCGAATGCGGTCTGCTCGGATTCGTCCTCGGTTTTGGCCGCTCATATCAGGAGATCCGTGATCGCAACCCGGAGGAGGGAATCTTCAAGGTCTACACGTTCAACTCCGTCCGCAAGAGCATGTCCACCGTCATCAAGCACAACAGCGGATTCCGCGTCTTTTCCAAGGGAGCCTCGGAGATTATCACCAAGCGCTGCACCCACTTCCTCGGGCCCAACGGCAAGCTGCAAAAGTTCACCGAAAAAGATGCCGAGCGGCTGGTCCGCGAGGTCATTGAGCCGATGGCTTCCGATGGGCTGCGCACGATCTGTTTGGCATACAAGGATTATGTGCCCGCTGGCCAATCTCACGCCGACAATGACATCGTCTACCACGCCGAACCCGACTGGGAGAATGAGGCCGAGATCACGGAGAACCTGACGGCCATCGCCATTGTGGGAATCCAAGATCCTGTCCGACCGGAGGTGCCCGAAGCCATTGCTCGTTGCCAGCGTGCCGGAATCACCGTGCGCATGGTCACTGGTGACAACGTCAACACTGCGCGCTCCATCGCTACCGCTTGCGGCATCCTGAAGCCTGGCGAGGACTTCCTGGCGCTTGAGGGCAAGGAATTCAACGCAAGGTAATATTTTCTCATCAAAAATGTAAAATCATTTCTTAATGTTATGTAACACTAATCATCTTCACTTTTCAGAATCCGTGACGCAAACGGCGAGGTCTCCCAGGAGAAGCTCGATCAGATCTGGCCCAAGCTTCGTGTTCTCGCTCGTGCCCAACCCTCCGACAAATACGTTCTTGTCAAGGGCATCATCGACTCGAAGGTTACGGACTCTCGCGAGGTCGTGGCTGTCACCGGTGACGGCACCAACGATGGCCCTGCCCTAAAGAAGGCCGATGTCGGCTTTGCTATGGGTATTGCTGGTACGGACGTGGCCAAGGAGGCTTCCGACATCATTTTGACCGATGATAACTTCACGTCCATCGTCAAGGTGCCTTTTTCCTTGTGGTTCCAAATCTTTTTTTAGGCTGTGATGTGGGGCCGTAACGTGTACGACTCCATCGCCAAGTTCCTGCAGTTCCAGCTGACTGTCAACGTTGTGGCTGTGGTCGTCGCTTTTGTCGGTGCTTGCGCCATCCAGGATACCCCGCTCAAGGTAAGTTCTAGCATTGCAGCTCTTTTAAAGAAAATATTTCAATACAACCATTTTTTTCAGGCTGTCCAGATGTTGTGGGTCAACTTGATCATGGACACCCTCGCCTCTCTGGCCCTTGCCACTGAAATGCCAACGGAAGAACTTCTAAAGCGCCGCCCCTACGGCCGTACATCACCACTGATCTCGCGCACGATGAGCAAGAACATCCTCGGACACGCCGTCTACCAGTTGACCGTCCTGTTCACCCTGATCTTCGCCGGCGACTACATCTTCGAGATCAAGTCGGGCCGCCGTGCTGAACTCCATTCCGAGCCCACCCAACACTTCACCATCGTCTTCAACACGTTCGTGATGATGACCCTGTTCAACGAGATCAACGCCAGGAAGATCCACGGCGAGCGCAACATCTTTGTGGTACGTTGGTCGAGCTAAATTCATTTGCGAATTTTTAGGGCCTCTTCAGCAACCCTATCTACTACGTCATCTGGATCGGCACGTTTATCTCGCAGATCCTGATCGTGCAGTACGGTGGTCGCTGGTTCAGCTGCCACGCGTTGACTGTCGAGCAGTGGTTGTGGTGCTTGGCACTCGGCGTCGGCGTCTTGCTCTGGGGACAGGTGCGTGACTTTATTAAAAAATATTTCTGGAATTCTTAGGTGATCACCTCGATCCCGACTGACTCGCTGCCGGCCACGATGACCATTGGTGGCGGTGAGCCGGCTGACGACGGCCCGCTGTTGCCGGGAGACTATGAAGACCCGGACACGCACGAGAAGCGCTCCGGCCAAATTCTGTGGATCCGTGGTCTGACAAGATTGCAGACCCAGGTACGTTTTCTGCTTGCGCGCATCGCTCACGGGCCGTGGCAAATGAAAATCGAGGTTGGCTGTGCGGACAGAGTGGCGAGGCCAGTCAGAAGTCCCCCGCGGGGACCGGCCCTCATCGCATACACACAATATGGGACCCTCTCTGAAAACGGCTCATTTACACACACACATAACAGCATCCCGACTAGCCCCAATGTCTGCGGTAGAAGTAACGGTCGACGCCCCACACCCCGGGGAGTCGTTATTAGCTCCAGCAATTCGCACTTCTTCATTTTTATTTTTGAACTTTGAGTTGAACGCCGCGTTCCCATGTCGCTCCCGCCAGGGGTCCTTCTAAAGCGTCTTTCTTTGGTTTCCGTCGTGTCCGCTGTGCGCGCTCCGTTCTCACAGCAGAGAATTGTAGAAGCTAGAGCACGGCATTATCCGTTTTTCGGCGCCTATCTAGAAAAGCGCCGGCTTCCACTAGCGGCCTTGGCTTCTGTGTTCACTCTTAACCTAGTAGTCAATCTGCTATTTTTCGCTCTTCTAATTCACTGCCCCCCAAAACCATTTATATCGTTTGTGCGCCTAGCAATAGGAACTATTTCGGTCAAACCGTCGGAGGATAGTGCGCGAGAATTTGTGCGACCCGCCTTTTACAATTGTTTTTTTCATCAGTCCTTTTCTATTCGTGTTGCCCAGCGGAAGTTCTGTAGCTGGAGATACCCAATGGAAATTCTCTGATGAGAAGCATTTTGTAAGAGGTAAAATGGCCCCTATGCTGCTAATCAAATGACCAGCACGCCGGAAACTAGATTGCATGCGATTTAGGGTCTTTCTGGATTCGACACCGGCCGCTTCTTACGCACTGCCTCTAGCGGTTCGACCAACGACGCTCCTTTCCTGCATTATCCGCCCGCTTTCATTAGGCTAGCCGAGCTGCTAAATCGTTTGGCGCTATTTCCTGCCCCCATCCACCCCAACACCCATCCACCCTCAAACGTTTAATAGGAAAATGGGAAAGAGGACGCGATAACAGGCGTGTATGCGAGAGTGGCTGCCGACGATGGGGAGAGCGCACTTCTTGGAGACCTTTGGTTTGGGTATCCTCCTCGGTGACCGTGTACCAGAACGGCCCGAGGAGCGTCAGCCCCACAGTCCACTACCAGCCCTCCACAGCCCCCCCCCCCGGTCTCCTCCTAACTCTTTCGCTTTACCGCCCCCACCCCCAAATGCCAAACATTCTACTTGTTAGCCCGTAATTCTCTCCCCATTCAATAGAATGGGATATTCCCCGCCTCATCTTCAGTTTCCTCTAATCCTTAATTATACACGTGCTCCCCAAGTTTCTGTTGCACACAATCACGTTTTGGGCTCGCAAGAAGCCGGCGATGTACCCAAGGACAACTTACGATCACACACCCCGTTTATCCTTTTTGCGGGGTGTCCTCGGGGGATGAATGGCTTTGTCGCGGCTTTTGCGTTCAGTGTGCGATCCATGTGTGTGCGTGCTACTTTAGGGCTTTGTATGTGAAACTCCCTTTACTTTGTCGGCTTGCCTAGCCGCGAACCGAGAAGGTTCGGAAAAACGACACGGAAGTGCGCGCGCAGAGCTTTTTTTGTTTGCCGTGTACTCGTTTGAAATTTTGAATTTGTAGAATATTGCGCGCAGACTGGATTCCGAAGCTATTTTTGAAAGATGCGTTGGCGCTCGCTATATGGTTTCAAGCGCCTAGTTTTTTTTATTCGTAGACATCGTTAGTGAACAACAATGCATAGACGCCGGACGAGCTGCCGTCGCCGAATTGGGTGGCGCATGTGATTCTGAAATATATATATATCCGGCTATACCGTGCCGTCGACTTTCCCATTTTCTGTGATACACGAGTACGAACCGAACCTGTCGAACGGCCCGTTTGTGCCCCTATGGAATCCCGCCCTCGCCCCCCACAAATCAATCCCAATCCCAAAATTGTTTTCCTCCCATCCCCCCCCCCCCTTTATGGCGAGCAGCGTTTGCGCCGCGGGTTTGTTTAACCCCCGTTGGGTGGGTTGGTACATCTGTAACCTGTGTGCGCGCGAAGCCGATCAAGTTGAGGTGCCACACACGGATCGGGGGGCATGAATCGAATCGCTGGCCCTCTCACCACCACCACCACCCGCCAAGCCCTCCACACCCACACAAATACACACCCTGCTTATAACCCCTGGCCTCTGTGCTCTCCTGTTGCTCCCCCCTCTCCTCTATGCGCTATTCTACAGACTTAAGACAATAACTTTCGAAGATACGGCATTTTTAAAAACGTCGATGGTTTTTAGTTTTATTGTAAACAAAATTTCAAAGATTGAAAATTGATTCCGTTGAAACAATTTTCGATACGTTTTGAATCACCGGCTTTCGACGTGTACCCAACTAATCCAAAATTTTAATTTCCCGTTTTTTGAAAATCTGCTGCGTATTTTTTTTTGGTTCGCATAGTTGCTTGACCGTGCGTTTTTTTGCAGTTAAGGTGGTAGATGGCATCTGCTCTGTGTTCCCATAAACTAGACAACCAAAATTTTTGCCAAAATTAGGCCGGCTTTTGCCTCAGCCATCCATGGAAACTAGGCGTCTGCCCACCCTAACTTGCTTTTCTAACGCGCCGCTCATCAACCAGCTTGGCAACCCCCTCCCCCGGCTTCCGCTCAACCCCTCGCTGCTTCCAGTGCCTGTGCTCCATTTAGTGTGACAGAATGGGAACGTCCCCGTCTCAGCCCACCATCAACTTTCATCGTCCTACGAGAACATTCGCCGGCGTTGCCGCTACGACCATCGGCTTCTCCTAGAGTGCTTTTGACTTTTTACTTCCCTTTTTCTATATCAACGACCCCCAACATTTCAATTCCCGTGCCCATCTTTCTAACCCCCCATACCCACACCCTTTTCTTCTTTTCCTAAATGTGGAGGGCTTGTGGAGGCCGTGGTGCGGTCAGTGGAAAATACTTGAACTGGGGAATCCGAAAGTGTGCTCTCAACGCCATCAGTGAGCCCCGGAGGCCGCTTTTTGCTTCCGGGGCCCGCAAGTCGGATGATTGGTTTCGCGCTCTGCGGCGCAGACTTTTCGTTTTTCATTTGTGCTCACTTTTTCTAGTTATTGTTTAGAAAGAGCGCAATCCTAGCATTTCCTTGTCGAAGGCCAAGGCGATATTGCTATTTCAAAAGACCGAAACTTTATAAAAAAAACCCAGGATAGCGCTCTTTCTAAATCAGAATTGATCTCGGACCGTTTTTGAACGAGCTCATAAACAAACCTCCCGTCTGAACCCCCGTTTTCAGTTGCGCGTCGTCAAGGCGTTCAGAAGCAACCTTGAAGAGTTCGACGAGCGCCGTTCGATCGCCTCCACGCACTCCGTACAGTCGATGCGCGGATGGGGACGTATGGGAGCCACGTCACCCGATCCCAATGGAACCCGTGCTGCCGTTGCGGCCCTTTCACATCGGGCTTCTCCACAGCCGTATCCATACTATCACCACCAGCAACCGCGCACTCCGTCACCTCAGCCGCAGATCGTGCTCGAGAACGGCGGGAACCCGATCGAAAAAGTGCCACTGGTGCAAAAGTGGAGCCCAGCGCACGGTGCATCGTCCAGAATCTCGAAGAGCATGTCCCTCGACACTCCGGTCTCCGTCGCACACGTTTGAAGCTCCGAAGCCGCTACATCTACTTATTTACAAGCGCCCATTTTTGGGCCCACCGGTGAACTCCCTTCGAAGGCGGCCTTGCAAAATAACGTCAATTCATCCCTTTTGCTCTGTCATGTTTTTCCACATCTTTGGGTCAGTCAGGGCGAAAATTTCGGGTCGTAGACGATAGAAAGAATTGTCATTGTTAGCTAGTTTTGACAATACAGGAAGTCGGAATTTTCGCCCTGCACTTTCCCTCCGCTCTTGGATTTTTATCCCTTCTCTTGCCATTTTCGCAAACTGGCTCCTCTTAGCGTCCTCTTTTGAAATATGGCTCTTGCTCATCATTTGAAAACCCATCCTTCCCGACCCCTAAATGTTGCCATTTGAATCTGTCAAGAAAACTGCCATTGCATTTTTAAACGTTTGCCACGGATATCCAAGAAAAAAAATGTTTCCCAAAACGGTAGGATCTAGCCAGACATGAAAATATATTGTCTTTGTCAGTATCCGTCAGTTATTACTTTTTCCATTGGCTCAGGTGTGTTCTATGCCGCTTTCGTTACACCCCCCACCAACCAGTAGCTTCACGCGGATGGAGAATTGATAAGCGCAACCAATTCTATTTATCATCCCCCGCGACAGAAATGCCGATAACCGTCCAACATTACCGGTAGATTGTTTTCCTTCAAATTTTATATTTATAAACTATTTCGCCTTTTTGCCGTGTGTGTTGTTACTTTTCTAGCACCTTTGCGTTTCTGCTCTTCTGGCTGGGGGTGTTGTTGGGGGGCACTTTAAATTTATAAATCCCCTAAAAGGGTAAAAATCGAGTCAAGACCGTACGAAAATTTTGTTGCTTTCCTCGACAATGTCCGGCCAACAACACCCGCTTGTTCCATTTAAAAATTTTCCCCCATGTTTTGCTAGTTTTATAGGCTATTTTTATCTAAATAAATTTCTACCATGTATGGTCGTCGGCCCACTGTTATGACTGCCACCATCACAACAGCTGCCCTGTGAGAGCAATCCGATCGAATGGCGAGCCGCACCATAGAGTTTAGCAAGAGAACGGATAACCCTCGCAAAATGCACCACAGCCACACCACCGCCTGGAAGCCCGTGACGGCTGTTTGTTGTGCGCATGTGCCGTCATTTACCCTACCAGTTATGAATGATCAATGAATGTTGCTTTAGCAATTTGGGCGGGTTCTGCTTACGGGTCGCAAATCCTCGGCAAAATGTCTACGGTTCGCCAGGGGGAGCTTTGAAACATTAAAAATACAACAACACACAGCTTTTCTCACCCTGGGGCGCTGGTAATGCGAATGTGCGGGGCAAACACACACAGCGGGGCTTTTCATTGGGGGCCATAGCCCGTGCTGAGCAAGAGTTTTGGGATTACAGGTGATCAACGGGGAGATGGCCGAGCGTCTGCAGCCGGTGCCCCTCAGCAGCGCGCCCACAGATCAGGCTGTAAGCTCACTCTCTCTGGCCTCTCTGGCTGCCTCTCGGAACTGCTAACCGCTGGCCGCTCCGAATACCTTTGGAAGTCTCAAAAAATATCTCGCTTTCATCACCCTCCCATCTTTTCCGCGCTCTTCGAGCTTCTAAAATTCTGATTTTTGGAAGGCGGCTTGCGAAGATAGGCCTTTCGGAAAAAGTGTTTTTCGAAAATGATAAAATCTCGAGCCGACTTCCTGGGGTGTTGGGTCCGGCTAGCGGCAGGGCTGGCCACCGGGAGACAGACTCGTGCACGCGTGTGGTGTTCGTGTGGAGAGACAGCAAGACTGTGGCTGGCATTACATATATACTAATCCCTGCACTCTCGTCCGCTCTAACCCCTTGCCTTGGTGTCAATGATGCTTCCCGTTCCACCCACTCTCACTCGACGAGCTGCCGGGGAGCAGCGGCTAGCCGTTTCTACAATCATTACGGTCTTCGAATCACACCATAAGTTGATTCAAGCATTTGCGCTCACATCGCTAACCGCCTGCGTGTTTGTGTGTCTGCCTCGGCCCGGAACTCATCCTCACCTCTCTCCGACTGCACCCCGGAGTTGCACACGGGCTTTCGATCAGGTTTACGAGTTCTCTTATAAAGACTTTTGGGGCTAACAAACGGTTTCTAGTCTTTTTAGCCTTTGAATTAAATAACTGGGTGTGGGTAATCAATTTGCATTACCTATTTCGAAAATTTCAGTTTAACAACGATATTTCCAGATACCGTAAAGCTGTTAGAGCGCACGTTCAGGCATTGCTATACACGTAATTGCGCAATGAGCCAAAGAGGGACGCTGATTTTCTTAGGTGTTTACGTCCAAGTTTCTGAACGTGCGCTTTACACAGTTAATTTTAGCCTGTATTTAGAGTTGATATATAATTTAGAAGTCGATGCTCCCGCCTGGCCTTGAAGCTAAGGTTGGCTTACTCGAATCTGTAGAAATGTTTGGTCGAAACGCTTATGTAATTTCGGGGTCCAGTTCGATTCGGCGAGATTCCCCACCCACCATCTTTCTTTCAATAATAACCCACCATGAACACACACTTTCTTACTAACCCCCACCGCTTGGCCTTTCTTCGATAATCGGTGCCGATCAAAAGAAACACCCGGGCTTCAACCGGATTTCGGGCGCTCACACAGGGATCAGCAATAGTGACATCAATATTCGGCACAATACACTGACTGTCCACGGTATTCTCCCGTACATAGTACAGCGACATCATTTTCAGGGTCTAAAATAACACTCTTGCGTCAGGTGAGAGTTGTACATTTAGAAAGCCATTATCTTTGTCTATAGATCCAATTCGGAAAGCTTTCTAAATGTACACCCCTACCAAAAATCCTCTCTCTATCTCTCGCTCTCTTGCTCTTCACACACCCTCCTGACACAACTCGACCCCCAAGCCCAAACCGGCCTTTCGGTTCGCCTAATTTCTCGTGTGTGGTCGCTGACAACGCTCTCTATATTTACAACATTAATAGGCGCTTTCCCCCTACCCCACCATTCTTTTATCTCTCTCTCTATGTTCGGACAGGATGGATTTGAGAATAGGATCGGTTTTTGTTTTTCTTTCCCTCTTCCACGGCCTAGCTATAGTGGCTTGCCCGTGCTGCTGAGATAGTTAGTAACAGTGGCACGCTTTTTGTCAAGAGGGCGGCTTCTCCGAAACGGGAGGCCAACCTCAAATATATCGCTTTTGATTCGTACATTGTGCCTCTGTAAAGTGGAGCTAGCTAGTCGGCGTTCGAATCCATCCCGTTGCCGGGCGTCCCCGTCGTATCCATCGTCTGTTCTAATGGCATTCTTCAGATCCGTGTCGTGCGTGCCTTCCAGTCGGGACTCGATCGGCGGGAGCCCTCTATTGCCGGCCCGTCGGCGTCGCGTTTGCGCGAGATCTCGCGACAGCTGCGGTTACAGGTCGAGCAGGAGCGACGAGGTTTGATAATTTTTTATCTTTGCAACGTATTTTACGATTTGCTATCGAAGTGTTGAAAATTAGAACGTCGAAATTCAGTGTCGAAATTTGATATATCAAAAATCAGAATGTCAGAATTGCATCTCTTGAGCATTCACCAGACCAACCTGGGTGCTCGCTGAAAAAGCGTGATGCCGTTATTGCAAATTTCGACAAATTGAATTTCGCCGTCCTAATTAGCGACAAAATAAAGCTAATTCCATTTTTTAGCATCTCGCGCTGGGTCAAAGGCCAACGTCACCGCCTTCTAATCCAGCTTCCCATCTCGCCACTCGTCGCCTAGCAAATTAGCACTAAAGCAGATTTTTATTTTGTTCTTTTTCAAATTGGCACATCGGGCCCCACATAATTCTCCTCAAGTGCATTGCCTGCCCTAGCTTTTTCACTCTCTCGGCCCCCATTTGTTGTTGATGTGTTCGCTTATCCGTTCCCGAATTTACTCGCCGTTCGCGACGACATCAACCTGATTAAACCCGGTCCCCAACTCGTGTACCCCCAACATTGATTTATCCAATTTATCTGGCAATCCATAATAGCCCTCTTGACATAATACTCGACCTGTCCGCGCATTTCTGCGGCACCGCACCCCTGATTCACTCCACTTTTCGTTTAGCCAATAAAGTATTACCGTATTACCATTTCTTTCTTCTCGCCCCGGCCGCCGTCCAAAACTGTCTTCCTCACGGGAAACGCTCTGTGAAAAAGCCCACTTCCCCGGCGTTCATCAGAAAATTAGTAGCCCACTTTATGCAATTTGCTCCTGGATCCGCCCAAATTGGGCGTTTGTCTAATGTTTTGCTTAGTTCTTCCGCACCTAAGCTTTTTCTACCCTGAAATTGGCAATCTCCGCAGCATAAGCAATCGATAGACTCACCCTTGCTCCCGCCGCGCGTAATTTGTAACTGTATGTTTTTGAGGTGTCCGAACATGCTTTTCCCTTTACGATAGCCTTATCAAAGTGGTAGACGTTAGCTGCACCTCCCTTCACAAATAATCAGCAAAAGTCTTTGTATGTGTTTTGCGTTTCACATTGGCAAAAATAAATCTATTTAAGAGACACCGTCGTAAAATCACAGGGAAAAACGGACTCGAGTCAAAAACACTGAGCAAAATCACAGTTATACTCGTATCGGAAACGCCGTAAGAACAACCCGTAACAGGGATTCCAAATCCCAGGAAAAACCTATCTGCCAGAGACTAGGCTCTAAACCCGCTTAAAATATCGGTTGTACGTCTCGAGAAGCTCTTGAGGGGGATATCCGTGTGCAACGGTAAGTTGCAGCCATTCATCTCCTGAGTGTGCTGCCGTCCAAAACTTGTAACTGAAGGTAAAAATGACGATGCAGCTGGCAAAGCCCCTACCTCTCATCGTGGACGGGCTGCACGCCGGTCAGATACGCCAGAATTCCCGCATAGATATCGTCCATCAAATATAGCTGTAAATAAAGGTTCGCCGACCATCAAAGTGCAACCCCACCTCAGCTTGCGGAATTGCGTGAATAAATTTTTCCACGGATTCCCTCGACAGCAGCACGGCACCGGCGGTGATATATGGCGGATAACGATCAAACGGGTATTGGGCGTAGGATACCTAGGATAGGAAATAAGGAACCGAGCAAGATACATACAGCATGCTTAGAAAACGTCATCCGAAATGGGGAACTGTCGAATCTCCAGCCCTTGTACAAATCCACCTCCGGCTCGGCATCCCGAATTTGCGAAAGCAGACGGGCCACCTGAAGAACAGGTTTTTTTAAAGGTGGACAAGCCTACATTTACGACATAGTCGGCATCAATAAAAAGCGAAAATTCTGAAGGCGGACAGCCTGGTAGTATCCCCGCAGCCGCGGCGACGCTCAGCACAAACTGGAAAAATCATTCAATTAATCTTTCCTACCGAGAAACGTACCTTCCTAGTGTTATTCCGATAAGCGTCCACAAAGTTTCCAATCACCAAATCCTTCTGTTGATCAGCTTCTCTGTGGAGCCGGATAACGTGTGAGACCGTTTCTGCATCGTCCATGTGCAGAGGGCTCTTCCACTCGAACGTCTGGAGCTGGAGGTTTAAGATTCAGCTAGCGCTTACATCCTCTGGAAGAGGCAATCCGACAACGAAAAAGACTTCAGCCCCAGCACGCTTCGCATCTGCACCCCACGTTTTTCGGATGGCTGCTCGGGCCTGAACGAGATTGGCAAATCGAAATACGATCATACCTCATATTCGTCGTATTTCGACTTGACATAAATCCGCAAACCGGAATGGTCACTCTGTAAAAAAGCGTATTTAAAAAATTTAGCAATATCTTACAGAATTACAGATGGCTTGCGGTACTCCCTTGGCTAAGCCGACACCAGTAGCTTTCGTGATTTCCTCCAAAGACGGGGACTCTTCGTAATACTAAAGACACCGTATTAGGATAATGTACAAGCATACCTCTCCGCTTAATGCATTATGCCCGAGACCGTGTGGCGGCCAGCTAAACTGAGATAAGGGTCTCGACAAGAAATAGTCGAGTCCACCGCACCACAGGAATATTGCGTTCAGTACAAAGACCTAAAAGGTAAGGTTTCTCGATTTGCCGCAATGGGTTACTATAAAGATCGTGAATCTTCGGCGACGATGAGGCGAACCAAAAAATCGCCTCAAGTAACTCATCACCTAAAGTCCAATGATGCAGGAAACAGTTCCATTGAATAAAAAAAACTTGGCGTGCGAATCCTCTTTCTCAGCATCGAACAATCTTAGGTATATCATTTATCGGAATGTTAGTGAGCGAAAAGCATATGTAGAAAAGTGAGATTCGTGTCATAGCGATCCTTGGAATAGTTTCTCGAACGTCTCCACCATCCGCCGCATTTCTTTTCTGAACAAACAATATGAGCTTGGGGGAACTAGCACTCACATTTGGGTCGCGAGTTTCTGGGCTCCACGCAGTGATTCGCTGACCTCTTCGCTTTTCGCGATCATCTAGAACAGAAATTGGCTTAAGGACCGAATGTATTACCGCATATGTGGCTCGAATGTTGGCATCCGCTACCTCGCAGGAGCTGGATATGGAATCGCGAAAACATTGTGCACTTTCCAAAGTGACATCCGACATCCCGTGGAGGCGCCCCCTAAGGAAAATTGACGCTTTGGATGAAAGGAATTACCGTAAATCACGTAAAAGCACATCGAAGTTTGCTGCGACTGCCTTCGCATTTTGCTCCAGTTCGACGAGAAGCTAAAAAGCGGAGTACGGAATTATGACCATTTAGCTACCTTTGGGTCGGGCACCGTTTCTCCGCCATCCGACTTTCGCGGCCTAAAGCTCTCGCGAATCTTCTGTTCCAGATCGTCGACCACGTAGGTTGAAAGCTCCACATTTTCCTAGAGATTTTTGTTCAGACTCTCTAAGAAAGGCTGTACCGTGCTGGGCCCGGGTTCGGCCTCATCCAGGGCTTCTGGGCCGCTTTCCACCATCTCATCACCGCTCTCCGTAGATGGAGATGAGCTCATTGCTGGAAAACAGAGGTTGCTGGCACGTTCCCTTTAATGCATAGATTCGTCATAAAACACATACACCACATTTTCAGATAGATTTTTGGCCATAACCAGCTAGAAAGAACCCACCACTTCAATTTCCATACCAGTTTATTCGACCCGAAATATTTTCGTAACAAAAAGATGAACAAGGTCAAAAACGGGACCCAATAAATTAATTCGGAATCGGCTGCTACAACAAAAATTAATAGTTAACGGGGGCTTCAAGCAAATGTATCGTGCAATGGATATGGAAGCGGGAAGGGTAAAACAGACGAGATGAGATCATCAAAAAAAGGGAAACATTATTGTAGAAGATCATCGGTGAGGTTGACGTTTCGCGTTGCGTAGACGGCACAGCTTGGGGACAGCGGGCACTCGTCCATGATGTTCCACGAGTCGCGGCGGGGCGATTGCCGGTAGCTGGGCGCGAGGATTCGGACTTGGGCTAAAAAAAGGCAAATCATTGAACTAACACCCCGTAAAGCTCACCTTTCCCTGAAGCCATCACGGCTACATCGGCCGCCCTCAATGAAGGTGGTGTATTTACACCATAGCAGGTGTAGTACAAGTCGCAGAGCAGCGTCCGAACGGCGGGCTCCTAGAGCGCAATATTTAGCTTTTAGAGGCCCAAAAAATCCGTACCGTGGCCGGGCTTGTCATCAAGTCCCACAGTCGATTCGCAAACGCGGCCGTGTTCAGATGGAAGGAGAGGTCCATGCTAAAAAATCACGCTACGTCAAAAGCGAACGCCCTCTACTTATTGTCGGTGCTGAACGGCGGGTTCGAGACGAGCGTGGCGGCGATGTAGGACCGAACTGATGGGTCTTCGTCTTCCTGTAATTACAATTTACAAATCATGCAATTCTTGCATCAACTCAGCGAGAAGTGTTCACTGTCTAAAAAGTACCAGCATCATCACGAATAGTTGATCCATATCCTGCACCAAGGTCCGTTCGCGCGTACCCGTCAGCCGATTGATCAACAACCAAATGGCGGCTTTTCGCAGCTAAATCAACGTCATCGCCAAGAATAGAAAACTACCGGCGATGCGACACCTTGTTGGGCGAATTTCCAGAAAAGCGTCGAGTCCCATGGGATGTGCCCGTTGCGTTGTAGCTGGAAAAATAAGATTGAAAACGACAGCAACAGCCTACCCGATTGATACCCTCCAACGCAGCGATGCCGACGACGTGATTATAGCTCGGCTTTAGAATGTCCAAATTTAGTGCGTATGAGAATTCCTAAAAAATTGATGCTTTTCAGATTTAAAACATTTCAATTTCCAACCTCTAACGATTGGCGCGAATCTTCTGCCAACCCCTCTGGCTTGTGCGCGTCGCCGAATCGGTCGCCCGGCATCTCGATAGTGGAAGCAAGCGCGTGAAGTAGTGCAGCCCGGTAGAAATCATCCGAATATCTAAAAGAGACAAATCTAACTGACTAAATGAACAACAATACCTATTCACCGAATTGTCGTTGTATCGAATCAGCGTCAGCAGGAATTGCACAATCTAAAAATGCAATCGAAACGATATGCGAACTACAATCAGCTAACCTCGACCGGCGTTTTCTTGCTGTGATGCCTCATTTTTCCGGCAGCTTGGGGCAGGGTCTGAAGACGACAAAATCAGAAAGCTTCAGTAGCCTCCACCTGTAGCAAAAAGTATTGCTGCAGCGTCGACGTCGTCATCACGAAATTATTCTGGACCGGGATCGATGGGTTTGACTTGCAGCCAAAATTGTTCCTAAAAGATAAATTGCGAAAGGTAGGGTTCAGAAGTTGCCCTAACCTGAAGGCCTGAATCAATTCCGGTACCCCGCTCCACTCTTCCGTGATTTTATTCAGCAGCTTAGCGAGCGCGAATGCGGCTCGGCAGCGGACCCTAGAAGCGTAAAATAAGGACGGTAGAGGAAAGGTGTACCTATAGTAAAGCTCGGTGTTCCGCAGAGTGTCCAGAAGTGCCTGCTTCGCTTGTGCTGACGGGAATAGTTCAAGTCTATCTATTGCCTAAAACAGTTGTAGGAATGTTGTTAGGAATGGCACGCGCACCTGAAGCTCAGCTATAACGTCGTGCTCGTAGCGTAGCATGTACTCCCATTGGAAATTGACTTGGCGGACGGTCAGTGAGCGGATGATTAGCATTTCGGGATCCACACTGAAAATAGGAGGGATGTATTAGAGAGAGAGAGAGAGAGCGAGAGAGGGATAGAAAGAAGGCTAATATAATTCGTCATTACCCACCGTATCCACAAAACCGGCGATTCGGGATCGGCGTTGCTGAGGTCAAACTCGACCTCGTCCCCATTACTGATCGGTATCTTCTTCTTCTTTTGGCGTCGTCCCTTCGAATGGCAAGACAGGTCCTAAACCCAGTTTACGATAATCAACCCTGGCTACCTGTCTAACATTGTCCGAATCGATCTGAACGGTGTGCTTGAATGCCCCGTCCACTTCTTGCACCCAGACGACCAGTGAGCCGATGTAGCTGAACCCAATTTTATACACAGCGGATAAAAGCGTACCGACAGCGGCCGTTGCCATTGTAGGAATCCTGACGAACGTTAAGCTCGACCACATTTCGACGCCGGACAAAGTCGAATTGGACCTAAAAGGCTTACTTGGCCGACCAACGAAAATTACATCGAAATGGGGGTGACCGCCACTAAAGATCCATTGATCGTAGAAATTGGGCATGTCGTGGCCAGTGACGTTGCTGATCTGGAAGCAGGTTTTGAAGCGGAGACGCCCTTACCGTCCGAATAAAACCCTCAGTGGACACCACCAGGTAGCTCCACGCGCTCGGTTTGTCTTGTCGTTGTGCCATTTGTGAGGCGACGCCGAGCATGTTGTTTAGGATCTGAAGATAGCAGGATCCAAAAAAACAATTGAAACAAACCCGCATATAAGCCTCAGGGCCAACGCGTTTCCGGAGCATTCTCTGGACCAGCATCCCTTTCTTGACCATGATTTTGCTATATGTTGCGCTTGTCTAAATAACAGTTGTAGAACAGGGATAACAGCTTACCGAATACGGATGCCTTGGGTCTTGATGGAAATCGTAGCGGGGTCCCGCGCGCAGGTCCGGCCTCAGGATGATCTAAACAAAAAGGTGATAATATTTTTTTGCCAAAACCAACCTGTCCCCACTGATACTCGTACGCGGTCACCTCGTTGAACATCATCTTCGTGTGGTAGGCGGCTTCGGAATGACCAAAAACTTTTTCGATGTACAGGAAGGCCAAGAATCTACAATGGATTAATTTAGGTCCTCGCTGGCGGCGCACCTGGCAAGCGACTGCACACACCACGCATCAGCCCAATGGCCTGCCGTCAGGAAGCAGCCGAAAAATTGGGAAGCCACAGCGCACGCCAAGCGGAAGCGTGACTCCTGGAGACCCGCCGAATTAAGAAAGCACAGTAAGGCCGATACCTGCACGACATCGATGATTTTTCGATGATAGAGCGTGTGCACCGATAGGATGGAGAGCGTTGCGTACGATGAAACTTCATCTGCAGCCTAAAAATGGCAACTAGATCAAAATTAATCTGACCAACCTGATCGACGAAAACAATTTTGAAGCTATTGTAGGGGTAGCGGCAAGAGAGGAACTCTTCGTAGCACTCCATGATCCGATCAAGGTGGGCGGTGGTGTGCTTCACAAGCTGCAGCATGCCAGGCAACGAGAAGATAGTCGTCTGAGCAGAAAATAGCTATCTTCGAAATCAAAAATACCTCAGCCATCTCGGGATGCCCGTACGGCGTTAAGTTTCCGATGACCCAGCCGATATTCGGAGCCGAAGTTGGGATCAGCTAAAAAATGGGCGTTATCAAGCCAGAAATATTATCAAACCAGCTTATATTTGTACGTCTTCTCCATTGTGTCCATGCTCAGCGCCGTGTCCTGCAGCTCGCCACTGATGACGGCCGTGTGGGTTGAGTCGCAGGTGAACTCGAAGCTCCAGATGCACGTCTGGTCCGGGGTGTCCAAGCAGGGAAGCCATTCGCGGGTACCTAAGAAGTCAGCTTTGTTCCATAGCTTTCACGCTTTTCAGGACTCAAGAATTTTCCAACCTGTCGTCGCGCTCGTTCGATACGTAAAAGCATGGACGCCGCGCTCCAGTGGGTTCTCAGTGCCGGGGCTGTTGAATTTCACGCCCTATACGAAGTTTCCGGCCAGCATATTATACTAACCAGCTGCGGCGCTTTCACCAGCACATCTATCGATATTTTGAGACAGCGCAAGTTCTGCACCGCTGGGAGCACATTCCGTGGGATATCGATTCTATACCACAAATTCTAAAACCGCAAACCAATCGTACGCCAATTCGCCTTTGCACTCGTTGTGACGGTTGTACAGCTCGCGGTTGAGGTCAGGCAGCGCTTTTGACGTGCATTGTATAGGAAAATCCTAAAATTATCTGTATCAAATCAGTCAGATAGCCAATATGACCTGTAGCGGGTCGACTCGACGATAAACAGCTGGCTCGCCGTTCACCAGCACGTCCCCGGAAAAGTCGGCTTCATTTGGTAGGAGGGCATCTAAAAGACTAAATTCCGAGCACGATAGAAGAACCTACAGCGGCCGAGATTCAGATGGACCTGCGTGATGGTGGGCTCGAAGGGGGCAGCTATGAGGACGGTGCGGACGCGGAAACTCCTGTTCTAAAGGGAAGGAGACTAGAGGGAGCATAATCACCTACTCGAAAATCGAAGTCCGAGATGAAGACCTGCTGCGATAGAGCTCGTACATCGGCCGGATGTTCGACAAAGGGGGCCATTGGAGGGTCCGGTTCTGGGGGCTGAAATGTAGGGGTTTTAATGGGTTTAGGAATATCATGCATGATTATCGGCGCTATGTACTCGATATAAAAAGCCAACCCGGCTAGTTCCGTTGATGGCGGGATGCTGGCCGTTATGGAGTCGGCCATTCGAGCCGCCGGCATCACCCATCTAGCAAAATGGGATTAATAATAAAAGCAAAACAGATCTAAGAGGCTTATATAAGAAGCTATTAAACACATGCTCGTCGCAAATTTTATGGTCAGGATACTGCCAAAATAAATGGGCGTCTTCAGCTTAAATTTGGTACTTCTAGGATACCTCAATCATAAATGATAAAGTATTTTGAGGACCATTTGCAACCCATGAAGTCAATAAAACCATGTTTTCGATAAAATTTATTTGAATAGAAACAACAACAATGATGCACAAGGGTTGATAGACTAGAAGAAGGCCATTCTAACACAAGGAGCAAACAACAACAAGAATTGGTAATTAACAACAACGCAGAATTGGCATACCAAGTTCCGGAACTTAACATACATTAGCTCATATAAAAATAGAAAAGGATCGGGAATCGAGTATTCGCCGTCGAGAGCGGCCCGTCCGAGATGCCGACGAAGAAGAAGAGCCAGTGTGAACGGGCAAAGCCGTCCCTGGCGGTGGCGACGGCGCGGGTAAGCCTGAAAAAAATATACGTTTAGCTGTCCGCAACATTTTTAGCAAGGTACCAAGGAATCAAGGAATTGCAAGTCCAGAGAGAGCAGATCGAGGGAAGGCCGATCCAAAGAGGTAGACTACTGGCGGAAATCAGAAATCAGCTTTAGCGTCCCGAGAAAAGCAAGGTCTCCCAGCTGCAGCCCGTCCCCTCGAAGCACAGCTCCGTCGATGAGCGCAATTTACACAATGTGGGTCATTTAAGCATTTCTCTAGTTGTGTTTGCAGCGGATGAGCAAAATCCTGGTGCGCTCGATGCCGTTCTACCACGGCGTGCTACCGGGGGCCGAGTGTGAGCAGCTGCTGCAGGCCGAGGGCGACTACTTGGTACGGTCTACGCGTGACGAGAAGAAGGGCAAGGATCAGTTTGTCGTCTCCGTCATGCACGACGAGCAGATCCGGCACATCCCGATAGTCAAGAAGGTTGGGCGATACGACCACTTCGGTGACGCGGGTAAATTCAGGACGGCGGTACTTGGCATATAAATGAAGTGGGGAAGAAGACGATTGGCGAGCTGATCAACTACCTGGAAGTCAATGAGAATGTCTTGCCCTCGGGCGCCATCCTCAAAAAGGTAATCGAGACACCCAGAAAAAGCGCATGCCAATGGGTACCTTTCAGAAAATCAAACGCCCCAGCTACTACATCATGCACGAGAACGTGACGATGACCGACAAGATTGGCGAGGGCAACTTTGGCGAGGTGTACAAGGGCATGATGCGCGAGGAGGGCAACACCGAGAAGCCGTGCGCCATCAAGATGTGCAAGGGTGACGTGACGAAGCGGGAGATTATCGAGTTTTTGAAGGTACAGACGATTACTAAACTCTGGAGGTAGCAATAAAAAACAGGAAGCACACGTCGGCCGTCACCTCAACCACCGCAACATTGTCGGCTTCTACGGGGTGGCCGTGCAGGAGATGCCGGTGTTGCTAGTGATCGAGCTGGCCGAGGGCGGGTCGCTGCAAGGGTACTGCCACAAACATCCCCAAGTCGCCATCGAGCAGCTGATCAGCTGGGCCACCGACGGCTCGCGCGGAATGACGTATTTGCACAAGCAAAATGTGGGTAAAAAATAAACCAAAAGCAACAATTAACACAAAAAAGCTACTTTTGACGCGGCAACTTTAGGTCTTACATCGCGATCTTGCCGCCCGGAATTGCCTGCTGGGGAAAGAGCTCGAGCTGAAGATTGCCGACTTTGGCAAATCGGAGATGGACCGCGGCGAGATCAAGATGGAGAAGATGAAGAAGATCCCGATCAAGTGGTGCGCGCCGGAAATGCTGTCCGCGGTAGCCGCTGTGTTCAAACTGACAAATCCAGCGGATCTAGGGCAAATACACGAAGAAGAGCGACGTGTGGAGCTATGCGATGATGATGTGGGAGATCTTCCACCGGTGCACACTGGAGCCGTTCCCGAACTTGACGAACATGCAGGCCAAGGACAAGGTAGTTGACGAAAAATGGATAGCGCTGGCATGTTTTTGTGTTTTAAATCGATTTTTGTAGTTTTTACGTTTAAGAATGGGAAAAGACAGCTTCGAAACGCAAAATGGGAAGGGAAAAAATCGGATGTCCCCGATAAACTAAAGAACCCCCGCCACCTACAGATCGTCAGCCAAGAGCCGATCCCGCTGCAGCCGCCTCCCGATTGCCCGCAGACGGGGTGCAAAGTGCTTTACTGGTGCTGGAACAAGGTAAGCTCAAACCCACTTAAATCCGCCAACTACCAACTACAGAACCCCGACGAGCGCCCCGAATTCGAGGAAATTTTGAAGGTGTTCGCCCCCAACGAAGAGCCGCCCCAGGGTCGCAACGCCTACGAGACCTACTAGCCACACACAACAAAAAGCCTGCGACTTAAATTTAGACCCAAATATGATGTTTACAGTCCATTACAATTCGTGTATGTCGACGATACCTAGCGCCATTCTTGCAATAAAGCACCCTGGATGAGGAGAGAGAGACGGAGATGAGCAGAGAGAGCACGAGAAATCAGCATTACCTAGTAGGCACTGGCTTTGTGCTTTGGGATGAAGTCGAAGCCTTCGGGGCACGGGCCGAGGAACATTTCCGTGATCGCCACCCAGTCTGCAGCCCTTGGCGATGAGAGAAGCGTCTCCAGCTCATTGCGGCCCTGAAAAAGTTGTAGTCAATAAAATGGGTTATATACCTTGTAATATGGAGGCCGTTGGTTGATATGTTGTGGCGGATGTTCTAATATGCCCACTGGGATGTACCTGAAATTCAAGGCTTCATCTTCAAAAATAATTCGAAAATCTCACCTGCAAGCGAAGGACAACCACTCCAACAGAAAACGTCGCGTCTTCTCGACGCCCGCCGAGTCGCTGCCCCAATGGTCGAGCCCGTACCAGACAAAACTAAAAAAAACGATGCCCAAAAAGTGACAACTGACTTCTTGATGATGTCCAGCCGCTCGTTGGCGGTAATGTCCCAATGTCGGCGCTCATCAATTTCCGTCAACAGCCACGGCTTGATCAGAATCCCGCGCCCGATCATCACCCCGTCGATCGGATTGTTCTCGAGGCGCTGAAATTTAATGAATTGTCAGAGTTTTGACACCGAAAACCTGATAATAGTCCTCCCAGCTGAGCACGTCGCCGCAAACCCAAAACGGAACATCGGGCACCGCCTTGACGCACGGCTCGACAAACTCCCACTTGGCGAGCTTGGAATAGCGCTGTTCTCTGAAGCACTGATTTTAGGAGCCTTTCACGATTCCTCACTTGCTTCTCGGGTGGAAGGTGACCAAGTCTGGGGTACAGTCAGCTGCGATTAATCCAGCCAACGTCTCGTCGGCCGTCAGCACGCCTTCTTTCATCCCGGTGCGTAGCTAAAAGAGTGTAACGTTTTATCTCCAATCATTACCTTAATCGTCAGCGGCACGTCCTTCATCACGCTGCGCATCCCGCGCATCACGTCGTAGAGCTTGGTAGGCCGCGTGGGCAAAGAGCACCCGCCGCCTTTCTGGTTGACCACGTCGATCGGGCAGCCCATGTTGATATCGATGAAATCGACCTAAAAAGCAAAGTTAAATAATATTAGATTTTCCTCCTACATCAAATTCATCGACGATGATCTGGGCGGTCATCGCCATGGTGTCGGCAAAGCCTCCGGCCAGCTGCACGCCAAAGATCTTCTCGGAAGCGTGACGCTTCACCAGAGAGAATTCGGACGGAACGCCTAATAGGCTTAGTGTCACCAGATTAATAAGATCGTGTACCTCCTAAAATGCTCGTTGCCAACGCCATCTCGCTGCACGTCACATCAGCTCCGAGATCGACGCAAATGCGGCGAAACGGGAGGTTACCCTGGAAAAAACATGTGAATCTAGCTGAATTCTCTTACCACGGTGGTCAAAGGTGCCACATATTTCTTGCCGGCCAATTCCTTCATCGTGATGCGGCGCTTCTCGCGTTCCATCGACCCGATCTAAATAAGTGAATTGCCGCGAACAGTTTCACACCATCTGTTCTGGCTCTTGATCGGCAACATCTTGCTCATCCTCTTCAGCTGGGGCAACAGGTTTATCTGAAGGAAAATGCTAAAATACGCCAGAACAAAAATAGCTTACTTTCTGAGTCATTCGCCACAAAGTCCTTCGCCTTTGGCGCGGAAGCGCGAGCCCCTTTCCGCTTGTGATAGCAATCGGGCAACGTCTCGAGGAACTACAAATATTAAATTCAAACGAAATCCTAGTCTTGTAATACCTGAATACTCCGACTAAAATCGTACTTCCGCTTGCGCATCGCCATCTGGATGTGCATGTTCTTTGCGTTCCTGGTTTCCATGTACGGCTTGGCTGGCTCTTTTTGTGCCTGTTTTCCATCTTCCGTAAGGTGAGCGTTGCCATAACTAAATTAAGTCTTTGGAAGCTGCTAAGCTGCCAACTTACCGGCATGCATAGCTGAATGGACAATGGCCACGTTGCTCGTACGCCGGGCAGACGTCACCCAAATCGGCTTCTTTTCTCGCCAGAAACGTGCCGATGTCGTGCTCGCTCGTGCATTTCTCACCATGCCTAAAATTCGCTCGTTTTATTGATTGATTGCTGCATTAAAAAACAAAAGAAAGGAAAGGAAAACCCACTTGCACTTGACATTCGGCATATAGACGCTTGGACAAAGCCGAGCGCTGGCTGCTCTCACGTTTGTCGTCATCCGGGCCATTTCTTTCAGACGATCCTAAATAATTTTTCTATTATTCCAATAACAACTTTCTCACCTTGTTCATCCCTTTTGCCTTCCTCTCCTTTTTCTCCTTCTTCACATTCTCCACCGGCTCCTCAGCGTGCGGCTAAAATCTATTTGTCAATCTCAGAAAGATCTTACTTCATCTAACAAAAACTCCTTCTTGATTGCCGCCACACCATCCGTCCGAATGTAGGGATCAGTGTCTGAAAGGCATTGTTTACCGCGTGATTCTATCACCTTGTAAAGTGAGACCATCGGTTTGATCGACCAAGCATTGAGCCTCTTCTTCCATATTGGCTCTGAAAAAAATAAAAATCGCACTTCAGCCCCGGAACAAAGAGACTAACGGAAAACAACCAGGTACAGAATCAAAGATTATTGCAGATTTGCTTTATTGCAGCCAGTAACTACGAGACATTTTGGAATCACAGCCGTCAAAAAGGTGGAATACCGGACTTTTTCAAGCTTCACCCGTAATTAGCAACAAAGAGCTGGAGCACTATGCCAAAATGGTTGAGGCACAGCTGTCATGCTTTATTTGAGTTCGTCGAGCCGACATTCGTCGTCTGGTAGGTAGCCAGAATAGAGCTTTTAAATTCCTCGTCGTTTCTCGTTTGATGCTTTTCGCTCTTCTGGTACCGACGGGTCGCCTGGCAATTTCCACAGGTACGAACGAGGCAGCCGGCGTTTTCGTTTAGCCCAAACTTTTCCTTGCCGGCAAACACTTCCCAGCATTTACGACAGTACGCCCGATTGTAGCCTTTCGGCAGCTAAAACTAGTATTCATCATTGCACCAAAATGTCTCACCTGATACGTGCCGTGTTCTTTGACTTGTCGCAGAAGCTTGCCGTATTTCCTGCTCAATTTTGCGTACGCGTCGTTTGACGAGGTTCCTGGAACAGACGTTTCTGTCATCGATCGGAGACTACCTTGAATGGAAATATGGCCGGCAGCTTCATGTAGGAACGTCATACGACGCTGGGCCTCGATGTTAACTGAATTTCCCAGTTATAATATCCGTCTATTTGGTACCTCCTTTCACCGGTTTCTTTTTCGCTTTCTTCTTAGTAGGCGCCTGTTTCTGCACTGGTTCCGACATATTATCTGGCAAAGTTGATTTAGTGAAAGCTTATAATTTCGAGCAAAGTCTAGGAAAAGGACCACTTTTCAAAGAATCAATTTTTCTAAACTGGTGACGACAGGAAATTGCGTTTGGAAGGATGCCAAAGAGGGGAGCCTACGGTCGCCGGGACACACAATGGGGTGAAAGCGTCAAATCGCAAAAGGGCTACGTTCCGCTCCACACCAAATTACGTTTGTGAAGGCAGAAGCTTCATGAAGCCGATTCCGTGCCTGAAGCTTTGAATTCAATGCCGTGAGTTGCAGCGTTGTTGGGCTCGTCGAAACCGGCTTTTGTGCTTAGAGCTTCAGAAGGTTTTAGGAATGTACAACTTTATTTACAAGACAACGATCGCAACGGAACATCAATCAAATGCTTCAAAGCGGGATACGATTTGTGTCGAGCATCTCATCCTTATCGCCCTGGATTCCCAAGGCGCATTTGTCGGACGTTGAGGGGATTGAGCGGAACGCCGCATAGAGCTGAGCGTCATTCAGGCACATCGAGCCGCCGCCGCGAACCATTTGATGTTCCTAAGATTGAGCTGATTTATCTGTATTTTTAATTTGGGGTTGATTAACCTAGTTTTAATTAATTTTCACTGTTTTTTTAGCACCCACCTGTCGATTGATATCACCAATGCAAACCAGTGGTGGTGGGGTAACATTTGAGGGGCCCTGGTTTGTGGCGATCGCGTACTTCGAATGATCCCACCTTAAAACGTGAGAATCTTTGAGCTACTTTGAGCTAGTTTTTATCAAGCTACCCAAAAATTCAGAAAATCTGAGTCACTCACCAGCAGGGGCGTAGCCAGAAAAAAATTTCGGGGGGGGGCCCCCAAAAAATTTTTCCAAACCACTCAAAACATTGCCGAAAAAACAGCGCCGCAGGCAAAAATTTTTGAGAAATTAAAATCATAAGGTCCCCCTTATGAAATTTTCGGCCCCGGCCGATTTCGGGGGCCTGGGCCCCGGGGCCTGTATTACGCTACGTCCCTGCTCACCAGGTCTCAAACGTGAAATTGAACGGCAAATTCACCCAGGTGATATCCAGCACCTGAAAATTTTTAGTAATTTTTATTAGGGATTTTTTTTGTCTCCAACCTTTTGCGTATAGTTACACCATGGGCCCAGGTTTCCGGGCTGATGTTGCCACGATTCGACGTAGAGATCGGTGTTGATTGTCGGTGCAATTAAGGCCCCATAAAGATCTAAAAGCATATGACTGAATTTTTCTTAAAATTTTGAACAAATTTTTAACTCATAGCAATTACCATTAGCGAATCCTTTTGCTTTGGCAAAGTGTGTGAACTGGGTCCCGCCGAGTGCCGTAAACGGTTTGATACTTGAGAATGGAGCCGCTTTTGGATAGAGGCCCTAGAAGTCGGAATTAGCACGGGACGAGCACGCTTACTTTCTTCACATCTGCCAACCTCGGGTAGAGGTTCGCAAATTGGGCCGGTAGATCGAATTGGTAGATGAAGGGTTGGGTGTAGTAGAGCTGGTCGGCTGAAAATATTATTTTTTCCCATACATATCTTGCGTCAATTTACTAACTAAATAGTAAAGCTCCTTTACGTGAATTTTTGCGCTTACCGACGTTCTGAATGTTGTGTGTGGCCAGCGAAATGCAGATGCCCATTTGGCCAAAGCTATGCGCGTTCGGCGGGTAGAAGTAGTGGTCGGCGGGCGGGAATTTCGGCGCGGAATGGATGAGCCAGAAACCGGAGAACATGTCAAAGGCGGTGACACCTAAAAAGGAAAGAAGTCCGGCAAGTTATGGGGGTTGAAATGAGCCATGGTATTTTTCGCACCTTTCTGATGGCCGAGATCGAAAGAAGTTGTATTATCGGGCTTCTCGTCGTTGTAGAAAATAGATAGCATCTAAAAACTCGGTACGATTGTCTTTTGGTTTAAATTGACATTTATATGGCGAATTCTCGACACTGACCAACGGGTTATCACGCTGATCGTAATATTGTTGCAGCGTGTACGCGACGGCCTGATTCGCGTCCATGATGCTGATCGTAGCATTGTAGGTCTAAACGGCATTTTTTTACAAAAATAGTTTGATTTTTACCCAGGTTCTCGTATTCTTGTCCATGTACAACATTCCGGTGCCATTTGCGATGAATGGGTTGTTTGACTTGGCGATTTTCGGCAACTTATAGAAGACGTACCTTAAATTTGATACAGCCTAATCCCTTAGAAAATGAATATTACCATTCCACATTATTGTTGTTCATATCTTTGCACTGCATCTGGGCCTCGACGCCTGCGCCAAAAGCCAGGCATCCGAGCAATGATATTGCTAACCACATAACTTCCTGAAAAATTGAGCATGGGTTTAAAATTGGTATTTAAAATGCGCCAGAGGGCACGGGCGCACATGGCCGGGCGGGCGATAATAAATCGTGGAAGCCCCGCGGAAGCGTGACCCCCAAGGCGTGGTCCATACATCCCAGTTTTTATCATATCGGTGGCGCAATTGATAAGGTGTCCACGACAAATTGGCAGCATCCTGTGGTGACGAATGACGAATGCTTTTGGTTTAACTCGACTGTATCTTATAAAAATATTACGAGGCTTCAGGCTCCGAAGCGCGCTTGGTGGCGATGAAGCCATTGCGTTCCTAGTTGTAAGGCGTAAAAATTTTCCTGAAAAGCTTGCCTATCCCAGTTATTCGTGAATGTGCGTAGGTAATTTGTTTTGTAATTTTGTTTGTTGCAATTTCATTTGGTATTCGAATGTTTTTGTTTTTTTACCAGTCCCAAAATACGCTTCAGCGAAACGGTTTCAACAAACACCAGCGGCAAAAAGCCCCCTTGCTGTGACGGTAATAGGCATACCAGGCGAATTTCACGAGATAAGGAAGCCATCCGAACAAATAGACACTACCGGTCCGCTTCTATTTTGGTTCGAAATCATGAATTATGGACACCATCCCGAAAAGACACCATGCCGAAAGACACCATGCCGAAAGAACCATGCCGAAACACATCCCGAAAGATATAACTCAAGAAGTCAGACACTCGAAAGAACATCGAAAGATCACCTACGGAAAAATGCAATGATTGGCCGTACGTATATTTTCCTATGCAAATGAGCAAATACCCTTAATCTGCATGTGAAAAGCACATTTGCATAGCGAATTGCACGTTTTTTCTACGTTCGGAATGTTTTTGCATTTTTCGGGATGGTGTCTTTCGGGATGGTGTCTTTCGAGATGTCTTTTCGGATCATGTCTTTCGGGATGGTGCTTTCGGATAGTTCTTTCGGGATGGTTCTTTTCGGGATGGTGCTTTCGGATAGTTCTTGCATGGTGTCTTTTCGGGATGGTGTCCGTATACTTGTGTTTATATTTATATTTTATATTTTATTTTATATGTTTGCCGTTATTGGGTAAACGGCAAACATTTTTATGTCTAAAAAAGTAAAAATTTATGTGCTCCAAAAACTCGGGTCAAGAGGTAAAAAAATTTATATGCACAGTATCATTCACAAAATGCACAGATCACAACCTCGAATTCGCCGCCCACATATACCATCCGGGGAGTCGGACCCAGTCGGGGACCCAGCCGGAGAGATTCGTGAAACCGCCATATGAAAGTAGCCGGGAGACAGATCGGAGATTTGGCGGGCGGCGGCCTGGAATTGTGGAGGCAAGTATAATTGACAAAAATTTGACTACCATCAATATCCACAAATCCATATCGGTCGCCGAGATCAGCCGTAACTAGGGTGTAGCCGGTGAGGTTCAGCCGATGCGGGTCGTTGGCAAGGTGGACGACGGCTAGTCCCGGGTACTCGATCGTCTCACCCTCGGCGAACATCTTTGCCACCTACAAGAACTCTTAAAAAATGACGATAATTTTCCAACCTGCGTAGTGCGCCCACTGGTGTCCTCCTTGTGGATGCTGGTGACCAATTCCGTCTTGACGGCACCGGGCCATAGACTTACGACGGTTACCTAAAATGTTATGGAAAGGTAGAGCCAGTCACATTTTTGCTTTTCAGCTCTTTTGCAGTGTCAGCCGACATGCGGTCCAGGGCTTCCTTGCCGACGCCATAGGGGATATTGAAGAGATAGCTGGAAGAATGCGTATCATCCCGTGTTTAAAAATTCTAAATAACGACGGAATTCCGTTTAGTACCGAGGATTTCCTCAAATAACAGACACCAGAAACAGAAAATAATAACAAATTTACCGCAATCCTCCGGCCGAGCTGATATTGACGATAAGCCCCTTGTCGCGTTTCACCATCATCCTGGCCGCATAAACAGTGCAGTAGTAGTGATTACGTAGACCAACGTTGTTGACCTAAATAGATCAACAATTCATAAGTTATCCTTTTGGAAAGAACCAACCTCATCCCAAACTTCTGGCGCCTGCTCGTAGAACTTCTGGCCGGTGCCATCGAAAATCGCCGTGACGGCCGAATACGCATTGTTGACGAGAATGTCCAATTGGCCCGCATTTTCCTTATCGATTTGCTCGAACAGTTGCTAGAAAAAATTTAACAAAAATAAACATTTTTTATACCTTCACGTTCTCCATATCGCCGTGGTCACAGTAAACCGCGATTCCCTTTCCACCGCGCTCGTTGATTTCTGCAAAAAAAAAACAAATGAAAATCCAGTCCAATTCCACAACAAACAAGTTCAAGACTAACCCCGTGCGGTCTTCTCCAATGATGGGAGTTCATATTTGTCGTGCTTCGTCGCGTCGCTGTTCTTCGGCTGACGGCCCGTTACGTAGACGGTGGCACCAGCCTGAAAAAGACAAGATGTTCAGACTTTAGAACGGCTAACCTGTCCAAGTTGCAGGGCGATTCCGCGTCCAATGCCCCTTGAAGCTCCAGTGACGAGAGCGATCTGACCGGCTAATGACATCTGGAAAAAAACTTATTGAAAAAAGAAGACAGGGTCCCATTTAGAAAAAAAGGGGAAAGCAAGCAAGGGCCAGCAAGAAAATAGAAAGTAAAGCAATAGGTGCCTTATAACCTAAATTTGAGCAGGAAACAAGTTCAGCGCCTTCGAAACATTTTTATCGCCACTTTATAGGCATTGAATCGTAGCTGGAGTAGATCTACTTTGTGCCTTTTGTGTACAAGGGCTGGAAGTAGGAAAGTGCTAGTCAATTCGTTGTTTTGCTTTGCGATTGGGGGCTGGGAAAAGGGTGCTATCGACTTTGGGGGTTGCCTCTCTGGGGCTTTTCGGCCTGGATCGTCTACGATTTGTCACCTTTTCGGCAGATTGTGCAGCGATAGTGCCCTGCAGAGCCGCAGCAAACAACAAACCGGTGAAACTACAATGTGCGCGATTTTTTGACCCTTCAAGCCTGGTAATACAACCGGGAAACGGTTAGGAATGGTTGCTGCGACCAAATGGCATTTGTCTGTGCTTGATGGAATATCCGGCGCAAAACACTTTATTCCATTAAGAATCATTCTTTTCAACCACAAAGCTGCTTAATAAATAAAACGGGGGAGTTTGATTAATTGCTTTTTTCTTCCGTGACTCGTTGGCTCTTCGGGGTCTTCTTGTCGGCGCTGGGCTGTTCGGACGCGGACACTGGCGGCATTCGTTCCTCGCCTTTTCTAAAAAACAAATTATGATGGCGTTTTCGAAGTTAGACCTACTCTAAAAACTTTTTGAGCTTCAGCTTGCCCTCCTTGCTACGTTCCGCGTGTAGGCTTTGGATTTCTTGTAGCGTGGATTCGAAATTAGTTTAGTTCATTCATTTGAGCGGTAAACCCACTTGTTTCAACGCCATACGTGCGGTGGCCTTCGGGACGTCGAACGGCAAAGCTAAAAAATTTTCTGATTCTATTTTATTTTTGTTCCATGCCTGCACTTGAGGTCGTCGGATACAAGCAGCACAGCACCGGCGTTATCGAACGTTCCGCAGTAGTTTGATGCCGAGAATATCGTCACCATTCTGAAAGCCACTCTTCCGTTTTCGCTGCGTTTTTTTGCCCTTACCGGCGTGACGCGAAAAATTCGTACCCATCCAAGACGACCTAAAGCCGAGCATATCATCAGACGGTGACCAGCTGTACCTGATGGGCCCTGACGATCAGGTCAAGGTCGAATTTTCGGCAAAATTCGGTCACCACGTGTTCACCGAAAACGAAGGAGACGCCGCGGGGGGAATGTTTGAAGCCAACAACCTAGGAATAGAGCAATAGTTATTTACTTATCATTTCCGAACCCCGGGATGCGGATCGGCCCACAGCAAATCGCACAAAATCCCAAAATCCGGGATCAAGCATGGCCGATGGATCTTCGAGAACTGCTCCCAGGCGGTTTGATGCTGAAAATGGCCTTTACTGCTGAAATATAGTGAAAAACCTGTGAGATTCCACCGTGCATGCAGAAGATTCGTTTTTGGATGCGGGCACAGAGTGGTAGACAGTTGAAGACGGTCTGAAAAGAGCTCGGCCTTTCAAAAACTTTTTAAAACCTCTAAATGGATTATTTAGAAAGTGATCGGCATTGGTTAGAGGCTTACATTGAACAGCTCCCAGACGGCCGTCCCGTCGCCCATGCCGTATTTTTGGATGCACTCCGCGTAGAAGCCGTATTGTCTAAAAACCGGGGGTCAAGACACCGAATTTTTTGAAGCTTACACATTGATGTAGCGCGCCTCGTGATTTCCGCGCAACAGATGAATCTAAAACATAGAAAACATCCAGAAAACTTGAATTCGTACCTTGTCCGGGTATAGAAGCTTGTAGGTGAGCAAGTAGACGATAGTTGCGATCGAGTAGGGGCCTCGATCGACGTAGTCCCCGAGGAAGAGGTATTGCCTGAAAAATTTAATGGAAAATCTATAAAAACAAGGGCCAAAGCATTCATAATCTGCTTAAGCCTACTTTCCGTCGACGTGCGGGTACCCGTTTTGATGAAAAATCATGAGCACGTCGCGGAAGACGCCGTGCAGGTCGCCGACGATGATGACCGGTGGTTGAAGCTCGAGCATGGCCGGTTCGCGTAATAGCTGGACATCCCCAAGTTAATGCCAATCCAAAAAAGCCGCTACTTGTTCCCGGGCCCGGAGGCAAAGCTCGCGCACAAATTCCTTGGGCATCTCCATTCGATTGGGGTCCTTGACGGCGTTGAAGCCGCTGAACGCCTTCACGAACCGGTCACGATCTGAACAACTCGCCATCTACTATATATAAATTTCTAATGTCCGTGATCCCGACCGACCGCCCGACCGGGAATTCAGCCAAATTTTGCATTCAAATTCCAAATTCAAATTGTGGGATGCGGGGAGGCCAGCGATGAACACCCGCGTAGCGGGGGGTCAGCGCTGGTTTAAATCCAAAATTTGGTAGTAGAACACCTAGAAAAACTCACTTGATGGCATGCCACATGGAGAAAAGCGTTTTCCTCTACTAAATTCGTATTTTGAAAGTCTCTGTTCGATTTTCCAAAAAAGCTAAGGCTGCTTTCAAATTTCCAATTCAAATGCAGCCTTTAGCGGTTTTTCCTAGTTCCAGTTTATCGTGCATTTTCTGAGGGACGAGTAGTTACAGCATTTATTTTTAGTTTTACAAACCGCGTGTATTGAAAAAAAATATATGAAGGCCAAAATATAACTTATTAAATTCGGCCAAGCTGAAGAATGTCAGAAAATCTGGGTGGAGACGGTTGAGCAACTGATCTATGGGATGGCTGACCGTGAGTATCGGGGATTGGGGGTTTTTAGAACACAAAAATCTCAAAAATAATCTAAATATTATGCTTTTTTTAATGGTAAATAAACGATTTTTGATCATGGTTTTGAGGGGCGAAGTGCGGCCGATAGGTGTTTTTAATGATAAAACGGAAAACGTGAAAAACACCTATCGTCATGGGGTTTTTTTGGAATTTTGGCGATGGAATGGCGAAGCGATTGGGTCAGGGATATGCAAAAAAGTGAGAGAATGGCTTAAATGTAAAGGATAAAATTTTAGTTGGTCTCCTTCCACGTACCGCTAAAGCATTGGGGTTTTTTGTACGACAGCTGAAGTTGGGGGACTAGAATCGACAAACTGATCGAATGGGCAAACTTGTAAAAAAAGTAGATTAAATGGGGAATGACAGCCAAAAAAATGGGAAGCAATCCGAACACCAAGCGTAAACGTACCGGGGACTCATACGTTGCTGAACTACAGCGACGCGAGGCTTCACCGCACAGTTTGACTATGTGTGCTGTTTACAATGTTTAGTTCTTAAGCTTTTTTGGCTGTCAATCGCCTTTAGAATCCGCATTAAAATGATTATTAGATGAGCTTCTCGGAGAACTCGTCATCCGTGACTTGGGTCTCTGATCCAAGAGCCACTCGAACTGCATCGTGGCCCCCTATCGAGTCCACTACAGTACTATGGCCATTGCTCTTGACGGAGACGCGGGTGACGTGCTCCTCGGTGATGGTGGCGTTCTCCTTCTCCGAGCTGCTATCGGGTCTGAAAGCAATTGTTGATATCGTGCTTCCGTTTAGTTTTTGATGTATAGCAAAGCCAATCCATTACGCAATGTAAAGAGCAGAAAAGCAAGATTTTGCAAAGCGCGCATAGGATTTGTTTGTGCAGTGAAGCGCGTCGTCGCGTGTGGGTGCTCGAATTTAGGGGTTTACTTTAAAGTTTCGTTAAAATATAATAATAGGAGCGATATAATTTAAGCAGAAATATAGTTTTTGAGCCCAGAAATAGGTTATTAGCGGCGAAGCTATTTTCCTTTCCTATGCGATCATCTTTACCCTAACCATATTTTTAATAGAATCTGGCATGGTGCGACTCGTCTCTGAATGATTTTTTGAGAAAATTCTACAAGTTTTACCTGATGTTTCCGTTCTGGTTGGCTTGATTGTCTTCGCGGGACTCGGGCTGCTTTTCGAGGTGTTGTTTTCGCGGCGGCGGAACCAGGATTTCTCGCTATAACTCGTTTTTTTAGACGTAAAATAAAGGTTCGGTGGGAGTTTCTGTTTACAACTGTTTTTCTTTTTTCGGTTTCTGACGTTAAAACTCACCTGCTCCTCCTCCTCATCGCTGTCCTCATCCTCGCTCTCGCTCATCTTCGAGTACATATGGCTGCCGGGGTGGATTTTTGGCGGTGATGGGCTGCTGTGCTTGTCGACCATCACCTCTTCTTCAGATTCCGACTCGACGTCGGTCTCGGAGCCGGAGCGGGCGGAGAGTTGCGGGATTACCTAGAGAAAAAAACAGGTTAATCGCTTTTTTTTAAATCGATTAAGCTTCCGGTTTCTAGGAAACTTAAAACTAAAATAAATAAAATAAAAATTTCAAAATTCAATGTTTCGAAGGCACAGGGTAAAATTGTGCAGGGGAGCGTCGCGTTTTCGAAAGATACTGCGATACGCTACTCCGCACACTTTCAACCTGTGCGCTTTTTTCTGTCCCTTTTCTTGGTCTCCCAAACTTGCTCACCTCCTTGAACTGCTCCTCAGCTCGTTTCGACTCCCGCTCCGAGTGCTCGAGCTTTTCATCCCATCTAGGTTCCAGACATTTATCATCTGGCCAAGTTACGATACCTCCGATCCACTTCCCCGGTCACCTCCTCCAAGTCGAGCGTCTCGATCTCGTTCATCAGGCTTTCCTTCAGCTTTTCCCGCTCTTCCAGTCTGAATTCTTGTTATGGATTGTTTTTGTTTCGAACTCACTTTTTCAAATCGTCGTCGTAGCTCTTTTCATGGACGATGATCGGTTCGGGCTCCTCTCTTGGGGATTCGGAGGCAGAGGAAGAGGTCGATGGTTTTTCTAGATAGGGTTTTTATATTGCCATGCGTTACAATAGCCCACCATCAGTATTGTGGATGATCACGGAGCCGGTGTCTTTTTCCGGGTTGGCCGGGTCGAGGTTTAGGTACGATTTTTGGCTGTCATTTTCCTCTTCGGCGGTTTCGTTTTCTGTAAGTAGGGTTTGGGGGTGCTAGCAGGGATTTTTGGGGAAGTTTTGAAAATTGAAAAATGGTTTTTTAGGAGAAAAACTAACCCATCGATTTGAGGAGCTTTTTCTTGGTGCGTTCATAGTAGTCCTCGGCGATCATCTGCTTGAAGGTCAGTTCCTGGAAAAATACAGTAGATGGTGATTCCGTCGCAATACGTTAGCGATTTCTCTCTCTCACTCTCTCTCTCACTCTCTCTCTCTCTCTCTCCCTATCTTTAAGCCCCAAAAACTCACCTCATCCGACCGTTCGCCGGTGCTGTGCGTATCCGCCCTCGCCAGCTGGGGTATATGGTGGATTTTGTGGAGGTCGGCCTCGTCCACCTCTTCCACGACATCATTCCCAATATCCGGAGCGTCCTAGATTCTCAACATTACGTCCGAATAATTCTTCTACCTCAACGATATGCTCTCCGTTCTCATCATCCTCCTCCGTGCACATTGCATCCATGTTGAGGTCGTTGATGTTGAACGTCTCCTGGGTGGCCAGGGTTTGCGGTTCGACTTTCTGGAAAAGGGCAAGATTTAGTTAATGAAAGTGGTTTAAAAATACGCATTTTAGCAGTTTTCCTTGGGAATTAAAGTCTGCTGAATCTCCTGGAAAGTATTTAAGAACTCCGTTATACGCCTAGAGACACTACATGTTCGGGGGTAATTCTTCGGAAATGCTAATCTTAATGATAATTAAACCAGGATTTTCGTGTGTCGGTATTCCGAAATCCGCCATTTTGCTCGAGTCGGTATTGTTCAATTCGGAATTTGGGTGATTTTGCGGCCATTTTCACAATTCGACATTTCGGTAATTTTGATCTACGGCTATTGTAGTCGGCATTTTCGACATTCGATATTTTTAAAGCACAATAGTCCGGATTCCTGAATCTCAGTATTTCAGAAATAAAATCTTTTTTCGATTCAGTTGATTAAATTAGTGATTGTAGACATTTTGACTTTCGTGAATTCGGCATTTTCAATGTCGATATTGCTTAAATTGGTCATCTTCGGCAATAGGCTTTTAAAATTCGGGATTGTCCTCGATAATTCCGTGTACTAAAAATAGCAGGGTGAAAATCTATAGGAAATCTTTTTCCGGATCCTTCCCAGTCCCTTTAAACTAAATTTACATGTAATTGGGTGCACTTTAGCATTTCCCACCTGATGTACAATGGGCTGTGGCCGTGTCTCGAGGGAAACATCATCAAATCCATCAACAGTCTGCTCGGCTGTTCTCGTCCGAATGCCAGATACCTCACCGTCGAGCGGACCGGGTACGGCAGTACCGTTCGGTTGTGTCATGATGGGTTCGCCTGTAAAAAGGGGTTAAACGGACTAGAGAATGTATACATCGTCCCCTTTCGACTGGGTATCGACAATTGTCTTTGGTACTGTGCTGTTAGCGGGGGGAGGGGCAAAGAAAAAAAATTTACTTACTTTTAATAAAAGTAACTGGATGATCTTCATCTTTCACTCGGCTCGACCCGAGGCAGCAGCAAAATCCACCCGAATCTTCAGGGGACGTCGTCTCCGAGCGAGGCATCTTGAAAAGAACGTCAATTCCGGTAGAATACGGTATATGGTCACATTTTCAAAACCAGAAAGCGTTCAAGCCATGAGAATTGCTTAAAACCCTGCCGAAAAACGAGCATCACCAGCGTGGGTGGGTGGCCCACGTGAGGAAAGAGGGAGAGACGGTGGCCTTGAAGAATTTATAGGAGAGAGAGAGAGAGAGAGAGAGAGAGAGAGAGAAGCAGAGAAAATGCACATCGAAATGACCATCCCCCGGTTCGCCAGACAACAACCCTGAACAGGTTAGCCCTCGGAAAAGTACGACAAACTCCATCATTACGCTTGTGTCGTGAATTTAAAGGGACTTTGAGGTCAATTTTGTATGGATTTTTGCTTGCCAATCCCTTTAAAAAATTCGGTATTTAGTTAGAGGTAGAAAGGTGAAACCGAAGCTCTTCGAAAAGCTGTGAAACGTCAAAGATGAAGGTAGGCTAGCAGAGATCCTTGAGGAGGAGTGAAGCATTCTAAAACAGGCAGAGCAACAAATTAAAATGGCAAGCTAGCAACGATTATTGGGGAAATGTTGGCACATTAATAGTCAAGCCAAAAGAATCTAGTTCACTTCAAGGTACCTTTAGAAAACTTTGAAAAAACGTCACGAGGTGGGGGAGTGTTTACCAACAACAAATTTCCGAATCTAACATCCGCACTCCTCAAGAACCCTATTTTGGGGCGACCAGGGGAAGAGAGCGAGAGAGAAGAGAGAGAGAGAGAAGAGAGAGTGAGAGAGTGAGAGATAGAGAGAGAGATATATCAACCAAAAAATAAGGGTATTTTTGAGGGAGTGCTGAGTGTGTGTGTTGACTCTTCTCAATTCCTTCCCCGCCGCCCCCACCTAGCAACCTTTTATGGGCCCGAGAACTGCCCACACATACCCCGGCTGAGCGATTGAAATGACCAGATCAGATAGAGCAAAGTGGCCTTCGGTTTCCGGTTGCTTTAAAGGTTTTCGGAAGGGCGCGAATCGACCCCTTCGTGCAACTAGGTCTAGACAATACGTGTTACTCGAAATGACGCGCAGTTACTGCTGTTAGCTGTCACCTAATTTTTCCGCGGGCATGGATTCTAGCGCTTACGCGTCCATTTAAGAAACTTCGGAACCTAGCCGGGGTTGCTTTAAAGGAACTGGGAAGTGCAAGACTCCACCTCCCTTCAACTAGGTCTCGACAGCTACGCACCGCTCCAAACTACGCCAAACTCCTGTGGACATCTAAGCGAATAGACAAAATCGGAAAAAATAAAAGCCACCCAGCGTACTACGGTAGGCAGAAGTTATGCCCAAAAAAGCAAAAAGTTAGCCGCGGCGGGGGTCGAACCCGGGTCGTGTTGGTGAGAGGCGTGAGCCTAACCAATGCGCCACAGGGTTCGAGGACAATTTCGACAAATTCTAGAAAAATAGTAAGACGTTGAGTTTTGTCGAAAAATTCGGAATTTTAGGCAAGCTAGCAGGGGATCTGTGCGGAATTATAGAAAACCCCGATTCACTAGGGAAATAGTGGAAAAATTGTCGGAATTCCTCCCTAATTAGGCAGTAAGAAATTCCCAGGATTTCGTTAAAAATTTATTCACGAAATTCCCGGGGCTCTAGGGGCTACAGTATCCAGGGGACCGGCGGGTATCCAGGGGCACATTTTAGCGAGGGAATTGCAGCGAGAATTCGGACAAAAATAGAGCGCCGAAACCCCCCGGAAAACTGTTGATGACGGCCGGCAAACACAAAGGATTGCGCTTCTGCATAAGCAGATTGTAGCGGGGCGTGAAATAGCAAAAACAAAAGAGGTAGAATAATCGGATTTGATGGTGGGTGTTGACCTACCCGGGCGGGATGGCAGCTGCATTTTAGGGAACAGCTGGTCGCATGGGGATACGGAAACTAGCATTTTTTGGGTGGGGATCTCATTTTTGAAGATTGGTAAAAGTGTAAAGGAACGGTCTTACTGTGGCTAGCGATTAATCCTCGAGAGTTTACGGAAAATGCTTGGTGATTGATACTCTCGATAAATTGCTTTGTAAACGACGATGAATTTCATGGCGTAATCGATTCTTTAGCTTTGATCTTCCAAAAATACGAACTAAGCACTTATAAACCGTAATCTAATAGCATCTCCATTCATAATTACCGCACAAAGTCCGGGCGTTTTTAGGATCTATGCGTAACTGTATTTTTTGCGACTACGCGACACTACGCGACACGCCAATGCACACGCGGGCGTGTTAAGTTTTTCTGGGTTTTCACAAAATCCATAAAATTTAGGCTTTTCCAAATTTGGGAAAGAGGTGGAAAAAGAATTTTGGGTACTGGACTGTTAGCGGGGGGGGACGAATTTTTCCCCGTAATCCTGTACGGCCTTACAACAACATTAAGCCATTTTTATAATATGTACATAATTTACACATGTTCATAACAGTTTTAGAGATAAAATGTTATAAAAAATATATGTTATATTATTAACAGGCAGGTGGGATATGCGGAAAAAACGAAAATTTGTTTGATGCCGAATTTTGCAACATTTCCAGCCGTGCCGTTCATCGAGGCTAGAATTGGAGGCTAGAAAATTGGGTGCGCGGCAACGGGCATGTAGAGGGGGGGTTCATATTACCTGGGGGGCCCACTCCAAATTTGGGGGGCCCAGAATAACGAAGCGAACAATAGAGAGCGAGAGGGGGCATTATTTAGGAATGAGAAATGGCGAGGAGGGAGGTATGATATTCGTTATAGCGCTGGCTTTCTCGTTTCTCTCTCTCTCTCTCTCTCTCTCTCTCTCTCTTTCTTTCTTTCTTTCTTTCTCTCTCTCGCTCTCTCTCTCGCTCTCTCTCTCTCTCACGCTTTCTCCTCTCATCGCAAGAACCGTTCGGTGAACAACTCTCGGCGGGCGGGGTAGACACCCGAGCGTCCGGCTGTACAATTCGGCTAACGCGAATGTAAATAGAATCCAAGATTTTGAGCCCCGTAAATATGTACATTCCAAGGAAAATGGGTTGGAAAAATGTCAGAAAACATCTTAAGAGGAAATTAGGTTAAAAACACGAGCTTTAAGCTTAAAAGGACAAGAAAAGTGCGTTTTAAAGAGGTGCTAAAAGTTAGATATTGTGTTATGACAATTTACATAGCTGGACGGACCTTTTTAGCATGATTTTGTGGCCAAAAATACACGAAATTAACCAGAAGAATCTTCAAAAACTTGTTCTGAACACTGTAGCGCAGTCGGTGGAGTGTTGGGCTTTCAAGTTGAGGGTCAGGTTCGAGTCTCGAGACCTCCATTTTTTGTGCTTTTTCCTCAGGATCAAAGTTTAGGGTCAGTTGACCCATTCCCACTGTTAAACATGAACTTAAATTCGCATAGAAAACAAGGAATTCCGCGTAGAAATAGGTAGCCAACGTTGAGCCCCCACTTATCCTCAAATCCCGGAAGCCATAGATTAAGCCCTATGGGGAGTAAATTACGGCAATTCCCCCGGGGGCCCAGCGGGGGACGTTCGCGCGGAGTGTGGCGGAATTTCAGGGGCCCCAGGCCCGGGTGGGCCCAGTTTCCAAGGAGACACCACTCCAAGGTGAGACACCCACTAAAGAAGAGGCTCAAGAAGGGCAAGCCATATCCAGGGCAGGGCAGGGCCCATTTTGGGTCCTAAAAACTGTCCCGGGGGCCCTGGGGTTCCATTTCACTTCAATAGCCCTCAAAGTGGGGAGTTGAACTCCTTGGAGTCGGGGGAATTGTTGGATTTTTGGAAATGGCGAACTAGCAGAGATTCTTGCGGAATTTTCTAAGACTGAGCTTTGGCAAGAGAAAGAGAGAGAGAGAGAGAGAGAGAGAGAGAGAAAGCGATAGAGAGAGAGAGCGAGGATGAGAGAGAGGAAGAGAGAGATCGTTAAATAGAGAAAAACATTCAAGAAAGTTCAGCTTCAGCCTTTATACGGAAAGTTTTCTGCTTACTGGCTTCAGGGCAGAAATCCAGGAGAACCCATAAAATTGGCGAGGCGCCAGAGCCACAAAAGAAGGAGGGGTTGTTGGCTGGAGGGTTGGTATGGAACTGGTTCTCTCTCCCTCCCTCTCTCCCTCTCTCTCTCTCTCTCTCTCTCTCTCTCTCTCTCTTTCCCACTCCGGAAGAAACGCCGAAAAGTCTTCGGATTCCCCGCACTTGCTTTGCATGCGAACCACCCCGACGAATGGGCCCAATCACCCCCGGATTTTCCGCTTTTCCTCCAGGCTTGAAAACTTTTCAAAATTAGCGCTATTTAGGGGTAAACACATCAACAAGCAAGCATCAGACAATTTTAGACAAATAAATCTCTCTCTATGTCTCTCCCTCTCTCTTTCTCTCTCTCTCTCTCTCTCTCTCTCTCTCTCTCTCTCTCTATTCTCGGGCTTGCTAATCACTTTAAAGGCACCAAAATGAATGAATTAAACCAGCAAGGACATGGAAAGTATTGAATACCCCCCTAACATGCCCCCCAAAAAGCGCACACTCCTAAAAAAAACCGGAAAACAATAGATTCGCTGTCGAGATAATGGGGGCGACTCTGCCGGGTTATTGCACCCATCCCCCAAAAAATTGGCGACCCCGGGCGAATGGCATTGGAGATTAATCGCGAAAATTGGGGGTAATCCGATGAGTTGGGTGGGTTTAAAGGGACTAGGAAGGCAAGGTGGAGCCTCTAGACTTTTGGCAACACGCCAAAGTCCCCAAAAATTCGCTCATTAGGCTCAAAATAGTTTCTGGGATTCCTGCCATAGCCCCAAGAGCCAAAATGCCGACATGCCAAAAATCCCGACATGTCAAAAATCCCGACACCGAAAATACCGACACGTATTGACGCTAGTATTCCCTGCTTTGGAACAGCTATTTTGCATGTCGGGATTCTTGCGGTCGGCCTTTTGACTTTTGCTATTTTGGCGTTTTCCAACATTTTTTTCGGATTCAAATCCCGCAATAATGGTAGTATCCTAAATTTTGGTTACCCAACAATGATCCTACTATCCTACTATATATAAAAAAAATAGTGTTTGTGTGTGTGTGTGTGCATTTGCATGCAACTTCCGTCACCGTGTTCCAGTAGTATCTCAAGAAGGGAAGTACTTAGGGGTATGTTCGATACGTCATTAGGTGCGTAAGGCTCCCGAGATGACTACACACATTTTAGATTTTACAAAACATGCTGTTTTCAACATTAAAATTAAGTTTTCCATGGAAAATCGGACACCCCACTTTGTTAGGATCAAATTAGCATGCACCGGAAGTCTCGGGAGCCTATATAAAGGCACGGAGAGAGAATTTTTCATTTTCCGTCATCCGAATCCGCGAAAATTATGCAAAACCAAGAATATCATGGGGGCAGACGGGGCCAGGGTTGAAAAGTCGCGAAGCGTCTTTTCAACCCTGGTATATAAAAAAAATAGTGGTTGTGTGTGTATGTGTGTGCATTTGCATGTAACTTCCGTCAGCGTGTTCCAGCAGTATCTCAATAAAGGGAGTATTTAGCGGTATGTTTTATACGTCATTAGGTGCGCAATGGCCTTGGTATGACTGCACACTGATAAAATTACCAAAAATTCGCTATTTTCGACGTTAAAATTAAGTTTTTTGTTGAAAAATCGAGAACCCTCTTTGTTAGGAAATAATTAGCATACGCCGGAAGTTGCGGTAGCCTATATAATGGCGTAGAGAGCGGGCGTTTCTCATTTTTGTCATAGAAAAGCGCGAGAATTATGCAAAGTGACGAATATCATGGGATCAGACGGGGCCAGGGTTGAAAAGTCGCGAAGCGGCTTTTCAACCCTGGTATTGCTTAAAAATTCTTGCGCTTTCGAAAAAAATTTATACTTTTTATCTGAATGATTTTATACTTACCATTTTGAGAATAGCGTTTCTTGGTGTAATGCGGAACACCACGAATATTAATGTAGATTTTCCTATAGCCGGATTATGACTAATACACCCCCCGACTTCCCCAGCCGAGATGCCGTTTTACGTGTGTGTATCGAGCTGAATGTGCCGGCCATTTCATGGCTGGGAACTGTCTGTTTTCCTCTTTCTCTCTCTTCTCTCTCTCTCTCTCTCTCTCTCTCTCTCTCTCGCTCTCTCTCTCTTCCTTTTATCTCTTGCTCTACCTCTTCTGAATGGGACCCGGGGGATGATCGAATTTTCGGCGGCTTGATTTTGCGGGCCTAAACGAGAGCGGGCGGCCGGCTTTTCAAAACTGTGTTTTATTAAAAAGCTAGCTGGGTGCTACTCGGTTTTCAAAACTCAAAGCGTTTTATATAAGCCATTTCCGATATTTTGACTACCTAGATGCTTTTAAGGTATCGAAAAGGACGATCGAATAGGAAACTTTTTCAAAAACAGAAACTTTGGAAAGAAAGGTGAATCCCCATCTCAAAGGAAATGCCAAAAAACAAGGAGAAGAAGCTTTTCTATGGAAGCAGTGGGTGATTTATGGCATAAAATTGTTTCTGAAAAGGCTTTGAATTTTTGAAAAGAAGAGAATTTCAAGAGGTTTTCCAGGAAAATAACGTCAGACAGTGAGAGAGAAAGAGCGAGAGAGAGAGAGAAGGTATAGAGAGAGCGATAGAGAGAGGGGAGAAAGAGAGAGAGAGGGGGGAGGGAGTAGAGCGAGAGAGCCTGACTGAGAGAGAGCGGGAGAGAGAGATGGAGAGAGATTTCCACCTTCGAATGCTTGAAGCGGTTAAAGAATTCGTCTCGCCTTACTTTAAAGGGGTTGGTAACTAAAAATCTACCTTCAGACGTCTTTAGGGAAACGGCAACTAAAAATATTTCTGCAAAACTTCTCGAAAAATCTCGACTCCATTCCAAGTCCCTTTAAAAATAGCTAAAAAATTTCTTTAGCTAAAAATCAGTAGCACAGCCATAAAAAACGGGGGGAAGAAGATGACAAATTTCTGGCAGGGGTACTCGGGTGGTGGCGGTGGCCTGGCTGCTTGCGTGTGTGTAAATTTGTGATAAGCCGCTCGTTTTCGCGCCCCGGCATTCCTTCGGTGGGTGGTCAGGACCGGGTCCCGGCACGGAAACGCCGGAAATTGCGTAGATGACTACACTATGCTCCAGCGTACGGTGGCATTAAAGGGACTGGGAAGGCAGAAGTCCATAGCGATTGCGGTGGAAAAAAGACTACGCGATGTTCCACCGCACAAAAAAAATCAAAGGACCAGGCCGAGCGCAATAAGACTACACTGCGCTCCACCGTACCGTGCATACGGATTAAAGGGACTAGGAAGGCAAGGAAAGGACGCCGAATTCAGGAAACTACACTATGCTCCAAACTCCAAGCAATCGAGAGACGTCTGCGAAGATGCTAGGCGAGAGAGAGAAAGAGAGAGGGAGAGAGAGAGCGAGAGAGAGAAACCAAAGAACGGTGCCTAAGAAAATGATCCCAACCAAACACACGCACACCCCAGAAAAAAAATTCGGAAGTAACGAAACGAGTGGGGTTGATGGCTGTTGGCTGTGGGCAGAGGGCTAGCGGGTGTTGAGCTGAAAGGCAAATATAGCACTCAGCAAAAGAGAGAGGAGGGCAACAGAGGGAGACGACTTCTGATGGCACAGGCTGGCAGTGAAGCAATCGGGCGGAATGCGCGCGCGGCGTGACCAGCTGGGGTTTAAAGGGAGCGTGACAGCATAGAAATGGGCATTTCGCTGCCATTAAAGGAAGCGGGAAGGTAAAATCGGCGCTAATCGTATTGAGAAAATTTTTGACAGGAAAATTGGCTACCCATTCGGTTGGAAACTTCGAGAGTGTGAGAGAGAGAGTGAGAGTGAGAGAGGGCGGACGAAAGAGAAAGAAAGAGAGACAGAGCGAGAGTGAGAGAGAGAAAGAGTGAGAAATTCAAAGAATTTTCTTCAAAATCCGAATGGATGGCTAGCTGGCAGAGAACTTTTAGGAAGCTCTTGGGTTTAACCACGGAGGCGCCGAGAATTATAGACCAAGCCAAACCCAGTAATTTGAAATCGGCCGTTGTCTCTCGCTCCGTCACTCTCTCTCTCTCTCTCTCTCTCTCTCTCTCTCTCTCTCTCTCTCTCTCTTCTCTCTATCTCGCTGCATAGCCTCTAATTTGTGTGCCACGAACATTGCTGCTCCTCCTCCTCCTCCCCCAACATCATCAACCGGTAAACAGAAAATGTGGCCCCTACCTGGGCTGTGCTCACCCAGCTAGCAGATATACAAACAACATTTTTACGCACATTTGTGCGCATGTTCGAGGCTATTTTGAAGCACAAAATGGCGTAATCTGGTAATACGCAATTTCAAAATTTAATTTTTCATAAAATCAGCAGAAATTAAGGTTTATTAGCGTTAGAATTATCAACTTCCGGTCGTAATACCGAAAAATGAGATCATAGGAAAGCGGGTATCTTGATTATTAGTCTTCAGTTTCATCATTCTTTCGCCGTCGCCGTGCCGCAGTACCCAAATTGGCACACGCTGAACCAGTCATTAGTGTGCCGGAGCCGGTTGTAGATCTGGAAAAGGATTGGTGATTTCAAACGGAACCGGGCGGAGATGTAGACCGGAAGATTTAGAGCTTTCAAATCATTTCGAATCCGGCTGAAGTCTGTTTGGAATCCGGTTGGAATCCGGTTCAAATCCGGCTCAAATCAGGCCAAAATTTCATGATTTTCCGCAAATACGCCAGCCCATTTCCGGTTCAATCCGGTCAAAAAACGGCTTATAAATGACAAAATAAGGTTTGTCCGCTGATCTGGTAATCCGGTTACAGCCCGGTCCAAACCTTCTCCTAACTTACATCCGGAACGATATGCGCAGCCGTGTCGGCACATTGAGCCGCAAAACCACCCATGGTCTTGCACCAGCCCTGCACCTCGGCCAGTAGTTGCTCCTGAAAAGAGGCGCATGAGAGAGCTTCGGTTTATTCTACCACCTGAAGCTTACTGCATCCTAAACATTTCGTTTTCCTACCTTGGAAATGATTGGATCGTGGGCGTAGAGCGCTACTGTCTCTGCGCATATTCTACACTGTAGCGAGGATGCGTTGAACGGCTCGGAGGCGGTGAGTTGGTAGAGAGCCAAGAAAATGAGCGCAACAAGGTCTGAACAACGCATTAAAAATAGGCCTGGCCAAAAAAACGAGAGAGAGAGAGAGAGAGAGAGAGAGAGAGAGCGAGAGAGCGAGAGAGCGAAATAACCGTAACGAGAACGAGGGCCGTACAGGAAGCCAAAAAAAACCTACTTTTCATTCCAACAAAACTCCGCACCGCTCCAATTTTCGTCTAATGCTGAAATCTCGAAAAATCACGGCCGTCCACCAAATCCGGGTTCCCGGGCCCGCTGAAAAGGGAGACCGCGTGTGTGTGCTGGATTCGAGTCAAAAAAGAGGCGCCGCCAGAAGGGGAAGATAAGAAGAGCCGTTGACGAGGGACGGTAGGAGAAAGTGAGAGAGAGAGAGAGAGAGAGAGAGAGAGAGAGTGAGAGACACTTCTGATGACCCCATATCAGCTGCGGGGGTAGGTGCTGAACTATCGGCCAAAGGATGCTGTTGGAAAAAGAGCAGCCCCGGAAATCCTGCACCAATCAAAGAACCCCCGCCCACCTGGGAGTACTGTTCAGCTTCAAGGTATTCTTTTTTATTTCTTTAGCTCTATCACCCTCTCTCATTCTCTCTCTCTCACTCTCTCACTCGCTCTCCCGCGCTCTCCCGCGCTCTCTCTCTGGAGCGTAGGGTAAAGCATCAATTCTAACTTCCCTCTCTCTTTAAAAGTACGGTCAAGTAGAGCGTAGCGTAGCCTTTTCCGGCCAAACAGGTCTTTTGATAAATTTATCATCAGCAAGGGCATCTACTCATTGAATCCGTCCGTAGTTTCGAGTCTACCGGAAATGGATTAAAATACCGTAATTGCTTCTGGATCCAGGGATGTGATCCAAAACCGAGAATTGCTCATTCCTCAAAAATGAGCGGCACCGCCCCGACCCAGGTCTGCACGCGCGAGGAGTTGCAGGTATTTTTTGAGATTTGAAGATTTTATGCAAATTATTGTCTTTCTCCCTTCAATGGTCCTTAAAACGACCAAGATTCTCTCAATTTTCAGACGGAACCGCTCGTGCTCCGCCTCACCTCCCGTCCGCACGAGATCGAGCGCCCGCACGTCACCTGGGGAGCTGATGTCGTTGGTGAGGAATACGTATCAGTACGCTACACTACGCTACAGTACTCGACGCTACATTATGTAGCCGGACATCATTTAGACAACGAGCACATGGGCAGGCTGAAGTCGAATTGTTGCTGCATCTACACGAAGCCCCGCCAATGGGATGACCCGTCGACCTGGGAACAGGATGAGCACGAGGTACTACGGTAGCCCTAGGGGCCATAGGGCTATAGGCTACAAAATACATCTCCTTACAGACGGAGCATTGCCGTGGCCACACTCTCCCATTGCCCGGTGAACAGCATAAGGTACTTTATGATGACCACTTTGAAGCCTTTTAAAGGGATTGTGAAGAAGAATCTTTCGATAAAGTTTATTTGTAGGGACACGGCTCTGGTTGCTGCTAGAGACGCAGAGAAAGACACGATGAAATGGCCAACAATCGATTACCTACTGCTAGAAGACAAGGAATGAAATGCCCGCCTCCACTCCCCCTCGCTTCAACGTCCCTTTAAAATGTGTTGCGAATAAAAGTTGAAGAATTTCGGAGAAGAGCGAGAGCGAGAGCGAGAGAGAGAGAGAGAGAGAGAGAGAGAGAGAGAGAGAGAGAGAGAGAGAGAGAGAGAGAGAGAGAGGGAGAGAGCAACCGGTGCCAAGCAGCAATTATCAGCCATAATCCCGACAGGTCAAAATCCCGACAGCCAAAATCGCGGCAGGCCAAAATCCCGACATACTCATCACGCCAGTTTGACTTCCACTTCCTTGTCGGTATTATGGCTGTCGGCATTTTGGCGTTTTCCGAGTTGCCTATGCAAAATCGTTGCCTTTAAAGCGCCTTTAAAAGATTTACAGAGATCCAGAGATCATTCCGATGCTCCCCTTCCGGTCTTCGCGACGCTCGAAAACCGCCACCACATTGTAAACGGCAATTTGGCCAATAAAAGTGCTCGCCCGGCTGCGCTCCATAAAATGCGCACCCCGCCCTAAACAGCGCTAAATTCCCGGTTCGTCGCCCCGGGGATTGGCCAGACTCTTGGCCCGGTCAGAATACCAAAATACCAGTTTCAACGCGAAGAAGCAGTAGTCGGTACTTTCCCTTCGCTGCTCGCTAAATGACCACACTGGGGGGTGCTGGTAGGTGGTGGAAGACTGTAAAAAGGAACGGGGCGGAGCTGAGAAGCCCCCATCGGCTCGACCCTAGAAGAGGCAATGATCCGGGGATCAACCCCCTTCTCCAACTACTACTCCCCCTCCCGACCCATATCCGGGGCAAGTGACCAAACCAACTGACTTCGATCCCCCCAAAAATCCCCTAAAGCTCCGGGGTGCAAAGGTCCTCCCGATTCACCCTCCCCAGTACCCCCCGGTGCACTAGTTTTCGCGAGTTTCATCAAACATTTTGTGGTATCTAGCATTTATCTATTTACCTACGAATTTCTACACCTTGACCATCATTATTGCCACTTCCAAATGCCCCGCCCACGGTTTCAGGTGAGCGCTACGGTATTTGGCCCACATTTTAGAGCCCTGTCCCGCGTTAAAAAACGCGCTTCTTCTCAACATTTTTAAGCGTTAAAATGGTACTTGTATACGTATAAAACGGCACAGAGTAATTTTTATAATTTTAAAGCGATGAAAACATCTTTAAAAACCTGCGAAATTCCTCTTCGAAACGCGCCCACAAATCTCGAATGTTCAGTGAAGCAACGCGTAGTCCAAGCCTAACACCGCCGCGCTAATGCCGCGCAATTTTCTAACGTTCAAACCTTCGGTTTTCGAATGTTTCTGCCCCCAAAAGATATAAAAATCTTGGCCTAATGAAGTCTCCGCGTTGTTCTAAAGAATCCGATTTTTTAGATATTTTACCCTGAAAAACTAGTTCCAAAACTTGATCCAACTTAAAAGAATACCCTAAAAACACGGTTCTTCTTCTTTTTTTTTGTCTTTTCAAACTGATCGGTTTTCAGCTGATGCTTGCGTGGTGCGGGCTTTTGGCCCTTTGCGCCGGCTGTTTTCCGGTAGTGCCGAGCCCTGGCCCCAGCTCGACCACAACGACAACGACTGGATCGACGGTCACGACCACAACCACTACCACTACAACTACGACGACAACCACCACCACAACTACAACTACAACTACAACTACTACCACCGCCGGAACGAGTAGGGCTTTCTAAAGCTCTAAATAAGCGTCAATTTCTAGGTTGCTGCCCGGCGTTGACGCAATTCATCAACCCGGATCAGACGACATTTGCTGACGGCATCATGACGTTCCAATACAACTCGATCTCGTGTCGGACGACCGTTTCGGCCGTGTGCACGTAAGTTAAATATCTATCACTGGTGGCTGGAATTTCAGGACCTGAGTAAACCTTTAAAAAACGAAATTACGTTTCTAAAACGACTACACAACGCTTGCGGCCTAAAACTAACTTATAAAATTATTTAAAACCTTGCTAGACCGTTTAGAAATCTTTCCTCAGAGTCACTTAAAGCTTACGTTGACACGCATGGCCAATTTGTATAGAAAATAAGTCTAACATGAAAATTACCGCTTTCAAAAATTTCCTGCCTCAAATGTCGTGACAGTGCTAAGAAGTATTAAACAAAAACAACTTCAGTCGAGAAGACGGCCTCGACCAACTTGATGCCGCCATCGTCGCGAACAGCGTCGATTATCTGGATTATGGCGCACCACCGGTAAGCCGCTCCCTAAACGATTCCTGGAAAACGACGATTTTCAGGTGACCGTCACTGGCCAGTGCATAGGTGGCCAATGGTTTATGGCCGAGCCGCCTCTGCTCATTAACACACTCGAGTGTTATCTCATCAACCAGTCATAAGCCAAATTGCTAGGCCTTGGCGATTATGTAACGATTATCCTTTACTTTTTTATTCTAATTCTCTACAGTTCCTTTAACCACCTCCAGAATCGATGAAGCACAATCTCACTTCTAAAACGAAATTGATATTAAACGCTTTTATATTAAAAAACCCCACTGATTAAACCCCTCCCATTGCCCTATCAACAAGCTTATTCCCCCGCCTCAGTGCCACGCCAAAAATGTTTATATTTTCGTGTGGCCGAAAGAGCCGGAAAAACGATCGTCGTCATCATCACTATCGATCCAAAAACCATCGCCTTTTGAAATTCCAAGGTGCTCTTCTAAAAATTTGTATTAGAAACCTTCCCTACAATTTTGTGATCCGGGTATCGTCCATTTTCTGTATTGCTTTGCCGTATACGGGTGAATAATAAATAATGCACTTTGTATCTATCAACGATTAATTTGCGAATGCAGTGTCGACATCCCTTGAAGTATTTATTACCGACCATTTGTAAATCACTGTATATCGGGGATGGGGGGTAAAAATTGCCAAAAAAACCCGGCTACCGAGGCCAAGTGAAGCTGGGGGAAGGCGCGGGATGCAAAACAAAAAAAAGGTGGAAAGGCACAAAATGAAAATGGATTTTTGATTATACCGGGCGGGGATATTGAACAGGGGGGACAAATTAGCGGGAATCCGGCTTAAAACATTTAGAAGTTCGAAAAATCGAGGCCGAATTACCAAAAACCATAAAATTAGCAGGGGTGTCGCTTAAAAAAAAGTATAAAAATCGAGGCTGAATTATTAAAAGAAAAGAAACATATGTATTATTGCTTTGCTTTCCAATCACAGGCGGGCACAAGTATTCAAGCGAATCTTCTTCTTCATTGGAAGGGCCAGGAATGGGGGGGGGGTGGGGGTATACCAGCGCCCGTACGTAATTTGGGGTTAGCGCTCGTTTCGCGGCGCCGACATACCGTTGAGTACGGCTGCGGGGCTAGTGGCGGGAGGGGGGGGGAAGGTGCTTAGCGCTCAGCTGTACAACTTGGCCATCTCGTTGAGCATGTTGGCGGTGCGCTGGTGGCATTCGGCCTGTTGCTTCAAGAACGCGCCGATGACGTGCTTGTAGTCTTCGATCTTGAAGGATTATTATAGGGCTGCTTCTTTGAAGCAATGTACCTTTTCGCTGTTCAAATGGTTCATCTCGGCCATCACAATGTAGCTAGTGTTGTCGACGCGTTTCTTGATACGGTCTACGTCACTTTGCGAGACTTTGCCCTCGGCTTCACGCAGTTTCCCGATCGCTTGCTAAACGAAGTTCTTATGGACTCAAAATCCGAATTTGGTTCTTTAGCATTAACGGTGGTGGAAAGGAGCCTTTACCTGGATTTCCGAGATTTTTAACAGAAATCGATAATTTATCGAGATACAGTTTTCGCGTTTTCTAATATAAAAAACCTCATAATTGTTATTAAGAAATACAAAATTTCGATAGAATATGGTTTTTCGACCTAAATCACCAATCAAGTTTGACCAAAATCTCGAAAAATTCCAACTTTATCTCTAAATCATATTTCCTACCCTTCAAATCTGGCTAAAATAAGCTAAACCATTACTCAAATACACCTTATTGCATTTCTCGGCGAAACTGTAACATTTGCTCCCCCACCGGTAATGCGAAAGCTCCCCGATTTTCATACCTTGTGCAAACCCAAAATATCGGGTACATTCTGAATGGTGCCCTTGTACGAGTAGAGGTTCTCGAGCACCGGCTCGATGTCCTCTTTCGTATGCCGGTCGATCTCGTCGCCAATGTGGTTGTACTGGTTGCCGGTGCGGTGCAGGGCTTCGACCATCTTTGCGCTGGCTGAAAATTAATGGTTAGTGGCTATAATTAACAACCCACCCGCAGTCGCGTCGATCTCGAACGATTTGCCGAGCGATTGGAATGCGGCCGCCATCCGTTGCCAATTTTGTTTAACGGCTAAAAAGAATTATATTTTGTCAAGAAAAGCCAGCCTACGTCCTGCATATAGCTTCTGGAATCCAGTGAGCCGCTCGTGCATCACTCGAACGCTGTCCTCCATCGAGCGGACCCCACGTTGAAATTGCTCCACTTGACGTTCACTAGAAAATAAAAATTACGCTATCTTTGAAAACCTACACTTCGTGCATTTGCAGCGGTTGTTCCGGGAATTGGACAGTGAATAGGAAGTTGCCGCCGACAAACTAAAAGAAATTTATTTTTAAAATCGGAAAGCGCTACCTCGTCTTTTTCGGCCTTTCTCTTTCCCGTTTTCCATTGTTTCTCGTCGGTGCACGACATGAAATGAAGCCACACCTCGGCGCGGCCTGGAGTTGTTTTTATAGTTTTGAGGCCAAAAAAAACTCACTGATCACCGGATGCCGGCAGATTTTATTGACGTACAGCTGAAGGATGTGCTTACGATGGTCAATAAGATCTTCCTCATAAAGACCTAAACCATATCAAAAATTTAAAATTAAAAGAGCGAGCCAACCTGACACTTGCTTCTCGGGCAATGGCGGGATCGGGATCATGATGAACTTGCTTTGCAATTGCTCGTGGAACCAGTCGAAATGCTTGTAGCGGCGCGATACCTATTTTCAGAATTTTTAGCATAAAATCCAAACTCACTTGAATTCCCGTGATGCTGCTCGTCAGCGAATAGGCAATAAATTTCTTCAGGCCGCCCAATTTCGTCTCCTTTTTCGGCTTGTCGACGGTGCACGTGTAGTATTGGTCGACGGGGCGCCAGATGGGGCCATGGTCCTAGAAACATGAGTATATTTGCGTTTCTTCATAAAATTTTGAAAAACTAAAAATTTTCCCCTTACCGACATGATGATCGCCAGCTTCTCGGACGCGGGGAAATTCTTTTGGGCGTCAGAGAGCACGTAGGATTCCATTCCAGACTTGACGAATTGGGTGAATCTGCAAGAAAAATGGTAATCCATAAAGAAAAAAAAACGCATACCGATTGATGCTTCTGCTAACTTTCGCATTTTGGGCGGCAATCCCGCTTGTTGTGCTTTGCGTGCGAGCTAACGAGGATTGCGGATGGACTGGAGCCGCTGAAAGTTTTTCGCATAAAATTTTGGCGATTCGGTTTGCTCACCTCCTTGATACCCTCCTCCACCACCACGAGCCGGTTGGGGCGCTTCCTGAAAGAGTTCATAAAATTGCAAGACAATTCTCTACCGGCGCATCATCATCGTCATCCGTCCATTCATCATCAAAGTCGTCATTGGCGGAAACTTGCGACCCAGCGGCTGGCTGTTGGATTGTTTCTAAACCAGAATATTACGTTTTTATTATTTTCATACCATGTCCAGGCGGTGCATTTTGAGAGTAGCTCGGTGGAATAAATGGCGCCGGGGTGCCCCAATCGTCAAAAGTCGATGCCGGCTTGGTAAAGGAGGAGGGCGCGGACGGAATGGACGATATCGGCGGGACGACCATCGGAGCCGAGATCGACTAAAAGTTTTGTAATTTACAGAATTCCATTGTGGGCCTAGCAACGTTACAGTAAGCCCGGCTAGTACTATAAAACAGCATTTACCGGATGTTCTGGCAATTTAACAAGCCCTTTGCGCGAAACTCAAGCCCCCCGTCTGCCCGCCCCAGACAATACAAAAGCATTTGCCATCACGTTAGTAAGACCTCTTCCTCCTCCTCCAGCAACACGTTTTTCCCAACTGCGGGTTTCGGCTGGCGCTGTGGGCTGGATAACGGATTTTCGGTTTTGAACGCGGCGCAAGTGTGGCGACGTCGCATTTGCTTGGCGCGACGATCGGCCAACGCCTTGGCCACATCGGGGTCCATTTGCTCGACGGCTTTGCGGAGTCCCGAGGTGAAAAGCATAGCGATTGGAAAGACTTTAGTCTTTCCAATCAAGAAGTAGCCCGAAATTAGTGCAGTCCGCTACGGTAACCAGTTGCGAAGCTGGGTAGAGTGGGCCCGAGAAGGGGCCGCACAGAATTCCCGGGTGTCCCCCTCCTCCTCCAAGTTCCGGGGCAATCGAATTCAACTCCAATCAAGTGGTGCGGGGGATGCGCCTAATTGAATCGGGATGCGGGCCTACCAGGTGGATTGCTTCCAGCCCCATTTATTTGTTTTTTCTTGCCACTAATCTGGAAAAGCAATGTCTGGGGGGACTCACCGGCGGATTGTAGGGCCCAACATAGGTCTCGGGGACGAGGCCCACGTCTCCGCGCGAATTCTTTGCCTCAAGCCATCCGCCGTCGACTTTCTGAAAATATAAATTGTTGAACGAGTAGGGATTTGGTTTAGTTCGTTTAGTTCCCTAACTTTTGTTAGAAATTTTTGACAAAAAATTTCGCAAAAATGAAAAATTCTGGCAAAAATAATGACATTCATTTTTTTGTCTAAATTTTGCGAAAATTCCGCAATAATTGTTTTCCGAAATAATGCGATAGGTAAGTGAACTTACGTCGCGAATAATCGTCAAAACCTCGCCGGTGTGGACCGTCATCTCGCCGGAGCCGGGCTGGGCATTGAAGTCGTACTCCACCGTCACCTGCCGCATGGCGCTAAAAATATCATTAATCATTCAAGAGGTGATTACATCACTTCAAGAACAAAAAGAAAGGGCCAGAAGTTGAAAAAAACAAAGGAGGAACTTCGTAGACAGGAGCTACCTTTCCGACACATTTTTTTTGTAAAAAACAAAAGCTGGAAAAGAACCTAAAACATGCACAGGAGCCGGGTGAACCGCTGACCGGACGCGGCCAGTGCTGTCAGCACATCGCTTGTCCGGCTGAAATCGCGCCGATGAATCAGTTTGTTGCGGCGTTTTTGTATACAGCCGGGGGACACTCACGCTTTTTCTCAACAGACCCCTGGTCCGAATGACTCCACCCAACGGTCGCTCGTTGTGGCCTGTCCACTGGCGCAACGCGACGGCCGGCCGCGATGGCGCAGAATTCCAATGACCCGAACACCCACGTTGTTCCCACTTCCACTCACTCTTTTCTACAATGTTCCTTTGAAAATCACGTCTGAATTGATCAACTTTTAATCGGAAAACGACCATGGCCAATTCCACTTGAAAAATGACCCAAAACAATCTTGTCCTTGCCTGTGAGTGTGCCCGAATGGCGGCTCTGTTTTCTGATTTTTTTCGGCAACTTTAAAATTTTCCTTTTGAAAATGACGTGCCAATGCGCCAGTTTTTATTTGCCATGACTTTGGCCAATGCCGCTTCAAAAACTATGCCAAACGCGCTTATTTGCCTGCCACGAGCGCTGTGCTTTCTTCCCCATATTTTCTCGATCCTTTCCCATTTTCAGTTTTTATTCACAACTTAATTTTCAGTTCCGATGTCACAGTACGGAGGAGCTCCAAAACCACCCGCTGTTTGGGGTGCCCGGCCGGCAGGTAACGATTCCCCATCCTTCACATAACCCGATTCTAGGAATGCCAAACCCCGGCAACCTCTACGCGGCGGCCAACCAGCAATTGTTGAACATGAATGCAATGGGTCACCCTGGCATGATGAACCTCAGCGGAATCGTCAACCAGGCGGCCTTTGGTGGCCCGCAAGTCTCCACGGTATTGTTCTGTTATTGAGCCGTTTCTATCGATGTTTTAGGCTATGGGCCTTGTCGGCATGAATCCGCTGGCCGTTGCTCAGGCACAACAGGCCCCACAAGCTCGAGCGCCACAGCCAACTCAACAAATGCCCGCGCAAGTCCAGCCCGTCGCCGCCAACAAAAGCCAGCGCACCTTCATCGGACGTGTCACCAAGATGCACGACACGTACGGCTTCGTCGACGAAGACGTCTTTTTCCAGTCGAAGTGGGAATTATTAAAAAAAATTTCATATACTTGCTTTCAGTGTCGTTCGCGGTCCGATGCCGCGCAGCGGAGATAAAGTCATGGTTGAGGCCAACTTCAATCCGAGCATGCCCTTCAAATGGAATGCCTATCGCATTCAGGTTGGAGGAAAGGAAGTATCGTCTAGTTTTTCTTAGGTCATGAACGATGGCGCTCCGCAGCAACAACCACCAGCACCAGCTTTTGCTCAGCAACCTGCCTTCCCTGCGAGACGTGAAACTCCTACTGGACCCCGTCAATCGCAGTGGGGCCCGCCGGATTCTGGCAGGAACTCTGCCAACTTGCGCCAGAGAAGCCCTCCACCAGCCCGTCGCGCTACTCCACCTCCGCGTCGCTTCTCGCCCTCGCGCCGGCGTGATTCTCCTCCACCTCGCCGTTCACCACCGAGAACGTAGGCTTACATGGAATTTGAATTATCATTGACGTTTTTCAGACGCTCGCCCCCGCCACCTCGTCGCAGCTCTCCGGTGAAGCGACGTGAGCCTTCGCCCCGACGGGAGCCACGCGAAGATCGGAAGCGAGAGCGTGAACGTTCCCCTCCGCCGACGCGTACGGGCAGCGTTGTTCCTTCCAGTCGACGTGATTCGGCCTCGCCTCCTCGACGCCGCCAACGTATTATCCCGCGTTACGTATGCAATCTGCCCAAGCCCACACCAGTCGGTTCGTCTAATCCGAAAGCTTTGTTGACCTTCTATTAAGGCAATACCACCGCCATCTACCTGAAGAAGCGCTACACACAGATCTACGTGCCCTCCGACTTCTGCGATTTTCGTGTTGACTGGACGGCGGTGTCGGCCAGCAATTTCCTGGACTTCACCTATCCGATTCAATTCCACGTGCTCCAAAAGGAGGTTGATCCTCTTGAGGAGCTGCCGCCGCTTGAGCCGGATGATGCTGACCATCGTTACCAAGTCAAGGTTGGCTTTGATAGTGGATGACTATACGCAACTTTTAGGTTCTTCTACTCGCACACGCTGGTCGCACTGCGATCAACCAAAAAGCATACGGCCTAGCAAAAGACGGTGCTTTGGATGACACCTACGATCCTCAGGACTTGTTCAAGGGCATTTCTTTCCTCACGGGTTTGTTTTTGGATGAAGCATACAAGTTCATGTTTTTAGGTATCCGAAACAAGGAGAACGTTCCATTGGGTGGCAGCTACTCTCCATCGCTCGACGGTCCCGACCCACTATCGCTGGGCACAATGATCAAGACGGCTGTTCGATGCGTGAAGGCACTCACTGGACTCGACCTCTCCAATTCTGCCCAATGGTGAGTGTTATCAGTGTCCTGTGGTCTTCTATGGGGTGAAATCATCGACACATTGCGGACACTTCCTCTCCAACAGCCATCAATTAGGTGCAGCAATTATGGGCTAACATCTGCTCGGAAATCTGTGGGATCGTGCATACTTGAAAATCCGGTCGAGCCTCTTTTTATTTGGTCCCCGGCCCACACATGATTCGGAGGCGTCGCAGGTCGTGCCGTACCCCTCTCTTTCTCGCTCGTCTCTACCCACCCGCAAAAATTCTCTCAGTGGTCCCTGAATATGCAGCGTGAGACGCCGTAGGGGTGGTGTCTCACTTGAGTGTGCCTATCATCTCGTTTTAATCGCAGGTTTCAACTTGGCCAGTTGCGCTACTTCCGCACGGAGAAGGACCGCCTCGATCGCATCACCCTGCTGCTACCAACTAGCGCCGAACTGCAGCCCACCGACGAGCAGTTCGCTGCCCAGTCGGACGCACTGCGTCAGCAGCTCGCTGGACGGTTGGCCGCACTTGAGGCGCCTTCCATTGCAGAGCCGATCAAGACGAGCGAACCCGCCGCCGCCACCACTACAGCCCCGAACCAGGAAAGTCTTGTTGCACTGGACCGACGCCGGCGGTACAGTGCTCTTTAGTTTTTTTGCGTGCCTCATAACACTCCCACAAACACTGGTGCTTTTAACTTCTCGGCTCGCCAAATATCACGGCTATCCCCTTCAGAGTTCATCAATTTTAGCCGTTTCATTAGGCAGCGCATTTCTTTCGGCAATAATTGCATGACCAGCACGGTGCTTGGTGTTTGCTGTCCATGTTTGTCCCTTCAGTCGGCTAGCCGTTGTTCACACCGCTTCTCCCTTTTTATCGATTTCGTTGACTAACCCCGGTTGAGCATTGCGGTAAGTTTGTATACGAAGCAGAGGTGTCTTAAAAGGAGAATTGTGTTGGTGAAAGTGTTCTGCGGTCCGGGGCTCAATTCCTTGTTTTAGGAGACAACCACGCCATCGAAAGATGTGGAGATGGAAGATGAAGGGGAAGATCCGACACATTGGAGCAAGTTAGACATCAAGACCATGAAGGTATTAACGAATTTGTCAATTATTATTTTTCAGGTCGTTGAGCTACGTTCTGAATTGGCCGCTCGAGGGCTTGATTCGAAGGGGATCAAGACCCTGCTTGTGCAACGTCTCGAAGAAGCCTTAGATAAGGAGAAGGAAGCCGATGGCGGTGAGCCACCTGCAGAGGAACAGCCGGCCGTAGAGAAACCCGAGGAGAATACCGAGGAAGCTTCAAAGGTCACCGAGGTATCAATTCATCTTCATAAAATAGTTAAAAATTCTTAGGAACGCAAAGAAGGCATCAAGCCGGCTGAGGAGACCGAGACGCAGAAAAAGGCCCGTGAAGAGGAGGAAAAGAAGAAGAAAGAGCAGGCAGAGAAAGAACGAGCTGAGAAGAAGGCGAGCTTGGAGAAGAAATTCAGCTACCCCGCCGAGCCAAAAGTATAGAATAACTTGATTCTGTATAGGGAACTTTTTAGGCTTTCGTCTGGCCACATCGCGAATTCAAGGGCGGCAAATTCGACTGCAAAGTCGTCCCACTGAAGGCTTTATTGGACTATCGCCCCGAAGACAACAAAGAGCACCAATTCGAGGTGAGTTAATCTTTTCTTTAGGAAAAACTAGCCTTTAGGCCTCCCTATTTGCTGAGTCTATCAAGGAACTCTTCGAGCGTCATTACGGTCAAGTCATTGGCGATGCTATTGTCCGCGCCAACGATCGTGAAGAAGAGGTACTTGTTTTCGTATGCCGTTTATATATTTTTACAGCACAAGAGACGTCAAGAAGCGTATAAGCCGGACCCCGCGGAGGACAAGGAAAAGGCCGATGCTGATGTGGTGGTTGTTGAGGATAGCAAGAAGGAAGAGAAGAAGCTCGATTTGAAGCCTCGCATTCAGAATGTCAAGCTCTTCGAAGCCTTCGCTTTTTACGACCCTAATCTGCTCGGGTGAGTTACTATCGGCCATTATAAAGTAAATTGAATTAAAGTGTTGCTGATAACCGGGGCAATCTTGGTTTTTAGATATCTCCAAGAGAGTGATCTCGAAGAGATTCTCAGCGCCACGCAACCTGGATACAACCGTTCGGTCGTCAAGAAGATTGCTTCCAAGCTCAGCCGCCACGACAAGGTCAACTACCGCGCCCTCACCGACCAACTGCTTGACAAGGTTTGTGACTTTTCTTGAAGCTAAAACTTGTTGCAGGACGGAAATGTTCGCTTCGTTCCTGGGCAACTCGACGAATCACCGCTCGTGACCCTCATCAACGCATTTGAAGGGCACATCAAAGATGAGGAGGCGTCGACACAAACAAACGTAACTAATGCTCGATTTTCATTTATGCGTTCCTAGGGCACATCATCCGATTCCGGTGTGGTTGTTATCGACGGATGTGTGGTCAATGTCGAGCAGAAGCTGGCAGAGATGAAGAAACTTGATGCCGAGAAGCAAACCGCCCTCCAGAAACTTGCCCAAGCCGAGTCTACTAACAGTATGTTGCATTTGATTGTATAGCATCGGCAATTTTCAGAGACGCTGAAGGAGACACGAGATCATCTGGAGAAGAGGAAGAAGCGTCTTGAAGAGGACGTCGAGCGCTACAGAAGGAAGAAGGACGAGGCGGAGAAACACTTGAAATCCGCGACTGACGATAGCGCAGGCGTCCGAACGGCTCTCGTCGATGCGAAGAAGTTTGCCGAGAAGCTGCTCGACGCGTTGAACAAGGGAATGCCCGAGGAGAAGAAGAAGGTAAGATTCATTGCCGGCCGAACTATGATTTATGATTTAGGAGGAGAAGAAGGAAGAGAAGCCGGTGTTGAATGGCGCGTCGGACGTTACCCAGGAGGTGTGTATTTTGACCCTCTTTCCATCCATGAGTTTTGTTTAGTTGGACGACGACGAAATCGTGTTGGCCGATTCGGTCGGCGATGAGAAGATGGACACGGCCGCGATTGAGGCGAAAACGGAAGAGGAAGACATCAGCCTGGAAGAGATCTCGGCGGCCACCGAAAATGGCAGTGCTGAAACCGTTGCCTAGACATTATTCTTCTTCCCTTTGAACACATTGCCTTATCCACACCCTTTTGAAACGTTGTTCCTGCCTTATCCCTGTCCCTGGTCCCGGCCCTTTCATTTCCCCCATATAATACCCTTGGATCTCTAGGGAGTTAATTTATTGGATTCACCTCTCGGTTCACCCCACCAGTTTCCCTCCACTCTCTCGACCCCTTAAACTTTGATGGCCTCACCTTTCATTGTTACATTTGGGGATAAATTGTTGTCATTTGCCGAGAAATGCTAGCGTTTGAATGCATTTCATTGCGGCCTCGCGATTAGATGCTGCCGAAGGTCGCCATGTCAGTGCCGCATTTTTGGTATAACGATGGCGTGTTTTTAATAGTAGTTGTAGGCAGGCCTGAACGCGGGTCGGTCCGCGTCCAGGGTAAACGCCCCCCAAGGCCGGAAAGAGTGGGTGGAGAGGAGCGGGAGCAGACAGGAGAGAGGGGCCGGGCCGGCCCGCGTCCAGGCCTGGTTGTGGGAACGGACGGGCCGATAGTGTCTCGGCTAATGGACTGCCTCGTACCCCGTCACCCTCCGGGCCATATTTCTGCAGCCACCGCACGAAATCTCGTGCAACCGCGTGATATTTCGTATTTTCGAAGATGGTGTGCTTATTGTCTTGCATGTGTGCGGGTCTCTCCAGATTCTTTATTAAAATTCGTCGACAACCATACACACAAATACAGGAAAATCGACAAGCCCAATATCGTCATTTCGGAAAACATTTTCAGGTACACAGATCATGGCGGCGGTCTAGTCCTCGTTAACCGGCAGAATGTCGTTGTGCTCGTGGAAGTAGCCGGACGCCTTGCGTTGACGATGCACACGGACACGCTCGGTGGGTGTGAGGCCCCTAAACTTTGAGCTCGAGATATCATATCTTATATTACCCAGATTTCGTGGCCGGGTTCAAACCCGACACCGTAGGGGAGCCTTCGGGGGGCGGCGAACCCGGGCTCCGCTCCCTCTTCGGACCGACCGGCTAAAGATATTCGACTTTAAAGAAGGCCGATGCGCACTACCGGCTTGCATCCAGTCTTTTGGCCCTTGGCCGACTTCTTTTTGGGGATGGAGTCGGTCGGAGCATCAGGCACTCGAATGCCCTTGAGAGCAGGCAGTGGCATCAGAACGAGCGGGTTGTAGGGGTCCGCTTCCTCATACTAGAAGAACAATAGTGCCAAGGTGAGGAAACCAACTCGCTCTTTGATTTTAACCAATCCTTTCGCAATTGCTTCTCATTGGGGCCGCTTTTTTCGACTACATCGATCGCATTCCTGCTTCAAGCGCCGCAGATCGGCCAGCACGGCCTCGCGTTCGCCATCTCTGTATGTCTAAACAGCTTTACCGTAAACCGCCTTTCCTTTAATATAACCCCCAAAATATTTTTTTTCAAAATTGGGTGAAAATTCTATAAATACAAAAACGTTGCTGTTTCAGCTTTGGACTATGTAATCTGCACCACTAAGACTATTATAACTACCCAATATCATAAAAAATATAGCACTCCCTCTACGAAATGACTAACTTAAATTACTAAATTTCCGGCATTTTCAAACACTTTTTTCACTTTTTTTGACCCTTTGCTACTTAAAATCTCGTTAAAACTTACTAAAAACAATCTCTCACCTGGCTGAACATATCCGCATGTGGCTCGGCGCGGTCGAGGCCGATGTTGGCACGGTTGATACTGGCCATCGCAATTCCCTCGTAACTGGTGTTGGTCGAATCAGGGCCCGGTGTCGGGAGAGGATCTCGACCAGCGACTGGATGGCCTGCTTGCGGCCTCCCGCTGGCCGGTGTCAACGCCACCTCGATCTAGAAACATAACCCATTTCTGGATCACGGATTCGTACAAACCTCCTGTATGCGTTGCCGGTGGACGGTCTGGAACCGGTTCGAGCTATTTGCAAAAGCTGTCAACTAAACAATAATTGGAAAAATAGTTGCAACTTCGTTTACCCGTTCAGCAACAGCCAGATTGCTCCAGATCCATGACCACAATGCGGTGAGGTTGGGCAACCATGGGGATGAGGCCATCTCGGGGCGTCCGGATGGATTTGTGTGAAATAGGTTATGCATTAAAAAAAAACCGGGCAGGGTAATATATTATCGGGGACGGATGCAAATAGGGGTCGACCTCCGGAATCGTGCTTCTCTTCAGTCAGGAAATCTTTCATCTGTTTTGAGAGTTGTCCGTTTAGAGTCTTGATCTTGTCGGTGTTGCCTGGGGAGCATTAATAAATACTGCGTGTTGCCTAAGCCTAAGCCTTAAAGTATTGAGCTACATCGATTTACACTTGATACTTTGTTTACTGTGATCAAAATTCTTTGCAAATTCGCCAGAACTTACATTCACAAGGGAATGTTTTCGGGCGGACATCGGACCCAGATATGTGAGTATGTGCATCTTGTAGAGCTCGACGAGACGAATCGATTGATGTAACTTTTAGCTGCTGATACCTTAATTTAACAAAGTTACCACGGTTTAAAGTGTTCGGCCATACCTTCATAGGCTCTCCCCACACCCTGACCACCGTGCTGGTGGCCTAGTGGCTTAGTAGTCGGCCTCCGGGGGATGGTAACGAGGGTACGGATCCGCACGCGATTTTGATTTTTTGCTTTTTGGCCGAAAGCTTCCTTTTTGCACCCCAAAGGTCTACATTAACTTTTTTAAAGTTTTTATTTGTATTTCCAGGACTTCTACCAAAATTGGTGACGGTATTTAGTGGTTTTTTATTTGCAAGCACAGCCAATGTTGATGACTTCAGCTCGAAAAATCTCTGTGTTCCCTTTATGCTTGTTTATTGGGAATATGTATCTAGCGAACGTCCTAGCGCTCAAAAATTTTAAAAAAGTTATTGTAGACCTTCGGGGGTGCGAAAAAGAAGCTTTCGGCCAAAAGCAAAAAATCAAAATCGCGAGCGGATCCGTCCCTCGTTACTATCTCCAAACGCCGACTACTAAGCCACTAGGCTACCAGGACACGATGGTTGGGGCGTGGGTAGGGCTGATGAAGGTATCGCCAAAAACTTTAAACCGTTGTAACTTTGTTAAAATAAGGTATCAGCAGCTAAAAGTTACATCAATCGATTCGTCTCGTCGAGCTCTACAAGATGCACATACTCACATATCTGGGTCCGATGTCCGCCCGAAAACATTCCCTTGTCAGGTACGCCGTACAGTTAGTGCACCCTTTCAAGCTACGGGTTTTCGTCGCTGGCGGTGTAAGACTGCATCGGAAGTGTCGTCGGTTCTTGGATCAAGAGTGAAGAGGCAAACGACTCATGCTCATGTTCGAAATCATTTTGTCAAGAAGCTAGCCCCAAAATTGTTACATTTTTGAAGGAAGCCAGCTCAAAAATGTTTACATTTTTTAAAGGGATCGGCTTCAAAAATTGTTACATTTTTAAAGGAAGGCAGCTCAAAAATTGTTACATTTTTGAAGGAAGCCAGCTTGAAGATCAAAAAGCAAAAAGTTCCATTCGCCGAGGATCCGAACCCCCGACTATCCGCGTGGTGGACCTGGCGCCAAGCCACTATACCAGCGGAGAGATGGGAACGGTTGGCGGGATGGGATTTCTGTCCTGACCTTTCTGTCCTCAGCCCATTTTATTAAGGATTTTCACCATTCTGTTTGTAAAATCGTTAAATGAAGGAATCGTTTGTTCAAAATGAACGTTCAAAACAACAACGAAAAAAGTGCGTTTTTGGCAAATGTGTTTCCCCACCTCCACGCCAAAAATTAGCTCGCGGCCTGAATCCTCATCACAGAAAAGACACGTACTTTTCTCGCTTATATGATAGTTTAGTTCATACACTAATACTAATAGCCTCACCTTTCGTTGCTACATTTTGGGGGTAAATTGCTGTCATTTGCCGAATTTGGGATCCCTGGAATGCACCTTATTGCTGCCTAGCGTTAGCTGATGCGGAACGGCGCCTTGTGAGTGGGCCATCTTCTTCGGTTTACAGATGGCATGTCTGTAATAGTAGTTGAGCGGAGGGCACGGGCCGATGGTGTGTCGGCTAATGGGCTGCCTTCGCATGCAAATTTTACCGGGCGTGCTCGGGTGAGGTAGATGGGGGGCGTGGCTTTGTTCAGGGGCTACACGCCTGGTCAACATTGTCCCGAAGGCTGATGGGATGGAGCCCGGCTACTACAAATTTGGCGTATGCTTTATGATGTCGGGGCTAATATTCTGGCATAGGGACCAGTAATACCGCTTCATTTGACGATTTTTAGGGTTGAACACAGTTCATCTATTTTCAGCTTCTTGATCCAACTTCCTTACATTACCACAAACAATTTTAACCTCTAGCTATTCGGAGAACTGGTCGATTTGTATGCTTATCGAAAGCTTCAAAAAGACCAGAAAACGGCGCTTTTATTTTATTTATCTTTTTTAATGATCCTCTGCTTGAAAACTGTAACTTTATACGAGATCGCCATCTAGCATGCGGGTTTCACGGGAATTTATCATGTAATCTTATTACTTCTTAAGAGCATTTTTTCGTGATTTTGAGATCTTTTGAATGGTGTAAAATTACCCGTCCGAGCTTCCTCAAACTAGCTAAAGGGAGTATTTTTGTTTGAGGACAACCTATACTTTGTAGCTTGAATTAATTTCTTGAAATCCGGAAGTCTTGCCCATCTTTTTTCAGGAACACCTTTTGCCCCGGGGTGGCTCCGGAATCGAGGAGGGGGGTTAGGTTAGGTAGGGGCGGGTCCCCCACTTTAGAGCCTCCACCTCCTCCACCTCCTCCACCTCCTGCCGAACGAAGAGCCCCACTGCCAGCCAGTGAGAGCCATCCACTCGGCCACAGGGGCCCGTCACCGACGACTTGATGGCCGCCAGCCATTTTCCACCCAATTCGGCGTGCGGGGGCTCTGCGTATGGCCTTTCCTCGAAAAAAAGGGTTAACCCCAGTGCGAGAGGACAGCATGTGCTCTCATTTATACCCAACTGGGCCCCCCATCTATAGGGCCCATCCCCCCGTCACCTCACCCTCCCCCCATAATTCGACCCATTTTTCGCGTGCCCCCCATTTTAGGGCTCCAATTTTGGCGCATCGTTGTGTTGGTGTGGCGCATTTCTGGGTTTTTGTGAGGTCCCTGCAATTTTTATTGATTGGATTAATTACATTTTATTTTTTTATGGGAAATACTACTATAAAAAAAAAATGAAATAAAATTAATACGATTGTAGATTACCAACATTTATCATGAAGCTATCTATCACGTGCCAGTAGAATTTACCTATTTATTTATATTGCATTTAAATTAACGATAATAATAATCTAACGATGATACATGAATTTTAACGGCGTTAAAGAAATTTAATAATTGCTTTTTTCATAGCAATGGTTTTTGGCTTTTTTTTGCTTTTTCATGTAATTGAAAACGCTAGCTTTATGCAAAGTTTCGCTTCTTCTTCTTTTTACTCGAAAGCAAATTCTTTAAACACTTTTAGGTATTAATTTTTTACGTAAAAATTGCGCATTTCTAAGCGGAAATTGAGCAAAAACAGCGTTTCGATCGTATTCATAAATCCACGATTTTCCCGTACGAAATTGATCCACAAACCCTATAGAAAACTTATTTTAAAATTTCCCCGGCACTGCCGTTTTCTTTGAAATTTTCCCCTTTCAATTTTGAACAACAACAATGCCCTGAAAAGCCGATCACAACAAGCAGCCATTCACCCTTTCAGACTATGTGAGCCAATGACCGGGTCGAAGCTGAATCTACTATTCTTGCTAATAAATGCCGCCTCAGCCGTGCACCACCAGCTGACCGTTCATAATGGGTCGGAGGTTTGGGCGTAATTTTAATGCTAAAATTAGTATCGCTAGGTGGAGCTGCGATGTCCACCGGCCGAGGCTTTTATCCGGACGAACATGGCCCCGGACTTTGAATCGCCGCAGTTGGTCCGTTCGCTCGAATGGCAGAAAGATGGGACCACGGTGGCTAGATTCAAGGTGGGTCCTCTTTTTGTTATTTTCTTATTCTTATTTTGATTTTCTGGTTTTACTTGCTTCATTTTTTCAACGTTTCAAGTTTTTTTATCTCATCCTTCTATACTTTTTCGTCAGAAATTAGTCGTTAAAGCGCCATTTTTCATTTTGAAAGCCAGTTCACAGGCTAGAAAAACCGTTTTGTTTTCGCCCCAGGCCGGCCCCCAAATCGCCCATTGCCGTACCCGGAAACGCCGAATTTTATGCGCAATTAGAATAGCTGTCTTGTGGCGACGTGCCAAACGTGTTTTTCATGACTTGCTTTTTCTCAAATTCCAGGAATTCCCAACGTTTTTGAATCTCTATTCCCGCAAAAAACTCTCGCCGCAAACGAATTACCACGGCGATAATTTTTACCCAGAAAATCCATGTGTTGCGCCCGGGTCCAACGCCTCGAATTGGTTTTCGAGCAGCTCCAAACTCTTGGATCCACCCTGGGGACATTTTGTGTGTATATCTTCGCTACCCGGGGCGGGAGAGGAACTCTTTTTCAGGGGGCCAGGGCCAAGTTCGGGGGCCCAAGTGACCCATTGACGCCGGGCAATTCATAAAGCCGCGCTGCCCTAGAGGAGCCCCCACGAAAAGAATTTGAGGGAACGCAGCAGAAGCCGAGGGTTGTCAGGATTTCGGCGACCCGGAAAAATAATCATGAAGTGCATAAGGCTTTTTAAATCGGAATATGTGACCTATTTGACATAGTGCTTTGTTGGTGCTATTGTATTATCGGGGGGCGCTTTCTTCCTTAGGATAAATATCAATCTAGCGTATCTTTTTCTTCATTTTTCGCTATTCTGAAGCGCAAAATTTTACAAAAATTCAAAGATGAAAAAAATCACGAGTTTTTCATCCTAACTTTATATTTAAATCTTTCAATGTTTTTTAGATGTTAGAATAAAAAATCTTTTTACCCGAGTTGTGCGAGGGTTTAGAAAACCATGAGTGCTACACCGGGACTGGATTGTCGGTAAATCGGGTGGGCCCTCTCGGGTGGATGGCCCGGTGGGGGCCCTTGACCCTGTAAGGTGGGCATGAAGCCCCTCTCAGATCATAGGGGACCCATTGTCCCCAGGGCCACACAGCTGCCCCCATCTCATTGCTGGGCCCTAGACTAATTGGCATGAAGTGGGGGGGCTACGACGGTAGCTGCACGGTTTGAGGGCCGGAAATCAGGGTTTAGAATGATCTGTCGTTTTTGTTGATTTTTAAAACGTACGCTGGGCCCGTTGGGTATTTTCATTTATTTTCAGCGGGTGTTCACTCTGGAACTCGTCTCCAGAATACGACGTCCCGGTATTGCTGCCCCTCTATCGGGGCTAGCCGACCGAGTTCAGTGGATGGCCTAATCGAATCGTTGGCTGTGGAGAAGGAGGGGGAAGCACTTGTGCCACACGGGTCGCTTCAACCCGCCTAGCTAGGTGTCTCTCCAACGAAACGGGCTACGCGAAAAAGGGGATGTGGGTCCCGAAGTGGGCCCTGCTCAAAAGGAACCCCGTGTCCTAAAGTTGCGAATACCAAGCGCGAGCTTGCCGAACCGATTAGGCCATGGAATACCTGGTTTAAAGGGGGTGTTAAAGGTTAAGGCATGTCACTATCGTGACACGACAGTTCGTGCCATTCCATTGCGTAATGAGTTAAGCCTGTAACGGCTATTAGGCGGCTCAACCGACAAGACTTTACTTTAATCCCCACTCCCCAGACAGGAAGTCCCAAATTTTCGGTATTTTCGATTAAAAAGCTAAGTTCCGCTATTTTCGCTACTTTTCCGCCATTTTGAAGATGCCATTAAGGAGGGCAGTTAAGGGGTAGAGGTTTATAGGTTATCCCATCAAAAGCAGGATGTTTCAAAATCTTTACATGTCTAGTTTCGGGCGGAAACTTCGGTGGGCTACCGGCTAAAAGATTACGCAATGCAAATTCGACGTGTATAAATGTTGTCCTAGTTTTTTAAATAGATATCCGTAATTTCGTAAAGTTTCTCAACCGCCTCATCCACCCGTTAGCCCCAGATGCCTTGAGGGCACCATTTTCGGGCGGCCGCTGGGGGTTCATTTAGGGAATGCGCTTGGTGCTCGCCCCGGCCACGATTCTGTTTGTGCATGCTTATTTGTGGAGGCATAACAAGGAAGAGACGGGGGACAGACAGACAGACAACCACAAAGAGAATGACAAACCGACGAAGAACAGAAGGGGGTACCGCCGCCGCGCGAATCTGATACACCCATGAGCGCCTTTTAGTCACCCACATGGACAAAACGAACCAAGGCCATGCATGGGACAACACCCAACACCCCACTGGCTAGCACAATCGCCCACAAATGATTGTATTGTGAGTAGTGGGGAGGAGTGTGGCTATGTGCCCCCCTTTGGGCTATTCTTCACACCCTTTTTCGCGTACCCAAACACAATGCCAGAACTACATGCCTGGGGTAGAGCTGGTTTGGGCTATGCAAATTTTGGAGAATGCCCCCTAACTTTTAAGCTTGTTGGTGAAGGGATTTTAAAAATGCCCTTCCACGATAAAGCAGCAAAAAAAGAAGTTGAGGTTTGGCTTGTTCCGTATACTTTAAAAAACAAGCGTCTACGGCTTAAAATTAGCTTGAGCTCGGACTGAGGCTTGGGCTTAGGTTTGGGCTTGAGTGGGGCCTAGGGTGGGCATGGGCATACGCTTAGGCTTCAGCTTCAGCTTAGGCATCAGTTGGAGCTTCAGCTCAGATTGACTCGGGCTTGTTCTTCGTTAGGTTTGAGCTTGGGCTTTTGAAAACGGAATCCAAGGATCAGCTTAATTTCCGATTTTTTCTGCCGAACGGTTTCGCCTATTAGATACGTTCTCGTCAGCCGCCACAATGATCCGAGTTCAATCCCCACCGGCCCTCCACTTTTTGATTTTTGCATTATTGCCCAAAACCCTCAGAGCTCCACGTTATTTTCATAACCTTCTCAACCTACCTGCCCCCTAAAAGTTCCCCCTCAAACCCTCCTCCTTCCGCTGCTTTTTTGCTTGGTTGGCTTAACCTAAAGAGTGGAGGGGGGGGGGGCGACGGGAGGACGAATATGGCCCATCATTCACGGCCCTGACGATAATGGGAATGGCATAGGAAGGGGGGAGGGCCCAGTTTTTGACTGGGCCGCTTCTCTCAGCTGGGCCCCCGGTGCTTCTGAATTCGGGTGAAGGGCCCGGTCCTCGAGGCGTGTGAAGTGGGGTGAAGAAGCCGGGGCTGGAAATGATCTGACATCCAGCTACGTGTTAAGTAAAAAAAAACGGACTACGAGGGATGGTAGCGTATCAGGGATTTTTGAAGAATTCTGCCGCATAGGAAGCTAGCAAAAAGCGGACTGGTTCATTTCGTCAGTTCGTGAATGCCTTGCGGGGGGAATTTCAATTTCTAATCTTTTTGGGGCATGCTAGCAGTGATTCTTCAGGAACCAGGAAGCTCGAAGCAGCCTAGACCTGAAAGCCACATCCCAGATTCCCCGGGACACCCCTCTAACCACCAGATCCACGGCTTTATTTATGGGAGCAGGGCGAGGAGGCGAGGTGCAATCTGGAGCCGAGCGTTGTTTTCCCCCGACAAGCCAGACGAGATTTCCATATGACAATCCGGGGAGTACGCTCCGATACGTGTGGACGCCCTAAAAAGCCCTGGGGGGCATGGATGGGGTGTGAGGAGATGAGCCGGGCGACATATGCTCATTTGCATATTGTTGCCCCCTTGGCTGGAAAATGTGGAATTGCCTTGACGAGGGAAATGGGGGGCTGAAAAAGTTGATGTTACGAAGCCTTTAAGAGCTAGCTCTCTCTCTCTCTCTCTCTCTCTCTCTCTCTCTGTCACTCACTCTCACTCTCTCCCGCTCTCTCTCTTTCTCTCTGTATCGCTCTCTCTCTCTCACTCGCTCTAGCCTTCTCACTCTTTCTTTTGCTCTCCCACTCTATAGCACTCTCTATCTCTCACTCTTTCTCACTCTTTCGTTCTCTCTCTTAAAAGCCTCAAAACACAGCTTCATGACAACTGTACACTCCCGTACTCGTGCTCCTCAGTACTTCCCTCCGATCCTTGACGTCTTCTACTCTCAATCCAGAATCTCCCCCGTTCCTCCTCCCAGGAAATGACCATCCCCCCTGGCCGATCGGGGGAAATTCGATCGTCTGCCTCCCCCCATTATCCAATCAATTATGTATCTCGAGTCGTGCCCACTCTTCTCTTCCCATCCATTCCACGGCACTACTCTAACAACCTACCCCGAAATTCCCTCCGGGACCCACTTCACACCTAGCCCAAACTACGCGTTTCACGGGTTGGCTTACCGGGGGGAAAGAGGCTTTAAAGGGCCATTGAAGTTAGGCTAAACGCGTTTTTCCGAGGCTAGAGAGGCTTGTGAATATTTTTGGCGAGCTGGAAAAACAAAAATCGCAACAATGGGTTTTAAAAGGGCTGAATTATAAGTGCAAAAACATGTCGAAATGGAATGCTGACGACAAAAAATGTATTTTAAGGGCATTAAAAACCTCATATTTTCAGAGTCGAAACGGCTGGGCGGGCGACGTCTGGAACGAGAATCGCTTCGAGCTGGTCAAGCCGTTCTACGCGTTACGGTAACAATGCCGTGGATTAGCGTAATTCAAAGCATTGTTAGGCTCTCTCCGGTCCGCACCGACGACACCGGCGTGTTCAGTTGCCACTTTGAGACGGATCCGCTCTTTCCGGCGGCCGAGATCAACGCCAGGACGCAACTCAGTGTTATAGGTAAATATTTTATACACAAAACTGGTATTCCAATAAAAAACTCATTGAATTCTACTTTTTTAAATTTTTGGGTCCAGAAAAGCGTTTTATTACGTATAAAAATCGATGCCTTGGAATTTTAAGGCGTCCAATAGCCTTCCAAATATCTCAATATTGCCCCGAAATTGTCATAAATAGCCGCCACTCATCACACGCATCACTTCACCATACCCATCCCATTATGTGACCCTCACCAAACCCCAATATGTCTCCTCGCCCCCACGCAATCCCTTTAATGACCTTTAATTAAACGTGGATAAAACAGTTATTAATTATACGAAAAGAATGATTTTTATAAATACATTAAATACAGTTAGTATTTATAATATTTTGCGATTTTTTTGGGCTTGCCGCTGCCGTGACCTTACCCTTTTTCCGGGCACCTTCCCGCCCTCTCCCGGGCCCCTGATCTCTTAGCCCCGTCCCCACGCCCGACTCCCACCAGGTCTCGTGGTGTAGTGGTTATCACATCTGTCTAACACACAGAAGGTCGGCGGTTCGATCCCGCCCGAGATCATTTTTGTTGCTTTTTGGGGGAGAGTAACCGGAAGGTATGTAGAACCTAGGGAAGCGGTATTTAGCCCGAGTCGACGGCATAGCGTTAAAAACGAGGCTAGGACTCTGAAAATGCGGCCTTCAGCTTGTATGGTCAATTTTTCAAGCAATTATGGTTGTATATTATAAAAATAAAATTTTAAGATCTTTTTTCGAAACATTAATATTATGCCCATTTTCCAGACCTCCTCAAATACACCGCTTAATCCAGTAAAAGCCATGGGGAGGAGTGCATATTGGCGGGCCAAAGCGCCACACACACAGATTGGTCCAGATGGCCTTTTGCATTGCCGTGTGGGGGGGGGGGATGAAGTGAGTGTGCCGTCCCAACGTCCCCCGATTGAGTCATTAGCTCCCGCTCAAATGAACCGATGAAACGATGGGAAGCGGGACGGGAAAGGAGGGCCAAGTGGGCCCCATCCCCATGGCCCACGTTCCGAGCACCACGATGAGGTACCCCGGGACCGGAAATCCAGATTTGCACCGGGGGTGCTGGGGAAATTGGGCCCCACCACTAATTTGGCCCATTCAAAGCGGTCGGTCGGTGATTTGGGGGTGGCTAAAGGGGAGGACACCTTTGAAGGCGCCGGTTAATGCAGAAGAAGCGGGAAAAACGGACTTATAGTACAAAAAAATCTCGAATTTGTATGTGGTGCCAGAGAAAATGGTAGATTTGCAAATTCAGGGTTGTCGAATGTTAAAACTTTCCCAGATAAAAATTCGCAATTAAAAAAATCCATGAAGTTGCAATGCTAAATTAGCTCTTTAGAATATACAGATTTTCACGTTTTTTTTACAAAATTACGCCAGAAAAATGCGCGTATTACGTTTCCAATTTGCAATTTGGAGTTATGATGATGTAGGGAAGGTCTTTTAAAAGCTCGATATTTTAAAATCCATATTAAATTCGTCATTTGAGTAGTATACAAATTCCACAATTTTTGTCGTGGTAATATTTAGTAAAATGTGCCATTTTGGCAAATTCCGGACGCATTTTTTTAATTTCCAGCCAGTATTGATAAATTCACCATTTATATGCAACAACCGGGTCCGGCGGCGAACGGCCCTATTCGCATTATGCGACTCGTGCCCCCACTGGCCCATATCGCCCGCAAAATGGACCCCACAGCCAATTTGCCACCATCGGCATTAGAGAGGCCTTAGGGGCCCAACACGACCCTCTAATTGCACCGCACTCCGTTTTTTATTGGAATCGAGAACGGGCCAGTTAATTGGCTAGCAGCAGCTAGTCCGGTCTAGGGACTTGCCAAGGAATTGCTTTCCAATTTTAGCGAATTCCGGGAAAAATCACTACTAAAGGGGCCGGCAAGGCAGAGAGAGAGAGAGAGAGAGAGAGAAGAGAGAGAGAGAGAGAGAGAGAGAGAGAGAGCGAGACAGAGAGGAAGATCTTATCCAGAATGTCCGCTAAATTGGTCGGAACGGATTGATGCGCGGCCATTATTTCCTCGGCAATCCATTGGACAGGGCCCGGGATGCCTTTTGCGAGATGGGTCCCAGGGGAATTCCTTGACCAGTTACTCGGCCTGAGAATGGAAACTGAACTAAAGTTGTTGCGAAAAGTAGAGTTTACGGAGTCGTTGTCCCTTTAAAATGCGGATTTATAAATCTAGGCAGACAGGCAGAGATTTTTTGAGGAATTGGGAGAGGGCAGGCTAGCAGACATTTTTTGAGGAATTGGGAGAGGGCAGGCTAGCAGAGATTCTTTCTTTTCCATCTAGAATTCCAGGTGGCAAGCTAGCAGCGATCATTAGGAACCCCTAATCCCCCCTCATAAAAACCCTCATAACACTTGCAAATAGCCGCCCATTACCTCCCTGTTTTTGCATACGTCTTTAGGACGTTGTGCATCCCCTGCCCACCCAGCTGGCGGCAATTGTTTTACTTTTTAGAAAGTACTCCCCTGCTTCCCGCCGGCTTTTGCCCCCAAGCGGCAATTATCGGGCCACCCCGGATGCACCGGCGCGACTTTTTGCCCGTTTGCTATTTCGCGCTCTTCCCCCTCCTCCGATTAAAGGGGCACGCAATTATGCGCGCGGCTTGTGGGGAGAAAATTTCGTCGGGGCTCCTTTTAGCAGGGAGGTGACTCACTTGCAAGACGCTTGTATAGCGAAAAAGTTGCGAATTAGGGAGGAAGGGCAAAAACTGGTACACGGGATTAAAATAGCAACAGCCCGAAGCTTCTTGGTAAAAAAAAAACAGAAAATTCACACCCGGCGGGGGTCGAACCCGGGTCCTATGGGCGAAAAGGGAGAGTTTACCATTATACCACAATTCAAAGATCAATTTTCGGCTAAACTATTTTGTAGCGTTTTTATTAAGTTCAATAATAAAATTCTATAAAATAGCAAAGGTATACGTAAAGCTCCAAATTCCAGTCCGTCCGGTCCCGCCGTCAGCTCCCGGAATCAAGGCCTCATCCCCGTCATCAGCCACCCTATCCTGGACCCACGCCACTGCCCATGCCCATCGGCCGATACTACGGTATTCGGTGGTTGTTAGGTGCGTTAGAGCAGATATTAGGTTGATTCTTAGCATTTTTAGGTCCGTAGCTGATGGTGCGCGCTTCGTCATCGCCGCTCCGTCAAACGCCACGACAGTCATCGTCGAAAATCTCTCACCGGATACCGGTTTGTTTTTTTATTCAAAAAGCATATTTCGTATATTTTGCGCTTTTAAATATTAAATTATTGTTTTTGTGTCCTTTTGAACTATCGTCTAATGGTTTTCTATGGAATTTGTCACTTAGGCTATTAAAAGATGAATTTAAAGGCTGTTTTAGATCTTTGAATTATAAACCTACCTTTTCTACTAATGTTTAAGGCTTTTGGGTTGTTTACATTCTACGCTGCTTCTTTTTCAGAGTACGCCTTCTCGGTGCGTGGCGAGAACGCGGCGGGCAGCGGCGAGTTCGGGCCCGAAACGTCTTTCACGACTCAGGGAATACGTAGGCTGCTTTTTATCACTTATTTACTTTCATTTTTTAGCCCCATCACAACCGCCGAGTGCCCGCGTCGGCAACGCGACCGCCCGATGCTTACGACTTTCCATCGATGGTCCACTGCCCGCTACGACGCAGCACCTTCGCCTGACGCTCGGCTTTCACAACGGAACCATCGCCCGGGATATGCGGTATGCTTTGAAAATTTGTGCTTGTAAAATGCGTCATTACGACAACTTGAAGCCTTGTAGACTCGAAAAATCGGTCCGGCAACACGAAATCTGCCAACTGAGCCCGTACACCCGCTATAACTTATCGCTGACGTCCGTCTCACCTCACGGATCTTCCCCACCCTACTGGGCCGATTTTCGCACGGATGAAGACGGTATGAATCTACCTTGTTTTTCAGGACTTACGTATATTTTCAGTACCATCCGGCCCACCGCGAGACGTCCGGGTTGAGGGCGTTTTTGGGCGACCGTCGCTGACCGTCTCCTGGTCCCCACCCGCCAACCCGAACGGCCAGCTGACGACCTACCACATCTACCAACGGCCGGCTGGGACGGATGCGTGGAAGGTAGGAATTTTATAGGTTTTTTTAAATCGTTTGCTTATTTAGACCGATCTGCTAAAGATCAAGGGCCGTGAGGACAAGCAGCGCTACCGCATCGAGATCAAAGGGTTGCAGCCAACAACAAGGTACGCGAAATAAAATCTAATGAAATCTACATTTTTAGGTATACGATACGGGTCAGCGCTTCCACGGCCAAGGGCGAGAGCGAGAAAAGTGCGGAGAAAGGCGCCACTACTGATGTATCGGGTTAGTTTCCTGAATATCACCTTCCGAAAATGTAAATGCCTTCACACAACTTTTTAGCACCTGCCGCCCCAAAAATCGAGACGATCGTCTGGGAATGCCGAGACATGGCCGTGTTCTCGTGGGCTGACGGCCCCAGGAATTCGCTTTACACCGTCGAGGTACCGGCGGATTTCAATAAAATAGCCGATTTTTAGGTTGATGCCGAAGGAAAAGCTTTCACCTTTAACACGACTCATACAAAGGTGCGTAAGAGCTTGTGATTGCACCACATGTGTCCATTGCTTCTTGATTTGTAGCAAAAAGATTAGAGTAAAACCAAAAATCCTGCTCTTCCAGATCGATATTCCGCGCCTGAAGAAAGTACAGGAATACTCCGTTCGGCTGCGCGTATTGGTGCGTAGCGTCGTGACACCATCTCAATACGTCGAAGGCGAATGGGGACAGCATGAGCGTTTTTCATTACAAGGTATGGCAACGCATTAAAAAGAGGTCGTTGATTTAGACGATTGTTCAATTCACTCTACCCTGTGCCCTTCAACAGGACGATTTCGGTGCTTGCCTTTGACACAGGTGGGTTTTTAGGAAGCCAGAGCTTAAATAAACACTGCCGTTCAGATGACCCCAATCCCATCTCAACCAATCCAACCGGTCCTCGCCTTTTCTGCCGTCTTCGTCTTCCTCGTCGTACTGCTGCTCATCGTTTTTCTCTTCAAAAAGTAAGCCCTCTCTGGACTTCCACTTTGTATCTATCTAAAGTTTCCATCGTTGCATCGGCGCCGATCGCTTCCACAAGAAACGCGAAAAGAGCGTCTACATAGAAGAGCTGAGCCCGCTGGTCTACGGTAAGTACGGCTCTATTTAACAATACGAAAGCTATCCGGCAATCGCTTAAACTGGCTATTTAAGATTCGATCGGTTGTGAAGAGATCCCCGTCGAGATCTTCTACGGCTACTGCGAGGATTTGGGGCGGGACGACGGGGCAAAATATCGTGCTCAATTTGAGGTGGGAAATTTTCATATTTGTACCGTTTTTTTGTTTGTTTTTAGCAAGTCGAGCGGAATAGCGCGGAATATTGTGCGAGTGGCGACTCGTTGCTGAAGAACAGTGAGAAGAATCGGTAAGCCTATCGTTTTTCAAATTATTTTGCTTTTAGTTACAACAATATTGGCGCTATCGACAGTTCGAGGGTTCGATTGACAGGCGGGAATACAAATGGTGACTACATTAACGCAAACTATGTGGATGTAAGTTGTTTTAGCTTAAACTAAGGTTTTTATCGATTTTTAGAGCTGCGAGAAACGGAATGTCTACATTGCCACCCAGGCACCGCTCCCATCGACGTATGGCGATTTTTACGCTATGCTATGGCAAGAGCGTACCAATGTTGTGCTGATGATTGCAAATTTGGAGGAAAACGGATTGGTATAAAAACTAGGGCTTTAACTAAAGCTAGTATTTAGAAAAAATGCGACCAATACTGGCCCGCGGCTTGTCACACCACCGAAACCTACGGCAGCTTTCAGGTATCAATTTACGAATAGCTAAAAATCGCTAAATTTAGGTGACGCTGATCTCGCAAACAACTTGCGCTCACTTTATTCAACGAACGCTTTCCGTTAAAATCTCCAAATGTGTACCCCAGGTAAAGTCTTTTTGAATTGATAAAAATACGTTATAGACCGAACGCCGCATCCACCAACTACAATTCCTTGGATGGCCCGATCATGGGGCCCCATCATCGCCATTTCCGCTGCTTTCCTATCTACACGCCGCCGCACATCTTCATGCCACCGGGCCAATTGTTGTGCATTGCAGGTGTGTTTGGCTCGCTAATGCCCAGTTTTCATGAAATATATTTTTGCTGAAAAGCATTTTCCTGAAATTATCTAGGTGTAGATGGATTCAGCAAATCATAATTTTTCTTAAAAAAATGACTGTAACTCGGTATCGCTGAACCATAAATCAGTAAGTTCTTTTCCAGTGCTGGCGTCGGACGCTCCGGCTCGTTTATCCTCATCGACTCGATGCGTCGGCGGCTTCTCGGCAGCCGCTCTCTGAATCTGATGGGCCATCTGATGCACATCCGCAAGCAGCGCGAGCAGCTCGTACAGACCGTGGTAAGCGGTATCATTTTCTCAGTTTCATCGTGGAATATTGCGATTTCTTCGCTTCCAGGAGCAGTACATCTTCTGCCATGAAGCCGTGCGCCAGTTGATACGGCATGGGATCACCCGGATACAGTCTTCGTTGTTTACGAAGTAATCGAATAGAAAAAATCCCCCAACGAAACGCTTTAGATATGTGCGTTATCTTGCGGAGGGCACGGTGAATGGTCGATCTCGGATGATGATGCAGTACGAGGTTTCTATTTTCAAATCAATCGGCAAAATAAAATTTCAGGATCTCTGCAAATGCCCTCACACGCCAGATTGCCAGCCGGAAAAACAGTATCTAATTTTGCCGGTTAGTTAGAGAAAGAAACTTCTGATATTTCTCCAAAACAGGGCTTCCATCGTCTGGACGAGTTCCTGGTCGGCGGCTGGCAGCAAGAGTGCCCAGAATTGTGGCGGGCCGTTTGGGAAAACTCAGTGCACACGGTCTTATTGCTAGGTAAGAGAATTACAATAAGTAAGAATCGTTCACCCTTTTTAGGTGATAAGTCCGAGTTCTGGGGCCAATCCAGCGAAGTAGGCGAGCTTTGCCTGACGCGCGACGGGGAGACGGTCGTCATCTCTGACGGGGAGCAGCAGGTATTCCGGATTTTGTTAAAAATTCGAACATTGTTTAGCTTCGCGTTCGCCTGCTCTGCACCGCCAAATCCGAATTTGACGCCGATACGTGGGGCAGAATTGAGAGCGTCCAAACGGAGCGGTCAGAGGAGCACGACCGGCCGCTGATGATCATCTCGCCGGATGGGGACGATCCAGCGCCGGAAGTCAACGGTAAGTTCGACTAGATGATTCATTTCAATCAAATTCACCGTCGATCAAAATCTTTAGCTCTTGCGGACGCGCGTGCTTTTCAATTCTGTGCCCTGACGGCGTTAGCGTGTCAATTCGAGCAGCAGGTAGGTTCAGAACATGAGGCACATAACCAAGTCGTTCAGGGATGCTTGGATGTTGTTCAACTGCTATCAGCATATACAGAAATTCAATGCGGGCTGTGGCGGACGCCGGTAAGTAGGGGTATCTTGCTAGAAAGCGTAGATAAAAAGAAACAACACTCAAACCCGCCATTTCAGCGCGAGATCGAGTTCATCTACGAGCGCGCGCTGCAGCTGATCATGATGGCGAACGCATAGCGATTGCTGCCCTTGTACAGATTGTTGCTTCACACACACACACACACACGGGTTCCCGCACAAATCATTGCCACTTGCCCCCGAATGCCCGAGCTTTCACACGGACCTCTTCTCCCCGAAATCACTTTGTCTCGCAAATATGTCACAAATAAAGAATTTATTCTGTAAAAAGGCGGACTGGCGAGCATGGCGGATCAATTAAAACGAGATACTTTGATATGTCTATGGTTCTGTGAATTGATTAATGACGAGTAGGCGGGTTGGCGGCACTGCTTAAATCGGGTGGACGGGGCGGTTGCTGCAATGTTTATAAAAGTTTCCTGTGGATAGAACGTTCATAAACGAAAAATTAAATTCCACGAAATTTCAAGTTTAACTAAAACTCACGAGAATTCGCGGCCGTAAGTAAGGGGCGGAATGAGGCCGTTGATCATCTGGTATTGAGCCGGCGGGCCATCCGAGACACGCGCCACCGTAACCACACAGCCGGGTGGATATCTGGAAGCCAGCAAAGTCAAATTAATCTCTCAGATCTTTTCCTTACCGCAGCCCCAACTCGCACGTGTTCAGCGGCTCGGTGCTCTCCGTGCCCCATTGGTCCTCCACCGACGTCAAATCATCGTCAGAATTCGTGTCCACGACGTGGGGCTTGCCTGAAAATAAAAGGAACCTTAAAGGCCTAAAAAATATTTTTTATTTCAGGCCGAATTTACTTACTGATAAAATGAGCCGTGTGGATGGTAATGGCGTGGCCGATGATCAACACCGGACCCTCGTCCACCGAGGTGCTGAGCGTGCTAGAATTGCTGGTTTCTAAAGAAGCCGCCCCACATACCGAAGGATCATATCGTTGCGCTGGCGGCCCTCGAGCTCGCTCTCCGGGTGCTTCTCGAAGTAGCTGTGCTGCACGACGGGCCGGCTAAATATAGGCAGTCTGCCTTCAGTTTTATTTTCCCCACTATTCCAGATCGATTGGGTAGCCGAGCTCGCGCAGCTTGCTGGCCGCCATCACCGGCAGCTTCGACTGGGCGTCGCGACGATACCAGATAAACGGCTCGAACAGCCCCGGCTCGACCTACAGGGTGGGTCAGAAAATTGTTCCGGTTTGTCCCCGAATAACTCGAGAAGGAAAGATATTTCACCATGCGTTACCATGCCAGAATGCTTAAATATGTCAGGAATAGAGATTAAGACCAACTTGATTTTTTCGATTTTTGAGTACGCAACTGTACTATTGACGCTGATTACGACCGAAAATTGTGCGTTCTGGAACGGGTGGTGGGGAAATTCTGATTTTTGGCCGAAAAATAGTTGATATTTCTAGAAAGGTCATAGCAAAGTCTTAGAATTTTTCCAAGCTCTACTTCTTTTTTTAACAAGGAAAACAAATATCACTGTTTTGCCTATCTTTACTTTTTAATTCGCAACTCGCTTCAAATACGCTGCCCATGGCTGATCTTTTGCAGATGGTATCTCCGAATGATAATCTTTAGCACAACACCAAATTTTACCTAATTGTACAGGGTGAGGCATATATATGGCAACACTTTCTCGGATCTCTCAAATAATCAAGAAAGCTGGCTGAGCTTCAATAATTTGCTGAGATATAGCCACCAATGTCCTGTAACCACGTTTAAAATATTAGAACGCAGCAACCCTACAAACTTTTGTTCTGAAGCAAAAACTGTGCGTCGTAAGGGTGGCCCTGACACGGAACCCCTTGGAAGCCAATTTCAGCATGGTTCAGAATCGTCGTTTTGGGCACGAATGACCCCAAAAAACATGTGTACTATCTAGTAGTGACAGATAAAGGTAATTAAAACAATTGATTTCCTTTAAGTGGGCAGAAATTTTAGAATTGTTCTCGGCTAGCCCCAAAAATCATAGTAAAAAAAGTAAAATTGCCTTTTTTTATCTTTAATTGTGGAATTGCTTGGTTTCAACATCTGGAATTGGCGCAATCCGATGCCTACAATTTAAAAAATTGCTTAGATAAAACAATACAATTGGCAGGCATTTTATAATTAATTTTTATTGGTTCACGTAAGGGTGGTGAGGGGTGGGTAAGAGCGCGTTTTTTGAATATAGCAAAATTCCCTCGCCAGTTCCCGACTAAAAGAATTTTGGTAAAAATAAATAACATCAAACTAAACTTAAATACAAAACCCTGGAGCAGGGCTACCAATATCCGGGCTTCTAGGAGCAGCGTGCCATTACTCCGCTTTTTCGACAAAATCGCTAAACTTGCCGCTACTATAAATCAAAAATTAAAAATTTTGCAACCATTTTCATTTCTCTCCTGCAGAAAGAAAAGCTAGTTCTTTTATGGGAAACATCCAATCCCCCGAAAAAATAATTAGTTTTTCGATAGCAGGCAAATTAGCATGGTCTGGGGGTGTTGCCATATATATGCCTCACCCTGTATGGTATTTTAATATTGCTTGCTAAAACGTGCCCCAGAGGGATACTGTGGTTTTTGTTTTTCGCGTTTTTCTCTTGACTCAAAGCTGCGATCTCGCTGAAAATGTTATCATTGGTAAACACCAGTAAGGGTCACCTATGGGCTAAATTTCGCGAAGTTCTAGCCATACACCTTCCCAAAATATGCAAAAAACTTATTTTTGAATTTAGCCACGGAAATTTCTAAATATTTTGATGTATCGGACTAAAAACTACTATTATTTGTTTTCCTGAAAGGTCGAAACGTTTCTATGGTGAAAAGATCACGAAAACGACGATTTTCTGTTTCCTACAGTAACCCTCCTGGAGCGCGTTTTAGCATGCCAAGACAAAATTCCATAAAGTGACGGTTTTTCGATTCTAGACTGTTCTTTGGGTGATTGTAAGAGAACCTACAAAAAATTACTTGATTCCTGTGGCAAATGACAAAGTTATGAAGGAAAGAGGAAAACCCGCCATGGGGCCCTATTTTGGATCTGACCCCCCGAGTCCAATATCGAATTTTTGAAAATGAAAAAGGCACCGGGGTTTTGTGGATACAATTAAAGCACGTACCAAACTGTGCATGAGAGTGGAATTCTGGAATGACCTGGCTGAAGTTAATGGTTAATTTTTATTTAAAACCCGAAAATAACGTTTTTTGAAAAGCCGACTTTGGGCTGCACTTCTAAATTCGTTTACCATGAAAAGGTTTTTTATTTCCATGGGTTCTAGTTGATTACCCAAGCTGAGTTTATGCCAAAAAAGTCGAGGTTACCAAAACCTCGAGAATTTTTTTTACGTCGCCTCGAATTCGGGTATATTTCGACCTTTCATGAATTTCTTTTGAAAGATCGGATGGCCCAATAAATTTGTAATTATAATCTTAGAATGCGCCCATTAAGTAGTATTAAATAAAATTATGACAATAATTCTAGCCGCGCAAATGAATTTTATAGACTGGCACGAATGGCCGCGAAATAGCACGAGCCAGCCGTTTTGGAGGCGCTAAAAAGCAACCTTCCAAAAGGGTACGGTAGCTAGAAATTGTGTACATGATAGATGGACCCCAGTCCTACACAACGAAGCAAAGCAAACACCGAAATTCTATCTGCAATTTTAGAAATATTTTTCCAAAGTTCAGTTTCGTGACCTCGAAAAATCCATGACCAGAGGGTCGTCGAAAAACCCAAAAAACCGCGAATCTGAAAATTTTTTTTGATTTTTTTGCGGGATTGTATCAGGCCTATAGACATGCTAAAACAGCTTATTTTGAGGTTTCCACCATAGGTTTTTGTAATATTCGAAATTTACGAAATTTCTCCATATTAAATTTGAGCACGCTATAACTTGCCAACCTGACCTTCAAAAATTCCAAAATTCCGGATGTGCGTAGGGGCAGTTCTTAGGTACCTACACTGTAAAAATTGGAATTGTTCGACCACCAGCAATCCAAAAAAATGCAATCGAAGTTTTGCCGGAACGCACAGTTTTCGGGTGTCATTTGTATTGATACGTCGCCAAAAATCGAAAAAATCAAGTTGGTCTTAATCTCTATTCCTGACATATTTAAGCATTCTGGCATGGTAACGCATGGTGAAATATCTCTCCTTCTCGAGTTATTCGGGGACAAACTCCGGAACAATTTTCTGACCCACCCTGTAGAGCAAAAGCACGTCAAAAAATAGGTGTTGGCGGCGCGAATGTAGCGTCAGTTATTACAAGTTTAGTAAGTAAAGAAGATATATTAAGATTTTCCAAAAAATTAACTTTTGGTAAAAATTCTGGTTATGAATTGTCTAAGAGTTTATCCCTTTTTGACGAACAAAACTACTTAGACAATATAAAAAACACCATAAATGCTAACATGAAGCTAGGTAGGTAATAGGCTACATCGTTCAGTACCGAGAGATAAATAAATATAAGTACCCACACAAACTGGCAAGTTGGCGAGCTTAGCCATCGAGCAGGCCGTCTGGATGCAACGGAGCGCCGGGCTGCTGAAGATCTGGAAACAAAACCACTAAAACACTGACCGGCGAAGCCAAACCTTGGTCGGCTTGATCCCGCGGTACATCATCGCACGCATCGGCAGCTGGCTCGTGTAGCGTCCCAAAAATTTGTAGATTCACAAGGCTATCTCTAAAACCAATTTCGGTGATTGGCGAATCGTTCTCAAAGCTGTAGCCGGTGGCCGCGATGGCTCGAAGGCTCGGGCCAATGTTCTGATCGGACGGCATCACCTAGAAGGAAGTCACTGCAAGGGACAACTTTGCTCACCCAGCCCCATGACATCTCGGTATCCTTCCACTTTGGCCCGAAAACACGATCAACGCGCTCCGCCGAGCGCATCACAATCAGAAGGCGCCCTAAAAGAGGGACTCCGAAGGTCAGAAAAATTCGGAAAATCGCCGATAATATAAATTTAAGGAGTAGTTCTAGCAATTTGGCAAAACAAACTGCGAGCCGAAGCACGGCCGGCTGACATCCACAGGGCGCGCAGCGTGCGGTTTGCCTGGATCGGCTCGACCGGCATGGCAATGCCCGAGTTCTATTTGGATACTTTATTCTGCGACTATAAGCAATACCTTTTGTTGCGAGTTATTATCGACTACGCATGACTTGTCAGCAGGCGGGGCCTGACCTATAGAAAATATAGTAAATCCAAAAAGACACGAACAGCTGGCAATGCCTGAAGATTTTGTCGAGCGGTTCGGTACATTGGCAGTCACCGTCGAAGCAGGCCCTTTCTTGCTTTTCAGCGCGCTTTTATCGCTGTCGGCCTTCAGAGATCGAGAGTTGGCAGTCTGACAGTGATTAACAGCTTGCCAACTTCCACTCACATTGCACACCAGCGACTGGGGGTTCTTTTTCTTCGGCGTGATATAGTTCTTCCCTCTTTTGGGCCTTCGGGAGGCTGATCGATCAGCGGACTTATCCTCGCTCTTTGGCTTCTTCAGCGACACAGACTTCTGTTTGCTTTTCTAAATGCAAGCAGGTGGCCGCGGCTCGTTAGATCCCTGGTCCGCAAACAAAGCGCGCCGATACCTGGACAGACTTGCTGACCTTCCCAGTCTTTGAGAGGCGCGCATCAGCCTTCTTCGACTAAAAGAAAGGTATCATGAGCTACAACGGCGCCACCTTTACGCTTGTAGATTTCTCCGGCTTCTTCGAAACACGCCGAGAACTAGAAATAGCCAGGTCAGAGGGAATTGAAATACCTTGGCGCGGACCCGCTGGACATCGCCGAAAGAAGCAGAAGCCAATGAAATATTTTCGCACCCCCACCATTGCTTTTCGGCATGCCTATTTCATGGATTCAAAATACGGAACGAATAAAGTTTATCATAAAAACAACGATCAACCAATGACGCGCATACCCCGTAACGGAGTAGGCACTTAGACCCATGACACAAAATTACAAGCGTGAAATAGTAGAAAGGACGCACGTCAAGACTGTTCGCGATTGTTTATTTGCCGTCATTCTTGACCAGCTCTTCCACGGCCGAGATGGTGAGCTTGGGCTTGACGGTAGAGCCAGACTTCTTTTGGCACGAATTGTGGTCTTCGTAGCGGAGAACGTCGAAAAGGTGCTGAGGGCCCTAGAAACAAAATCTTGGAACCTTGATGAACCATACGTTAACGCCATCGGGAAGCCGTGCGTTGTTCAATACCCGGGCGATGACTTTGCCGATGCGCAAGTTCGATTCATCGTCGTTATGTTGGCGCGTCCACATCGAGATCTGGGCAAAATCATCCAGTAAAAACACTGTATATACCTTGTGGCCCTTGTTCCGCACGTTGCAGACGAGACCGCAAATGTTCTCCATGTCGTCGCCGTACTGCTCACCGATCATTGAAAGGATGATCTCCAGCCAGATCAGATCGAGGACTTGACCAGACTTTCCTTTGTCAATCTAGAAATAATAGGTGACTTTGCGAAAGTATCTTTACGTTGATCAGCCAACGGCCGCCGTGCAGATTCTCTGGCACCTCCCACATCGGCTGGATGCCCTCCTTGAAAAAGTTGTAGTCGCATGTGGACGCAAGCGATGATGGTGGGCGTATATTGTTCTGCAGACTAAACAAAATATTCACGGCCGAATACGCGAAACGTACGCCCAGAACTCCTCGACTGTGTTGACCGAGCAGACCTTCTTCAAACGGTCTTCCCAGTTGGAGCCGCGCTCGTCGTTGAGGTACCAATAAGTCCATACGTTCTTGAGAGGATGTGGTTGCCTCTAAAATAAGTTGGGCGCCGTAGTAAGCAAATTACCGGAGGCGCCGAGGCGATCTTCGGGCTCTCCTCTTCACCTTCGATCTTCTGTACCATTACGGTAGCGTGTTAAAAGCTAAAAAAGAGGGATTATATGATTTTCCAAGAAAAAGTACGAAAATAAGAATGAGAAACGCAAAATTGAAAAATTCCCGCGGAAATCCGGACGAAAATCGTTAGCCGAGGAAATTCGACCCTCAGCCGGCTGGGGGGACTACGGTCATTTACCCACGGTACACGGGCCCAGGCCCGCCGTTGATCGTAAGAACTACCGTATCCCCGTAAAAATCATTTTTATTTATGCGTTTTTGTTAGCGAAATAGTTGTAAAATGTATCTTTGAAATATGGGCAATACAGCTACACATTTCTGCGGTATAAAAATTCACCCAACAATCGGCAAAGTGGTTCTTTAGGATTTCCGGGGGGGGGAAAGTATTTCCGGGGAAACCAAATTTTTTCCTGTTTTTCCCGGTTGACCTAGTAATCAAATATAAAGTGTTTTCACATTGTTTTTAGTAAATTTTAACTATATTTAAAGTAGAAAAACCTTTCAAAAAAGTTAGAAAAATGTTTGAAAAAGTCGAAAATTGGTCATTTTGGGTCTTTCCCCCCCGCTAATCCTAAAGGTTCTATAGGATTTTTCGACCTAAAATTAATTTTTAATTAAAATGTGGGTAGTTTTATGCTCAGGAATAGTTAAAAACCATTTAGAAACGCATGCGCTATTTAGAAAAAATTTAGGCTTGGGCCGAAAAAATTTGGTTTCCCGGAAATACTTTCCCCCCCCGGAAATCCTAAAGAACCGGCAAAGTCACTATCTGGACTTGGAGCTTCGCATTTGGGGTTTTTTTTTGCCTAATCTGTGAGTGTCTAAGTTTTTTTAGTATTCTATGTATTTTAAAGGCCGTTTAAAGGTATTTTAAAGGTAAAGGTATTAATACGCTTCCCTTATTTTCCATGCTTGCTATTTTTGACTTCTCTATTCTGTTTTTAGCTCTTGGCTTGATGTTCGTTTTTTGGTTTAAATAAGTTTTTTTTAGTTTATCTGAATTCTCTTGTTTTCGATGCGATCCCTGAAATTCCTCCAATACCTCGGCGTGATTGGGGGCAACTTTCCTCTCGCTTCTCTCCAGCTGACAATGCGGGCAGTTTCCCGAAATTTGCGAACAATGCGGCGCGTCTCCCGCGAAACAAAAAGGTCAAACGGGTGCCAGCTGCCGGGTGCCGCGCTCAAAAACGCCAAATTGGGGGGTGATGGCAGCAGAAAAAGGGAGGGATGACCGGGTATCCCTCAAATACTACGGGGAAACAATGGGCATAGTAAGATTGGATCGGCTGATTAGATCCTGGGATGCGGACTTGGTGGCAAACCAAGGATGGTCGTGAGAAAGCAGCGGTGTTTGCATGATCTTTTGCTAGATAAAAACTAATAATAAGCTAACTAAGCGGAATAATAAGTAATGTTATAAAAAGGCAACTTAGAAAAGAGAACCATCTGTGAAAAATTTTTGGAGAGGCATTTCAGGTATGCGTGGGTGTGCTGATACCCTAAAAATATATTTTAAAGGGAAGTTGATCAAGAAAACTAAACATTTTTGCAGCTTTTTTTCTAAGGATTGCATTTTTGTAATATAAATTATATCTGAAGTGTTTTCTAAACTGTTTTTTTTTTACTATTCCTAGACGTAAAAATTTTCCGAATTTTCATTTTTTAAAATGCAAATATGGCGGTTTTTAACCAAAATTTCGACTTTTTGGAGATTTTTTAAAGTTTTAGATCGGTATCGAGCTGAATTATAATTTTTTTACTAAAAACACTATTAAAACATTTGCTATTAAGTTGCTAGGCATTTTACACACAAAGTTGCTAGGCATTTTACTTGTACAAAAAACGTTGATCCCCCCCCCCGGTAACGCGAAAGAACCGAAAATTCTTCAAGGGAGGTGATGTAGCCGATTTTGACGCTATTTTTTAGGGTTTTTTCTCGTTCTTTCGTCCCACTTCTCCCCAACTTTGCAACCCAAAAGCAGAATAGCGCCCAGAAGCCAGTCCATCGTATTTACGGCCCCCTAAACGGTCGGCTTCCCACATCGCGGTGCACAACCCCCCAAAAAACATTCAAAACTAGCCACCAGCCGCGTGCACAATTTCACCGTCGTCCTTCGGTCACTCGTTGGCAGCAAGCGCGCAGAGGAAGCAGGCTGTTGAGGGGCCGAAGGAGGCAATTTCAGCCCTAGAATCCCCCACCGCTCGTCGGCTACAAGAGACGTGTAACCAGTTCTGCCCTCGTACACCTTCCCTCGCTTCCTCTCAAAGCCATTGGAATGCACACGGATCTCAGGCTTACAAGGTGTTCGGGCTGCTTGCACAGCATGCCCGTTCAAGTCCACCGGGGTGCCCTTTTTTAGGCGCGGAAACATCGAAATTCTCGCCGGGGCGCTAAGGACACTCACGCCACTTTCGGTTTCAGGCATCGTCGACGCGTTCGGGGGGTGTTTCGGTAAGGAAAAATTGGGGGGGATACACTTGAGGTGGTGAGCGAGGCGATGAAAACGAATTTGCCAGTGGAATTCGTGAAATTTTGGGGGTATTTGGATGTTTGATCGTAAGTTTAAAGTGAAGGGCAGATGTGTTATTGGATATGGCTTTCCTCTAGGTTTTTGCGGATCCGCAATACGCAACGCACGCCCGAATTTCATTTCGTAATGGATTAAGGCTTATGATTAGCGCATTAATCGATGGTGATTTGCAATCTAAGTTGCCAAGTAGTAGTATAGAATTTCATACATTAGATTTCGTAGAAATGCCAAACCGAGCGAAAATTTTGGTACTTATCAAGTTGGGGGGGCCACTTTGGATACCTATTAGGAGACACTTTTTTATCGCTTTTTCGAGTCTTTCTAGGGTAGTTTTTTACGCTGAATGCGATTAGAGTCGCAACAGCATGTCAAACCGTTGGGTTTATCCAGAAAAACAGCGTAAAAAATTTATTAAGAAAAAGTGGACTTATGCACAATTTGGGCATGCCGCATCGTCAGGCAGGGCCGTCGCTTCGGATGGGCTGCCGCTCCACTCTTTCAAAATCGGGCGCCTGGGCGCTTCGCGCTCCTCGGGCGCCCCGATTTCGAAACCCTGTACGAGCTCGCACCCATCCGAAGCGACTAGGCCCCGGGTGGCACGAAGCCTTATTTTTAGGCTCAAACTGGGTAGCTGAAACTCTAACTCTTAACAAGCGCTTAGATAATGATGTTTTACTACTCTGATTTTGTTATATTCGGAACCAGCACAAAAAACCAGCCTAGAAAGACTCAAAAAGTCGAAAACCAAAGTGGCCCCCCCAACTTGATAAGTACCAAAATTTTAAATTATATTATTAAAAGGTAGGTATAGGAAAAAACAACAAAAAATGGCCGCGACAGCCGCGACACGCTACGCGCGATTAGGGCTACTCCCTGGGGCGGGTAAAGACGTCACGTGTTGCATAACGTCCAAGCCGTTTTAGCGCCAAAGCCCTCTGCAACACCTTCAGCTCGATGTTCATCGACCAGCTTGCTGACCCCTGAAAAACTGTCATCGGGCTGACATAAACCGCACCGCCATCGAATAAGCCTATCAATCGAATGTGGCGATCGAATGAAAAACTGGAACATTGCCGTGTTCCCACCCCGACTCCGTGGGGGCTTCTGGAAACAAAGGGCGGCACGATGACGCAGAGGTGCACTGTCTGGGAAAAGCAGCTTCGAGGAGCTAATAATCTACAGGGCGGTTGAGAACGACGATCTGAAAGAGACAACCTAAGCCTTGGAAAGCTTTTTGAGTTTAGGAGGTATCAACTTGAGCTCGAGGCTTGACTTTGCGCGGTACTGTACTGTTAGCGGGGGGCGGGGGGTTTAGCAAAGGAGGGAACCCATTTTTTTTTGTTTTTCCCCCGCCTAACCTACATGGGAATAGTAAATACTGTATTTTAGTAGATTTTTGATTTCCAGAAAGTTACAAAAATCTTAACATTTTTGAAACTTCGAAAATTACTTCGCATCGCATACCAAACTTTTCACTTCCGGCCAATTACCTCCCGGTTGACTGGGTAAGGGTGTGTATAGGCGTCTAGTGGAGGGCAAGTGTTGCCCTTGGGTGTGGGAGGAGGGATGGCATCGCCCTCAAGAACCGTGTCTTCCCTTTCCGAGACTCACAGCAGGAGGGAGGGGGAAACTGTCAAATTGGTGGGGAGAATGAGGGAGAGAGTGAGAGCGAGCCAGGGAGAGCGGGAGAAAAACGACGGAAGAATGGATGGGCGGGGTTGGGGGTTGGGGTGGTGCTTCTGGTATAAAAGCCGAGCACTTGACACCCACCGGCAGAGCTTCCTCACCCAACCAGGAGCCCTCCAATCACCATGGATCTTGAAACGAGGATCAAGGTGGGTAATTACTACTTTATACTTTTAATTCTGGCTATACCTTTGATACTGTAGTTTTCATTAGTCTTATTTTCTAAGGCTGAATTTCGGTTTTCTAATAAATTCTTTGAATTCGTCAAGAAATCGTAATTTCGGGTGCTAGTCTGTTAGCAGGAGGTTTTTTTAGTCATTTTGCACGGTCCTATAACGAAATATTAACAATTTTCATGGCGTTTACAGTGTTTTTAGAGATTAAAAAGCTTATCAAAACTTGTAAAATTGTCGGAAATTTTTGGTTTTGAGTCGAAAATGCATGACCAAAAAAAGTAAAATTTACGAATTTTCAAAAATGATAGAAATTTTTTTGTGACTTTCTAGCAATCAAAAACTGCCAAAAAGCATTAAAAAACAATATCTGATAGGAATTAAAAAACACAGGTTTAGAAGTAAAAGCACAAATTAGTTTTCCCGGACTTCAGGCAACTTTCTAAATTTAGAGACATTTTCTTGTAAAAAATGCTAGAAAATGTTATCTAAAATTTTCCAATTTAATTTTAGCTTATATTAATCGATTTTTAGTATATCAAACTTAAAAAGCACTATAAAAACTTCATTTTAATTACCTAAAATCTTACCCCTTTTTTACAGGCGTACCGCTTCGTGGCCTACTCGGCCGTCACCTTCTCCGTCGTCGCCGTGCTGTCGGTGTGCGTCACGCTGCCGATGGTGTACAACTATGTGCACCACGTCAAGCGCTCCATGCAGAACGAGATCACCTTCTGCAAGGGGTCCGCCAAGGACATCTGGAGCGAGGTGAGCTTTCGGGCTTGTTATGGGATTTTACACCTTGACGACAGGTTCAAGGAGTTCAGAGGTCGTGACTTCCGGTTTAAAAGCTCTAACTTGCTTAATTTACACCCTGTATTTCCAGGTCAACCACCTGAAGAACCTGCCTACCGGAAACCGCACGGCCCGTCAGGCCGGATACGGTGACGCCGCCGTCGGAGGGTCGGCCTCGTCGGGAGGCTCGTGCGACTCTTGCTGCCTGCCTGGTCCCGCCGGACCCGCCGGAACCCCCGGAAAGCCCGGACGCCCCGGAAAGGTGGGTTTTTGTGCCACGACGAGCTCAAGCCGTTCAAGCTTCAGCACTAATTTTCTCAATCGTACCGTTACTTTTGCAGCCCGGAGCCCCTGGACTCCCCGGAAACCCCGGACGCCCGCCACAGCAGCCTTGCGAGCCGGTCACCCCGCCCCCGTGCAAGCCTTGCCCACAGGGACCCCCCGGCCCCCTGGACCCCCTGGAGCCCCCGGAGATGCTGGAGCCCCTGGCCAGCCTGGACAGCCCGGAAACGATGCCGCCCCCGGAGAGCCTGGACCCAAGGGACCCCCTGGTACGTTTATTTTGTAGACTTTTTACAGATTCTCGGAACGTAAAAAGTACCCAATCATACCATACCTTTTTTCTAGGACCTCCCGGAAACCCTGGAGCCCCCGGAGCCCCTGGAGAGCCTGGAGCCCCCGCCGTCAGCGCCCGGGAGCCTGGACAGCCTGGAGGCCGGCCCCGGACCCCCGGCCCCCTGGCCACCGGAAGGCCCCGGCCAGCCTGGCCCAAGGGACCCCCCGGCCCGGACAGCCCGGGGAAACCCCCCCCGGCCAGCCTGGACAGGCCGGACAAGCCGGAGAGAAGGGTATCTGCCCCAAGTACTGCGCCATCGACGGCGGAGTCTTCTTCGAGGACGGAACGCGCCGTTAAGCGCCCGCCCGTTTCGTTGCGGAACATCAACGCTTTCTGTACAGAGCGCCCCCATGGGGGTGCACTGGAATACAAGAATTTTGCAATGGGTTTAATGATGAAAATGCACCGGATACTTTACAAAATATACACACACGCAATTTGGCCTTTTAAAGGACCGTGAAAGCCACAACTAGCAGGTTTTGTAGACTATGGATACCTCTAGATTTTCCGTATAGTATTTTCTACCGTTTTTAGATATGCAAAAATTGCATTAAAGAAATATACAAATTTGCCAAAGTTTTTCGCGTCTTGGTCAAAAATGTGTGAAAAATGACCAAAAAAGATCAAACTTTCAAAAACTTGTGAATATTTTCAATAAGCTTCCAGCGATCAAAAACTATAAAAACCGGCAAAAACAAACAAAAATTATTTTCCCTCCTCCTGAAAGCCCCCCGCTAAAAGTCCAGTACCGCCAGGTAAACCGTGCAAAATTACCTGGATTTCGGGAAAGCGAGCGTAATTGATTACGCGATGGAAATGACGTTTTTTTTGCTTGTCGCATGGATTGATAATTCATCGGAAATTAAATACCAAAAATAAGCAACAAAATCCATCGGCCACTTCAAGGGACCAGCGTACAGTTTCGTAGCTACTAAACTTGGATACAGTTTTTACCTGGGCTTCCCCCCAAAACAGCTCTACGTCGGGGCTTATCCTCTTTACTTCCTCGCATAGCCCCGTTCCATTAGCAACCCCCAATTATTCCCCCTTCCTCCACGTAGAGAAAAGGCATTTGGGGTGCGGATGAGTGGGCTGGAATCTGCCGTGTTGTGCTCTACTTTCAGCTGTGTTGTTTCCGGTTTCCGCGTGGCTACTACGTGCAGGTTTTTCTATTGCTTTGTGCAGTGGGCAAAAACGTTAATGGTTTGCTACTAGCATCATCAATAGAAAACAAGAACCATCAAGAACCATCGCTGCTAGCTTGCCTGGGGACTTCGAAAAATTCACATGTAGTTTTCCTCGAGGCAAACAAGCGCAGGTTTTTTGGGAATGGAAATTCTCTGATAGCCAAAGCATAGTTTTTTAAGAAGGTCCTAATACCAACGTACAACTGTAAGATTGTAATCGCTAATCAACCCCTATTCTCAACGAGGTCTAGACACCTACAAGACGCGCCAAATTACGCCTTTCATTTGAACGCGGCAGCTTCCATTAGATATCACTGGAGTAAAACTCACGCAATTTTTCCAGTGTCATTTGGTGCCGCACGTAGCGGTCGAGCCCTAGCCGACAAATTGGGTCGATTTTGCACTTGCTAACCCTTTTAAAAGCCCAAAAGCTACCCACAAGCAGCGCAGAGCTGAAACGTTCTGGTTCGTTAGCGGGGGAGCATTTTTTGGGCTATAATTCAAGCTCTTGGTATTTTTTGATGCTCTATCGGATCGCGTTGGAGTTGTTCCGAAAAAATGGGAAATCTTGAAAAATTTAGGACAATAGACGGCCTCCCCCGCTAACGAACCAAAACCTCGTAAAATTTAGAGGGAAAACGCCAAAATCCTGACAACCAAAAACTAAATTCCCGCCGCCCCCCCCCCCGTTAACGCACCAGAACCCTTTGGAATTTCGAACGTCTAGAATCCTCTCATCCCCTTTGACCCTTTCCAACACTCAACTTCGCGCCAAATGTTCGATATTCCTCGTCCGAAAGGAGGGACCCAAATAGGGGGCCCAGATGGGGGACCCGATTGTGCGTGTCCCACCCCGGCCAGGGCCACCCCCTCCCTGACATCGGCCCTCATTTTTCATAATAAATCCCGCGGCGCGACTTGGATGGGGAGGGGGACGATCTCCCCTGGGGACACCGACCCTCCAGCACCCTCGCTTTAGGAATCCTGGGCCCCTACGCAATGCGCCTATCCACAACTCGGCAGACAGACCCCCCGTCTTTCCGCGCCGCGCCACTCCTAACGATGCTCGATTGACGAGTTTTTATCGAGAAGCAGGGCCCTGGAGGGGGTGTCGGCCAGCCTAACTCGCGATCCCCCCTCAAAACTGGAAGCATGATATTTTCAAGAGGGTTTGGTGGCTTTTTTGAGAATATTGCCAAATTTTTGGGTTTAATTTTTGTCTAATTTTATATGCTTAGGCTAGGCTGTGGTTTAGGCTTGGCCTAGGCGTGGCTTAGACTTGACTTAGCTTTAGGTTTAGGCTTTGGTTGAGCTTAGGTCAGGCTTAGGATTAACACGTATAGGAAAAGTTTTTTAGCTTAATTTTTTTGGTCTAGTTTCGCTGCATTTGATTTGACATGAAAATAGATCAAAAATAATATAGAAAATAGAATAAAGAAAATAGGAAATGCTGTGTATTTAAAGGATTTTACGCATTGTTTACGGATTTTTGTAAAAACCGTAAAAACGGAAATGAGGTCGAGAGTGCTGCGTACATTGGCGTGTCGCGTTGTCTAATCATTAGTACGTCTGGCTTCTCACGACGTTCGTATTCGGTGCCCGCTTTCCGAAGCCAATTTGTTAGCTTTTGAGCTTACTATAACACTCTCACTGCCTTTCAAAAGCCCTCCACTTTTCGTATTTTTGTCTCTATTTCTTTCCTAGGACCTACAGAGCTTTTTCTTTTTTTGCTTTCCCCGCCGTTCCAGCCAGCTAATCACCCAGAGCCCCCATGGCTGCTCGCGTGCCCAGCGTCCCTTTCGTTTCGCCAAAAATTCAAAGACGCGAATCGAGCCGCTTTTTCGTGGGGTATGCCGTCTGGCGGCCCTGGCCCTCGTCGGAAATCGGCCCTCAACCCCCGCAAAATTCGGCATTATGGCCCGGATAATTGGCAGCAAACTGACCATGGACCCCCAGAAAGCCTTGGTTGTTTTAGTTTTACTTTCAAGTGAGGGCACTCTTTTCAGTGCGCCATGGAAATCCCTGTGTGCTTCGATGCGTAAGTAACTCGCGGGGGAGTACCGCTATAATTTTGTGCGCGCTTTTGTAGGGCGGTAATTTGCAACAACGGTGCGCATCCGGGGGCTAGCTAGCGGAGAGCATTAGCCACGCTACACGAGATTCGAGCGAATTTGGGAGGAGTGAATTCTGTCTGGACGTCCACTCAACCCTACTAGAAACTTTATAAAATTTCCTGGAAGACTGTATATCTGGAAAATAGGCCTTTTTATTGTTTTAATTGAGGTAGAAGTTATATATTTTTATGTGCATTCTAAAAGCAAGCGATGATCGGTCCTTTCACATTATCGGGGGAGGGCAATTTTTGAAAAGTTTTCAATTTTTTCTATATAAATCGATCAATTGGTTTTAAGAATATTTTTTACTATTCCTAAAAGTAAAAACCTTACATTTTTTGATTACAAAATACACAAATATCGAATTTTTTGATCAAAAATGGCCGATTTTTGAGAAAAATCTCACCTAAAGAATTTTTTCTAACGTTACAAAATTGTTTTTAGCTAAAATGTAGTTAAATTTGCTGAAAACATTATAAAAATACTGCTATTACGCAACTATTTTAATACTATTCTATTCTGCTTTAATTTTCTGATTCTATATCCTGACTTTGCCTTCCACAACAATTTCCAGACCCCTCCCCGCCACACCCCGGTTCCCCGGCGATGCTATGTGTGGTGGGCATCGGCGCAGCTACGGGGCAGTCCGGAAGGCGATTGCCTGTTTGTGCGTCTTCTTCGGGTTGATCGTGGTTGTAAATGCCGGCTTCCCATCCGTGGCCTGGTTCGACTGTCCGGCGCGGTGTCAGTGCTACGAGGACCCGCAGGACCATTCCCACTCCGTCCACCTCATCTGCAAATGGGAGCAGGTAGCGTTGTTTGCTATTAAACGTTATTACCGTATTTGCTCTGCGATTTTGCGTGAAATGAAGCTTAATATAGCGAAAAAATTGTGTTTTTTGTCAAAGTCCGACCATTTTATCCTCGAATTTCTGGAAAGTTTCGGGATTTTCACTGTCGATTTTTGGGCTTATCGATATCGGGCTGTCCGGATTTCGCTGCTGGAGTTATGAATTGTCCATATCTGGCCTGTCGGCATCTTAAAGCTTCGACATTTCGAATCGCGCCGTTTTCTATAGCGTTGATTTTTTTTTCAGTTGAACGAGACAAACCTGCGTGCGCTGGCCCGGCCAGAGTACGTGCGTACGTTGACGATACGATGCCCTCACCTTTCCACTGGAAAAAGCCGACCTCCAGCCGGGCTTTTTGCGGTAATTCTTTACTATTAGATTCTCAGAATTTTCGTTCCTTTTATACATAAAGTCTTCTTATTGCCGTTAATAACTTTTATTTATCTTTTCCCAGGGTCTCCGAAATCTCGACCGGCTCGAGATTGAGCGCTGCCATCTGATGGATCTACCCGCAGATTTATTCGCTGTAAAAGACCGAAAAACTTTTTGATTTCAATTTTAGGGCCTCCACCAGCTGTACTCACTGATCGTGCGCAACGCAAAGTTGGACGATCTACCGGCCAGCATCTTTGATCATCTACCGAATTTGATAACGCTCGACTTGACCGGGAATTCCCTCAAGATCGAGCCGTTCGCGTTGAGGTCGCTGAGGTATGGTAATTGACGCTGCAGGTTATTGAATTTCACTTTTTGTAGAAATGTGATCCACGTCGATTTATCGAACAACTCGATCGCCTTCCTTGCCAACACGCTTATCTCGATGCCAAAGCTCCGCGTCCTCACCATTGACCACAATCGGTTGACGAACATTGATTTTCGAAGGTATCTTAGCAAAGGCTTCGGGCTTATCAGACTTGGGCTTAGGTTCAGGCTTAGCTTTAGGCTTAGGCTTAAGCTTAGGCTTAGGTTTAGGTTGGTTCCTAAGCTTCGGCTAGGCTTACGCTTGGGCTCAGGCTATGGCTTAAGATTCGGTTAGCTTTAGGCTTGGCTCGGCTCTTGTTAGCTTAGCCCTAGGCTTAGGCTTAAGCTTCGGCTATGCTTCTCTATTAATGGCTATAGCAAGCGATATTCCAGGCTACCCGAGGATTTGACCGATCTCTCGTTACGCCACAACTTTATCTCCACCATCCATTATACGCCCGGGAGCGCAAGGTGGTCTTGTGATCTTTTCGGAGACCTTAGAATTTTAGGCATCTAAAGCGACTGGATTTGGCACACAATCAGCTGGATTTCATATCCGGTACGGGTACGGTAAGTTGGACACGCTTTTGGGCATTTACGGAAGCTTTCCAGGTAAATATTTTGCCGAAAGAGCTGAAGACTGTCGACTTATCGCACAATCGAATAGCCTACATGCAAGATGGGACACTGGAACGGCTTGAGGAGCTGATATTGTTGGATTTAAAGTGAGTATCTATGGGGAGTCGTAGGTCTAACTTTCGAAACAGGCAGGGTAGGGTACAAACTCAGGTACTGGACTGTTAGCGGGGGGAGGGGGTGAGCAGGGTAAAAATCCATTTTTTCCCGTGATTCTGGACGGTTTTTTAACGAAATAGAACCCGTTTTAGCGCTTTTTAGTTTTCTACTCTAGTTTTTCGATTTAAAAAGCTGATAGAAAACATTAAAAAATTGCGAATTTTGCCTTCTAGTTAAAAAATGTGTGAAAGTCCCGAAAAAGGTCAAAGGTTTCGAATTTCAAAAATCTACTTTGCCCTTTTTCGCATTCAACACTACTTAAAACATTAAAAATTTATTTTTTATTGACAGTAAGGTACCCCCAAAAAATTAATTTACCCTGCTAAAAGTCCCCCCGTTGACAGTACAGTCCCCAAACTATTTTAAAAATACGAAAATACGGTACAATATTGCGTAAACATGCGTTTTTAGGAACAACTCGTTGGCGGAGCTGCGGGAGAGCTCGCTGGCCGGGCCGAAGAATCGGCTAAAGCTGCTGCTGGCCCACAACCCCTTCACGTGCACCTGCTCGCTGAAGTGGATGCTCCACCCGACCACCAAGGTTTTAAACTTTGTCTAAAACTTTTAAAAGGTTAAAAAATCCTGGCCACCAAAACCACCAGACCAAAGCGCAAAGTTTCCAAATTCTAAGAAACTATAAAATCCACAAAAGTCTATCTTAAACCTAAAAATACAAAAAAAAATTAAAAAATTTTCAGTCCACCCCAACGGTTTTGGACGTCGATTCGGTGGAGTGTGCTCATCTCCTACAACCGGAAATCAGGCTCAACCTGACGGTAGTCGACCGGAAAAACGAGCTACTGTGTAAATACGAAAATGTAGGTAGTTTTTATCAAGCTAGATTTTTTCATAGCAATGCCCCGCCTCTTGTACCTGCTGCCGGTTCCCATTTTGTGAGTGCCGCATCGATTGCCCTAAAGGCTGCCAATGCTACCGTAGCTCCAGGGATGACAACGAAAATGTAAGGTTTAAGCTAATTTTTTTACTACCGCCTGTGCAGCTACTTCAAAACGTCATCCGCTGCGAGGGTCTCCGCATCGATAAGCTTGACGAGGTTTGTAGACCCGGATTACGGTATTTGAGCCAATTTTTAGATCCCGGATTCGGTGACGGAGTTGCAGCTATCTGGCGATTGGCACAGCTGGACGCCCGAGAAGTTGGGCAAGTTGGATCGGCTGAGATTTTTGAACCTGACGAATGCGCGGTTGAGGAGTCTGGAGTCGGTAGGTCGCGTGACTACTATAGACGGAGCATATTTTTGATACATTGCGTAAGCTATTAGTCATTCAATAAATCTTATTAAAAACTAATATCTTCAGTCGGAGCTGGCCACTTTTCCGCGGCTCTCCGGGCTGGACCTCGGCTCCAACGAGTTCACACAGATCCCGGCGCAGCTGCCCGGCATCACGCAGCTGTACATTGCCAACAATCCGTTGAAGGTTGGGTGGATACGGTGGTCGCTAGGGCAGAATTTAGGAATTGAGCACGAAGGATTTGTTGCTGTTTGAAGGGATGCGAAGAGTGGCAATTGGAGGGCAGAGAAATCGGTGGGTGGATGGGAGAGAGAAAGAGAGAGGAGAGAGAGAGGAGAGAGAAAGAGCGAGAGAGACAGCGACAGACAGAGAGCGACAGAGAGAGAGAGAGAGAGAGAGAGAGAGAGAGAGAAAGAGAGAGAGAGAGAGAGAGAGAGAGAGAGAAGAGAGAGAAAGTGAGAGGCACAGAGAAAGCGAGAAAGAGAGCGAAAGATTGAGAGAGAGAGAACTGGCAAAATCTCCGGACTCTTTAGTTGGGAATGCGATTGTGATGCCCCCTCCTCGCTTCAACGCTGGCTTCGCGTTGAGGGAAATCGAGACAAAGTAGGCCCACTACCGTACCCTAGCAATCATGCGCATTTTAGGTCAAAGATCTCGCCCACGTATACTGTAATCTCCCGCTACATGGCCGCATCCGCATCGAGCGCACTTTTCCGGATGCAAACGGCACGCTGTGCCCGAAGGAGGAAGAGGTTTGTAAACGTTGTAGATTGTAGCCCAAGCCAGCCAGTCAGCAAAAATTTTGTAAACTTTTAGGATACCTCAAATTGGGTGAAAATGGTCAAAAATCTGGAAGATCGCACGTCTACCGTAGTCTACGGAGTGTACGAGGTGGGTCATTTAAGTAAATTAACCTAGAAAATAAATTCTAAAATCGCAACGCTGTTTTTAGCCCTCAACCAGCACCCTCCAGCCAATTTTGCTCGCAAAAGAGGAGCAAACAGCCCGTCATCACCCCTTTACAACGACGCCTAAACCAACGGCACCCGAAATGGAAAAACCGGTAGATGATGATGCCGAGGTGTTCTTTCCGGGGTTTGTTTGTCCTGAATTACGGTATTCATAGCACTTTTTAGTCGCCCCGACTTCCGGCCGACCGCGATCACTTTTCGGACGCAGAAGCCAAATTGGCGACCACCGAAGCGGAAAGCTAGGTTTGATTTAATTTTTTTCGTGATAGTCATTTCTCTAAAAAACTTTCATGACTGTTATTTTGTAACAAAAAAGCCCGCGTAAAACTACCCAATTACGCACGAAGAGCCCGGCTCAACTTCCCCCAAAACCCGGCAAGCAGAAAAAGCACAACGTTTCCCCGCATCGAATTACTCCTCACCCGCCTGAAATTCGCCTATCTCTCCAAAACTTACTAAAAATAAATGACAACTTTTTTGTAAGTCTTAAAGCTCTATTTCGCTATTTTGAACAGCGTAATCGACCTTTTTTGAGCTTTAAAAACCTGGATTTTTAGGGAAGACCCCAACGATACGCATCGCTTCCTGAACGCGTTGATCTTTGTGCTTTTCGTGGCGGTGATCCTGCTGATTATCGCTGTCGGGATTACTGTGTATTTTAGGTTAGTTTTTTTTAGGTATAAACAAGTTTTTCGTTTCAGGTTTACAAAAACTGACGTCTATATCGGCTCTCATCGGGAACCGGCGCTGGAACAGAGCAGAGCCGCATCGCAGAGCCGCTGAACGCATAATTTGCACTTTTGTATCGTGTTTTTGCCGCCAGTCTTTCTATATTTTTTGTAGATAAACTTTTTCGATAAATTATGGTAATACAGATGATGTAAAAAAGAGTGCAACGACAAGCTACGCTATAAAGATCCTATCTTTAGGCTCATTGACGTCATTTCAGAAGCTGTACCCTTACTTTCCGCGGAAATTTAGTTTTTAGATATCTGGAAAGACTATACCTTGACTTTTTAATATTTACATTTTTGTTAGGGTACAGTACGATTTGCTGTACGATACGATACGACGGAAATTGAAGCAAATCGCAGCAATAGCTTGTTTTTCTCTCCGATCTTCGAAATTCCCGATTTTTTTTGCTGGAATTTCGGCATCTTGCGGGCAACAGGTACATTTTTGTTCGGCAAAAATACAAATTCATCGATGTAAACGCCATCCAGGTTATGTGTTTTTAGACGGCTTTGAAAAGCGGCCGTCGGGCTCCCAGAAATTATGTGAAAATTACAGCAATTTTGTTTTTTTAATTTCTAAATTGCGAGATTTCGAACAGGCTTAGGCTTAGGCTTAGGCTTAGGTTCGAAACCTCACCGAGGGCTATCGATAGATAACTAAATCTTAAAAATCCGTCTAGCGTATTTCGCTGGAATATCTCGATATCGTGGTTTATTGGTGCTATTGGTGTGGATGATTGTGTGCCGGATATGGCCATCTGTCCGTAATATTCCACCCATCCACCCTGCCCTGTTGCCAGTTGTATCAACCACCCACTTATACAGCCCCCACCCCTTCTCACTCGCTAAATTATGCTCTCCTCCGGTTAGTCGGGCCAGATTTGGGTTGTAAATATTCAGAGGCGGGAGATGTCTTGGCCAAGTAGGAATTATACCGCATTATCATCATCGGGAACTCATTATCCATTTTATTTTGTTACCATCATCGGTAACTCATTTCTTATAAGCTAATTTTTGTTTTGCCACTTATACCGTCTTGTTAGCAATAGTTACTGTAGTTTTATCGTGTCTTCAGTAGTTGTTGACTGCTAGAAAGATATAAAAGATATTTTTGGAAAATTTGAAAATTGGAAAACTTAGTCTTTTTGGTCATTTTTTATATATGCCTCGTCAAAAATTCAGAAAACGCCAAAATTTGTATATTTTTAGGATTTTCGTAACGTTTTCGCATCGTAACGTAGTATCGTAACGTAGTTTTGTTGCAACGTAGACATATAGTAGCGTAGTCGTACCACAACGTCGATGCATTGTTACGTGGCCGTATCGTAATGTAGCCGTATCACGTAAAGCCTCGTAAAGTAGTCGTATCATAACGCAGCCGTACCATTCCTCAGTATAAGGGTGCACTCGCGAATATTCAATGCCAAGAAACCCCCTAACGGTTAGGGACTAACCCGTTGGAGTAGGGGCCAATGCTGATCTCACGAATCCCAACGGGGATGCCCCCTTCAGAGATGTCTGTCACCTCGAATTGTGAGGACTGCCATTCATCACCCCTCAAACCCTTATATACACGCACAGACAGCCAGATACCCTCCTTCCAGTCAACCCCGGCCCGGTGCCAGTCGATTGGGGGCGGTATACGGTAGCGTGGCCATTTTTTATACTGCTGGGTTCTGAAGCACTTCCTTTATGCTTTATAGCTTTTTAGGCGTCGCACTCGCGTTGGCCAATTTTACAGTTCTTTGGCAGTATCGGGGGAGGGAGGGCAATTTTTTATGGTTTTTCTAGGATACCATTGTTCTAATATAAATACATGCAGTGTTTCTAAACTGGGTATATGTCGGCTACGCGGGGGGGAAAATTTTACGCGGGGGGACGGACTGTTGGGGCCGAGCTAACTATTTTTTTGCGTTTCTTTTTGCTACAAACAAAACTCTTATTATATTTTTCGACGCTCTGTCGAATGGCACTAAAGAAATTTTGTAAAAATGTCGAAAATGTCGAAAACTTGATTTCTTTCTATGTCCTTCATCGAAACAACGTTTAATACTAGTTTTTGTTATAACTATTTTATATTACATTATTTTGAGCTAAAATTAAAACTCTTAGTATATTTTTGGATGCTCTATCGAATGGCATCTTTAAAATGTCGAAAAATAGCGTGAATGTCGAAAACAGCCGCTCAACCCGATTTTCAAAGCTTATTTTTGTATTTGCCATAACTTTTTTATATTACACTAATTTGAGCTAAAACAAAAACTCTTAGTATATTTTTCGATGCTCTATCGAATGCCGTCGCAAAAATTCCGAGAAAATAACGAAAACATCCAAAAAAGCCTGCTTGTCCCGTCCCCCCCGCGTAAAATTGTCCCCCCCGCGTAGCCGACATATACCCTAAACTGTTTTAATTATCCTCAAAACTAAAACTTTACAAGTTTTTATAAAAATACAAATTTATCAATTTTTCGATCATAAATGGCAGATTTTTTCTATAATCTTTTATTGTTTTTCCACTTAAAACGTAGTTAAATTTTACTAAAAACACTATTAACTGCGAGGTGTTTCTCAACTTACAGAAAAAAGATGATCACCAAGATAATGCGAAAGAATCCACATTTTTTCATTTTACCTTACTCCATTTTCTCTATTCTGTCGCCATTTCCGCTTTTCATCCCCAAAAGTTTTCTGTTATTCATCATTTTCCATCGATTCCGCCGCATCCAATCATTTTTTATTCACAACTCATTTTAAAGGGACGTTGAAGCGAGGGGGAGTGGAGGCGGGCATTTCATTCTTTGTCTTCTAGCTGTAGATAATCGATTGTCGGCCATTTCATCGTGTCTTCCTCTGCGTCTCTAGCAGCAACCAGAGCCGTGTCCCTAAAATACACTTTTTTCTACGAATCCACTTCACTATCCCTTTAAAAACGTCTTCATAGAGGTCCAAAAGTACCTTATGCTGTTCACCGGGCAATGGGAGGGTGTGGCCACGGCAATGCTCCGTCTGTAAGGAGATGTATTTTGTTGCCTATAGCTTTACGGCCTCTAGGGCAACCGTAGTACCTCGTGCTCATCCTGTTCCCAAGTCGACGGATCATCCCATTGACGGGGCTTCGTGTAAATGCAGCAACAATTCGACTTCAGCCTGCCCATGTGCTCGTTGTCTAAATGTGGCCCGGTTACAGTAATGTACCGTAGTGTACTTTAGTCTATTGTAGCGTAGTGTATACCAGTAAATGTTTTCCCTACCAACGACATCAGCGGCCCAGGTGACGTGCGGGCGCTCGACTTCTTCCGGCCGGGAAGTGAGGCGGAGCACGAGGGGTTCTGTCTGAAAATGGCATAGAGACGGTATTGTACTGTTTGCGGGGGAGTATATAGCTACCTAGCTAATCCTATAGTCTATTTTTATAGTTTTTGCAGTTTTTGATATTAAAGCCATAGAATAATTTTTTTTAAAATTTAAAATTTGACAGGAAGGAAAGCATAAGTCAGAATCACAAAATTCTTAACGCCGAAAAACGATACCTGCAACTCCTCGCGCGTGCGGACCTGGGTCGGGGCGAGCGTGGCGGTGCCGCTCATTTCTGAAATATGACGTGCAACCCGTTTTTCTTTGCTGCTTCTCAGAGTCCGAATCCATTACGCCATGCTAATCCACTTCCGGTCATTCTCAAATTCGCGGTCTCAATTGCTCGAACTCTGTGTTTCCCTAAAAAATCGTAAAAAACCTCATCAGTCCATATCTGCGTGCCCCGAATGACTGACCCATCGACGATGCGAATGTCGATAAACCACCGTGAACGATGCCGAATGCACGATCTGAATGAGGCGCTCGATGATTTGAGGTGTAAAATCACAACCCCCGGCTAGGATACCCCCATTTTCCAGAGCCGTCATCCCGTACGCTCACGGCAGTTCGGTGCGAAAGTTGAGCAAGATCGCGACGTTGCTGCTGGCCAAGAACCACATACTCATGCAGGTCGGTAGCTTGCGAAATTGAAACTGACAATTGAATTTTTATTTCAGGCGAGTGCCATAGACGAGTTGCGGGTGGTTGTCGAGCAGTTGAAAAAGGATCTGGAGCAACGAGGCGCAAAATCGACGGCCAGCACCGACAGCGAATAAATTTTCTCTCAAAATCAGCGATGAATCTAAAGCAAGTTTTGCGCAGAAAAACCAAAAAGTACACATCTAAAAACAATAATTCGATATTTATTAGAAGTTTTACGCCGTTAAAAAGAGGCCGCCTTACTCGTTCGTAAACAAGGAATTTTGCGGCGTTCTTTTCGAGAAAAGGATATTTGTAAGGCGACCTACCAAAATCTACATTATCACAGCAAGCATTTCAAAGGCCACTGAGCGGACAGTACAAACACTAAAAGGCAGAAACAGACTCGAAAATACATTATTTGGCAAGAAAAGCCATGACGGTGCGACCGGTATCTGGATAGGGGCGGGGAATAATTCAGGGGGATGATTATGCTCTAAAAATACAAAATACTGCTGATTGATTATGCGAGGAGATGATAGTATTATTACTTCAGAAAAAATGAGGTCAGTGGAGGGGAAGATAAGTAATATGCTGTGATGGGGAACGGAGTACACGTCAATCTTTGATTAAACAAATGCACAAGTATAAAAAGAAGCGTATATAAAAAAATAAAAAAATAGTTATTGTAACCGTTCGAGGACCACGTGAATGTCGTCAAAGTAGAACCTAGAAGACAGAGTAGAGAAAACTAAGAAAAAGATACCTTATATATCTATCGAAAGCGCCTGGGATGAAATCTTCGAAGTGAAGTGCGCCAAACAACGCCAACAAGGCCTTCAGCTTGAACTGACTGCGATAGCGGATCGTCACCGTACTAAAAATGAAATTAACAACAGTCCTCGCAAATGATACCTCCGCTCCGTGCTGTCAAACATTCGATTTAAAACCGACTCATAGGACTCGGGTTTCCACGTTTTCCAATCTGCCGTCTAAATAGTCGTCAAAACAAGGATGAAAATACCCTACCCGATTCACCTCTAATATCGTGGAATTTGCAACGAGCCGCTGTACGGATGCCAAATAACTTTGACGGGAGCCGATGCTCTCCAAGTCTAGTGTAGTCTCCATCCCGCTGAAAAGAATTTAATAAAATTAACTGCAGTCATTTACCTTTGACGCCTAGGCCCTCGAACAAGCGCTGGCTCCACAGCGGCTCCAAAATTCTCGGGATCGCGGCTCCTGACCGTCGCACGCGAGACGTCGACAACGAGCGCGTCCAGTCCGGTCATTTTCCAGTGATGAAGCTCATGGCAGCAAGCTAAAACGACGCATTCAAGCAGGAGTTTTACACTAACCGTTATTCGCCTTGATATTGTGCTCAAAAACGCTTCTTTTCAGCATGAAGCCATAGGCAGGGGCGTGTTCAGCGACGCGATAAACGGCTTGTTCATCTCTGGATGTGCGCTGGAGACCTGGAAACCAATAAAAATCATTTTATGTTTTTTTTTATTCACCATTCCAATTAAATCCTTGGACCAACGAGATATCGTCATCTTGGCGCATTACGGACAGCAACTGGGCCATTGTTTGTAGAAAAGCAGCTGTTGGTGTTGTCTAAATATGCTAATGTAAGTGTTAATCTACACAAAACCCACATCTTCCTCCAGCACTATCACTTCAGTCGCCTTCGGAAATAGAGCAAAAGCCGCCTCCACAGACATTTTGAGCATATCTTAAAAACGACGGTCATCTGATGAAGTGCGAAGTTCGTCTACCATTGTATTGGCTCGAAATATTCAGCGAGATCGGCTTCGCGTGGAAGAGGGCAGCCAGATCGGCGGGCTCTTTGTATTGGTGGTTGTGCGAGACGAGGAGCATCTAAAAGAGTGGTTTCCGCCAGTTATACACAACATACCTGTGTATTGATCCCGGGCAAAGCCAGTAGTGCTTCTAAAGTGATCCTCAGTGAGTCGAAATCGAGCCCTGAAATTGTAAGCTCCCCTTCTTCAAATACGTCATTTCTTATTTTACAGTTAATTATTATCTCCTTTAAATCGAATAGTTAAAAATAGTCCTCCGCTTACCGGAAACGACGATAATCGGTACATTATAAACCGGATGGCCGCCGGATTCCTTGTCCGACGCTGGCATCGGGATGATGGGGCGGTCGATGGCTTTTTCTAAATTAGGCACATTACCACTATTTTTTTTTCTTATGCACTAACCTCCGCAAAACTCGTCATGGCCATCATATTTCGCGCAGAAATGACGTTTTGGGATGTTTTGACGTTGAACCACGCGCAGTGAAGCCACGTCCTTATGCCCGGATACTGCAAAAAATAATTATGAAAATCGCAATAAAACATACAATTGATTGGGACGCAAATCCAGGTCTTGATCGGCGCCGGCCAGTTGTTTCCGGTTGGGTAGTTCAAGTCCTGAAGCCGTGTATAAGTGGCGGAAAACTATGGCTACCTCGAACGGGGTGTACGCGTTGATGCCTTTTTGGCCGACAAAGTACCACGCGGCACGGAACTTGATGCGGTGAATCATCGAGCTGCCCAACTCGTACAGGATCTGTTTCGCCATTTCGGAGAGTCTAAAATGAAACCTATAGAAAAGCGCCGAAGCCAACGTTGTAGAGGCTTCATCGAAGCTGACTGCTGCGACGATCTGGCCAGGTTCTACAAGGTCGAGAAAACGCTCCAAGCCGCTGCTTTCTGGAAAAGCTGATATAAGGTAAACGCCACAATCCTACCCTGTTCGTAGGTATCGAAATGGCCGACGCGGACGACTGCACGGCTTTTTGGGTCGATCACAGCCACGTTCAGCCCTCGACCGGCGTCATTCAATTTTCGGGCAAAGACAATCCTGAAAAAAAGGTGATCGGTCTCGATTTCTCATAGATTTTCAAGATCTCCAAAGCCCGCTAGAATAGCTCATAAATCCTACAACTCTACCTGTCTCCTATGCACATTTTCGGCGCATCTTCCTTGTTCAGCCCCGAGTAGAAGTACATCGGCAGCTCGTCTAAAAATATAAAAGTCTTAACTCGAATCCCACCTTCACCGCAGCTCGTGTCTCTGCCGCAATTGGCCCACTGTTCGCCAAGCTTCACATTTACACGAACAGGTTCGAGGAATTGGGCCAGCTTCTTTTCGTCGACCCTAAAGGCACTTATTAATATGTCTAGTCTACGAGAACGTACCTATTGACGGTACCGGTGTTCTGCAAATACGAGACGTTCCTAAGATCGCCAAGCGGAAACCCGTAACAGGCATCGAGCAGGGAGCGCGGGGTCGCCAAATCGCTCAGGGAGTACGTCTGGATAAGGCCATTAAATTTGTAACTCGAGCAACTGCGATTTAGCTGTTTGTTCAACCTGATCGTGTCCTCACCAATTCGACGGCCTGTCCACTTGTCAGACCCCATTGGCCGAGCATCGCGTAGGCCGACCCATGCCGCCAATCTTGGATCTGTAAAGAATGTAATGAGCCACGGCAAATTCCATGCCTTCACAGCTCCAAACAGAGCCAGCAGCTTCCGGGCGTCCGGCGAGATGTATTCCGCTACATCGCCTAACGAAACCAGCAAAATCACCCGGTACTCCTTCATTTGCCTGAAAAAGCGAACAGCTTCGTCAAAGGATCCTTTTCTTACCGTAACCAGCTGATCAGCGGCTCGTCCGTCTTCTCGACATCGAAGGAAAACATGTTCTCGCTAGTCAGCGTGTCCTCTGCATCAAAAGTTTTATGGCAAAGAGAGTAAATTACCATTCAAAACCAAGACATTGACGCCTTTCTTCAGGTCTTTCGCTTCGAATATCCTGAAAATCGCTTTATGCCGGCTTGTTTAACAGCTTTCCAACAACACACGACCACTTTTCTTTTTCTAACTCACTTTAACTCATTGAGACAGCCGAAGGGCGAGCTATGACGCGTCTCGGTGCCCAATTTGATGGTCAATTCCGGAGACGCGCATTCCCGTTTGTACACGCATCTGGTGTCTCCTGAAATCGTTCAATTTTACTGCGGCTTCAAAACTTACTCCTCTCCTCTTGCGTTATTATTGGTTGTGGCGGGGACTGCTGTTGCGGAGGCTTCGGTTGAACGATAGGTTCGAAGCGGAATGGTACTAGATTTGCAAATAGCAACGCAACTCAGAATCGCCAACCTGTTCTCACCGGAGTTTCGTCTGGCGCTCGAGGTGCATTGTAGAGCGCGCGAAAGAATAATAAAATCGACGCGAATGCGACGATCCCAGAGCAGCGCTGCGGCGCCAGTCGCGGCAGCATCCGCACTGACTCTCCGTCGGCTCCCCTTTGGTGTCGCGCCTGAAAGTGAGAAAATTATGAGCTTCAGTGTAGATCAACAAATGCGGCCAAAAAGCTGCTTGAAAACCATCTGAAAGCCGCTTAAACATCTATTTTGGCGTGAATTCTCGTTTAGTGGACCACGGAGGGTTAATTCCCACCTTATATAATTTGGTCGCGTATGTGTGTGTGTGTGTGTGGATGTCACTTTGGAGGCCCGATTTGAGGGCCTTCCCGTGCATAAAATGCCCTAATTCTCCGTCACCCGGGGGAATCGACCCTTCTGTTTCCGATGGCGTTCTCAGAATTTCGATAAAATACAAGTTTACAAAGTTAAGGCCGGTTTTATTCATTTTTGGGGGTCCGCGAGGGCTAATTTGCATAATTCGAGAAAATACAAATTTCCTCATTCTTGCCAGTTGCACTCGCGCGTTTGGCTGCCTCATTCGAGCTGCCTCCGATTGCCTTTGCTCCCCTTTCCCGGCAGTCACCTCGGGGCATACAAGGGGTGTTGCGCGCGTGCTCCCAAGCATTTCAAGGTATAGCGGTTAGAGCGTCAGCCTGCCAATCTTGCTATCGGGGGTTCGATCCTCGGGTGTCGTAGGTGTTTTGCTTTTTGCTCGGAAAGTGCGTTTCGGAGTGGATTTCCGTGTAGGGACGTTATTATGACGTCAGTCGCTCAACACTGCGCCGCAGCCTAAAGAATGAAGCTACCCTCTCAGGCTTTAGAACGAAGCTAGCCGTACAAGCTAGCGCCGCAGGCTTTAGAACGAAGCTAGCCGTACAAGCTCGCGCCGCAGGCTTTAGAACGAAGCTAGCCGTACAAGCTAGCGCCGCAGGCTTTAGAACCAAGCTAACCGTACAAGCTAACGCCGCAGGCTTGAAACGAAGCCAGCCGCGCAAGCTGGCGCCGCAGGTTTTAGAACGAAGCCAGCCGCTCAAGCTAGCGCCGCAGGCTTTGAAACGAAGCTAGCCGTACAAGCTAGCGCCGCAGGCTTGGAAACGAAGCCAGCCGCTCAAGCTAGCGCCGCAGGTTTTAGAACGAAGCCAGCCGCTCAAGCTAGCGCCGCAGGATTTAGAACGAAGCCAGCCGTACAAGCTAGCGCCGCAAACTTTAGAACCAAGCTAGCGCCGCAGGCTTTAGAACGAAGCTAGCCGTACAAGCTAGCGCCGCAGGCTTGGAAACGAAGCCAGCCGCTCAAGCTAGCGGAACGAAGCCAGCCGTACAAGCTAGCGCCGCAAACTTTAGAACCAAGCTAGCGCCGCAGGCTTTAGAACGAAGCTAGCCGTACAAGCTAGCGCCGCAGGCTTTAGAACCAAGCTAGCCGTACAAGCTAGCGCCGCAGGTTTTAGAACGAAGCCAGCCGCCCCTAGCGCCGCAGGATTTAGAACGAGGCCAGCCGTACAAGCTAGCGCCGCAAACTTTAGAACAAGCTAGCGCCGCAGGCTTTAGAACCAAGCTAGCCGTACAAGCTAGCGCCGCAGGCTTGGAAACGAAGCCAGCCGCTCAAGCTAGCGCCGCAGGCTACCGAATAAAGCCAACCATTGAAGCTAGCGCCGCAGGCTAAGGAAGCAGGTAACCGCTCGAACTTGCGCCGCAGGCTTTCGCTCGAAGCAAACCGCTCAAGCTGGGGCCGGAAGGGGCCGATCGCGCCGCAGGCCTAATAACGACACTAGCAATTTAACTTGCGCCGCATGTCAATACAAGGAGTTTTGCATGGGAGATGCGTTTTTCTTTCTTCAGAGTAACTGTATTTGGAAGGGCGCTCGATTGAAAGGGCCTAGACGGGGCCAGCGGGGGAGAGTCGCGAAGCGGCTCCGCCCCCGCTGGTTGTGATATAAAAATTATCGTGAATAGTCACAATATCGCTGTTCGGTCCGAAATTTCGGGGGACCGACCGCAAATGTAGTGTCAAAGAACATCAGAAATATATTTTGAAAGTTTGAGCGAAGCGTTATACAAATATCTTTTTCTGAGCGCGTTTTTTTGGGGCGCAGAGCCAAGGCACGCGCGTGCCGCACTCTCGCAGATGATCGCAACCGGGAACCGCATTGTCGCAAGGGGCAAAAAGCCAATTTCATCCCGGTCTCCGCCCCAAACATCGACGAGAAAAGCGATAGAACAATCGGTCTCGCCGCTCGGCATGAATTGATGGGATGGCTGTTGCGAGCAATGCAGCGCTTCAAATTGCCGAGTGTAGCGTCTCGTATACCAGTAATGGGCCCTTCAAATTGGTTGGGGCCCCGAAAAAAGAGTTTTCCCCCGGAGACCGCATCTCAAATTGCCCTAGCGAGGCGATCCGCGAACATTTCCGCAACAAGAGGAAATAGGGCTTGTGAAGAATACTAAACAGGGGTGGAAATGGGGATGAAATTGCAGTTTTTTAATGTTTAAACGTTTGAATGGAGTTGCAAGTTGGCTAGGCTTTTTTTGCATCCTCGACTCGTGAAAAAACTAAGATGTGTAAATACCAGTTTTATTTCCGCTTTTACTCGATTCCTGGATCGTTAATTTCCAAGAAAGTCCATTCAAAATCTGATTTTCAGCACACCGCCATCAATCCACGTTGGTCGTCACTGACAGTATGGATGAAGAACCGAAAGCCGATACCTTACCAGGTCACTTGAACTTCCTAAATAATCTCCTCAATTCCAGGCGAGGCTCGCTTTCCTCGCTGTCTCCAACTCGAAAGGGACACGGGCAAAAATGCCGGAGTGATCGCAGCAGAGCTTTTCCAGAGAGTCTGCAACATATCTCCGGTATAGGTGTTACATGTCTATGTATATTTTTAAGTTAAGCCTCCCCAATGCACCTATAACAACACGACGGATGGCTTCATCGCCTCCCTGGTTTTCAACGATCGCAGATTCACGTCCTTGCCATTTCCCGCGAAGAGAGATGCTCGTTTTGATTGTTTAAGGCTTGTTAGTGAGGTAAAATAATGCTATGAACTGAAATATTTCTATTTTTCAGGAGCTATTGAAGATCAGTCGTAAAAATGAGAACGAAAAGGATCTCCCGATGATATTTCAACGGCCCGACACTTTTTCCGAACTCCTGCGAGCACATACCTATGCTATGTTGGACAAGTAGGGTTTATTAAGTACACGTGGATTGTTTTAAGGTTATATCAGGAAAGTCCGATCGGCTCTGGTACCGAAAAAGTGGTCGCGTCGATTTTCATGGTATTTTTGAGATATTTTTAAAAGACAGCTTCTGCAGCTCGATCACCAGTTGAAAAATATGCAGTGCATTAGCCTGGCCACTGGCAACAAGTGCATTACCAGTAAGTGAATTTAATTTATTGTCATTGTTTTTTAGGAAACAACATTGGCTTTGCTGGTCAAGCCGTCGTCGATTGTCATGCAGAAATTCTGGCTCGCCGCGGCTTTCGTCGGTACGATAGTTTTTATTTTTTTCACACCTTTCTAGGTTTCTCTACGCTCAACTAAATGCTACCGCCAGGACGCCGGAAAATTCGATTTTGGAGCCGTCTGGTCTAGGTAATATCCTTCCTTTTTTTAACGTATCTTTTTAGGCAAATGGAAGGTGAGGTCGCACTTTTCCTTCCACCTATTTATCAACACAGCGCCATGTGGAGATGGGCGTCTATATTCATTGGAGCGTAGGCTCCTTCTTTCCGACTATTTAACTTTCAAAATAGCCGGCTCCGAGGAGGAAGCGGAAGCGCAAGCCCCGTGGATCGACCGAAACCCCGGGAGACTTCGATATAAGATTGAGAATGGTGCGCAAATATTTCAAAAAAATTGCTTTCTAGGGATGGGCACCGTTTTGGGGAGCGACGAATTTTGCCAGACAGTCGACAGTTTCGAACGATTACTGTGGGCTTGATTTAGGAAGGCATTCAATGATTTTTTTAGGATACCGTGTTGCTCGGACAAAATTTTGCGCTGGAAGCCTGCTAGGGCATTTTTTGGAACCGGTTTGGAAATAATTATCTTGAAATATATGTTTTAGGTATACCTACGTACAATCAGCGTTGGCGAGCTGTACACGTCGCGTGTAGACCGTGCCGTTTCCAAACGGCTCGAAGGTTTCCAACCCACCTGGAAGCCGTTCGAACTAAATCACCCTGCCTGCCTGCCTTGTCAATTGGTAACTGTTGGACAAGGGTTGCAATTGCCGTTTTCAGCCATATAATCGTGTCATGTTTGTCGGCGTGTCAACGGAGAAGGTATCGGTGAACTGGAACGTTGTCGACGGCTTCCTGGAGGCCATTACAACAAATACGGGCCGACGACCGAACGGCGGTATTTTTTTCTCGGATATAAACCGATCCATTTAGAAGTATCTCGATTGGCGCCCTCCTCATTTTTTGCGCTATTTCGTGATGCCCACGACCATTTGACGGGCCAGAAACTACCAGGTATGGGCTGTACCTTAATTCTAATCTCTTGTTCTTCAGAAACCGCCTCATACTCACAAGTCAAATTGTCGAACGAGACGTACTACCAATGCAAGAAGGCGATGATCAAGCACCTTGCCGACAGCGGCATGGGACGATGGCTGGTAAGGAATGTTTTGAAGCTGCAAAAGTATAATATTTTAGGCCAAACCGCCGGAGCACTCCCAGTTCACGGTCGACATGCTGCAACCTATTGTAGCGTAGATTTTTCTAGTGTCGATTTCATGTATTTATTGTGATAAACCGTTGTTTGGTGCGTGAGAATTTACGGCGATCAAAAAAATTCACCACATATCCCGAATCTACATACATTCTATTTGGGTTTGGGCGATTAGAATAAGGTCGATCTCTGGTTTGGGGTGGTAGAATTACGTTATTCATGTAACTGCCCGTGGATGCATGCTCTCCTTTTCCTATTTTCTGAGGTAAATTTTTCTCACCTCGAGCCGGTAATTTCTGCAGTCCCTGCTCGTCCTCATCACGCTAGTCGCTTGCTCCAAGAAGAAGCCTAATGGTGCGAGGGGTCTATCCCATATAACAGTAATCTTAGATCCAGCGCCAAAAACAGGCGAGGCCACGGCCGCGCAGTCTGTAGATGCAGAAGCCGCACTTGTCGCACCACCCCCACTACCACAAGCCCAACAGCAGCCAAAGAACATCGACATAAATGAGGACGAGGTGCCGCTGCTCAAGGCCAACCCTAACGGACTCATTCCAATACCACCTGTGAGGATTTTCAATCGTTTAAAACTAGCCTTACGCGCATAGGGAGCCGCCCCTCAAAGTGTCAGCGAACTCGACATCGAGATGCCACCGGAACTGGAGCTGAAGAGCTGCAAACTGGTAACAAATCGCTACTCCTCCCACCATCCAAAATTTTAGCCGACCGTGGACGGGGGCACCGTCCCCACGCCCAACCGTGGCAAGAAAGCAAGTGAAAAGAAGAAGTGCACGATCAAGCGAATCGGAAAGGTGCTAAGATGTTCTGGACTGTTAGCGCGGGGGTGGGGGTTATATCAGGGGTAAAAGTTAGCGCATTTTAGCCATTTCTGTATTTATAGGGTCTATAGTAGCTTTTGGTTACTAAAAAGTCGTGGAAAAATTCGACTAAATTGATACCTTGCCAGGCGATGAGCGAACGTTAGGCACCGTTACCCCCCCCCCCCCCGCTAACAGTGCAGAACCCGAAAATTCTGTATCGAAAGAGGGAAAATTTTCTTTTATGGTCCTCGCCCGAAAAGTGTTTTTTCGGTTCGGAATCGATCTAGAAATGATTAAAATGTAGTTTTCAGTGAAAAAAATGCGCCGGAAAGAAGTTTTTGAGGGCTAAAAAGAACTTTTTCCCTAAAATTCGGGGACCATAAAAGGGGGTACGGGGGTATGTCGTTTATGGTCCTCGGCTAAAATCCATTTTTTCTTGTCGGAAACAATCCCAAAATGTTCCAAATATCGTTTGCAGTTCAAAAAAAGCGCCGGAAAGAAGGATTTAATGGCTAAAACGACTTATTTTGCTAAAAATTCGAGGACCATAAAGGGGTACGGGGGTATGTCGTTTATGGTCCTCACCCGAAAGGTGTTTTTCTTTACCAAATCAATAGTTAATTGTTGGAAATTCATAATACTTCGAAAAAAAGTGCCGGAAAGATGTTCGTGGTCGCCTAAGGCTTCTGAACAAGGTGCGGCACGTAGCATTGTCAGGCAAGGCGGGCCGTCGCTTCGGATGGGCTGCCGCTCCACTCTTCCGAAATGGGGGCGCCCCCGGCCGCTTCGCCGGCCTTGGCGCCCCCATTTCGAAACCCTGTACGAGCTCGCGCCCATCCGAAGCGACTAGGCCCCCGGTGGCACGAAGCCTTATTTTTAGGCTAAAACTGGGCTGAATGAATTTTTGTACCAAAATAATTTTTGTAGCTAAAAAGGTCTTTCCGACGCTTTTTTTGAACTGCAAACGATATTTTAAACATTTCGGGATTGTTTCCGACAAGAAAAATGGATTTTAGCCGAGGACCATAAACGACATACCCCCGTACCCCCTTTTATGGTCCCCAAATTTTAGCAAAAAAAGGTCTTTTTGGCCCTTAAAAACTTCTTTCCGGCGCATTTTTTTTACTGAATACTACATTTTGATCATTGCTAGATCGATTCCGACCCGAAAAAACACTTTTTGGGCGAGGACCATAAAGGTAAATCAAGCCTCGAAAGAGTTACCAGCACCTTTAGAAAACAGCGCCCGCTCCCAAGGCGGCTGATGTGAAGAAGGAGGACGAGCCGAAAAAGGACGCTTCAAAGAAGGGGGGTTCCGAAAAGAAAAAGGAATCGGAGAAGAAGAAGGAATCGGAGAAGCGGAAGAACAACTCGGGCAAATCAGCGAAATCTGGAGCATCGGTAAGCCGGCTGGCGTTCATGCGCGGTTCACGGGTATTTTTAGAAAAAGTCTGGCCCGCAAATTGCCGAGGTGTCCGGAAAGAACATTTCGAAGGTGGAGCGGCCGGACTGGTGGTAGGAATTTTGTCTTTCATGAACGCTATAGCTATAGACTGTTGCGTGATTGGCAGCCTTGATTTTGATGTAGATTTCCATAGAACACTTTTTAGCGCCCTGGACGACGCTCCGACGAAGAAGACGAAAAACGAGCCGGAAGAAACCCCAGCGACAGCCCTTAAAATCGAGACTACCCAAGGCAGCGATGACGTCAAGGCCTAGAAGTGTGGAAGGACCAAAATCGCCACCGGCGCCGTCATTATGCCCACCACTTGCCCCGATCCTATTAACCAAAAATGCGTGTCGTAAATACTTGTGATTGAAGTATACTTGCTGTTGGAAACTCACGTGTTTCCAGATAAAAGTGCTTATACGTCCAAAAATTGGGAAAAACCCCCAACATTCAGACGCTGATGAATTAGCAATTGCTGCTGGCGTGCTTTGTGGTCTTATCACCCGGCGGGTCATGGTTAGCTATGCCTCCTGCCACCAAAATTTTGCGATGTTGGGATATGGTTCGATTGCTTATCGCTAACTATGCGTTTGGGTCTTCTGTCTTCTTTCTCTGAACCTTCCTCCTGGGCTGCCTCCTTTCCGCAGCACGTTTCGTGTCGTTGCAATGCTCCAGAATTTTGAGAAAGTGATGGCCTTCTCGCCGTCATCCGTTAGTGAAGAATGTGATGGCGCTAAACGGTTATTCCCCCGGTTCTAAAGTTAACAATTTCAGTGAGGATAAAGTTTGCCGTGTCTGTGGTGACAAGGCCATCGGATATAACTTTGGCATTGTGGCTTGTGAATCATGTAAGTTGGCTTTGACCTGCCTTTGACTCATTATTTAGGCAAGTCATTTTTTCGACGGCAGGGGACGAAGGCAGAGGTGGGTGGCGCGGAATTGGTTCTAGTATAATTTAGACATTGAGCTGTCCCTTTAGCGGACACTGCGAAATCAACACACAATCACGAAGGTACTGCCAAGCGTGTCGGCTAAGGAAATGCTTTGAGGTTGGTGGCTGAGATACAAGGATGGTTTATTCAACCAGTTTCAGTAAAAGCTTATGGAGTTTGTTAGCTTGTAACTATATAAAGTAACGTACGTATCATCTAACAGATTTTTTTGTTAAGATGGGAATGTCGACGGAAGCTTTGCGCAAATGCGAACGTGAACCGGGGCCCAGCCACTCAAGGAAACGGCAGAAAGAACAGCCCGGCAAAGAGCTCGAGGTAAAAATTGATACTACTAATTTGTTTCAGCTACTCCGAACCTAAGGCCTACTTTAATTGAACTAACTTAATTAGTTAAACTTTAATTAATTAGGATTCCAACGACAGCCCAGATGAGGTGACGATACCCCGCGAGGTCTTCCAGGAGTTGATCCGAAAATCAAAAGCTGGAGAGTGAGTCCTCAAAAAGGAAAGATATCTAAATTTTTTACAGGAAAATTACAGAATGTATCTGCCAGTGCAAATGCGGCTTCTACCCGAAGGGGACGAAGCTGGTGGCACGAGAAGCGGATAAATTTCCGAGAAACGAACGAGGCCTTGAATACAAACCCGTGCAGCCATTTTCGCCGGCGTATTTCCCGATGAGCCCGCAGACGGGGCTCGGGAACGGCCACATGTCGGCGATTCCCGCTCCAGCAGCCCAATCCTTGTATCTGGCTGGCCAGTTGCCGCAAGGGATAGACTTAAGTTGGTATGAAGCTTCGTAAGAATTAGAGATGTTACGAATCAAGTAATATAATGACCAAGTAAATTTGCTTGAACAACTTTATTTGCATCTGAAATCTTCAAGTAAATATAAGATTATTTTACGCCGTTTGCTTGAATAAGCATCAAGTAAAATAAAATTACTTGATTTACTTGATCTTGATTGATTTGGGAGAATTACTTGATTTTCAGCGAAATTACTTGATTTTGTGCAAATTCGCAATGCAAATCAGGCAATCGTGCCGCGAACCCAGTAAATTAGCATGCGATCATGTCATAAAGTTCATTACCATCCAAAAATGCCAGAATTCCAGAAAGCTATTGTTTGATCAAGTAAATCAAGTAAATCAAGTAATCTTACTTGGCTCTTTCTCGAGCGAAGTCAAATAATATTATTTTACTTGGTCATGCGCTCAGCCCCATCCAAATCAAATAATATTGTGCCATTGTATGCAAATAATCTTGATTGTTAATTGATTCTTAACATCTCTAGTAAGAATCAGATAAATCTATGCTTTGATTTAGGTACAGTCCGAAACTAATGGCCGGCATTGCGAGCATGTAAGTGGAATGGTTTTTAGTGTACGTTCAATTAAGACCACCTCCACTTGTCGTCCAACCAGCGTCAATGCCCACCCAGTTGGCACCGAACCCGACGATTGTGGCAGCACATGGTAGGAGCACTTGTATTCCTTAAGCCGTTGAAAAGTTAATAATAAAGCTCGATCACCCATAGAAGATAAATTTAGGTAACTCCCCAATAAACACAACACCGCTAAACATTGTTCCAGTCAGAGCGCCAAGTGAGCAACCTATAAAACTTTTCCGACTTCTTTAGTTGACACTCCCGAGAGCATAGCAGCGGTGCTCGAGCCAGAACTTCGAGGAAAGCTATTGGTGAGGGATCCATGAATGATGTTATGCGAATTACCATATCTTCCTTATTTCGAGTCGCGTTCGGTTTAGGAGCTAATCCGCGCGAATGAGTGCCTCAAAGCGCCGCTAGAAATTGAGATGGAACGCGAGATGTCGCTGATGGAAGTGGTGAACATTACCAACCTGGCGCTGCGGCGTATAATCGTCATGGCTAAGGAATTGGGAGCGTTCAAGGCGCTATCAAACGCCGATCAGGTTAACTTGATCAAAGGTGCGTTGTGACGTAATGATAGACAACTTCACAAATTCAGCCGGTGCCGGGGAATTGTTAATTCTACGTGGAGTCATGGTATTCGATGCGAGCAAAAATGTCTGGAATCATCCAAAACAGGTAGGGCGCGCTGTAAAATTCATAGTGGAGTGCTGAAACCGTTTTCGCTATTCTAAAATGCCATTTACAGGGCAGCTCCGATATGCAGGTGAAGCTTGACATCTTGCTACGATCTCCAGTCGCACAACAGCACTACGAGGAACATAAACGGTAAGTCGCAAAATACTGACACGCTGACGAAAATCATTCCAGGTTCTTGAACTCTTTCGGAGAAAGAATACGGCAGAACGAGACTGTAATGTTATGCCTAGCTGCAGTCGTGCTCTTCTCTCCGGATCGCCCCTTCCTGCGTGATCCTCAAATCATCTCGGCTAGTAGGCAGCAGTACACGCAGCTTTTGAGGAAGTAAGTCAAACAGACTCAACAATGATAAAATCTCTAGGGTCCTCGATATCGCATTCCCGGTTCCTGGTGAATCACAAACGGCCTTTGAAAGCCTACTACAACGGGTGCACGATCTTCGCAAAATCAGCGAGGGGCTGCTAGGTGTTTACTGTCGGCTGGACCCGAACCAGCTAGATCCTCTCCTGCTCGAATTGTTCGATCTGAAACAACTGCCACGCGGTCCAGACATTTGACGGAATAAACTTTATTGTAGGATTACCCAGAAAAAGAAGCTAAAATCTCGACCCAAGAATGCCAACAGATGAAGATGTGATAAAGAGATAACGAAAAGTTACTAAAGCCCGTGCGGAAAAGAAAGCACAAATCATGCGTGAAACCCATTCATATACTACCAATCATCATCATCATCGTTCACTTTCTGCGTCGACTGCAGTTTCTGCTGCTGCGTGCTAGTGGGGTGGGGCCTCTGGTTCAGCCACTTCGAGTCGCCGCGTCGGTTGATCTAGAGACATGTTAAATTAAAAAAGAAAGTTATCTTACGAAAGCATTGATCTTCATCGTCTTTTTGGTGCGATTTATTTCGTCGTACATGCAGTGGAACTCGAACGGGACGGCAGTCTCATGGGCTGGGATTGCTGCGCGTATGCGAACCACGATCTGAAAACATAATACTGCCAACTGAACCAAACGGGATGAAATAAAGGTGGAACCAAAAAAATCGGAGAGAAACTCACATAGAAAATTGCTGTGCCGAAGCGCCGATTAAGGCGGCTCAAACCTTCGTGGACACGCGTAGGGAGCTGGCACGACATGTTCAATGGCTTCAGTTCTTGGCAAATCAGCCCCTTCAGTGCATCCACGTGGAACGTCAGACGGCACTAAAAACATTTCGGATTATAGCAACAAATTTACCTTGATCGTATCTTTCAAAGGCCGCGTCTCTTGATCGTCGTCTTGGAAATCGCTCGGGCAGGCCTAAGACAGAAATTGCGACTTTCCGAAGAGCAGTACCATAAAATTGAACGGGTCGGTCTCACGGGCCTCTTCAGTCGCCAGCACAAAATTGTAACCCTGAAACCAAGGTCTCGGAAATGCATAAAAACAACCTGGAGGCCAATGGACTCGCTGACGTCCGGGCATGATCGGCCGAGGACTTCACCGATCACGAGCGCGGTGGTCGGGGTCAGGTTGAGCTGAACGGATGGCGGCATCCCCGTTAGGTCGAGCCAGATCAAGCCATAACTGAAGAGAAATTATCAAACTCCCAGAAATTACCGGACGTTGAAGGCGACGGCGTATCGGTTCGGATACTTGCGCACAACATACGATAGGCCTAAAAAGTATGAATAAAAGTAAAATACCGCCAAACCGTAGTTTGCGGGTGGACTTTCGGGTGTTAGCTGTTGCGCTGGATACATAGTAGACGAATTGCGGGTGCTGGAAATGTTATACAGGCGAAGCCACGGGCAGGAAAGAAAAAACTTCAGGCAGAAAAAATATTAGAAACGAATCGAAATCGATTTTTTTTGTCAAGTTCATTCTCAGACTGGGGTACGGTAACTATAGCATGGATAAAGAAAACCAAAATCGTCAAAAAATCATCGCGCATGTTTTCGATGTACCTCTTCCTTTGTAAAAACTATCTCGCCAACCGAAATTGTATGCCAAAGCGTTTGCGTAAATTGTATCTCTTGCTTAAAAGTAAAGCGTGAATTTCGTTGGTTAGCTGAACGGAAACCCTTTATTCCGTGCACGAATTCCTACGTGCGTAACTTTTTATGTGCATGCAACAAACGTTCTCAACAAAACGGAATGCAAGAGATCAGGGTGAGTGACAAGGGATTCAGATCAAGAGGGTGATCACAAGTCGCTAGAGGGTTATTTATAGTATACAACACAAATGAAGAGCAAGGCAATATGTGAGGTCACGGCCACGCAAAAGTCAATTACAAATCAAAAGGCTGAATACAATGTGTTAACAGGTTGATGTCCATCATTCATTTGTTGCTGCGCGTAAGGACAGTACGAGAGGCTTTTCCGGGCGGCCGTCTGGAGTGCTGGACCTTCAGCGTCTTCTCAATATAGGTGATGGCATTCTCGTCTTCGGCCATCGTCCGTTCAACGTCCTCGTCCTCCTAGGTTTCCATTAGAAATAGGGAACAGTTCAGCCAACCTTTCGCTGCTGGTCTTCCGCCTTTGTAATCATCGCACCGTAGTGTTGCTGCATCTCGCGTAGCTGGACTTCTATGGCTCCAGGATTCTAAGCTTGAAACTATCAGAAAAGACGATCCGGACGAACCTTAGGCTCGGGGTCACACTGCGCACCACATTCATTGATCCTTGAAACGAGCGCGCGCATCCCCACCTGAAAAAAGGGAAGGTTTATCCGGTCTTTGGTCTTTCCGGGGGCCTGGGGTTTTTCCTATGCGTTCAGGTATGCATAGTAAGGTCCCAGAAGTTTTTTATAGTCTTTTTAGTAGAATCTAAGATTTGGACTGCGAAACCCCCTAAAGAAAAACATTTAATTTGTTTAAAATCTTACGATTTTGGCCGAAAATTCATCTATTTGTATTTTTCATAGGTTGTTGTAAAGTTTTTACGGTTGAGAATAGTAAAACTAATTTGGAAGCACTTGCCCTACCGATATAAGAAAACTGGATCTAAGTAAAAACCTAATTCCCGGAAATACTAAAGAACCCTTACCAGAAGCTCGGAATACTTGGCTTTATTGTTCGCCAAAAGCTGCTTGTAGAAACTGTTGCCGCGGATGATCAGCTTCACAGATTCGAAGTTCGTGTGCTATAAATCAAGCTGATCAGGTAGGTAATTATATACCTTATCCAGCTCGTGCAGTTCTTTTTCCTTGGCCAGGGCGGCCTCCACGCTCAGAAGCTGGGTTGCCGTCGCATTGTGCTGCTTTTGCTCATTCTCGAGGCGTAGTTTGTATTTTTCAACTTCAATTGCATTGATTGAGAGGTCGAGGTAACAAACCTTGTTCCTTCGAGTGATACTTTTCTCGGACTAGGTCCTCGTCCCGTGCCTTCAATTCGTCGCGTATGTGGCCCATTCTAAAAAGATGACGTGTGAAAAAATAAACCGGTTTACTCAGTGATGAGCCGCTGCATTTCCTTGAGCTGCACATTCTGTTCTCGATCGGCCTCTTCAATATCTTGGCAGGCTTCCTAAACCAAGGAGCTCATGCTCAACCAACAAAATCACCTGGAGTCCCTTCTCGGCGCGGAAGACTTGACCGCGTAAATTTTCAATTTGACGAAGAGCTTCAGCCAGCTGCTTTTGTGCTTCCTAAAATGCAATAAATAGGTTCCGGACAAGAAATTACCGGATTGTGTGCGCGGGTTAATAGTGCCATTTGCTGCTCCAACTTTTGGTACCTCTCACTAAATAACGGTTAGAAAGAGACCGGAAAAGGTACAAACTTTAGAGTGTTGTTGTGGGCTTCCGTTTGCTTGCAACGCGCCCGGTAGGTCTCGCAGTCGGTCGTGTACTTGTCTTCCAAGATGTTCAGTTGCTCGCTGAAACGAGGTTTCAAAACATCAGACGTGGGTAACCTGCACTGTGCGTAGGCCACCTCGGCATCGGCCAGCGCCTTTGCCACCGAGTCCATCGCGCGGGCGTGCGCATCGTCCACCGAGTTCAAGAAGTCCGAGGCCTATTTCAAAGAATGATCGCAAAATCAGGGGGGCAGGATTCGGTTTTTCTAGTATCAACGAAGAAAAACTATATTGCTAAAGCAAGGAATAGAATATTGCGAAAAATACCATATTTTCAGCGGTGGTGTTGTTGAGTTCTTGAAGTAAGGCGGACAGCAGGTTGCGCAGAGCCCTAGCAGCTGCTACGGGTACGCCGGATGTTTGCTCTTTCTAAAAGTAGGCATATAATTCCGTCACACCACAATAGTCCATACTTCCTGCTCGGCGAGTCGTTGATAGAGTTCGCGTATCTTCTCGGTAACCACATCGTGCACGACAGGAGGCTGCGCTTGTGCTACGGGTTGATTTGGCGGAGGGTCAGTTGCCGTAAGACGAGTTCTCAATAGCGCATCGACGGTTTGGCGGACTTCGTCCCCTTGCTAAACAACATTAAAAAGTTACCAGCGGAAATTTTCACTTGCCGTTTTCAACTGTTCGATAAGCTGGCGCATCGGGTCGGTCAGTAGATCGGCAATCGTTGCATTGTGGTCGTGCTCGAGGTGTTCCTGCTGAGTTGCGGACAGTTGCTCGTGGAGTTTGTCTAATGACCATTTAATGAAAGCGTATGGAAATAACCGTTTTCGACTCGAAGTTCGGCTATTTGTTCGATGAATTGCTGGCATTCGTGCTCAATCCGCTGGATTTCCGCTTCCAAAGAGGCGTTTTTCAGTTGTTGCTCTTGATAGGCGTAGCGGAATTCCTCAACTTGCTTCTGCGTTTCCAGGAGGCGTGCGCCCTGAAACATCCGTCATTATTACCGTTGATGCACAACAAAATAAAGTACCGTGGATTTTTTTCTCATTCTCAAGGTAAAAAAGTACCTGATCCCGCAATTCGTTATCCTTCGCCTGAACCTGCCTTTCCGCGACGGTCATCTGTCCCTTGAGCTCGGCCATCTCGCGTACGGTGGTGAAGTGGTCGTGCTAAAAATCAAAAAGGTAATGAAAGCTAATCCATACTAACCGTCGATTTCTCCAGACGGTCGCAACGCAGACGAGCTTCGTCTCGCTCCTCGGTGACGGCTTTCAGCTGATCGACAGCCTCTTTTGTGGTCGTCTCCGTGGCCGCCTTACTGACTTTCTAAAATGTCAAGATATGGGATCAGGGAAAATATTACCATTCTCAAAAAGTCAACCTCCTTCGTAAGCTTCTCGACATCGCGCTTGTACCCATCACGTTCCTCGGCAATCATATTTATCTACAAAAAAAAGCGTAATTAAAGTGTCATAATTGTAGATACCTCTCTTTGGTAGCTGGATGATTTGGCTTGCTTGACCTCGAGGACACGTTTTTCAAGGGCCGCTTTCTAAACAACAGCGTTGGCAGTTGTGAATAATATACCTCTTCCTCAACATTTTTCAGTTGACGCTCCGTTCTGTCACGTTCATTCAGTGCCGCTTCAGCTTTTATCTGCTCGCTGCTCATTTCTTCCAAAAGTCGTTCATTCCTCTCCTCGGATTCCTAAACAATAAAAGCCACTTAGTACAGTAAAAATCGTACAATCAATTTTTGCTTCAAAGAAACAAGCTCTTTGCGCAGAGCCTCAACATTCTCCTCTTCCATTCTCAGCTGACCGCAGATTTGATGGAACTGCTTTGACTGAGCTTCGAAGGAAGCACGCGACACCTGAAAAAAAAACCCAGGTTTTCCTTCAAACTCCGAATTGCTAAAACAAACCCTATCACCAGCGTCGGTTCCTGCTTTTTCTATTTCCGTCTCAAGCTCGGAAATGCGGGTCTCGAGCATACCCGACCGCTGACGCAACGCATCCTAGAATATCCATTGCAGAAAAAGCATAAAAGTGTACCAGTTCTATGGTTGTTGCAATAACTTGCTCATCGGCAAGCTTCTTGTTCTCCTGTAGAGCGATTATTTCCGCTTCCGCAGACTTCAGCTTGCCCTAGAAGCGAGATTACGATAAAGAACAGCGAGACTCTGCCGCAGGCGCTCAAAATAATACCTCAGCCTTGTTCTTCTCCTGGGTATAGGCCTGCTGGAGTTGTCGGATGTGCTGACGATCGATTTTTTGCTCAGTCACCAGCTTCTCGGCACTTTCCGTAAGTTGTTGATACTAATGACAACAATATTTATCGTAACATCCCTGGTACCTGTTCTTCGATCGCAATTTTCAGCTCGTTGATTTGCTCTGCGTTGTATAGAGCCTGATCACGTTCAGCGGCCAGTTTGGCGAGTAGCTATAATTTCTGAACTGCCGAAACTCGTCGGATCGAACCATAGCATCTTCTTCTCTGGCCCTTGTCAGCTGCTCCAAATGATGTGATAGTTGATCGTATTCTGGCCGATCGACCAGAGCAGGCGGTGCTGTTTCGGGGAGTGGCACCTCGGATTCGACTTGTATTTCCTAAAAGTACATAAATAACTACAAAAATTTTGTCACCTTGTCTTGCCCGAGCCGACGAATAACGGTACCTTCAGCATGAACAAATACATCCGCACCGGCTACTTCCTGAAACTAAAGGTAAACCATTAGACTTAAATAAACCTTGAGCTCCTGCATTTGCTCCAGAATCAAGCGTAGCTCCTGCTCCAGTCGCGCATACCTCTCCTCCGAAGTTTCGGCTTTTTCCTCCACCCTACTTTCATTCATCTAAAAAATAATGGGAAATCCAGAAAATTCGTACCTTCAACGTCTGATTCAGGGTTTCGTTGAGTCGTTGGTTTTCATTACTGAAATTTAAATAAACAAGCGGGACAATATACTAACCGTAACTTTTTATTGATAGCTTCTAGCTCCTGCTTCTCCCGGCGCTGGTTTTCGGTGCGACGAAACTCATTTAGTGCTCCACTGACGTTATCTAAAGCACAATTTTTACCATTAAAAAAAAGAATAGTTTACCAAGAACACGACTCATATCCGCTTCTGTGGCCGCCGTGGGCTTAGCGTGGAAAGTCTCGATGAATTCGTCTGAAAAAGAACGAAATTCTAAATTGCCCAAAATCACAGGTTTGTCGCTCAAATGCTGCGGGAAGGTTTCAAAAAGTTAGCCGGTTTCCAAAGACAGCTTGTACAGCAAGTACAACTGACCATCAATGGAACATAAACTGGTCGCCGCGGTGGAGTAGCGCGAGGATATTGAGGATGTACTCTCCGAGTCTGTAGAAGATGTACCCGACGGCACGACGGGAAACGACTCGTGGCTTTGCCGGGAATGACGTCGAGTGCCGCGGTTTGCAACTTGCTGTCCCCAATGGCGTTGATGACTATTCTTTCACGGCGTGGCGGAGAAGAAGCGGCATCACGTTGGAAGTCCTAACACAGTGTTTTTTCACAAGAAAAAAGATTTACCGAGAAAATCACAGGCGGTCCTCGGAGTCGGGCCGCCGCTCACAAATCCATCGTCTTGTGGCTCCATCAACTTCCGGTTAGCGTTACTGCAAAAGTATCATGGGTGGATTACAGAAAACGGCAGTATAATAGAAACAAAATAGCTGTTTAACGTTGTTGGGTTTTCTGCCCCTTGGTATTCAAACACGCAATGCCAGGAGGGCCTTACGATATATTTTTCAGGTCAAATGCGCGCGCGAATGACCGAGCCCCCCACATGGCACTGGCAAACAAGAACGGGGTATAGACAAGCCTCAGACTCGCTAAAAACCCAGCCGATCGGAGACGCTTCAGTTAGGTTAGCTGACCCCGGAGGGTAGCGCCTAGCGGAATACAAACACGCAAAAATGGCATAGAGGCAATCCAAGAACAACGGCACAAATCTGTGGAGTCGCTAGCCCCGCAAACCACTCTCAAGTCCTAATTAGTAAAAGGAAAACACGGTTAAAAGTTAAAGAATTTATTACGAAAGATGTGGGCCGGATTAGAAATGAGGAAAACTAGAATCTACAGAAAGGGAAGGCTATAAATGAACTTTCTGTGCAGCTGCGCGAACACTTCTTTAATAATATTGTTTTTAGCTATTAGAAATAGCTATCTATTCAAGGGCACGTTCAGGGGATTGGTACGTATACACCTACGAACAATACTCCATTCTACGTAGTTTGTCGCGTTGGCTTCACTTTTTTTTGTAACTAGGTGTATGCGTAGCAATTCTAAATGGATGTTGACTGAACGTCGACTGCAATTCATGAGTTTGCAGCGAACCGGCGGGCGCCCGATTCTGAAATAACTGAAACTCATAACCAAAAATCCACAAATTTGTAATTTAAAATCTTCTTCTCCTCACAGCCATTTGAAATTTACAACGATTTATCCCTGCCTCACCGGACGTTGATTATGGCAACGCGAGAAAGTGCTTAGAATATTCTAAACGGCCGGTGTGCTGTTTTCTGCAAATCAGCCCCGAGATCCTGCGTGACGGCCCATTCACTTTTCCACGAACGCCCTCCCCCAAAATAATAATTCTCATTTCCGGGGTGCAGGCCAGAATGTTTGATTCGACCGCTTGATTGAGCCCGGGGACTCTCAGGCGAGTGTTTGCCCTAATTAAGCGCGCGAAGAATCAGTTGGCGTTGGCCATGACACCGGCCATCAGCTCGAGGTTCGCCGGGGGCCCCCGGGGTCGAAAATTGAGTCCCACGAGGCCTCTTCGGCCGCGACGATGACGGCTCATCTTTCCCCTCGACATGGAGAAAAGCCTCTGTTTTCAATGGGTACTAGGCGTCGTGCCGAAAAAAGGGTGTGGGTTTTGAGGGGGCGGGTGCCCTCGTGTACTTTTCTGCCCGGTGATTTCACTTGGCACTTTTTCTAACGTTTTCTAAAGCGTGAAACACGTTACATTTCTTACGCTGGTTCGATAGCGGGGGTGGCGGGCAGCCAGTTTTTTTTATGCATTATCTTTTTGTGTTTTTTTTTGTAGTTTCCGTTCACTGCAAGTTTATAGACGCTTATTTTATTCGCCCGCTACCGCCATAGGAGTAAAATAGCAGTATTTTTATAGACTTTTCCATGGTTTCCCATTACTAAAGCCTATAAAGCCATTGTTAAAAGATATGAAGTTTGTTGTTTTGCTTACATTTTTTATCAAAAGTAAGAATATCTCCAACATTTTCTTCAATTATGAACTTTTCATATCTGAAAAAAACAGCGTAAAACTTTGTAAAAAGCTCTATTCGATATAGGACCCTTGCCGCGACATACGAGCCCCCCACCCCCGTTACTGAACCAGGACCATCATCCTATAAACCACCTTTGACCAGGTCCAAACCTCAACAATGTTGCCATTTTCCCGCTTTCCCATTAGCGGGCAGCGCGTCCGCGAATAGCGCCGATTTCCGGCGGCCCGAATCAAGATGGCTGCAGGGTTTCACGGAATGGGGTGGGCGCAACGCTATTACTTTTCGCAGCTTCTTCGTTCGAATTGTGGGGGGCTTCCTGCGGTATCTGATATCCTGGGGCCGCTTTCAATTTAATTTAAAAATTAGCTTTGTCAGTGCACCTCAGCGGCTTTTTTCGCTTATCACGTCACTTTTCGCGTAAAGAGACTGGGCGCGTACTCTAGCTGAAAATGCGTTTTACTCACTCCACTCGCACAGACTTGGTGTATCTGTGTGTGGATGAGGAGTCGAATCGGAGGGCGGCTTTCCGCTCGAATGCCATTGAATACGGGGAAAATGAGAGGACAACACGCCGGGGGTGTCGCCTCCCCGGGGGCCCACGATCCGCTCGCTACTGGCCTGTGGCCGGGACGATGCTTCGTTTTTGCTCGCCACCGTAAGCCGAAGGGCGCGGCGGCGTCATATAGCAAGCGGGCCTGGCGGCTAATTTTGTGCTGAGGGGTCGAATGGCTGGATGAGACGTCCCAAGGGGATGAGGATACTTTTTTAGACTTTGGTTTTTCCGGAAACGTTCGGATGATCTCTCACGGTCCACCGACAAGGCAAATGGCGGTTGAGCCCGATGCGCCAGGGTGTCCATAGGAACGTAGCGTAGCGCAAGGCAGAAGTTTAAGCCTTTGTAGCGTTTCCAAATAGGCTTAATCCTGAAAACTCGATATCAAGGATTGTAGAGTAGGATTTTGCGGCTCGAATGATACCAAAGACGATAAATTAGCAATTCGCAAGAAAACTTTTCATAAATTAATAACGTTTTTCATTTTAATAATATTAAATTCCATTTTTAAGTCCTTCGTACCATCAAAAACCGCATTGTTTCTTTTCCAACTTTCGAATTAGCCTTTCTCAAGATTTGTTTGAGGCTAAAACGATCACCTTCGCTCAAACCGCATACGTTTTTGCGTCGATAGGAGCGGTCCGTTACTTTCTACTAGCCTGTAATCCATATAAATACCTTGTCTGCCCCCTTAATCCTTCGATAAACACTTTCCTATACATTTCTCGTCCTTTCTGAGCTTCAAGAACTCCAGATGAAAACATCCGGTTGATATTTTCGATCTTCCCCCGTCCTCCGCAACCCTTTTTACTGTTTTTGGCATGAATTTTGGAAGATCCACTCTTTCGAGGGTCTGGTGGGCGGGTTTGTCCCGTGTTTTTCGACTCCATTTTTATTGGCTTGGTGGGGGCTAATTATTCGGTGGACAAGCGGCTATGCCCCCGTATTTTTCCGGTTGCCGCGGCGGGCCCTCCAGAATTCCGGGGCGCTGTATTAATTTTGGGACCGAGCATGGATACTTTTTTTTGTTGATTTTCCGGGGCTGCTGGTTGAATCGGAGATTCTGTAGTGCAAGCCGCCGGCAGTAATTGACGTCTGGGGGCGAGCAATTGGAAAATTCGGAATCGTGGCGTGCCGTGGGGGAGTTTGCCGGATCAGATTCTGCGTTAGAAAATTGGCGGTGACGAATTTGCCGTGTTTTCCAGGGTCGGGCGTGACTTTTAAGATTTTTTGACCCGATCTTCTGCGGCTTTGGACGTTGTGGTGCTTTTTGTATCTTAGAAGCTAGTTTGCACTAACTTTTCACGGTAAGTAGAAAATGCGCCGGGTTTTCCGGGGTGTATGATACTCTAACAAGGATATTTAGGCCTTAAAACAACTCTTCTTACCGTTAAAGTATCGCCTGATACCTTCAATTACTATTTACGAATGAAATATAGTGTAAATTAGCTTTCATTGTCATATCATTGTTACAAATGGTACCGCGCGATTTTTGCTAATTTCCTTTTTTTGAAGCTTATTAAAGGCTTAAAACTCCGACAAACTTAGCTTAAACTATAGCTATAAGCTTAAAAAAACAGTTTTGAGCCGAGATTTATGTCGTCAATCGACCGCCGCTTTTCAGAAGTTGAGTACGAAGAACTACTCCGCACATCCTTACGCTATGCGACCCTTTCTTTTCCTAGCGTCTACTCATTTTTACATGGGATTGGCCCTTTAATTATAAGATTTCATGACCAAAATCTCGTTTTCGTACGCAGCTTCACCCAGCCGCGCGATAATCCGCCCCGGGCTTCGAGATTCTTCACTAGGGGCCGGCCAGCCGCCGACGCCTGAGAGAATGGGTGATATTTCCGGTAAATAGTCTATTTTCGAGCCCATCCAAAGTCTCAGTATAGCCCGCCGGGGCCTCGCCCAATTTCTGATATCAGCCCAGGAAATTTGGGGTGGGTGGAGCTGTTTCTGGGTATTGGAGTTGTTAGTAGTCAGACCTATTCTCCATTTTCTGCACGTTTTGCTAGTCGCACATATCGGCTTCCAAAAATCGGGGGTTTCATTTTGAGACTTCCAAAAGTTAGGGCTTAATTATATACCTCTGCAAATGCGGTGGCTGCTAAACCTGCGGCTCCTTTTTGGGTTCTTTCGCATTATCGGGGGTTGGGCGCAGTGCTAATTTTTTTCTTATAACGCCAGAAACGTTATTAACGTAATAGTAAGCGGTTTAATCATGTTTTTGATCAAATTTAACTATATTTGAGATAAACACTCATTGAAAAACGCAGAATCTTGAAATAATAAAAAATAAATAAATAGAAAATCGGCCATTTCCGTCGAGAAATCGATGTTTTTTTATTTGGGATTAAAAATTTCGAAAGTTTTTACGTTTATGAGCAGTAAAAACGGACTAGAAACAGTTCAGCTATTTGTATTAGAGAATTGGTTCCAAAGCCCCCCCCCCGATAATGCAAAAGCGCCCTTTTTGATTTACGGTTCAATATATAATTATATACCTTTGCAAATGGCGGGAAATTGCTATAACAATTATACAGTATCTTTTGCAATAAATCCCTTTATTTGTGCAATGCCCATTCACACTTTCCCCCTAATTGCAACATGTCCAGATTGCAGGGCGTGGTTGATAATTGGAAGCCGCGGGGATTGCGGGTAATTTTGAGAAGTTTCACTGGAATTTTTGATGTCGACGTCGACTTTTGTCCGAATTTTTCTGACTGTTGGTAGGCAAAAACACGCATTTATTTTGTCGGGGGGATTAGGGGATTATGATAATTGGCGTGACATTTCTGAATACACGCATTCAAAACAACCATCTGATAATCCGAGATTGACGACTTTTAGTTAGTAAAAGAATAAAAAAGCGCTGAAGTTATTACATTTTTTGTTACGACTCACTAATGGCTTTGTTATATCGAAGGTTCTTTTCCATTATCGGGGAGGGGGCGGGTGACCGATTTTTTTTTCTATGAGCCGAGAAATAGGTAGTAGCGTGCTAGCAAGTTTTTTAATAACGTTTCTAGTAAAATTTATCGCTATTTGAAGCAGAAAAACGATCTAAAAACGTATGTTTTTAGCAAGTAGAATTTTGATCGAAAATTTCTAATTATTTTTATCGAATTATCGAAAATAAAAGAAATTTGATCATTTTGCTAAGAAAATAGTCGTTTATTGCGTTTTTAAAAAAATTGGCGAAGTCTTTACGTCTAGGGATCTTGAAAACCTGTTTAAAAGCATTTCCTCTATCTATATTAGAAAAATCGAATACTACCCCCCGATAACGCAAAAGCGCCGAAGAAAACACCAACGAACGGTTTGTTGCGTTTTGCCAGCCCTCGTAAAATCCGCCCCCTCGAGAATGGGCCATAAGCGCTTCTCTAACTTATTCAGAAGCCACTTGCAGGAAGTTCCCAGACGTGAGGGGCTGACGAAAAGAATCCATTCCACCCGTTCCATCGAATCGGCTGCGCGTGGAAATTTTTCGTATTAGGATGACGGCATCCTTCTCAACCGCGAAATTTGCTAGTATTTTTCTCCCCATAAATGCTTGCTCTGCGTTTTGTAGTGTTTTTAATATTAATCGTAGCGGGCGGGAATAATCACCATCGAGCCGGCGGGTGCCATTCATTTTTGGCCTTGGTCATGCGACAGCATCCAGAGTGTATCGATTGGTTTTGTCAAATTCTTCAATTGAAAACATTTTTAAACATTGCTCTTGAATTCGCAGAATTTTTTACGGCAAACTATAGTTCCTCTGCTTATTTATATTTTTTTAATGCTTAACTAAAGTTAGTAAGAAGCTAAGGAAGAGCTTCAGCGCGTTAAGAAAATGCATTTTTTGGTTTTAAGGATTGTTTTAACTTTTTTTTAGAATAAACCCCTTCTGAATTTCGATATTATAAAATTAAGCCTAAAAAAGGTATTAAAATACCTCATTCAGCGCCCCTTCCGGTGGACCCGCCTAACGACGAAGTGTGCTACGAGATGCTCCGGGGTGTACTGTTGATGGCTGTGCTTTGTTTGCTGCAGCTGGCCGTCTTTGCGTGGCCACTCCTCGAGGGTGACTATCAGGATTTCTACGTCCCTTCAAAGGTATCAGAATCTTAGTTATTTCATAAAACGACGCATGTACTTTCAAGCGTACGGAAAAACAAGTTTTAGAATATTAAAATAGAATAAAATAAAAAATAGACGTTATAAAAAACTAAAAATCAAAATTTCAGAGCCGCCGCTCTTTGTTTGGGGAGATGGACGGTCAAGGGGGGCAGCAGCACGTCCGACTGCTCAAGCATCTGAAGCCCCGATTCGGATAGGGGGGACGAGAAGATGGCCGGCACTCAAAACAATCAATCGCTACTACTACGATAAAGTGTTTTTCTGTTATCCCCCGGGCACACGGGACGCCGGCAAGGTGTACAGAGGACGCACGCGTACGCAGGGATTCATTAGATAGAATTACTATGCTCTCTCCATCGACGAGGAGTCTGTTTTTAGCTGCTAGACGCTCCTAGCCACGTTTTTGAGCGCTTGACCCACCTATCAGATTCTTCAGGTTTCCCGGAAAACCAATTTTTTTTTCAGCGCCGGCCTGGATTTTTTTTTATATAAATACCGGATGTGATTTTAAATTGTTTTTAACTATTTCTGAGCTCAAAAACTTTACAAATGCCGTCGAAAATGTGTTTTAGGTCGAAAAATAGCTTTTTTGCTGGTCAAAAAGAGCAAAAATATAAAACTTTTCCATTTTTTTGAAGGTTGTCTGCTTCAAATACAGCAAAAATTTACTAAAAAACTCTATAAAAGATTATTTTGCGTTACAGAAAATTCAAGATCGTCAAAAATTCATAAATTGACGTTTTGGTCCAAAAATACATCAAAAATACAGAAGGTGAGGTTTTTTTGGTGGTTTGTAACTTTATAGTAACAGGAAGCTGCTAAAAACGCCATTAGATATTCTATTTTTTTAATTCAGATTAGGCTAAATCGAGGAAGAATAAAAAGGTTTTAAAAAAAGTTAAACATGGTGAGAGGTTTGGCATAAATTAAGCATATTCCTAAGCTAAAAAGCAGGCTACGTACGCGGAGTTTCGCGTAATTTCCTACCTTTTTAAGCCAGCCGACATGCCCCTTTAAAATCGGCAGACATGACCCATTTCCCTGGCGAGGTGGTTAGATAAAATCTGCCCTTCTCTCGCGCTTCCTCGGCTCTTTTTCGAGGTCTAACGATGGAAAAATCTAGCCTATATTTGTTAATTCTATTATTTCAAGCTATTCCAATCCTCGAGGCGGCCAGTTGTAAAAATTGTAAGTTTAATTCAACGCTAAAAACATTTCAATTCAGCCGAATATTGCCCTCAGCATTGGCAAGTGTTGAGGAGGGATGATCAGTCGGCGTATACCTGCGATCCGATGAGAGGGCAGACAAAGGTTAGCCAGCCATTTATTAAAAACGGCATTAAATAGAAAAAAATTAGTTAAAGGTGCCTTGAAAAGCTGTTTTGGTTCTTTTGCATTAGCGGGGGGACGGGGGAGCTTATCAAGGGGTGTCAGGTCAACCTAATTTTTTTGTAGATGGCAGAAATGCCTAGTAATGTAATAGTAAGTATTTTTACAGTTTATATAATTAATTATATAAGTACAGTATTTTACTTATTAGTCGAATTTAACTCCGATTCCAGGGAAAAACCATTAAAACCCTATATTTTGGTTTTTTTTACATAAAAAATTGTAAAGTTTGTGCGTTTATAAACAGCAAAAACTGTCTTAAAACACTTAAACTTTTTATATTAACCAATTTGGACATCAAAAAGGTGGGTTTCCCCTGTTTACCACCTTCCAAAAACCGATTCAGTTTTTTTCAGTGCCCAAAACCGTACCAGTGCATTCACTCCAAGTGCGGAATAGCATTCTGCTGCTCACATCCAGGTACGGTAGCTGGGACACGATTTGGTCAAGAAATTTTAGGGATGCTCGAGACGTGGCGGCGGGAGAAGGAGCTGGAGGAGGAGATTCTGGAGAATGAGGAGGACGCTGAATTATAAAACGACATTATGAATAGAAATAAATGATTTGAAAATGCGGGCTTTGCGAAAGAGAACGAGAGAGAGCGAGAGAGAGAGAGCGAGGGAGAGCGAGAGAGAGCGAGAGAGAGGGAGAGAAAGGGAGTGATAGAGAGAGAGTGAAAGAGAGAAAGAGAGGGAGAAAGATAGAAAGAGAGAGCACGTTTGAGAGGAACACAGAGAAACAACTACAAAGTTTTTAAGTCCAAGCTTACGCAAGCCTAAGGGTGAGCTAAGTCTAAGTCTGAGCCCAACGAAGCCTAAGCCTAAGCCCAAGCCTAACCTAAGCCCAAGCCCGACCTAACGAAGCCCAAGCCTAAGCCTAAGCCTCGAAAACCTCAAAAACTCCGAGAAGAACTGAAACTCCAAATCTCCTCCCAAAATCTAACCCAACGCCCTGTCCTCTTTTTCCGCGAGAATACCTATACGCGTGGTTCCCCCATGCGTTTCGGCGTTGTGCTTGGGGATTGCGCGTGCTGTCTATGGATTCTCTATACAATTTGCTACTCCATAAAATACGCTCGGTTACTCGACAATTTTGATGATTTATTTATCATCTCCAGTACAGTGTATACCTCGCCAAGGTTTGTATCATGTTTTCGGGGTTTTTATTGATAAAAATCGGGTACTAGACTCTTAGCGGGGGTGGGAGGGGCAGCTATTTTTCCTTTTTAGATTTGCTGATAATCTGTAATGTATCTATATAATGTTTTTAGCAGTTTTTGATTGCCAAAAATTCTAAAAATATTTGAAATGTTTGAAAATTTAAAAAATTTGCGCCATTTTTCATGCATTTTTGCTAGTTTCAAGCTTATTTTTTCTAATTTTTGGTTATGGTATCGATTTTATTAACAATTTTCATACGCAATTTTTAGTCCTCGCTTATCAATTTTATTCCTATCCCGAAGAGGCATCGTCGAAAACTCGCGAGTTTTGCTAGGACTACAAGAGGAGCACGACTATGAGAGACAAATTGAACTTTTCCCTGGAAAGGTAAGTACTTTTTCTTCCCAAAATGCGTTAATGTTTTTAGAAATGAAAAATAAGGATTTTTTGCAGTTTTCATAGGACCTAGCTAATTGATTCCCAGGGTTACCTGCCAAATTCCGGAGAACATCTACTTGTTGGCAACGTTCCACTAGTCGATGCGGAATGTAAGGTATTTTGTAAACCGATTACGACATGAAATTCGTTTTACCATAGATTACGTTCTCCGTCGAACAACCGAAACCACCGCGGCTGACCGGCGTCATGGGCAGGGTCAAGCTGAGGGTGAGCTGGAGAAGGGCGGCTAGCAGAGATTTTTTGGGAATTTATTGAGGGGACCTTTCTAGGCCTCCACCCGTGAAGCTGACCACCTTGAGCACGAGGTGGTCACTTGTTCTGCACCGATCTATGATGGTCGTTTCCCGGAGGCCATCACTGCCATTAGTACAGGTGCGTGAATGCGCTACGGACGCGTCGCGGCGAGGTGCTTTGGCGTTATCGGGGGGGGGGGAGTTTTTTAGGCTACAGGTTGAGTAATACAAACAGCTGACATGTTTTTAGCTTTCTAAACGTAGAAATCACATAAATGTTGCATAAAAAACACAAAAAGATGGATTTTTCCGCCAAAAATCCAAATTTTGAAACCCTTTTCTGGTTATTAAACTGGTTTTCCGCTTGAATTTAGTTAATCGACTAAAAAAACTATTAAAATGTTTGTTATTACGTTAATAGGTATCTGGAACCATAGAGAAAATTCTGCTCCCCCCGATAATGCAAAAGAACCCACCGAAACGCTCATTCCAGCCATCTCCCACGGCTCATTCGTGCACATTCCACACGGCACCCTCCAAAATGCCTTCCACCGTGTGCTCGTCACCTTTGAAAAGGCTGGTCATCTACGGCTGGCCCCCTGGATTCCACTGGCCATCCTCGGACGCTATGACCCAAATATCGTTGGTTTTTTTTAGTTTTTTTTTTAAAAGCGATTTTGTACGGTATTTTCAGATGCTCGACGAATACGGTAGAGAAGCCGCTTTTCTCGACTGTCTCTTGCTCTATAAAACGAGCGCCAGCTTCTTCGTGTTCGCCGACGCTGACGATTTTGTGGTGCCGATCAGGGAACCGAGCTATTTCCTGGAGTTTGGGCAGAGATTCAGGTACTTGTATTGTGTATTGTGGGGAAGAGAAAAAGCTAAAAATTCGGCAGCCGAAATTCCTTCTGGAAAAATGCCGACAACAGGAATTTAAACAAGCCAAAATCCCGACAGAGCAAAGTTCGGACTGGTCAAAATCCCTACATAAAAATCCCTACATAAAATAGCTTTGAAAAGGAAGTAGGATTCAAGCATGCGTCAAGAAAATGTCGGGGGTTTTGGCTGTCGGTATTTTGGCTGTCAGATTTTAGCTGTCGGGATTTTGCTTGTCGGTATTTTGGCTGTCGGGATTTTGGCTTTCATGAACCTGGCTGTCGGGATTTTTTGCTTGTCTGGATCGAGAAGCTTACGCCAGGCTACGGCTTTGGCGTAGGCTTGGCCTACGCTAACTCAGGCGCCAACTAGCACAGATTATTGCGGAAACCAAGCCATTTTTTGCCTTTTTCTAACCCCTTTTTTAGTAAAACCAACTCACATCTGCTCATCTACAACCTAAAATCCGCTCGCCCACCTCCAAGAGGTAATAATTGTTTTTGCTCTTAAAGATATACATATAGATAGAAGTAAACAATTTTTAGACGCCGCGCTGAGCAGCTACAAAGCTTCGGATTTACTTTCGAAATCCGACTTTTCCGAAAACACCGGAAATCAAACAATTCTTGTGGTGGATGGACCACGAATTAGGGAGGCTGAGGTAACGAGAAGTTTTCAATTGGAATTCGAGCTTTAGAAAATAAAGCAATTTAATCCAGAAATTGGAAGAATGTACGATTCCGGGGAGATTCTCAACTTTCGCGAGGAGGGCGTCGGATTTGATACATTAAACAAGGTATTTTTTTAATGACTAGATTATATGTTTTTCATTTGTTTTTCTAAATTCTTCGTTGTTATTCCTAAACGTAAAAACTTTACAAAGTTTTGTTAAAAAAGCAAAAATATCGATTTCCTGACGAAAAATGACCGATTTTAGGATAAATTTAAAAATTCTCCATGTTTTTAGGTAATTTTTCCCACTTGACAAGTAATTAAATTAGCTGAAAATGCTATTAAACACTTACTGTTACGACTAGGCATTTCTAGACTATTAGGAGAAAGATTGGGGTCCTCAATACCTCACATACGATAATGCAAAAGAACCATATTTGATAAAAAAATTAAAGCCACGAAATAAGAATAAGAAAGTTATAAAACTACTAAATAAAAGCCTACAATGAAAAACGCTAAATCAACTTTGCAATTCCAGGTGGACAGAGCGCTCTCCCAAGTACGCGACGATCCGCTTTTCAGCCACGCCTGGGACATATTAGATGATTACTGCGCGTTTGACAGCTACGCAAAAGGTGGGTGGCTAGCGGAGACGTTTTGGGAATTTTTGCAATATGAAATAGTCCTATTAAAACCTTTGAAACCGGTTGCAGAATGGCTGTGCTCGCGTGGGCGTTGCGTGGTGCACCGCGTACGCCGGGAGTCGCTCTACGGCGCGTTTTACTACAATATCCACCAGGCTTTCCGGGTCGAGCTAAAGCGCAGTAATTGCTCCGAAGTCGAGGAATAAATGAATAAATTGATTTTGTTAATTTTTATAGCTTTATAGAAAATCGAAAGTACTTTCCAGAGCTTTTTTAGGGTTTAGACACTTTCAAAATCGCGGAAAAATTTTTTTTAGTGCTTTGGCATTATCGGGGGAGGGACCAATTTTTGCCAACGTACAGAAGCGCCTATTAACGCGATAGTAAGCATTTTAATAGTATTTTTAGTGAAATTTAGCTATATTGTCGGTCGAAAAACCATTTAAAAAACTTTAAAAGTTGTAAAAATTTCGAAACCTTAATAAAAAAAATCGATATTTTTTATTTCTGAATAAAGGTGTGCTTTTTCGTAGTTAAAAAGAACCGAAAATCACTGTCACTAGTCGAAAGATTGGATACTAAAGAACAAAGTCCTCTCAAAGTCAACAGCCCCATTCCCCCGATAATGCAGATGCACCTGTTTTTGCTGTATAAAATACATCATTTAATTTTACATTTTTTATTCAGCTAAATAACGGGCGAAAAACGGATGGCCTTGTCGGGCTTGGCGGCTTTAATAGTTCTTCTTCGGGGCGCAGCAGACGCACTGGGTCTCGGGCTTCGGCATCGTCTAAGGAAATTTAAAATTAGTTTTAAATCCTTACAAATTTTTGGTCTAATAAATTGGTCTAATTTAATCAATCTTACAACTGATTTAAACGTCTTAAGTTAAAATTCGATAAAAACACTCACATCTCCCTTGGTCTCGGGGTCGAAGACGAACAGCGCGCCGGTGATCTCGGTCTGGAAAGAGGCTTTTAGAGAAAAACGCATATTTGGCGATGTGGCAGCGACACGTCAACTTCAACAAGTTCGCGCAACGCGACCGCTATGCATTTCTACCACCAAAAAATCATAAACTCACGGCGGCCGTGTTGGCGTTGCGGGAGGCGATGCGGCAGCACGACTGGCACGTGGCCTGCGAGAAGGTGGCGGTGAAACTGAAAAGAGAAAATATTATTTATTTTTAAAGGGATTGGCAACTCAGAAATCGATTGCCGGACTCTGTCAATTTAAGAAATTAAAATAGGTAAAAAGAATTAGATAAAAATAAAACTTCCTTACCGGCACGAGTGGCGCTCGTAGTAGCGGCGACGGCCGTGGAACGCGCCCGGGTATCCGCCGTGATGCTGATGATGGTGGGGGAAGCCGCCGTGCTGGTGGTGATGGTGGTGCTAAAAAGAGAAAAATTGGGTGCTGGTGTGCTACCGGGGGGACCAAATGGCAAAAAGAGGCTCACATGTCCGTTGGGGGAGAAGAAGGAGTTGGAGATGGGGCCAGCAGGGGCGGCTCCAGTGACGATCACCGGGCTACCGTACACCGGGGCGGGCTGGCCGTAGGCGGGCGGGGCGGCGGCTGGGGCACCGTACGCCTGGCGTTTGTATCGTCCTGGAATTTAGGGTTTAGGTTAGGACCGCGTCGGCTTAGGCTTAAAACCGTAGCTTTGGCTGCATGGCGCGCCTCTTGGAATTTTCAAGGAAGAGAGCCAGAGAGAGAAAGAGGGAGAGAGAGAGAGAGAGAGGGCGAGGTAGGGCGAGAGAGAGTAATACTTTTTAAGCTATTTCTTACCGTGATGTTCACGGGATCCGCGGTGGTTGCGGCGTCCGAGGCCGACCATCGGGAACGAGGCGTGCACCGAGCAGTAGTTCACTAAATTAAATTTATTATAAATTTTTTACTTGAATTTATTGTTTGATTATTATATAAAAATTTCTATACATAAATTTAAATGTCCACTTACGGTCGTAGTTCGGAGGCACGTAGATGGGGCCGAAGAACGGCGGCGGGGGACCGTACTGGGGCTGAAAAACGGAATTTTAAACTATAATCCGTAGAGCTATAACTGCACATTTGTAAGTATTGGAAAAGTGCTTTTTTAACGCGACTTGTGGCTTATATAGATGACCAAGATGGTTTTTAGCTCTCCCTAAACGCCAAAACCTGGCTTAAAAATAGTGAAAAACAGTAAAGTAGATTTTTCGAGCAAAATTTTAATTTTTAGCAGTCCTTTAAACAGTGTTTCCGTTTGAAATCTAGCTAGTTTTCACAAAAAATTCAACTTACAGGCGCATACGACGGCTCGGCTCCGTAGGACAGCGGCTGGCCGTCTCCGTCGGCCGGCGACTGGGTGGTGGTCGTCGTCGTCGACGAGGGCAGCTGGAAAATGGGCTTTTAATGTAATACTTTAGGATCCTAATTAAAGCTATTAAATTTAATTACTTACGTGGGTTACGGTAATCACTAGAAACCAAAAAATATTCTAAATCTACCTAAAATTTCTAAATTGCTTGGAAATATGGTTTTAAAAACTTTTTAGCCTATTCGCTCGTTTTAAACTTGATAAACTATCGAACTCTAGGCCAAAAAATAATCAAATAACGTTAAAAACCTAAAGATAAAGTTTAAATTAATAATTTAGCAAATCTTAATTGAAAGTTGTAAGAAGCTAAAGAGGTGGAATCCTAAAACGGCACCGAATTTTACCCGATCCCTAAGCCCCGGCCCAACCTACCGTATCCTGTGCGGCGCAAAGGCCGACGAAAAGGGGCAAGAGGAGTGCTGTGGTGGGGCTCATCTCCTCGAGGCTGAAAGAGGCCATCTCCAGCCCATCTTCACCCTTTTATATCGACGCCCAGGGTCTGTAGGGCGGGCGGCTAGTTGATGCTTCTCGAATTCTCTGATTCCCCGGTTTTCTATCATCATCCGTTCAACAGGACGAGGCAAAAAGCGGATATGAGGAAATCTGGGTGAAGAGGAGGGCTTTATCGATTTTTTTCGGTATGACGAAGGGTTAAGTCGAGGCTTAGGGATCAGTATAAGCCTAAGCCTAAGCCTAAGCTTAACTTAAGCCTAGGCTTAAGCCTAAGCCTACGCCTAAACTCTAGCATAAGCCACAAACCGAAAAATCCATCTTGAAAATCCGCAGGGGCTATTTGTTCTTTGGCGCGTAACGTACTCAAGTAGGGCCTACGCTGGACCCATCGATACACTGGGATTCTGCGCCCTTTACAGCTATGGGGTGGATTCTAGGAGTGTCACTGTCGGTCCATACTCGTTATTTCCGTCCAATGACATCTGCCAGTTTGCCTTAGCTTCTTGTAGCTTTTTTTTGGTGAACGCGATGGTTCGTTCACCAAAGCCGAAGCTAAACCGAAGCTGAAACTGAAGCCGGAGGCTAAGCCTAAGCCTAACATAAGCTTGAATTCAGGCCGAAGCCTAAGCCTGAGCCTAACCTAAGCTTAAATTCAACCCGAAGCCGAAGCCGAAGCCGAGCCTAAGCCAAGCCTAAGCCTAAACCCAAGCCTTCATTTTTTGTATTTTTTATCTTCCACCCTTTTCCACCATCTAAAGGTATTCGCAACGCAAAGCTATCCAGCTTTTTGATCACCATTTCATTTCTCGCCCCCTAGAATTTTTCACCCGTCCCAATTTCCGGGTGATTCACTGATTGAGGTGGCAACGATCCCGACGATCCCTCCAATTTCACAAGCCGTGTGGGTGGGTGGTGGATGGTTGGATTGTAATGTGGGTATTGAAGGGGCGCCCATTCCCATGCCCCCCAACGGATGAATATTTTGTCTTGCGCCCCGGGTGGAGATTGTCGATAGATAAGCCTCTCGATTCCATCAGCACCCCCTTTCCGGCCCAATCCATTAGCCCGTGATCACCGGGCGGAGCAGCTGTGGAAATCGAGAGGAAATTTTTCCGGTCTTGCTGCTTTCTGATGCTACCGTACCGGAAGTGAGAGGGATGAAGCGGGAGGGAAGGAGGGGTGGGCAGAAAATTGAGGTCAAGATTGGGGGAAAACAATTAAAAGGTGGATTTTCGAGTTCAAGAGTAATTTGCGAGGATGTACGCCTCGCAAACGTATGTACATAGGCCTGTGGCATACATTCGGTTTTCGGGCTCAAAAATACGCAACTGAAAAACGCACGGCAGAAACCTTTATCATGGCGTACGTGGCTTTCGCCGTACACGTCTAGGCCTCTAGTAGCTGTATATACACACGTAACGTACAAAGTCAGGTGCGTAGTGTACGCAAATCACCCCCGGACGTACTTAACTAGGTGTCTGGTGTACTGGCGTACGTACATAGGACTTGAGCGTACGCACCTACGAAACGCGCTAGAGGTTTATCTTACGTACGTACGTCAAGGCTGGGAACGTGCACGGAAGCCCATAAATATCAAGTATCACCAAGCGGCTACGCGACACCCCTATGGACAGCGTATGATTCAAGCGAACGGCGCATTTCGGAATTCTAAAAAAGTAGACAAACAGACATTTGCATTAATAGACAGATTGCTTATGGTTTTTTTACTTAAGAGGCCCTTTAAAACGTCAACTTTTTAGAAATTAATTTTTAAAGGGAAAAAGTAGGCAGAAAATTAGATTTATCGTATTTACGAGTAACCACCAAACTATTGTAAATCGTACTAACGTATTTTCAGCGTGACTTCACAGTCCCTTTAAACTCGTTCCGCTCAATACGGCCGCGCGAAGTCGAATTTTCCACCCCAATCCTATACCCGAAATATCGTATCGACCTGGCCGGGGGGTTGGCTGTGGATTGGCCATCTCTCCCCCCTGCCCCTCCTCCGATGGCTCGGGTATAAAAGTGTGTGATAGACAGGGAGAAGCCCCACTCTCGGATTCGGCGATGAATCGGACCGCACTGCTCCTGTTCGCCCTTGCGGCTCTTGCCCTCTCGCAGGTCGCCGCTCCCGGAAATGATACGGTAGGTGGTTTCCGGTTACCTGTCTCCATAAAGTGTTTTCCTAGCTCATTTAAACCCTAGCTATCGCTTAAAACTGTTTTTCAAGGTTTTCGGCATAGTTAAGATAGGAAAAGCTCCTTATCATTGACCATATTTAGTTTTAATGCTATTAAAAATTAATTGAATGAATTTAATGCTATTTTCCGCTTCTTTAAGCCAAAAACCTAGCATTCTATAGTCCGTTAAAACGTATTTACATTTCAATTATCATTAAAAACCAATTTTGGAGTTTTAGCGCCCATTAGACCCAAAAAATAACCTATTAAGTAGCACCGTCAAGCCTATTATCATTTTTTTTAGTAAGGTAGCTTCAGTATTTTACAGGGCTTTCGGAAAAATCTTAAATAAAAATGATTTTGGACGAAATTTCATGCTGGTTTTGTCTCTTTTTAATAGTTAAATATATTTTAAATACTATTTATAACATTTCCAGCGTTTTTATATTATTCTGAGCCAATTTTGTGATTCCTTTATAGCCGGAAGCGTTTAAATTACTATTTACGCACTTTCGAAACATCTACTGTACTTTTTTGCAGTCTCTTAGGCTTGTTAATAACGTAGCGAGCGTTTTTTAACACAAAACACATAACACCTGAGCGTTTTTTAACAGAAATACATCTTTTTTACAGTAGTCCACGCCTCGCGCCAAAATGAAGCCTAATTTCATGCCCCCGCTTTTCCCTAGCGCGCCCGTGCCTAGGGTACCCGACTTCCAAGGTCTTCGCTTGTCGCCAAAAACCCGGCTAGATCATTGGGAACGGTAGCCTGGACACTGACGAGGCACACACAAGCCGTTTTAAAGGGATTGGCAAGGCAGGGCGCGAGCTTAGCTTATTTTTAGGTTTCCATGACCTTTAAGACCAAAAGCATCAGGTTAAACAGCCCCTAAAGCGTCATTCTCGTTTCCAATGGATTCGGATAAGCATTAAATACAAACAGCGTAGCACTAGTACTCATTAGCTACAGGATATAATGCTATTTTGGCCACTACAGAATGCTAAGGACTACTTTTCCGGTTTGCCCATTGCCCCGACGCAGTACTAAAATTATTAATTGAACTCGGACCTGGAATTCTATCGATTTATAAGCTTCATTTTATGCATTTTAAAGCCTATAGTACTTTAACTTACTTTTTGCCGAAGTATTCAAATGTCTACAGTATCTCCGAGTATTTTTTTGCATTTCAATGGCATAGAGTACGTTAAAGTCCTATTGACGTTAGGCGTCGTATTTATACAGTAGCTGCAAGACATTTTTTTGCAATTTTTATTGGTCTCCTGTACATTTTCCAGCTATTTTAGGCCCAAGTTTTGGTTATACAGTAACCACAGTATACTTTGTAGTGTCTTTCAGTACATGAAGGTAATACCTAGCTATTACTACCAAGCTTAAGTCGAAGCCAAGTCTAAGCCAAGCTGCGTCTAAGCCTACGCCTAAGCGTGCACTACAAGCTTATGCAAATCATTTCAGGAAACCAGCTCTCCGCTGAAGGATGACGCCGAGGGCCGAAGGGGCCGACATCACGATCGATCAGGTGCGGCACCTTTTCTTCTTATAGATATTAGAAGATATTATAAGCCATATTATCTGATTTAGACAGCCGCGAGCACCACCACCGCCGCCATCATCACCATCACGGACACCAGGACTACGGCTACGGACCCCAGTTCTACCAGTCCGAGATCCACGATCGTGGGTTACTACTCAAAAAATTGTCTGTCTGTGTCTGTCTTCTGTCTAATTTACCTAAAAAATATCTATTAAAAAGTGGAATTGCAGGCCACGTGTGCGACCTGGACGCCTCGGTCTTGTTGGTGCTCTCCCGCTCCCATGGAGCCCTCCACCGTGCCCACCGCGTCAGGTATGGCAGTTTAAGTCTGAGTCTAAGCTGAAGCGTAGGCCTATCGTAAGCCTAAGCCATCGGAGCTATCGTAATTCTAAGTCAATCGCAAGCCTAGACCCGAAATAAGCCCAAGCTTAAGCCTAAATCCTAAGCATAAGCCGAAGCCTAAACCTAAGCCTGAACTTGCTTAAGCCTACGCCTAGGACTAACAATTTCCAACCTTTGACGCTCAAGAATGTAAGTTTTAAAATCTTTAAAGGGATATAGAGAGAGAGTGAGAGAGAGCGAGAGAGAGAGAGAATGCGAGATCACGGAGAGAAAGAGAGGTTTCATTTCCAGGAGAACATCTACGGCGTGCTGATCGACACCGACGGCATCGACTCGAAGCACCGCCACGACAACTCCAAGGAGCACGGCGTGAGTGAAACGGATGGTGACAGAATGGCCTTTTTCCACGCGACCGCCAACGCCGACCACTTCCCCTGGAAGTACAGCAAGCCGAACGTGGGTTTTTTGGGAGTTGGAGGAGTTGAGCGTGTACGGCTTCTAGCGCGCGGTACGGACGCGTAGCGTATGCGTCGCGTACGACTAAATTCATATTTGCCTTTTTCAGTTCTTCAAGAACGTGAAGTGCCTGTGCTGCGCCCCTCGCCGCCACTACAACGGACCCCAGGTGAGCGTTTTAAAGGACCGCTGTAGGCACGTTTTTGGCCCCGAATCTCGGATTAGATTTCCGCGTAGCTACTCCGGACGAGACAACTGCAAAGAGCTACTCTATAACCTGAAAAACCTCAATCAATCGCTTTTAGGCCCCCGTCCAGGTCGCCACCGTCCAGGTCCCCCAGTACAGCCAGCCCCAGCCCATCTACCAGGTAGTTGCTTATCTTAATTTTGAGGCACAAAAATTCGAGTTTTGAGGGTAAGCTAACTATAAGTCTAAGCCTACGCCAGCGGTATTTTAATTCCTCTTTCAGCCCGTGGCGCAGGCCCCGCCGCAGTACCAGCAGCCCCAGTACCCTCAGGTGAGAGAGAGAGAGCCAGAACGCGACAAATCGAGAGCGAGAGAGAGAGATAGAGAGAGAGAGAGAGAGAGAGAGAGAAGGAGAGAGAGCGAGAGCGAGAGAGTGGGAGAGAGCGAGAGAGAGCCGCTAAAATCACTGTTGACGAAAATCTGTCTTTCAGCCGGTCGCCGCCGCCCCGCCTCAGCCCACCTACCAGCAGCCCAGCTATGGCCAGGTAACACACGGGATTCTGCCTTCAATCTCCGGGATTTTCCCTTTAAAACTAGGCTATCCAGTTTTGAAATAGTTAAAAGCGAGCCAGCGTTCTCCGCTTTAAGATTCCTTTAAAAGGAAAATAATTTCTGGGGGCTGGAATTAAATTTATTTCTTTCTTTTCTTTCAGCCCGCCGCCCAGCAGCCCCAGCCCACCTACCAGGCGCCCAGCTACGGACAGGTTAGCCCCATGGATTTTTGCCTTCAGGAGGCCTTTAAAATAACGTTAAAGGTTACGGATTTCCCTTGATTAGCTCTTTAAGTCAGCATTGAGACTAATTTTATGATCTATTGAGGTGCAAATACGTAGATACCGTCCCGGTTTGCCGTTAATGGTCTTTTAAAATCGATTGAGGAAATTTGTCTGTCAATTCATCCATTGTAGTACGCGTCGATAAGTGTAATTCCAATGGCCGTTTAAAATTTGCTGGCTGTACATAGCTATTTAAAAACGCTTTAAAGCTAGTTCTGCGATTTTTGTAAATAGGTATATAACGTAGAGTTTGTCTTTATTGCCCTTCTAAAATCGATCTTTTCCAGGCCGCCGCTCCGCCCCAGCAGCAGTACTGAGCACGACTGCTACGGGACTCTCTCCAAGTTTCCAATTTCCACTCACCATCGTCTAGTTGGCCTTTTCCAAATAAATTGTGAAAAATAATGAGCGTAGTAAAGCTTTATGCGAATTTGAGCACGAAATATAGTATCACAAAATACAGAAAAATGCTTCGAAATGACTAGAGCAACGGGTGTATACAGTAGACGGAGCGGAAAGGGTCCACCCGGGTCGAGGAGCATGAGGAAAGCGCTAGAGGGGGGAAAGAAAACGAGCTGATGGCCTCGTTTTAATCGATAAATAGGATCGCCGGGGAGATCGGAGTCTCACAAAACGTGAGAAAATTAAGGGAATGGCTCGGAGTTGAGCACGAGTCGGTTGTGGAAAGAGCACGAGTCGGGTTTTAGCCTATGCCTAAGCCAAAGCTATTCTTATGACAGATGAAGGCAGACCAGCCGAGATTCTTGTGTTTACTTCGGGCAGGCTAGCAAAGACCCTTAAGGACTCCGAACGCCGTAAATTATGTCGTAATTATCAGTTTAACAAGGGCAGGTTAGCAGAGATTCTTCAGGAACCGATTTCGAACGTTTTGGGCGCTAATTAGCAAGCTTAGCCTCGAAAAACTAGAATTTTAGTAAACTCTATACAGACAGATTCGGACTAGAAGATGAGCGATGGATTCTCGCAGCCGCCGCTTCTTCCTCTTGCTCATCCTCCCGCACGGTCGTGCTCCTCTCCCTGACCGGTCTCTCGACAGTCTCGGCCCTCTTCGCTTCGGCCAGTTCCTTTGCCAACTTCCGGTCGGTGAGCGTCTTCTCGCTGTCGCTGCTGCCCTCCTCGTCGAGTTGGGTGGAGTAGCCGAATCTGGAAGAATAAATTTTAAGGTTTTCTTACAGATTTTGCCAAATTTAGGGTTCTGCAATACCTTCGAAAAACGAAAATCGTCATTGTTGTAAAACGTACTGTTCATGTGCGGTCACCCGACTGATGACGTTGTCGAGCTCGTGCTCGAGCGTGGAGATGACCATCGAGGGCCACGACTGCTCCTCCCTCGGCGGCATTTTTGCATCCTTTTCATCGTCCGTCGAGAGGCCGACCGTCGGCTCGACTACTGAAATTTTAGCGATCATTTAGCGCCCAGTCTACCGTAACCCCCAAAAAATTTCCCGGAATTTTTGCCAAGACGAACGCGATAACATTTGCTAGCCCCCGGTCCATCATCATTTTTCTTTTGCCTGATAAAAACGGGTTATTATGGCAGATTGGTGGGGTGAGTGGAGGATGATGTTTGTCGATCTAGCGAGGGGGGCACAATATAGCGAGTGATGGGGAGGGGGAACCCGTTTTCTTTGTTTTTTTTGGTCCGCCTTAGGGGGATAGGAACGGGTGAGACGGGTGTGAAAACTGGCAAGAGCTGAGGCGTTAGGTGACGTGAGACGGTTGAGTTCCATCTCTCTCTCATTCTCCTTCTCACTCTCTCTCTCTCTCTCTCTCTCTCTCTCTCGTTCTATCTATCTATCCCGCTCACTCGCTTTCTCTCATTCTCTCACTGAATCTCTCCTCTCTCTCCTTTCTCTCTCCCTCGCTCACTCTCTCTCTCTCTCTCTATCACGCTCTGTTTCTTTCTTTGCGAACCCCTTTGAAACAGCTATACAAGCTAGATCTCCCTTTAAAACAGCTCAAAAACCCACCAGCCGCCGTTTCAATATCGGCCACCGTATCCCGGCGGCACAAATTGACGAGTCGTCGAATCGGGCTCTGCTGTCCGGGTTTCCGGGGCAATACAACGAACAGCATCACCTGCGCCAGCGCCAACACTGACCCAATTCCGTTTGGTGTCTAAAAATGGGTTTTTGATTAGGCAAAAAAGGATCAAAGGTGATATTACATCACGGCTATAAAAATCCATTAAAATCCAAGCTTCCTAAACCCTTTAGGGTACCTCTAAAGCCCTCAAGAGCATGACTACGCTACTGTACGCCTTCAAATTGCTTACAATCAGGTAGAAGTCCCAGACGAGGAGCCCGTAGACGAACCACTCCGTCGAGACGAGGAAGTTGGCGATGCACAGGGGCAGTGGGAGGGTTGATGTGGCCCCGCGGCGGATGACGGTTTTCTAGAATTTGGGATGCAATAAATATAGATTAAGGTAAGCTTAGCTTAAGCGTCAGCTAAGCCAAGACTACGCCTAGCTTAAGCCGAAGCCTATCCCAATCAGGATACTAACATTAAAGAAAAATTCAAGAAGTCCCAAAATTTTCACCCACCAGTCCAGCGAGTGGTGCTGCAAAGTCGGCGGCGTTCAACGTCATGCACAGCCAGCCGAGCGGGTGGAACACCTGCAAAGGATACGGTAGATAGGGCGCCAAATAGAGCGACTTACCGCCATCCGGAAGTGATAGGACGAGGCGGCGATGCTTGTCGAGAGGATGACGATGAAGAGGACTTTGAGGGTGATCCCGAACTGAAAAAATTGTGTAAGCGAGAGAGAGAGTGAGAGAGAGAGAGGAGTGAGAGAGGGTGAGAGACTTCGTAACATACCTTGTCCTTTGTCATAAACCAATAAAATAGCGTATAGGAGGTGTAGAGAATGATTTGCGTTCCGGTTACGTACATTACGGTATGGTCACCTTTTAGGTAACCGTACGACATCCAGCAGGTCCCGCTAAAAATTTACTTTTGTCAATTGATTTCACTTTTTAGTGCTGTTTTTGATTTATATGAATTTGATTACTAAAATAATTTAAAATTGATCTTAAGCAATAATTTTAGTTGTCTATAATTGTAGCCAGGATGCTACCGTACCCCCTGAAAACTCACCCCAAAATTCCCATCAAAAACGGGGCGGCGGCGATCTCCTTGGTGTCCTTTCGCTTCAGGATTTGTCGGCAGATCGGGCTAAAAATGAATTATTTTTAACTACAGTACGTTACAGTACTCTACAGTACGCTGCATTACAGTACAGTACTCTAGCATAGCCCGTCAAAATCCAACAAGTTCTATTCCCTTACATTCCGCAAAAGAACAGCCCGACGGTGGTGATGAAGGCGATGATGGAGAGCAGGTTGAGAAAGGTGAAGCCATGCGTGAAAATTTCGAACATTTTCGGGCCGTCGTCAAAGTGGTGTCAAGTGTACAGTTGTGTAGCCCCGGAGGTGGGGTCGCTGAAATGGGGTGTAAAATGGGTTTCGACAGTTTCTACAGTACGCAAATAAATTTATTTATGACGTAGAAATAAGATAAATAATCATATAAATTACCAAAAAATACATTTTATAAAATTTTGAATTAAAAAATTGACATAGAATAAATAAAATTGTTATTTTTGCTAATAAGAACAAAAAAAAACAAATTCGGTATTATTAGGGTAGGAAAATTCTTAAATAGCATGAAGTGGAAGGAAATTTGAAGCATTACTCTAAGAAAACCACTGATAGAAAAAATGGAACTACAGTGAGAAAGCAAGACGGAGAACCCAAGATCTGGCTCGACCATGCCGAGCATGAGCCTTTCTACCCCCTCGCCGCCCCCACAAAGAGTCCCGGAACGAAGGAGGCGTGTCTACAACGATACGGTAGTGGGCGAACAGAGCGGAGTGTCTCGTAGTGAGGCCGACGACCAAAAAAGGGGGCAGACGCCCGGCTGCTAGAGGACGGTCTCATTTGCCGAATGGGTGAGAGGTGACAATGATAGCCATCAACCACTGAAATAACTCCACGTGAATACCATTTGGATTAGCTGTGAGGATGGGAGAAGTTTCTTTGCTCGGTGAATCGCTCTGTGGCTAGTTCGATCTCACTCTCTCGCTCGTTTTCTCTATCTCTCTGTCTCTCTCTCTCTCTCTCATTGGCTCTCACTCTCGCTCTCTCTCTTTCTCTGGCGATCTCTCTGATTCTCTCTCTCTCTCTCCGCTCTTATCTCTCTCATCTCCCTCTCTATCTCCCCCTCTGCGCTCTCGATTTCTAAACAATACAGGGATCGCTTAAATGTTTTAAGCTCAATTTAAGAAAGATAAAGAGAGGCCATCGAAAATCCTTAAAGAGGTGACTTTTTCCTTACTTTCCTTAAAACTATACGATTTTTCGATACAAAAAGTTAACAAATACAAAAAATGCAGAAATCTAAACACATACGGGTGTAAAATCATAAAATTAGGACGCCCAAAGTTCTCGTTGCCCCGCCCAGCCTTCCCAGTCCCTTTAAAAGGTACCGTAGGGCTAGAAAACAGTTTTTAAAATACGGCAACCAACGACAAATTCTACTTGCTTTCTGCAGGTACGCAAAAGAACTTTGAACGCCCAATTTCTCAAGGTCTCAGGGTGAATAGTCCCCGGTTTTTCCGTACTTTTCTCGCCAAAGGGCATTTGGTATGATAAACAGAGATGTCATGGCGTTTGTAGGCAGTTGACCTTCCACAATTACAGGTATTTTTATCCGTATTATTATTCGGGCTGGAAATCAGCAACATCGGTGCACCTAGGTGCACGTGAACGCCATGATACTATGGACGTAGCGGTGGGAAACGTCATTTTCTTCGTTTGAGGGATGATAGAGTAGTTAGGCAACCTGGCAGAGGTTATTTGAGATGGCTATGTTTAACGAATGTGCTAAAAGGTAATCTGGCGGAGACGATTGGGTAAATTCTCTCTAACTCACTCTCTCGCTCTCTCTCTCTTTTGTCACTCCCTATCTCTCTCTCGCTCGCGCTAGGAAGATGTCATTTACGAAGTATGGCAAGCTAGTAGAGATCTTTCAAGTTTTTGGATTAGCGAAAGGGATTGATAGCGAGCTAGCGGAAGTCATTTGGGAAATTCTCTTGCAAACAAGACGTCATGCCCGTTGAGAGAGAGGGAGAGAGAGAGAGAGAGAGAGAGAGAGAGCGGGAGAGAGAAAAAGCTAGCTGCTCCCTGTCCCGGAAATTATTGGGCGGACACGGAAAAACGGATAGACCGTCGAGGTCAGGTACCACCGAAACGGTCGAAGTTTGGCCAGTTGATCCGGTATCACTGGAAAGGGAATAGAAGAGAAAACTAAATTCTGCTCAGATTGGACCGAAGCTAACATACGCCAAAATAGAAGGAAATGGAAGATGGCAAGATGGAATGGAACCCACAGTTACATCTGAAGTTAGTGTCGGGGATTTTTCGCTAGATAAAGTCAAGATAAATCAAGGAAAATAGTTTCTAAAGCAGAGAGAGGGAGAGAGGAAGAGAGAGACAGACAGAGGTAGAGGGAGCGAGAAAGAACAAGCAAGAGTGCAGATAATACCTCAGAAAGCCGAATATTTGTTGATCTGTCCCCGGCCGACCCGAGATGTTTTGAGGTCACGCAAAATAATCAGAAAAGCCGCCAGAAGCATAAAAGACGTATCAAGGGCAGCAGTACGCGAAAATAAACAAGTGATGGAATATCCAGTTTACTGTAGTATCAAAAAGTTGGTACGGTTTTTTTTTCAGATTTAGCACCAAGGTCGAAGCAGAAATTTTTTTTGATTGTGAGTGTAACAATTCGCCTTTAAACTTTAATTTTACTTTTCTTAATAGAATTCGGGGAAATTTCGAAATGTAAGAGTGGAGATGTTTTTTAGAAGGCAGAGGCCATGCAAATATTGGATTCTTTGAGAGAAATATTCTCTCTCTCCCTGTCTCTCGCTCTCTTTTTCTCTCTCGCTCGCTCTCTTAAGAATAAATGCTAGAAACGGTAAACGAGACTAAAAAAGAAACTATGAAATCTTACGTGATTTGCTTACGATTTCCCACTTTTATACTCCACGAGTTTGTGGCTGTTGCCGCTGAAGCCGGGGCTCGTGATCTTCCGGGGTCAGGTGGCTCGGGGCAGGCGGTAAGGCCCAAAGTATCTTCTATTTAGATTTCCTAACGCCTAACGATGCAAATTACGAGAGTGCTAAGGTGAGGTCGAGACATAGAGATAAAGAGAGAGTGAGAGAGAGGGGGAGAGGGCGCGAGAGAGACAGAGAGATAGTGAGAGAGACTGACAGAGAGAGAGAGAGAGAGAAACGGAGAGAGAAAGCGAGAGAGTGTGAGAGAGCGAGAGACAGAGACAGAGAGAGACACAACCTACCGTAACCCTCGAATAGAGTTACTGTAGCTGCGGCAGTGCGTTTGTCCCGCCATGCTTAACGCATTTATACCTATCGCCCCCGCCCTGGAATTTGCGATTTTTGCTGCATAATCATAATTTTCATTTTGTTTTGACTCCATTTTGACGTTGGAATCCTTAAAAAATCAAGAAATTTTTCAAAATCACCGCCTTTTTACATATTTTGTCTGCCGGGATTTTTCATTTTTGATGCCCAATTTTTGAAGATCATTCCCGCGATTTTTGGAAATCAAAATTTTCTCGATATTTTTTGGTGAGTAACCCCCAATTTTGGTCGGGGGGATTCCCCGAGCACGTGAATGCCAGGCGGGAGCAATTTTTCACGCGGGCAGGGTGGAAATTCCGTACTTTACCCCCCGGGACGAACAGTTGCCGCTGTCGCATTTGATTTGGCGATTAGCTAGTTGATGGGATCGAAAACAATAAGGAACGACGAAACTTGAGTTGTCGTTGAAATATTTGTCTTTTACGAAGATCTTAGCATAGGTTTTCGTGAACTCAATAACCTGAAAGACAGAAAAAAAGGCAAAAATGAATCCTGTTTGTTCTCAATTCAGGATTGGATTGTCGATTTCGATGTGTAGAAAATGCCTCAAAATGGCCAACTTTCGCCGATTCTGGCCCTTTAAAGCGCCATAAATTTCTTATTTTGGTCGTTTCGCAGCTTCTAAAAATCAGGAACCAAAATTCTGCACAAACTTCCAATACTCCGTGGACACTAAAAAACCTCCTGGTAAGAAGCCCATTCGATGGTAAAAATTTTTCTGAATACGATGGCGATATTCGTTTTCAGAAATCAGCCGGGAAAGGGAAAATAAATGACCTTGAAATGATAACTTTCTAAAATGAGCGATTTGACACACATTAGGGACGGATTTTGAATCAACGAAAACTTCCCGCACAAAATAGGCTACCGAAACGCCCTCTCGACCGTCTCGTGTTAGGGCTTGACAGAGTGTATTGCCAATGTATTTGGCACTTTACCGGGACTTTCGTCTTTATTTCCAATCAACAGGGCATACAATTAGTCACAATTGAATTCGAGGAAAAGGACCGATTTAGACAACAAATAGATCAATCACAATTAATGGGAGGTGATTGTTTCATTGGCACTCAGCCCTCTGCCAGCTGTGCTTCTTACGGCGACGCCGGCGGCGCCCGCAACCCGAAGACTCGAAGAGATTCCTCATACAAGACGTCTTCGTCTTCAGTGTGCGGGCCGATGGATCCGATCGATGCACCGAGACTCCGCCGACCGCCTTTCTCACTTCCTCTTGCACTGGCGGCGGCTGGCGGTTGTTCAACGACTCCAGCTTCTGCGCCACCTAGAAAACTCGTGAATATAGAGGCTCTCGGCTATCCTATTTTGACCCTAACTGGTCGAAATCGCTGCTCACCTCCGTCATGCTGTAGCGTCGGTTGGTGTCCCTGTCCCAGCAGTGCTGCGTGATGAGGGAGACGATCACTTGCTTGGCGAGTGAGGGGAATTGTAGCAGCTCGCCGGCGACGATCTTCTGCTTGATCTGCGGGTTCGGCTCGCCGGCGTACGGCTCGTCCCCGTTTGTCATCACCTCCCAGACTAAAAAGATAAATTGGAGGAGTTCAGCACCTGGATGTTCACACCTGGATGTATAGCAGGCGCTGATCGGGCGGGATTTGGACAGACTGTGTGCGTAGATGCTTGTCGAGCCCTCCTCCATCCACCAACTCCATGACGATCATCAACGGATCCCTCTCGACGACCACTCCGTAGATCTTGACGACGTTCGGATGTTCGAAGTCGCGCATCAGCCGAGCTTCCTTCATCACCTTCTTCATCTTCTCCTTCGAGATGATGTCCTCCTGGGCCGCCTTGATCGCCACGTCCACCTCGCGGTCGCGCAGCTTCAGTTTGCCCTGGTGAACGTCGCCGAATTCACCTGAAAAAGTGGGTAATACGAAAAAAAAACATTTTTTGACCAAAAATTGCGATTTCCCTCTTTGGTGACCCGCTATAAGAGAAGCTCCAAATTTTACTCACAACGCTATTAAAATTACTTTAGCTGTGTTTCTGGGCTAGTAGGTAAATTTTGGATCTGAAAAAGCCGGTAATACGAAAAAAAATTTTTTGACCAAAAATTGCCGACTGCCTCTTTGGTGACCACCCGCTAAGAGAGATACTCCAAATTTTGCTTTTTGCATTTTCTGGTCTGGGGAAAAATTAGGACTAGAGCGCACCTTCGCCAAGCTTCCTGCCGGTGATGACATTTTCGGCTCCGAGCTCCCAGGCGGGCCTTTTGATGGCGTTGATGAGGATGGTGTTGGGGATCTCCTTCTTGAGCGGCACGCGTCGGGTCTTGTACTCCTGTACGAGCTCGTCGATCGTCGGCTTCGAGATGGCCTTGTCGATCGTGAACAGGTTGGGCGGCTCCTTCTCTTGGGTGATGATGTAATGCCCGCGCTAAATTTGAGTTAAATTAAAGCAATTTGCTGGTTCAGTTCCTCGCCCCAGCCGGCCCCCACCTACTGTATCTCGACAACCCGTTGTTGTAGAGCGCTCTAAAGTATACCAAAATACTCGCCAGAGCAAGGCGAACATTTTGGTATATTTGACACACCTGTATATGAACAGGGCACCGAGATACAAAAGTTGGGGCCGGGCTGGGGAGGGGGGTAAACTGAACTCTAACCGCAATTTGAATTAGAATGTCACCTTAATTCGATCTCCGCGTGCGTAGGCGATGGAGAGAATCGTTCGTCGCTCCACGCTGGCCGGCATTTGGTACGATCGGAGTAGATAGTCGCCCTCGTTCTCGAGCAGCACCGGCAGCTCTCCTCGCGGTAGCACCCCGTGGTAGTAGTCGAGCGCGTCGAGGACCGGCACGGCCATCGTGTTCATCGAGTTCATGGGCCCGGCTTTCAGCTTTTCTTATGGTTGGCATCGTATTCAAATTACGCCGGTCAGCGATTCATGCACATCGCTATTTTGATTCCAGCCAATCATGTAAATTGTGGACGAATTAGTGTCGTAGTGTTGAAATCATAAAGCCGAAATCCATCATGTCGAAATTCAAAATTTCGACATTTCAGAACGCTGAAATCTCAGAATGTCGAAATATCGTAGTACCGTAGTAGTAAGAAATTTAATATTGTTTTCAGTCAAATGGCACTGTTTGTAAAGTGGCACGCCATCAAAAACCCTTTAAAAAAATTTTTAATGGAAATTTCGATTGAAAATTGGCCATCTTAAGCTAAAAAACTATATTTTTTGTGAATTTTTAAAGTGCTAATACCAGATTTTGAAACGCGCTTTTTTTGGTAGAAATTGTTTAGAAACCCTTCCTCTATTTGTATTGGTAAAATTGGACCCTTGTGGGTACTGTAGATGCGGTAAATTGTCGTGATTCTCAGGCTTATCGCGTGTTTTTCTGTCCAGCGTGTTTTCAAATGGATTTATTGCTTTAAACGACACATAAAACATCAAAAATAAAAAGAGTTTGGCACTGTGAATCAGGAAAAAATAGTGAAAAATGTGATTTGTGCAGTACATGGGGGGAAGTGTCGACACGTAGCGTTCCGTACCAAGTATCAGAAATTGTGGGGGTGGGGGGGGGCAGAGAAAGAAAAGAGAAAACGGCTTCAAATTGTTGAAAAAACTATGCTAAAAATAAAGTATGCTAGAGTACACCGTACGCGATAGTACACCGTACGTTACAGTACGCCGTACACTAGAGTTCTGTACGTGGGCGTGGACTGTAGCTTGGCTTACACCGTCCGATAGAGTACACCGTGGCATCCCGTACAACGGTAAGTGACAGTATATCCTTACGCCGCAATACTCCGTACGCTACAGTACCGTACACTGTAAGCTTCAGTACAGACTACGCTGCAAAACTCTGTACGTTACAGTATCCTGTACGTTTCAGTACACTGTACGCCACCGTACGTCAAGAGACTAGCTACATTTTTGGCGATTCTAGGGGGAATGACTGGCAATAGATAGAATAAATGCATTTCGGGGAGTTGGGCGAGCTAAACTTGGTCTTCAAAATTGAAAAACATCTATTTTAACCCAAAAAATCATCAATTCTCTTAAATTACACTATTTGAACCCAAATTAGCCCGGCCCATTTGGCTAAAAAGCTGAAAAATCACACGGCGAGATCTACGAAATATAAAAAATGTTTTTAATTACCGATTACAGTAGAAAAAAAGAAACGACAAGGCAGGATAATGATTTAGAGCTAAATGCGCCGGAAATGCTATAATTTAGCGTGCTCACTGGGCCGGCTGGGTGGTGGTGTTGTAGGGATGGTCCTGAAATGAGCGTTGAATTTCGGAATCGTGGATTATATGTTGTAATCGATTAGTGTAATGTTAAATTCTGATTAAAGGCTGTTTTGGCAGTTAGCATAGATTATTGCGGAGGCTGGAGTATAATTTAAAGAGACTCGGAAGGCCAGATCCCTACCCCGCTCTATATTTTGGCTTATGCCTTTAAAGCCCCTTAAGCCAAGCATTAAGCTTAGGCTTAGGTTTAGGCTTATCTTGGGCTTAGCTTATGCTTAGACTTGGTTTAAGATCAGCTTAGGCTTGTCTTAGGCTTAGGCTTACTATTAAGCTTAGGCTTTTCTTTAGCTTGGTTTATGCTTAGGCTTTTGGCATTAGTAAGACGTTCGCATCCTCCTGTAAATCAGCGGCCGACGTCCCGGGCTGCTAGAAGCGCTAAGGATGGCCGAGTCGATGGTGTCTGATGGGGATGTGCGAGTCTGCTTCTCCTCCTTCTCGGTCAGAAGCGGCACCACACTCTCACTGCAACCGCTTCCCGGTTAATATAGTCTTCGAGTTTATATAATTTTACATTTTAATGGCTTAATCTATTTTTATAAAATAAAAATAAAAATTTTAAGCGTTTTAGTTTCGAAATTCAGTAATTTTTACTATTTTTGAATACTTAATTTGATATGGAATAGATCAAATATTTCTTAAAATTAGCGAAGAACTGCGAATTTGTAATTTAAATCCAATAAAAATCCCTTAGCATTTAGGCCTATTTAGATTCTGATTTTCTATAGTCCAATTCCAAATTTACAAAGTTTAACATGAATTTTTCGCCAAAATGGTGTCGCCAATAACCTTAAAAATTAACAAAACTACTTTAAACCCCCGAATTCAACATTTCTAGAATTAAATTAGTCCAATCTAAAAAAGCTTTCTATCAATATATTGTTAACAATAAAATACAAAGCCAAAAATGTCAAAAATGCAAAATGTTAAGACCAAAAATCGAAAAAATACAAAAAGCCATGGATGAGGCAATTAACATCTGAAAGTTATAAAAAAACCAACCCCTCGAGTTTCTTTTCCATATCGAGAATGGCTTCGTGCTGTCGTTGTGGTGAGAAGAGCGCCTTTTCGGGGACGATACCGCCTGTAAAATACCGTAATTAGGGGCGTGATCTAGCTAAATTCGGGGTGCAAGGCGCCAAACAACAGCTGTCCGGAAACCAGGGTTGTGCATTAAACAATTAAAAAAATAGCTAAACTAGAGGCGAGGCCAACCCTGTTTTTTGGAACTAAAATGTATGCAAATGTCAAATAGGATTACAGGGACTGGGAAGGCAAAAATAGTGCAAAATCTTCCAGAAAAAAAAAATGGATTTTTCTGCCTTCCAATTCCCTTTAAAGGGCAAGTTCAGGAAAACTGGCTCTCGTTAGGTCCCTGATCTCTGTCGCTTCACTATTGCTCTCTCTCTCTCTCTCTCTCTCTCTCTCTCGTTCTAACTCTTACCCTGGCTTTCTCTCACTCGCGCTTTCTCGCGCTTGCCTTCGCTTGCTCTCTCTCGTTTTTTACTCTCTCGCTCTCTCGCTCAACCTAGCCCAAAATCAAAAACTAGAACGTGCCCTTTCGAAGCTATTTCGCGACAATACCCAATAAAATATTGAAGACTTCTGTAGCATCTCTTTTAAAAGAAATGGGGGTGGTCTGAAAAATCGACGCTTTTGCACAAAAGCTCAAGCTGAACAGTACCATTAGTGCGTAGTTCTTTTGAATCAAAGAGACCGGCAAGAGGGCAAACATCAAAAAAAGCCCCAAAAAAGACGCTTACCCTTCTCGATGTCGTCGTGGATGGGCTTTTCGGGCGCTTGGATGCATGGGCAACATGATTGAAGGGGAGCACGACCGCCCGGCTTCATCGGGAAGATGAGGAACAGTGTGAGCTGGATGAGAGACAGGACCACGCCGCAGAGGTTTGGGCTCTGAAATTTATCGTTAGAAAGTATAGGTTTCGAATTAGATTCGATTTTAGCCGTTCCAAGGCCTTTAAAACCCCACAAAAAACGTACGATGACGTAGATGTCGTTAATTAGGGTCCCGTAGAGCATCCACTGCGAAGATACGGCCAGGTTGGCGACGCACATCGGCAGTGGCAGCGTGTCACAACACCTCGTACGCAACACGACTTTCTAAAAACGACGGAGTCAGTGAATTCCTCAAAGATTCCCTGCTAGCCTGCCCTCTCCCAATTCCTCAAATAATCTCTGCTAGCCTGCCCTCTCCCAGTTCCTCAAAGAATCTCTGCTAGCTAGCCTGCAAAAACATACCATTCCAGCCAACGGAGCCGCAAAGCATCCAATATTAAACGTCATACAGGCGAAGCCGAGAACATCGGCCGTTTTTATGCCGTACTGCATGACGAGGAAGACCATGAGAGAGATGAGCGATACAGTAAAAAGGAGCATGATTCCAAAAGATTTCTAAAAGCCGTTGAAACGTCTATAAAATCCAATTAGACCTTTGGCTGGCTCATAAACAAATAGAAAATCGCATAGATTGTAAAGAGCGACACGCCGACGACGTTCACAGTAATCATCGTACTGTCGGACCGGAGGAAGCCGTAGCGCAGCCAGAATGATGCTCTGAATTTGAAGATAGAAATATATCATAAAATTAAAGAAATAAAATACTGATAAAACTAGTCGATCAAGGCATTAAATTTTTCATAAAAAATATAAAAATATCGATTTTTCGACCAAATTTTCAGAATTAAAAATCATTATTTTGTTAGTTCAAAAACCAGAAAAACTAAGTTTAGTTAATAAAACTGTTTCCCACCCGACAAGTCCCATGATAAACGGCATTCCGCTGATATCCTTGGTCCCGCCGCGCTTCCAAATTTCCCAGCAGATCGGGCTGAAAATGAGATATTCGGGGATTACGGTAAAATTCGATATTACGATATTAAGGTATCTAATACGGTACTAAATTACTAAATTACAGTACTGTACAATACTAAATTTAGTACAGTACGGTACAGTACGAAATTCCAACTTACAATCCGGTGAAGAACAGCGAAATTGTGGAGATGATGGCCGTAATCGAGAGCACGGGGAGAATCTGCTCGGCCTCCATTTTTGCTGCAAATCCAAAAATTGGAATAGGCATTTTAAAGAAACACTGAAGGCAAGAAAATGCGAAAAATCAGCTGTTCTTGAAGCTATCGCATTAAACCCATCAATTTTTTGCATGTTTTAAATTAAAAAACTGGATTTTCACAATTTTTAAAGGCACGCTAAAAGCTAAATTGCAAATAACCATTCTTAAAAATGAAATCTTAGTTTTAAAGGGCCTGGGAAGGCTAGAATATAGGCGTAAAATAGTGGAAAATGTGAAAAATAGTTTTTTACATGATTATCCGCATTAAAAATTAGCGAAAATGGTAGAATTTTTACCTTTTAAAGGGGCTTGAAGTGAAAAGTGAGCGGCAATTTCATTGAAAACTGTCTTTAAAGGGCCATTGAAGGCAAGAAAATAGCGAAAAACTAACCAAGTTTCGGCTGCACGCCGATTCGTTATAAATTTTTAAAGGAACGTTGAAGCCCGACTGGCAATTTTCCAAAATTTCCGAGCAACAACAATTCCGCCCGTTCGCCGGACCATCCAAAAAGATAATTGCCGATTGTCAGGCAACAGCTAGCTGGAACGGGGGATCAATTCTCCCCCCATTTTGATGGCTATAAAGTAGGGAGGTGAGGAAATGGAAGGAGGTGTCTTTCGTAGTCTCCTACGCGAGATTCGCGCTCAATTTACTGGGGAGCAGAGCGCAACTAGCGGGAGCGGCCGGGGTGGGAAATTTGAGGAGGTGTTGGATGGGAGGGAGGGGCCGGTCCATCTGGGAGATCCATGCTCCTCCTCCTCCTCCTTCCGTTCATTCAGATCATCTCCTATCGGGTGCATCCCCGGCTATACGGTAGTTTTGATGAATTATAGTGGGTTGGTGGCGTTGAACGCTGTGATTTTTCGGTTTTTCTACGCGTTCATACTAACCAAAAAGCCGTCTATCGTTCTGGTTTGAGCACGAGCACAGTCATACTCACTTTAAAATGGGAAAATCTTTCCATAATTTTCTCTGCTAGCATGCCTGATTACTCGAGCGCGCAAATAGGCTAAAGGAGCCGTTTTGGGCTTACAAAATTTCGGTCTAGGGCACTTCCTCAGGAATCCCTGCTAGCTTACCGTATTTTAACCAAGATTTTAGACAAATTCCCAAATGATCTCTGCTAGCTTCCTCTTAGAAAATTATCAAAAACGATAAATGAGTGTTTTAATGAAAGTTCTGCCGCCAAAATCACTAAAAATCCTGGAAAAACTCTACTGGTTTGCCCAGCTGGCGCGAATCCTTAGGGGTAAATTCCCAAATGGCCTCCGCTAGTACGTCTTACCGAAAACAAAATGAAACACAGAAAAATATGAGGGAATATATGTAAACGACCTTAAAAGTGACCTTTCCAAACCTAAGAATTCCCAAAGAATCCCTGCTAGCTTGCTTTACTTACCAGGAAATGCCAGGAAAAGTTCCCAAATAATCCCTGCCAGCCTGCCCTATCGAAATCGGCAAAAAAACCTTACAAGGAAAAGCGATAAATTAATTGTTTTCCCGCAAAAACATAGCGTTCCCATGCAAAAAAATGCCAAATTTCCGCTGCTAGCCTGCCTGACCTTCAGAATCTTTCAAAATCACCCCATCCCCCAGGTATCAGCCTCCGAATCTCGACCCGACACGATCAAAAAATGGCGACAACCAGGGGGGAGGGAGGTGTGTAGATCTGGAAGATTAGGCTATTTGGGCCCCCCGAACAGGGCATCCGTTTCGACAAAAATAAATCAAAAAGCAAAAAATGGTGTTCTTGCGAGGTAAATATTTATGCGAGGTGAAAGGTCAAGGGTAAAAAGGTGTAAGTTCCAAAAAATCATATTTAGAGCGCCAGAAATACGCGTAATTTTTAAGCTTTTCGGAATTAAGTTTGTAAGTTATGCCACACAAAATATAAATGAAAATTTAGATAAAACTAAAACATTGAAGCTCTATTGATAGTATCCGGGAAAATAGCGTGATTTCGTAACTTTCGGAATCCAAAAACGTCAAAGAAGGGATAGAAATATGAATTGTTAGCTATAGTGTTCCAAAAGTCGTGTAAAATGCGAAAAATCTCCTAAATTCGAAAAAATCGTTTTTCGAAGTCTTAGAAATAAAAATTCCATATTACTACTTGCAAAAACGGCGTAAATTCGGAGCCTCGCGGAATGCCAAAAAATGAAAGCAACGTAAAATTACGCCCCGCTCCGCGCCCCTATTACGCTTTGGGGTAGGCTAAGTGATATCGATAAGATATCCCAGAGCTCCTCAGCTGATCGGCGGTGCGAGCTGGTTTTTAAAGGGACCGGAAGGGCAGCGAGGGGGGCAAAGAAGCGGGCTTGAGTGGCTTGTTGTCGCTCCATCCCCCCCACCCTAGCCTTCTTCACCTTATCGACTACGCGTCACTCCGTCCGTACACACCCGATACACTCGGTGAGGTAGACAAAAATACGAAGGGCACCTATGGACGGGGGTTGGGTACAGGGTATGGGGGTTAGGCAAAGATCGGAACGGTAGGCAAGCTTGTGAAATTTGTCTGGCTTTTCTGTCTAGGCTTAAGCTTAGGTGCGGTATGGGCTTGGGCTTGGGCTTAGGTTTGGTAAGGCAGGCTTAGGCTTGGGCTTAGGACTTCGGCTTAAACTTAGGCTTAGATTTAGGCTTAGTTGAGGCTTAGGCGAAGGTCAGGCTCAAGTTCGCGCTCAGACTTTTGGGGGATTCAGCGGCTTAGGCTTAACTTTGAAGCTTAAGTTTGGGCTTCAATATCCAGTATTACCTGGTTTTCCCGGAAATTTAAATTGGGGGCCGGGCACTTTGGACACACGCTTTTTGATTTCTGGTCGTAATCGGTGAATACGGTAGTGTAACTTTGTGTATTCGAAATTCGACCTACAGGACGCTCCAAATTACAGTACTGTCGTTTAAAAAAGCAAAAGGTAATGTTTGTGAAAATCGTCAAAATGCTTAGGCTACAGTAGGAAATTTTTGCTTTCAAGATCCACTGACCTATACGACGTACACCAAATTGCACGCAAAAAATCGGCAAAAAATAAATTATCAACGTACGGTGGGGGTAGAGAAAAATGGTTAGGTGTGCATTTCTACGTAAGACTCCAAATTACGGTCGTTAAATACGGGGGAAAATAAGCCATAAAATAGAAGAACGTAATAAAAAACTATTGCATCGTCTCAGAACACCTAATAGGCACTAGACATAGGCTTAAGCTTAGGCTTAGCCTTGAGCTGAAGCTTGGGCTTCGCTTAGGATCCGGTTGGGCTTACTTTGAAGTTTAAAAAGAGTAGAAAGCCAAAGAAATAGCTCCTAGCACGATGAAAAATGAGTTGATTCTTCGCGATAGCCCGAGGCTATATACCCGAGAGTCCGATGGGGGTTGACCGTCTCGAGGCGCTTTACGGAACACATGTGCCCTGCCGTTGTCCACGTGCTAAGCAGGGGCTACCCCCATCAAATACCCTCAAAACATTCCTGCCCCCCTTCTTTGCCGGCCCATTGACCAAAAGATGTGTATTTTTGAAGATTGGCTATAATCTGATAGCCAGCCACAAAAAGCCGTGTGTTTTTCGGGGTTTTCCATAGTGCCCTTTCCGGCCAATATGATAGGAGGGTGGCAGAAGCTGATAGGGGAGGGATCACAAATCAAAAGCTGAGTGGGTTTAAAGGGACTTGGAAGCGAGAGGGAGAGAGCGAGAGAGAGAGAGAGAGCGAAAGACAGCGAGAGCATGAGAGGGAGAGAGATAGTTAGTTAGATGGGTAGAGAGAGTGAGAGAGAGAGAGAGTGAGCGGGAGAGCACATAGAGACCGAGAGAGAGGAGAGAGGGTTTTTTAGCGAAGGGATTAAGAGAGAGGAAATTTGAAAAACGCCTGGCCCTATCGGAATCCCCTCCAAAAATGATAAGACAACCGGCCAAGCGGAACTTCCGGCGATTTTTAAAGATCAACACGTTCACCGGGGTGGGGCAGCTGTGGTGGCTGCCCGCTGTCGTATCTCTCATGTTTTTCCAGACTAGCCCACAAACGCGTCACACAAAACACAACCCGCCATCCGTCAAAAATATGATGCGCTAAGCCTAAAAGATAATTTAGGGAGGGCAGTAGGGGGATTTGAACTAACTTCCGCTTCAGTGATTGTTGAAAGTTCGTCGGTCAGGTGAAAGTAAGATATAAAAACTCATATCACTCTCCCTTTAAAAATATTGTGAAGGCAGTCTGTATTTTTGAATCGCTAAAATCTGGGCAAGCTAGCAGGGATTGTTGAAGAACGGCGCCACCAAGAAAAGTTACGTTTCCATGCTAATGTCGGTGCTTCTGGCAAGCTAGCAGAGATAACTTAGGAACTCTCGGACTCTGCAAAACTGTAATATTAACTCCCTAAGAAACCTAGACGAGGTGTTGATGGAATTTTCTACTAAGCTAGAGCTACGTGCAATACTAATGGCGCTCTAATGCCCTCTAAGTCGAATTCACATTTTCTGATCATGCAGTTGCCGGCAAGCTAGCAGAGATCCGAGCGGAATCATCTATCGAGCTAAAGTTACGTTTCCATACTAATGACACTTCCAGACACTGAAGCTGGTTTGAAAGCATGCTAGCAGAGGTCGTGGAGGAATTTTCAAACTTGCTGGCGCTTGCACTAACGTACTATTTTCACCCTAAAATATGCCCTTCCCTCCTCCCCCCGCCCTGGCCCCCAAGGCCACAAAAACAGAACGGCCACGTTAGCTGCCTTTTTGGCTTTTCTTTCGCGTCCTCGGCCGGCACCTCCGCCTTTTCGTCAACACCTTTATGAGCCTGGGGGGCAGCAGAAGGGAGGGGCTGTTTTGGGAAAATTGACGTGGGTTAGGGCAGAGCTGTCAAGAGTATGGGATGGGAACGCGCACGAAATTTACAGTAGCCGATGTGATTTCGTCAGGGGGAGGAGGAATTGTGGGTAGGAAAAATGGAACGAGGACGGTATCGGATGCTACGCATGGAAAATTAAATTTTTACCTAGATTTGCGCCGAGGGTTGGTTTAGGTTTAGGTTAAGGCTTAGGCTTTCGCTGATGCTTAGATTCAAGCGTAGGCTTCGTCTTGGCTTAGGATTAGGACTGGCTTAGGCCTAAGCGAATCTTGTATGCTAATTTATCTAGGGATTTTTTTTGCTTGCTATTTTGTCGTTTTTCCGAGATTTTTAGTGAGAATTTTTTAGTTTCCACGCTTTATTTGTACCCGGTGGTGCTTCTGTTTGTAATAAATGTATTTTGTGACGGAAATTACCCATAGGAAAATCATGAGAAACTTTTTTTGGCAGTCGGGTCGTCTAGGAAACAGTATTACATAGTGGCTAGGAAAGGCCGGGGCAACGGGATCAGACAGAGCTCGATTTTCTAGGTTTTCTAAAAGCCGCTTTCTCAGGCGGATTTTTTTGGAATTATTGTAACTATTTTCCGAAGTTCCAAATCTGAGCTTAAGACAAGCCTAAGCTCAAGCCTAAAGCTAGGTCTGAATCGAGCTTAAGCCAAAACTGAGCACAAGCCTAACTGTAAAGTGTTTTTACTCAAGTTGGAGTTTCGATTCGGGACCAAGTGCATCTTGTGCAGAATTTTTTGCTGATACCGAATCCGTTTTCCAAATTTGCTGCGGACTTTATTTAAAAAGTCATTTTTGGTGCAAATTAAGCTTGAAAAAGCCAAAAATTCGGATCCTGGTCCACTATTCCCTCCATGGTTCTGCTCTCCCAGGGGCCCTGAAGTACTCTGTCACAGCTCCCCTCCCGGTTGGCACTATGGTGCATTGGCATTTTGCAAAAAAATTTAAATTTTTATAAAAAGCTTGTTTTGACTTTTAAGATGCTTGTCTAGCCAATCTCTAGCCAATTTTGAAGTTGAAATTGATCAGGAAAATCGAAAACGATAACGGTTCCTTGATTTTGGAGAAAAACACTACCATAACTGCTGTATAACTTTCAAAATAAAAGTCCGCAGCAAATTTGGAAAGCGGATTCGGAATCAGCGAAAAATTCTGCACAAGATGCACTTGGTCCCGAAACGAAACTCCAACTTGAGTAAAAACACTTTACAGTTAGATTTAGGCTAGCTTAGGCTTGTGCTCAGTTTTGGCTTAAGCTCGATTCAGACCTAGCTTTAGGCTTGAGCTTAGGCTTGTCTTAAGCTCAGATTTGGAACTTCGGAAAATAGTTACAATAATTCCAAAAAAATCCGCCTGAGAAAGCGGCTTTTAGAAAACCTAGAAAAATCGAGCTCTGTCTGATCCCGTTGCCCCGGCCTTTCCTAGCCACTATGTAATACTGTTTCCTAGACGACCCGACTGCCAAAAAAAGTTTCTCATGATTTTCCTATGGGTAATTTCCGTCACAAAATACATTTATTACAAACAGAAGCACCACCGGGTACAAATAAAGCGTGGAAACTAAAAAATTCTCACTAAAAATCTCGGAAAAACGACAAAATAGCAAGCAAAAAAAATCCCTAGATAAATTAGCATACAAGATTCGCTTAGGCTAAAAAGACGATCTTTAGGCATTAATTTTAACAATTTCAACGCATTAATAGAATCCTTTTAGCATAAATTCTGTTAGAATTAATCGTAGAGGAAGAAAAATCAGCAAGAAATGCCCTCGAGGTGGTATATAAAACCCGGAAAGAAAGAGCGCGAAAATCGGGGAGAGGTCAGGAGAAGCCGAGGAAAAGGATGGAAAGCTCTAGAATGTGGGCCAGCCGAGCACAAAGCTTTCAGAGAGAGCAGGAAATTGGAGAGACCCGACAGCCAGGAGGCCCTGAGAGGGCCCAGGGCCCAGCTAGACAACGGCGGATTTTTAGAGAGCACACACACAGAGATAGAAAGAGAGAGCCGGGATTTCAGACTGAAAACGTGAAATTCGAAAATAGGAAGTGCAGGCAAAAATACGTAGAAAGACTTGGACTTCCAGGATGGACTTCCTGGTATCGGGGGCATTTTAATGCAAATTAATTACAACCTTGTACACTTTTAGTAGCATAAAATGATTGCAATCACATTTTTAATCGGATGCGACCAAAAAATACGCAAAAATTTAAACATTTCACGACATTTTCTAAATCCGGTGATGTGACCATTAGCTATATGTAAATTAGGAGCGAAAAAGCTAGCTGCTAGCTCTGTGCTGATCCTCAAAAATCTCTGCTAGCTTGCCAAAAAATCCGGAAATGTGGAATTTTTAGACGCAGGACCTTTAAATGTCAGAAATTTTAAACTACAGCCATAGACGCCCTCTCTCTCTCTCTTTCTTTCTCTCTCTCTCTCTCTCTCTCGTCTCTCTCTCGTCTCTCCCCATCTCACTCTCTCCCTCTCTCTCTCTCTCTCTCTCTCTCTCTATTTCTATAGCTTGAACGATTCACATATCAATGTTTGGAATATGGGAAATAACCAGAATATCCTCTTCTGGTTAGTGAAACATGATTGTCAATAAATTCTAGAATCTAAAAGCTCTAAGATAGGATAATGCAAGCCAGACTGCATAAGGGAGCTACGGGCTTAAGGCATATATACGAGCCGCCGGCTGTTTGTGTAAAAAACAGGGGGGCCCCTAAAGGGCCCAAAGTCCAGTTGCCCTTATGGGGGGACGGGGACCCTCCAGTAGTGAGTGTCGAAATAATACACTCTCCCTGTCACTCTCTCTCTCCTCAAAAAAGAGGGAACCGCAAATTTCCGCGAGGCTACTGCTGCCGGCGACGCGCGGATATACAAAGACACACAAACACGTAAACAACCCCCTCCAAATGGACCGCGGGCACAAATAGTGTCTAGTTCGCATACACACCAATTTTCCCGTCTCCCCTCCGCGCTAGCCAAAACAGAAGACGTGTGCCCTTCTCGCGGAATTTGTGCCCATCCTTTCAGAAAAGGGCAGATGCCCTCCGGTCGGCGGATGGAGGGCAATATTTGGACTCGGCGAGGTCGTGGCGCCTCGAATTCAGATGGCACGGAGATCGGCGATGTCGAAAGGGACGTGGGGTTAGAATCGAGTTGCTTAAAGTTGTGGTTCTTGTCTATTTACGGGGGAGCGCGGGGTGAGCAAATTTTTTTCGGCGGGCGCCCAGAATACCTGATGAACAGCTGATGAGTTATTACATTGTTTTTAACTGTCCTTCAGCATACAAACGCTGCAAATTTGCCATAGAAATTGAAATTTAGCTCGTGAAATAGTCTTTTTGGACCAATAAATACCAAAACCTAAATTTTGTGAAGCTTATTTGAAAAGCTTTGTTAAACTACAGTTAAAACTCACTAAAAACCGCTTAAAAGTCTCTATATTTGTCTTTTAGGCCAAACCAGACCCAAAGGAGACGTAAGGAACCTAGAAGGCAAGAGATACTTTTTCGAAGGCGTTAGAAATGTCTAAAAAACTGATAGACGGTTCCATGTATTCTTCCGTACTATGCCTCTGAAATTTTACGGGAAGGCTGAGTACAGAAGCTCGGTTGCTTCAACATTTGAACTTTTGCAGGCCGAAAGCGAAAATTTTCCGCGATACGAGGTGACATGGTGTAAAAAATAGCGGGAATAAATAGGTTTCACTGCCATTTTGCATAGCTGAAGGGAATCACGACGCATCATCGAGCAGTGCGGGCTTCTGGAAAGCCGCCAAGCTTGATAACCTACGCTGAGTGATCGCAAAATGCCTTTCGAGCTGAATTTCACGTCAAAAAGAGTGAAATCCAGATTATGTAATCCGACCCCGTTGTTGCCCCCCACCCATCTCTCATCCAACAAAAATCAGCCCGGCCCAGAAAGAACGTCACAAAAAGAGCGTGAAAAAGTGCATGCCGAGGGCCAGTTTAATGTGGGCCCAGCTTGGCTTGGGACTTCTTTGTTTTTCTGCCCCCTAAAGAAATCGAGCCGGGCACTTCAAAAAGTCCTCAAAAACGCGCCCAAATATTTGGGCGTTCCTGGCAGGGTAGACGGCGGTTGACAGCTAGGGAAGGCCAGCATCGAAACACTGGAAAAACCGGGCCTTTGGGAATTTGCGAAATCGAATGGCCTGCTAGCAGAGATCATTGCGGATACGAGAAGGTTGTAGAAAGAAGCTGGAAGCCTAACCTAAGCCTAAGCCGTAAACTAAGCGCAAGCTTAAGCCTAAGTCAATACATAAGCCAAAGCCTAAGCCTTCACCTAAGCCACAGTCTAAGCTTAAACCGAAGCTTAAGGCATTTTTACAAAAATTAAAAACATCCTTTTTACCTTACTGCATAAAAAATATTCCTGGTCTTGAAAAGTCACAAAATCACGAATTTCCGATTCCAACAACCCTCCGCCCATGCAAAAACATCCATTCATTCCGCCTGGTGGAGCGTGGCGTAATTCCGGATCAGATGTCATTTCCGGATATTCCGCCACTGTACTTTTTACGATTTTTTCATCGAAAACGATTTATCAGGGTACAGTAGTCTTTTGGATCACAAAAACACGCATGAAAAGGGTACGTCAATTGGCCAGGGATGTACAGAAATTGTGGTGGAGTACGGTAGAAACGAACAGTCAAAAAAGCCGGTAGAACACGAAAAAAGCTGTTTTACAGCAAAAAATGTATGGTGATTAGAGGAAAATTGTCGAATTCTCGGCTAGCAGCCTTTCGGGTGGATTGAATCGGTATTTGGTGGAGATGGTAATTTTTTTAAAAAATGTACGCTACGTTACAGTACGCCACAGTGCAGTACGATGCTTAATTACAGTACGAACAAGTGCCATGATCGTGAGCCAAATAAATAAAATGGAGTTTTGGGGAAATTTTCGCAAATTCCAAGTGAAAAGTTGATAAGGGACAAGGGGGCATAGATAAATAATAATATATTTTGAAAAATTGAGGATTACGTACGTTAGGAAAATTAGCTTACGATAGCTAACGTTTTTAAAGGGACGGCGACTGGGCAAAAGTAGGATTTTCCGCATCATAAAACCCAAGCTAAGCCTAACTAAGCCTAAGCTGAGCCTAAGCTAAGCCTACGCCTAAGCCAGCCTAAGCCAAGCCTGAGCTAACTCGAAGCTAAGCCTAAGCTAAGCCCAGCTAAGCCAAGCTAAGCCAAGCTAAGCCTACGCCTAAGCCCAAGCCAAGCCTAAACTAAGCCTAATCATCCAAAGTTGGAAAATTCCATAGATATCCCTTTCCCGTCCCTTTAAGATGCATTCTATTAGAGGACTTCTGCATTAATGGCTATTCGAGGCGAAGCTAAGCCTAAGCTAAGCCCAAAGTACCTGTGGCTGTGTGCCGGTGATAGCCGTATTCAAAGTGGACACTAGCTGCGTCTTCAGCTCCTTGTTCTTGGTGACGGCCCGGATGTGACGGAAGAAGTCCTCGCGAAGCTAGAAGATAAAAATATACGGTTACATATCATCAAAATCAACATCCCTAATCTTTGGGTACCGTTTCCTTACCTGATGCTGCAGATTCGGAGGTGGTATCTGCTTAATCGTCTCCGCCGTCTCGATCACCAGTCGATTCGCCTCATCCCTATCCGGGTCCCCGAGCCGTGGGTGCGTCACCTTGAAGGTGAGTGCCGCGTAGAAGGCTTCCAGACAGGCTGCGTACAGCTCGCCGGTCACCGGATGGAAGTAGCCGGTGAACGCGACGCGGATCTGGAAAAAAAGATAGTTTTAAAGGGATTGTGAAGTCAAAAGTTCAGAATTATAGATTTTTCTAAAGCCTACATACCTGGCTCCACATCTGGTAGTGCAGCTTTGTCGGCGGCGGGTTATAGCGTGGATGGGCGGGCGGACCCTGGCCTTGTGGGTACTGTGTCAGCGGGAAAAGCTGGGCCAATCTAAAAAATCATAACGACCTGGAACCTCGCACTCACTCTCGACTGTTCAGCGCCAGCTTGTGCAGCACGTAGGGCGAGGGAACCGTGCGGGCGGCGAGGCGGTAGAAAGCCACCGAGAACGAGGCGTTCGGGCTGCGGGTTTTCATGTCAAGCTCGCGGGCAATGCCGGAGAGGAGCATCACCTCGTCACCCATCATGGAGTTCTGGAAGGGATCGTTAACTTTTCATACACTTTCCCTCTCTCGCTCTCTCCTCTCTCTCTCTCTCCCTGTCACGCTCCCTCTATCACTTTCTCCCACCTTTGCATATTTCAGCGGATTTCTCATATCGTCCTGACACCTCCGCTTCCCCATCGCCTCCAACGCCTTGATGCCGGTAGTAAACGCAGCCTCTAGCCGTTCGGGAGTCCGATCCCCTGGATACGGTGGTGGTGGGGGATGAAGGGCAAATTGTTGGGGTGGATCATGAGGTTGCGGTGGATGAGGTGGTGCTGCCAGTTGGCAGGGCAGCAGCGAGGGGGCCGAGTGGCTCTGGTGGATCGGAGCACGAGAGTTGTCGCTCGGGCCGGCAGGTCTGGAATCGTGGTTGTGGATAGGTTTTCGCAAAACTTAGGCTCAATCTCTTGAGCTCCTGCCCAAGTCGAAGCCTTAGCCGAAGCCTAGGCTTGCTTGAGCCGTAGTAAGTAGCCAAAAACTCACGGGTACACCTGGGGCAGCTGCTGTGGCTGCAGGTATACGGTATGTGGTCGATGCTGATGAGCTGCACCCAAAAATTGCTGCGGCGGCAGCGGGGGCGGCAAGTTCGGGTGGAAGAAGGCGGGTAGTTGATGGGCCGGCTGAAAATTTTGCGGTATGTTGCGTGTTTGGTGAAATTTAAAAGTGAGTCTCTTAAGAACACTGTAACTGACCATATACCCAAGCGGGAGCGGTCCGCCGAACCCTGGCGCGTTGAAGGGCGGCATCGGGAATTGGGGCATGGTTGTCGGGGGTCGTGGTGGGGGATGCTGTTGGTTCTGGATACGGTAGGTGGGGGCAATCTTTAGGATACCTGGTTGGAGGTGGATGGGCCTTGTCTCGGGGGTTCGGCCTGTTGGTGGAGGTAATACCAGTGGTTCGAGACGGTGAAAAGGACTTCTGGGGGGACACCTTCAGAAGCGGAAGCGGCAGCCTGGAATGGGAGAGATGAGAGATAGAGAGAGGGAGAGAGAGAAAGAGCGAGAGAGATAGGGAGACTGAGAGAGAGAGAGAGAGAGGGAGAGAGAGAGAGTGAGAGGAATTTGAAGCGAGAGGAGCGAGAGAGGAATGGTGAGCACTGGTAGAGAGAGAAAGAGAGAGCGAGTGAGAGACATTGGTGAGCACGATAGAACGAGAGAAAGGCAGCTTTTCAAACTCCACAAACCTGTTCGACAGCCCGGCATGCCATCTCCAAAAGTTGCGGAGAATGCTCCTTACATTGCAGTAGGGCCTTCACACACAGATCTCTTGGGAGAGCAAACGCATCAGACAGTGCCGACATTGCCAGTTCAGCTCCATGCGACACTGTTTGAGCATCACGGCTGTTGCTCGCCTGACTCGCGATTATCGCCACTTCCTGCGGGATTAGATGGCGTCGCCAAGTGTCTTTTAGGATTTCCAGGGCGGCCACACCTGAAAATTTAATTTTTTAATTGTTTAAGAATGACTTTTTTACTTTAGAGATTTTTTCAAAACCCCAAAACTCACCAATATCCATACTATGATCGGTCAACCATGACACATGCGTACTGTAGTTCCTCGTCTGCCAATTCGTGTTCACAAACTCGTTGTTCAGCCCCAGCGCGTAGAGGCCGATCAGGAACGAGGCAATGTAGAGCCGTCGATTGTTCGCATGATGATTCGGGTTGTTGGGTTGATTGGGAGGTAGGTTGAAGTGGTCGTTCCGCTGGGATCCGCCCGCCTCGACCAGCACCTTCTTTGCCAATTCCATGTAGAAGTGGACGAGGGCTTCGCTGGGTCGACCTCCACCGCCACATAGTGACGCCCATCGTGAGCGTTTTTTGAAGAGTTCGAGACCGATTGAGTCGTCGGTATCGGTAACCTGAAAAGATTAGGTTTGCTGACTTTTTCGTCAAGTGAGCGTCGCCTAGGACTCCGAAGTCAGGTCTAAATTGGGCCCAACTCAAGCCACGTTAAACCTGACTAAATAAGCCACATCTAAGACTAAGTCAAGCCTAAGCCAAGCCTGGCCTAGCTTTAAGGAGCATAACAATCTTTACGCAAACTTGTCCTAAGTCTAAGCCAGGTTTTTGTTAAGCCTCTCCAAGGCCGAAGCTAAGCCCATTTCCGAAGCCTATTTTAAGCCAAGCCTGCTAACCCTAAGCCGAAGCCAAGCCCAAAACCAAGCTCACCTCATTACACCCAACCGACAACCCAGCCGACGACACCGACGGCTGCGGGCTATTCCTCTCATTCGAATCCGAAGACGAAGCCTGTCGTTGCAGGGCCGAAGTCTGTGGGCAGCGTGCCATCATCCTGGCCACCAGCTCGACCTCATCCTCCTCAACCGGCTCAGCCGCTTCCGAGCCCGAGCTCTCGGCCGATTGACAAGAGGCAGAGCGGGATACCAGTGCGGTGCCCGGGGTCGATGAGTCTTGCGGTGTCTCCAGCCGGTGGTTCAGGGGATAGTGAGGTCGTGCTCCTTTCGCACAATGGCGTACGTAGGAGGATTCTTGCTCCAGGAAATAGCACGCGTTCGATTGGTGGCGCCTGAAAAATAGGAGTTGGGAGCTAGGAACTGATGGAATGCTTCCGTAATTCGAAAAACTGGTTCTTTTGTATTATCGGGGGGGGGGGTTGTCTAGTAACTTAATTACTAAAAAAACTAAATTAATAATCCAGGAATGTCTAGTAACTTAATAGGCAGTATTTACTAAAAATTTTTAGTAAAATAAAGCTATATTTTAACTAGAGAACTTATCTAAAAACTTTGAAAAAATTTCTAAAATTGGAAATTTTGGTCAAAACGGTCATTTTTGGTTCAAAATCGATTTTTTTTGTTGTTTCTAATTTTAGGTTTTTACATTTAGGAATACAAAATAAATTTTTGGCCATACTTCCGCTATTTCTACTCTGAAAAATTGGTTCCTTAGAAAAAAGATACTTCGCCCCCCCAATAATACGCAAGAACCGAAAAATTGCACACTTTCTTTGAACCTACATTGGATTATACATCAAATGTATCCTCGGATCCAGCAGCTTATCCAGAACATGGCCAATCATCTCATTCGAATCCCGATGCCTCGCCAGCAAGGCCATCGTCAGCTCGCCCTTCTGCCGCCGAATCGACTCGGCCAACATCGGGCAGTCCTCTTCAGAATATACCTACAACAACCCGCCATTAATGCGTCTAAGGGGACTTGGAAGACCTCTAGAAATGAATCCAGTAATTTTTACAAATTTTACCTGCATACTCCCCAGCGCGCTCAACGCCAACTTCATCGCCAGGATGTCGTCGCTGGGCTCGCGACCCGTATCCTGTGGAGTGCCAAAGCTCGGCCCGTGTGGCCCATTTGGGAACAGGTTGAACGTGTACGACAGCGAGTCGTAGATGTAGTGGCACAGGGCCACGGATGGGGGATGGAGCGAGGGTTTTGAGGCTTTGGCATGGAGGCGGGTGGCTCGTTCCCGAATTATCGGGAGCTCCTCGCGGCCGATTTGCACGCTGCGTAGGAGGAGCAGCAGCTCGGACTCCTGGAAGTGGGGATGCATTTTAGGTATTTTGAAATTTTGAAAATGAGATGGAAGCTTAGGCTAGAAAAGCAAGCAAGTAAGCAAGTCTTAGCATACCCCAAGCTAAGTTGAAGCCAAGCCTATGCTAAGCCTAAGCTAAGTTCAAGTTAAGTGTAATATAAGCTTAAGCTCAGTTTAAGCCTAAGTAAAACCAAATTTAAGAGCCTTCCCAAGCTTAAGCTGAGGCTTAGCCTAAGTTAAACCGATCCGCTACCTAAGGATTTACGCATTACTGACAATTATTTTGACTATTCCCACTTACCAAGTGATAAAATTTGACTTGAAGATGACGATTGGCCATCGGACACTGCGGCAACTCGAGGATGAACAGCAAAAAGTGGAAGAGCGTCATTTTATTCGCCGGATCGTTGTTCAGGATCTAGACCGAATTTTCGAGCTATAACAAAAACCAACCTTGGCGAGGAAGAGGGCCCGTTCGAAGGTGCGTATCGTATGCTCGGACACCTCGACTAGCTTGGCATCCCGGATAGGGGGCAATGTTGACGTGGATGACCAGGGGGCTGTACTGCCGTCACTTTACGCTTCTTGCCATCCTGGAATTTGGAGCATAAGCCTGGTCGGACTACGGATCAGTTAAGCTCATGCTCAAACTCAAGCCAAAGTCTCCGTTAAAACCAGGGCTGCGTCGAGTTAAGCCTAGGCTAAGCTTAAACCAAGCCTAAGCTAACAAGGGAACCTCAAGTTGGCACGGTGGAGTTTCGAAAAACGCTCGCGGCTACCCCTAGGTTTTCGACTATGACGATTCCAACCCTCTAGTCAGAATTTCCTAAATGGGCTTCTGGACATAGATACAGCACTTCCGGAAAATGATGATTTGCATCCGAAAAATTAGCATTAGCGATAGGTTTATGAGGCTCACCCATCACTATGGAATCACCAGTGGAATGGCCGAGTGGTAAGCGACTCGCTTCATAGAATACTGGCGCGGGTTCGAACCCGCTCACGGTTTTTTATTTTGCTTTTTGACCCAAACATTCTGCCCAACTCCAAGTATTGGTTACTTTTTTCGAAAATTCGTTCTTTTTCGAAAATGTCTAAAAGCATTAGCAAAGCCACAAATTGGAAAAAATCTCATCCAAGTAAATCATAAAGGCCCATCTGTAAAAAAAACAGAGATGGGTACACCCAAGTTTTGAGAGCGAATTTTAAGAACGAGTTTTGAGGCTGCTTGAAAGTAATCAGCCTGGGACCATAACCAAAAATTTATCCTATAGTAAAAATCCAAAAGCCTAAGTCATGCCTAGGCCAAGCCTAAGCTAAGCCTAAGCCAAGCCTAAGCCCAAATAACCCTAACCAACTCACCCATCCAGCCTCCGTCGGCACCCGTTTCCCCCTCGCCTCCCCGCCACGCCCGACAAAGTTCAGCAGCGCGGCTGCGGCAGACAGATCGGGCGGCGACGAGCTCAAGCAGGCGACCAGCTCGAGCGCCTTGGCCATCGCCTGTCGCTCGTAGCCGTGCCTCACAACGCGCAAACTTCAGCTCGAGCCCGTCGATTTGCTCGTGCGCGGAGGCGAGCAGCATCTCCACGTCCCCTTGCGGGAATTGGGGCCTGAAACAGGGCGAAAGTGGAGCACAAGGGCACTGTACTTACCCTCCCGCTCCTCCGGCCTGAGAGGGGCCCGGTTGTTGATCATCGCTGGCGACGAGGGCGATATTTGGTGGGAGATCGCTTTCCTGGCCGCTCTCCGTGCTCTCCTCTTCCTGGGGGTCATTGGCACGATGAAGGCGGCTGGCTCTGGAACTGAACGGCTCGAAGTTGTTGTCCGGATTTCGTTTGATTAGCGATAGATAGTGACTTGCAAATTTATAGCGGTATTGAATCCTATAAGGTGCAACGGAGCAATCTATTAAAGAATCCTGAACTGCTTAAACACGCTGTCCTACAGTGTTTCCGATGCTGAACTGCTCTAACTTGTTGGCTTTCCCTACCTCCTCGCCCCTTGCCTAGCCGCCAGCCGCAACGACGGCCCGTCGAAGAACTCGGGCATGTACGCCCTTGGCTGGACCCTTCGATGGTTCCGCCTCGCCATACCACCTCCAAGTTGACGCTTCTGAAATCAAAACGTCTACGTTGATCACTGGAGGTCAGCTACCTTCTTCTTTTTCTTCTTCTCCTTCTGGGCATAGTACTCGAACGGGTAGATGCCACCCCCGTAGGCGGATACCGTACACAACGGTGTAACCGGGCGGGGTACGGTCCGTTTCTGGAGGAACGGCAGATTCGGGAAGTCGACCGGGTCCAACTCGGCGCCCTCGGCGGGTAAGGATGGAGATCGCTGAATTCAGAATTTGACGGTAACTTTATAGTCTTGGTTTTTAAGTAACTAAATGCAGCTCTAGGCACTCACATCGATCATCTGCGGGTGAGCAACATCAACACCGTCAAGTTGCGCGTCCGTCCAGATAAGCTGGCATCCTTCTAATGCCCCATAAAATCCCGGGAACAACGTCTTGGTGAAGCGGACGGTGCTGTCGCTCAGCCTCATCCCCCTCTCGTCCATCATCCCGTTGAAGCCGACATGGGGCAGGCTGTCCGCGCTCGTCTTGATCGCCTTCCACACGTTTTCGCAGGCCATCCGGTGGGCGCCTTGCAGGTAGGTGATCAACTAGAAAAGGGGGAATGAGCACGAGATCCAGATTTGAGGCGTACCGCTTGACGTTCGCGCGACGTGATGGCCGGGTTCAGGGCTGCGCATCGCCAGAGGCGGACGATCTCGTCGCAGATCTCCGAGCAGTTCAGGGCTGGGTGTTGGTTGGGGAGGATGGCGGTGCCCTAGAAGATTGTTTTTAGCATTTCTGAATAGAACCTAACTCGGTTTCTCTCTCTCTCACTCTCCCTTTAAAAACCAACCTTGGCCCCCAGCCACGCCCACTTCCCGGTCTGCGACAACTTGGTGATGTACCACCATGTCAACACTTGCGGATGGGATAGACATTGCTCGGTGATCATGTGCAACAAGTTGGACGCGTTCTCGTCGCGCCGTCTGAACATCTCCCGCGTGATGGAGAGCAGGTTCCAGAGCGCTGAATGTAACGGGTTTTCGTATTCTAGCGTAGTCGCTACCTTCTGGTTCTCGACTCCGGAGTGGTCGAAGGAGGGCCGTCCAGTCGGAGGCGATCGCCGGCTGCTGGTTGGAGAGCATTTGGACGTCACTGTAAAGGGGAGCGTATCGTAGTTTGTATTTTTTCGGAACGCCTTGAACTTGTTCAGGTGTCACCCTCCCTTTAAACGTACGCGTGCGACGGTTTTTTCAGTTAATAGGCGCGTAAGGTCGGAAACACTGTATCTTTTAACCGCCTCCTGCTCCTTTGAAAACTACCATACTCACCAATGCACCTGCGGCGCCGGCATACAAAACTTGTTGATGCTCTTCCGAATGTTCTCCTGCAGCCCCTCCTCGTTGACGGCCCAGATGGCACGCTAAATTGGTACGTTACGCTACGATACCTTTAAGATTACAAACTACAATCTCAAACACGTACCCCCTTCAGATTCGAAATCGTCGGATCCGTATAGCCGTACTGCTGGATCTCCTCCTTCTCTTTCAACTTGCCCAAGACGTCCAGCAGTTGTTGGGCGGAGGGGAGGAACTGAAGATAGGAATTTATTCGAATTAATGAGTTATATTTATAATATTTAGCAGAAATTTAGTCTCCAACAGAAATCCCGACCTGCCGTGGCATCATGTCCAGCAAGTTGCACACAAAAATCTGCAGCTTCTCCTGCGACGCGCTGATGATGGTGTCGCTGAGTGGTGGGCGGTAGGCTACCTAAAAAATTGGTCGGTCGTTTCGAGTTTTTTAGGCAAGTTCAAAGTCTGGACTTGCTGAATTTGACGGAAGCGTTTTACTGACTCTTTTTGAATGGAACAAATCCGTTACGATTTGTAAACATTTTAAAGGGAGAGGGACAGCAAAAAAAACCTAGTTTCCACTTACCAGCCCGGCTCTTCGCATCCTGTAGAGGCACAGCGCTACCGTATGCTGGCACCATTGCGTCTGCGTGGCACATCGACACTCTAGCTCCACGATACGGCACCTGAAAAAATTATATCTTATTAATTTTATCATTCAATTAAAATTAAATAAATACGTCTAAGAATCTTAAAAATTTATATTTAATGGATATTCACTAGGTCATCTACAGCGTAAAAATCTACTGAGTTTCAGAACCCACAAAATTACAGTAATTTTTTTGTACCTTTAATGAATAAAATTCCATACCTATCAATCTTGGCGGACACCTGGAAAATGCCGGGCGGAAACTGGGTGCCCTGCTCGGTGTCGACGCACACCGACCCGTTGACGGTGCCCGTCAGCAGGAACCCGATTTGCACGACGTCCGACACGAACTCCCGCTCCAGCAACATCTCGCCGTAGAGGAACTCGTTGCCGTTGCGCGTGGCCAGACAGCTGGAAGAGGGAGGTGAACAAGGTTTTGAAGGAGTTCAGAAAAAACACTAGAAGACTAAAATACTGTCAATTAATTTCGCGTCACAATGCCGACATTTTCGAAGTAACGACCGAAAATGTCGAAACGCAGACAGAATACCGACAGAATGCCGACATATCCCTGCTGAATTTTTCGCCAAAACGATCTACCTGTACATCCTCATGTTCTCCTCGCTTTTCGGGAAACACCTTCTGGTGATGTCGACCAAAATACTTTCCGGCAGCGTGCCCGGCTTGTAGATGGTGTTCGGGTTGTGGATGTTCGTCTCCACGAGATTCTAAGGGTTCAAGGAGGGTTGGGTTCGCGCATGAATGGTAAGGTACCTGATACTGGTCCTGGAGGGAGACATAGGAATGTTGCTCGGCGCAGTGCTGGGCACAAAGTGTCTGTAGGGTGAGGACGGGGGAGGCTGGAAAACGAAAATTTAACCGGTTTAATTTGGGGTTTTTATTTCAGGCCATTTTTCGATATATTTCTAGCTGCACGGGTCCTTTAAAGGAGCGTGAAAGTGTCAGCATCGACCCCTGCTTTTAACTAGGTCTCGACAGTTCGGTTTATAACCAAAAAAACCTCACGTCATCGCCAAAGTCCGAAAAATGAGATTAACTGCGTCTTCTGGCCTGTCGCGTAACTGTCAAGACCGATGAAAGGGGCCGTTTTCAGACATTAATGCGCTTTTTAAATACTTCGGCGAGGCAGATTTATCAATTTTGAGCTGAAGATTTTTGATGAATTTTCTCGCGCATGCCGCCTGTCGACCTTTAGGGATCGTAACCGATTACGAAATGGAAAAGCTGCGCGTTGTGGACCTTGTCCGGTCCCTTAATGCTCCTTTAAAGCCCAGAACCCAACTTACCAACAACGTTGGCCAATTGAGAAGTGGACGCTACAGTGGCAGGGTCAGGTCCAGCCTGCGGCTCCAACACCGCTGCAGCAGCCGGTTGCTGCTGCGGCTCCCGCAAAAAGTGCCCGGCATCATCTGGAAGGTAACGTACTTTAGAGACCTATGTTTGAGCACCAACCATCCGACGCGTCGTCCTGCCACCCGCGCCAATTCTGCGCGCCGACGAGGGACTCCTGCGAGTGCCACGAGCAAATCGAGTCGTCCTCGAAGCGCTCCGAGTCCTGGAAAAATTGTTATAGCAGAGTTTTACTAATTTTTTTAGGTTAGGACTTATTCCGACGCAGCCGCAACACGGTTACGCAACGCTACTGTACGTACCCTGCAGAAAGTGGTGAAAAACTACCTCAAACGAATTGCCGTCAGCGTCCTCGAGCAGCTGATCGTGATCCTCTGGGTCGACGTTCCAGCCGTCGTTCATCGGGTCCTAGAAATTCAAAATAAGGGAGGGATACCGTAATCCTTTTTAAAGCAGTGCGCGTTGCGTTTCGCGGGAGTCCATAACCAACAAGACCCTTTAAAAGCACTTTCAAGCCAAGAATTTCTAACGATCATCCAAAAATTGTGAAAATTGCCTAAAATCTGAAACTGAGCCTTACTAGGCCATTTAAGCACTTTTTTGTGCCGTACTAATGACAATCGAGCATATCATACTGATTACATGTGAAAAAACGGTAAAGGGAAGCAGTAGCTAGGTGGAAAATGGGTCTGTGTGGCGATGGGCTGGGATAGAACTGGGTCAATTCTCCCCAGGGTCACCAAACCCACCCAGCAGACCCCACCGGGTACCCGGCATGGCCTTTTCGAAAAAGCGGATTGGGCCGTAAATTTATGGAATTTATAAAGTACAATTTAAACTACGAATGACACCTTCGAACGGCGACCTGACTTTCTATGCTTTTTAAACGTCCGTGCGGCCAAAACACAAATTCCAGAATTTTTTCGACATGCAGAAGTCAGAAAACTGAAGAGAGAGATGGAGAGAGAGAGAGAGAAACGCTCGCTTGTAATAACTTACGTTATTTTCCATGGCCAACCCTTCAGCGATGAGTCATCGTTTTTCGGGAATACGCTGCGTGGGTAGGTCTTCCTGCAAAAAAAAGTAATTTCAAGGTGACTCAAGCTCATTGCATTTTCTTTCAAAATCGAGAAAGCGAGCGAGAGGGAAAGAGAGAGAGAGAGAGAGAGAGAGAGAGAGAGAGAGAAGAGAGAGAGAGAGAGAGAGAGAGAGAGAGAGAGAGAGAGAGGGCGAGAGAGGCAGAGTGCGAGTGAGAGAGGGAGGAGAGAGGAGAGAAAAGGAGCGTGTGAAGCGACACATTAATGAACATACGTTGAATATAAAAGTCTAGTGAATATACGTTAATAGTTGCATCCCAAGGTCTTCTGCTCGTAATTTTTATCGTAGACAATCTTTAAAGGATTTTTTACCATTCAGAACAATATCAAACACGCCTAACCCAAAGCGGCCAAAAAAAAATGTTGCCCACCGGTCATCCCGGGTGCGCTAAAAGGGTAGAGTGGCCCCGGAAAAAGCACACGGCAAAAGTGACCGGGGCGCTAGATAAAACTATCGATCAGGGATGGCGGCTAGTATGGCACGCTGCAAGGTCAGAACTATCAAAAAAAATAGGGCTTCAAGAACCCGGAAGTTTCATTCGCATTCGTAGTGCTTGAAGTATTTTTCTTTGTATTTAAAATACTTCTATTGACAAATATATATTTCTATGCGTAAAATGCATACGTATTCAAAATTGCTCAAAAACTCCTAACAAGCATTAACTAAAAAACCCCTAAACGCCTCGTCTTAATATGCAAATTAAACAAAAGCTGGTTTTTAACATTTCTGACTTTGAAAACGGACGTTTCAATGAAAAAGCATAATTTTCATATCATAATGTACTCAAAGTATAGAAACAATCACCAATTAAACAATTTTAATCGTTCGATTTAATGCCGCAAAAATTATTAAAAAAAAATACTTCAAAAAATGTAAGTTTTAAACCAAATTCTTTACAAGAAATATATTCAAACTATTTAACGTTAAATGAGGTCGAAATTGGCGCACCGGAAAGCTCACTTTTGACCGGTTTTTTGCTATAATCCCACAAAATAAGATCTATGACGATTTATCGTACTAATAGTCGTGCATTAATAATATGTAAAAAGGCTGTATAAACGCATAAATAAAACAAGTATAAAGATATCAATACTAAGAGCATTCATTTATGAAAAACTCGCATCAAGTCGCTTGTTTTGCGGTAAATACCTCAAGATCTCCGGAAAAACACGGCAAAACAAGGGCCGCAAAAGTCCTATCGTCCTGATAATCGTACATTAATGGTATGCAAAAAGTCGATATGCAAAACAGGGACAAGAAAAGGTAGAAGAAGGGGGGAGACACGAGAGGCAAAAAGGCCCCGGGGGCACCAGCCGGTGTCGGGTGGTGCTTTTCGGTGTGTGCATGGGGGAGGGAGGGAGAGAGATGGAGAGGCCGGACGGTTAGAGGAGGGAGGGAGAGACGGGAGAGAGAGATGAGAGAGAGACGGACAGACACACCCCAACACCAGCCACTAGCCAGACTAAAAAGACCGGGAACACCCCCCGAGGATATCTAGGGCGCCACACCGTTTATATGGTGCCAAAATTTTAGTTTTTACAGGGAATGGCAAGGCCTTATGAATTACTTTCGTTATGGTCTTCACTGAAATTCGGTGAATTTTTTTCAGCTCTAACCTCTTTATCAAATTTTTTTAAAGCGGCAGGGAAGTTTTAAAAAATTAAACTTAGTTTTCCGGCTTGTTCGGCCATCGGCGCATTTATAATCAAGACTAGTAAAAATTACAATAGCACCAAAAAGTGAGGGTCAATTGGAGCATCATGGAATCGCCCTAAAAGTGAAACGGTACAGACGTCTAGACCGGATCTGCCAGGGCAGCGCGGGGAAGGACGGTAACTTCGCTCTCCCAAGTGCTGTATAGATTTCGATCGATAATAGGCAGTAATCGTCTAGCGAAATTCCGCCGGGATACGCAGTCCGTAAACTTATGCCGAAAGCTAAGCCTAATCCGACCTAGACCAACGCCAAGCCAAGTCTAAGCCTATTATAAATGACATAGCCGGCTGACTTTAACGTTAGAGCGTTAAAAGAGGTGTTTGAAAGGTAAGCCTAAGCTAAGATTGAAAGTAAGCCTTGTAAGCCTAAAACTAGGCCTAAGCCTGGGCCTCTGTTTTATTCCGTAAAGCTACGAATCACCGATCTTGCCGTGTTTTTCCTTCCGCGCAGGTTTAAAGGGCATTAGCAATACCTTTAAACCCTATACCCATAAAAGAAGTCGCTGACTACGCGGAAGTACAATGGACGCGCAGAGTACAGCTCTATGGACAAGAGGTCATTTGCCTGCCCCGGGGCCCATTGATTAACCCCTGGGGCACCAAAATCGGTGCGATGTCTGTTTCGTCGACCGCCAGTTAGTTGGGACTTCCGGGATGATAACTTAACTAAGCAAAATTCCCGGTCTAAGCCTAAGCCTAAGCTTCAATCCAGCTCTTAAGCAGCCGGAAACATTTTTTAATCCAGTTTAAGCAGAAATTCATTTAAAAGTTAAAATCTACGTATTTAAATTTAAAATAAACCCTATTTATAATGGGAAAAATCCTAATTGATTAATGTAGCATTTCCATTTCCGAAAGACCTTGCAAAAGAACGATTAATCCCAGCCGTAAAAACGCCAGAAAGCCAGGTGTTTTAGTGGCGGGGATATATTGGACGCCCAAGAGGGGGATGAGGGTTTTTCGAGCCAGGGGAGAGAGAGAGAGAGAGAGAGAGAGAGAGCCATAGGCAATGTCCAGCTGTGGTGCCGGCCTGGACCCCGGATCAACATCATCCCCCAAGGCCTTTTGGTTCTTTTAGCTGTGTGATATTCTTATGCTACCATAACTGATCGTAAAATTTATTCAAAAAAATTGGGAGCACCGTAGCAAGGCGAAATGCGGATGAAAAAGCAGGGTACCGGGGGTATATCACAAATTGTTGTTTGGGGGGTGGGGGGGTACAAAAACCTCTTTGGTGTGACTTTTAAATGCGGAAATTTTGGGCAAGAGAGTGAGCGAGAGAGACAGAGAGAGAGAGAGGGAGAGAGAGAGCGTGAATGAGCGAGAGAGTGCGAGGGAAATGCAGAAAAAGATAAAATTCAGCGATAGCACATCTATAAATGGGCCGTAGATGCAACCCAAAGCGTCTTCCGCTGTTCGTGCTCGACGTGGGCGACCACCTGTTGGCAGACGTGCTTCACCAAAGTACGCACAGCATGCTAAAAATTTAAATTTACATACCTAAGCCGATGCGCCCCCTCTAAACTATAGACTACACACTACACATACGTGGGGAGACACTAAAACGGTGGATAGATGACAGTCCAACGAGTCGAGCAGCTTCTCCTCAGCCACCGCCCGCTCCAGCCACTCCTTGGCCGTCTTGGAGGGGATTTTCTCGCCGCTCTCCTCGCACAACTCCTTGATCTGCAACAGGGAATGGAATATCGCTCTCGCTCCCTCTCTCTCTCTCTCTCTCTCGCTCTCTCTCACCTGCTTCGAGTTCTTGAACTTGATTTGAACGACGATAGGATATATTCTGAGTGCGTGAAGTCGAGTAATAGCCTGCGGCGACACGTCCACCAAACAGTGAAGTCTAAATTTGCGTATCTCGTTCTTTCTCTCTCTGTCTCTCTCTCTCTTCTCTCTCTCTCTCTCTCTCCTCTTACCCCCGGTCGATCAACTGCTGGAGGGCACTGAGGGAGACGACGTCGAAAAGCTGGTCGCGCCGTCGCGCCTCTGAATTGTAGGTATTTTTTTAGGGTTTGACAGATTTTCTGCTTTCTACGACCAAGTCCATGCGTCACATTTCGCGACGTGGAAAGCTCGATTTTTCGCTACAACGTACCGATAATTTCCCCGGCCCCCAACATCCGCTCGACCTCGTGCTGAGAGAGAGCGCGACACTCGGCCACGCATTGGGTGAACCTGAAAGTGGAGAAGATTTTAACGGAACATTGAAGTCTCGGCACCGGCACTGTTGGACATGTACAGAGCTCCGCCAAACTTGCCGCCAGTTTTCTGGAGAGGGGAAAGCTGGAGAAAATTAGGCGATTAGTAGTTAGAGATAGAGAGAGAGTCACAGAGAGAGAGAGCGAGAGCGAGAGAGAGCCCGCGAGAGAGAGAGCGTGGGAAAGTAAATCCCAACAATTTCGAGCAGTTCAACCCACTTATTCGGCGCATCGTCGAGCAGCGTCTGCGTAAACGGAGCCGTATATGGCCCGACCAGCAGAATTGGACGCTTTTCCGCAGCAGCGACCCGCTCGACACGTTCGTAAACCGCTCGAGCAGAGCCCAGGATTGAAGGTGTGCCCCGGGTCAGCTAAATTGGTTGATTAGCGCTTCCGTCGACCTCAAGACGTTCAGCCTGATCACACCTTTGTTCCGTGCCTGCCCCTCCTTCCTCGGTCTTTTTCGACGAGTTCAGCCGAGGGGATAATACCGCATTGGCGTTGTCGGCCTTCTCTAAAATGGTATGACTTTGTTTCCATCTCTTTCTCTCTCTCCCTCCCTCTCTCTTTCTCGTTTTCTCTCTCTTTCAAAAACTGACCTATCGACCTTCCAAGCCCTCCATCTTCCTTTCTCGCCCATAAACAGCGTACTGTCCACGTACACAATTTCACCCTAAAGTCCTCTTCAATTCCACTTCACGCCTACTTACAGCCTTCACATCCAGCTCGTCTCCATTCTCGCCGATCCGGTCAACATTAATGCGCACATAGAAGCTGAAAGGATACTTAGTGAAGAAGCTAAGCCAAGCCTAAACGTACCCATCTCCATCTGTCCCGGCCTTGATCTTCTCCAACCTCTCACCGCCCCCATCCACAAACAAATCGACCAACTCGGCGTCTCCTAAATGATGCCCTCTATACCGTAACCCAGAAAATACCTTCAGCCAAATACCCAGAAGCCAGCTCCAGGGTGGCCGACCGAACATCCCGCCCATCAATCTCAAGGATCAGGTCACCTGCCTACAAAGGCTTTTCGATTACGCTATCAAATTCGGCCAAACGTACGTAAAGTGTATTCTTCGTCCCATCAGGGCAGAGAACGGTAGCCTCCGCCACGATACCGCATACGTTTCCGCCGCAAAGGCGAACGTTTCGACGCGGAACCTAAGAAACTATGTGTATTCGATTTTCGATCGTTTATAGTACAGATACGTACTTGAAGGTGATGTATGTGAAAGCACCATAAAGCCTCGCACCCACCTGTATCCACCGGGGATGCTGAGCCCCAACCGGAAACACATCATCCCCAACGTCGTCTTCCAGCTTTTCCCGGGTCCCTCGAAACACCACTTCCGCTTCGGCTCCCCTCCCCTTTCCCGGGTGGTAGACGTGGGAATGCCTTTCCAAGGACAGTTCACCTAAATCCTATCAAAATACGGGTCCAGGACCATACCTGAAGGCCCAAAATCCGAGCCGTCCCGGCTTCTGGCGAGCCGACGTACAATTTCGGAAGCAGTTTCAGACAGTACGGTCTCGCTGGGGGCTAGAAAAGCATAAAAATAAAATAAGATTTTCAACTTACAGTTGTTCATCGGAAAGTTGACTGATGATGTGGAGGGGTGTGGTGGCATCGAATTTGTAGATGATACGACGGATGAGAGCGAGTTGTCCAGGCGACGTCCCGGATACGGCGGGGGTTGACGATGGGTGCTGAAGGGAAAGGTAGGTTGGCAGGTAAGCCACGTAAGCTTAAGCCAAAGTAGAAGTAGCGTAGGCTCAAGCCCATGCTCAAGCTCAAGCCTAAGCCCAAGTCCAGGCTCAAACTCCAGCCAAGTCTCACCCAAAAGTCGTGCTAATCCGATGCCCGCTCGGCCTTGGTGTCGACGAGGCCATGATCGGAGAATCGATTGAGTCAGATGAAGCCGGGAATGGTGATGGTGATGTGCAGGCGCAAGATTGGCAGCTAAATAAAGCATAAAAGCGTAGTTTGTACTTGCACGTACTTTTGCTTGTTCGTCAAGGCTGGGCTAGTGGGAGGCGGGAAGACCGGGAAGACGCTTGGCCGCGTCGGTGGACGACGGCGGGGGACGACGCCCGGGACCGGCTAGCAGTTCAGGTGTTAGATTTAGTTTTAGCTTTTCAGCTGATTTAATTAGTTTAATTTATCTATCAAAATATTATGTAACCTATACCTCAGTTAATTTTGGCCATGTCGACCCGGTCGGCTCGCGCGAATTCGACGCGATTGGTGTGGAAGTCACGGAATGACGGAAATGATCCATCTTTGAGGCCAAATCCTTGTTGATTGTTCCACCAGGCGGTCCGCTATAAGAATAATACTTTACGCACTTTTAATAATATACCGCAATGACCCGGTCCTGATCAACTGCTGCTGCCGGGGCGACGCGGTGGGGATGCGCAGCGAGCCGTGACGCATGAAATCGGTTGGCTAAATTTGAAAATTAAAAAAAATAAAATGAAAAATCTGGAAAATCTTGATGTTTGCAAAAAATAATACAACAAAACAATAATAATACAATAAAACTCACCGCATCCGGATCGATATTCGCCGACGCGATGACGTCCCGATTTTTTGAAGGCGTTCGGGCTCCGAAGAGTTTTTCGTGCATCTGAATGCGCAAAATTTTTCGTTGTTGAATTGGCTGTCACACACCCTTTAAAAACGAACTTTTCAGAAACCGGCTGAACGCGTAGCGGATGCGTCGCGTTTATCCAAACCGTGAAGTTTCCCACTTACCTTCGAAAACACCGATTTTGACGTCTTTTCCGTCGAGTTTGTAGACCTGCTCATCTCCCGGCTTCTCCCGGACAGGATTCCGAGGCGGACAACTCCAGAGGATCCTGAAAATTCCGATTCTTTACGTTATGCTCGAGATAACGATACCTTTAGCCAAATCCTCGGCCTGTTTCGCATCGCCCACCGGAATGCCATTCACAAATATCACGCGGTCTCCGATCATCAGTCTAAAATTAAGGATTCCTGATTCTCATCGATCATCAGCAACATTTTTAAAGCGACTGTTAAGGCCTGGAAATGGATTTTTTTGGCTATGGATTACAACTACATAAGGACTAGGACAATTCAATCCCAAAAAATCCATAGCTCTGCCTTGCCGGTTCCTTTAAACCCGATAAATCCATACCTAGCCCGCTCGGCAGCTCCTCCAGGCTCCACACGATTCACAAATACCCCGTTCGCCAGCTCTAGCCCCATTTCTAAAAGATTACGGTAGTTGAGACACCACCTAGCGAATAACATACCTGGATGTGCCGCCACAACAACCTCCTGAATGCTATGCATATTGGCCCGTCGGCGGATGACCATTTTCAGGTGGTGGCTAAAGGAGTTTAATGAAAATTGATCGCATACTGCACCTATTTCGGAGTATATCATACACAGATCGCATGTCCATATCCGAAACATCGATGTCGTTGACCAGGACGATTTGGTCGAAACGTCTGAAAGATTGGATTTTACGGGTTACTGTAGTGAAGTAAGTAAGGATCTCGACTAGCTTGCCTCGACTTTTAAAGGCACAACAACGTCAATTCCTGCGCTGTTGCGCTGATCTAACAGGGTTAAAGGCCGAGGCAAACTCGCTAAATTCTGATTTCCCATTGGTCTCGGCTAGCTTGCCCTCTAACTCGCAAAAAGGGGATAAAACAGCTGAACACTCTAACTCGATGAGTACTGCCACAAGATTACGGTGTTGATAGGCGCAGCGCGTTGTCTGGGCTCTACTACGCTAGGCTCCTATGGAAACGGTTGTTTTGTGCGCGAATTGCCGACCTTACCCTCGCCTTAATGCACTAATCTGCGTGGAGTGGAATCGCGCGTTGTCCTGGCTAGACTACACTGCGTCCCAATGAACACAGCACCTTTCTGCGCGGATTGCAGTTTATTGTATCCCTTCTCGTCGATGCCCTTATATACCTGATCGAATGCTCCAACGGCGACCCATTCAACACGTCTTTTACGTATATTGGCGAGCTGATCGGCCCAACCTCCCCTCGACCTCCAGCTAGCACCAGGCCGAGATTTGACTTTGGGAATGGCTAAAAATAAGGCCATAGAAATTCTTCTTGCTAAGACTATGCCTTTAATGGGCCCTTAAAACCGCTAAAATCCCTTACCATCGTGATATCAACCGCATGACTCGTCCATATATCCGAAATGCTCTCTCGTTGACTCTCGGCGATCATAATCCGTTGGCAAAGCTCCTCTTTTTCCTGAAAATCATGAAATTCCATTAATGCATCAATTTTACGTAATTAGCATTCATTTAATTATGTTTTACTTAATTTAAAGGCCCAGGCAACCCACAATCGTCATGGATTCCACGCGTCGCCTCAGCCGATTCACCTCCTCCATCGTCTCGAGGCGCTTCACCTTGGCCGCCTCGTTCTCCTGCATGTTCACTGAAAATGGGGGTATGGCTTCCCAAAAATTCTTTGCTAGTCTGTCTAAAAGTGATTTTATACGCAAAAAAAAACAAAATCTTTGCATCGCCCGGAATAGAACCCGGACCATGCATGCATTAAACAGGCCTTCCACCAATACACCATTTTGGTTTTAATCTTTTATAGGTAAATTTCCACAAAAATCTCTGCCATGCTGCCCGCAGTTCGGCTTGGTTTGGTTTCCAAGCAAAAAGCAAAAATTTCAGCCTCGACCGGGATCGAACCCGGGTGCCACGCTTGGCAGACTAAAAATTTACCAATACACCACAGCGTCAATCAAATCTGTCCAAAAATTTTGAATTAATTTCCCGTATCGCAACGTACTCTGCAACATCCGGCGCGTATTCTCGAGTTTGCTCTGCAGCTGCTGGATCTGCGAGTCATTTTTGGAGTAGCTCTGCGCTTGCAAGCTGGCTGATAGGCTCTTGATATTCTGCTTCAACCGCTCGCGTTCTTCAGAGAGTCGATTGTTCTCTTCGAGCACCTTAGAAAGTTGCTTCCTAAACAGCGCTATATCGACTACGGTACCTGGCTCCTCTCCAGCATTGTTTCATCGTAATCCCGGGCGAGGGCATCGTACTGGGACTCTAGTCGCTGTTTAGAATCTTCCGCCTCAATTCGGTGGGCCATGGCGCTGAAATATTGAGGTTTAAAGGGGTGTAAGCTTAAGCCTAGCCTAGGCCTAGCTTAGGCTTGGGCTTGAGCTGAGATTGGAAATTTATGGCCATGCCTTTCCCGGTCCTTTAAAGGGCCAGTGAAGGCAAACTGAGGCATACAAAACCAACCGATTAGCATCAGCTCTTGCATTATCAGCCTGCTCCTCCAAAATCATTGCTTTTTGCTTCAAAAGATCCCGTTCTTCCATTGCCACTAAAAATACATACTTTAATTAATTACATTTTAGTCGACGTGAGCCATTTATATAACTTATGTCCTTGTAAAAACCACGCATTAATGGCCTACCCTTCAATTTCTGGATCCAAATATCCTCAGCAAGGGCTGTCTCTCTTGAAATCTCCTCCTGCGCCTCGAATTGTATGCGCCGCTTCTCCTCGCGCTCAATTCGGAGCTGCTCCTCCATTCGGGACATCTGGAACTCGACTTATTTTGAGTCCCAGCCTATTGTCGAGACGCAGAAGGCAATTGGGAGTCGATTTTTACCTGTCCCAGCCCCTTTCAAACAAACCTCATTTTCCAGGGCCTCAATATGGCGATGCGCCATCCGATCGGGCGCGTATTCCGGCGGCTCATCGCTCACGTGAAAGTCGTCGTGCTGGCCGACATGGTGGTGATGATGATCATGGTGATTCGAGCCCCCGCCGCCGTTTTGCAGTTTTTGCGGCACTTCCGGTGGGGTCGGAGGCCGATCCTCCTCGTGCTCCACCATCCACGATCAACCGGGCACTGCAAGGGGGCCTTGATTGGTATCAGGAGAAGTCACTTGAGAAAATAGAAGACTTTAGAGCCACTATCTCGGCACTCTATGCAGGAAATTAAAAGGGAAGGGAAAAATTCAGCGTGAGGGAAAACCTACCCTAACCTAAGCCAAACCTAAACTAAGCAAGGCTCGAGTCAAAGCCTAATAAGCCTAAGCCTCGGCTTAAGCCTAAACCCAAGCCTAGGATGTTAAAAGTTAGATAGCTCTTTTTGGGTCGCAAAATAACGGGAGGACCACCCGGGATCCCGGCGGCCATAAGCACAAAATTAGGGCAAACCCCTTCTGCCCCCAGAAAATCGCATTTGGTTGCTGTCTCCCTGGAAAAGAGGAGGGTCGGCTGTCGGACCACTAGGAATCAAAAAATATACAATTCTTTGAGCGCTTTTTTAGAATATCGCAAGAAAATTGAGCGGAGAGAGATAGAGAGAGCGAGAGACAGAGAGACAGAGAGAAAGAGCAAGCCTCAACATTGCAATCACAACTTGTGATCGTTGGGAAAATGGGGCTGTTTGAGCGAAATGCGTGTGTATTCGTGACCTTGTCCGACCCCTCAAATCCACACTTTAGCTGGCGTGCCGGAATCGCCCCCCTCCGAAACGCTACGACACATTCCGCCGGGCGAACGGTCACTCGAAGTGGGCTCCGTTTATGGACTGTTGACAAGTGGGGGTGTCTCGGAATAATGGTCGTGGTGACCTGCTCCTTTTTTCATGCTTTTTGCTTGCGTTTTTTGCACTTCCAGGGCCAAAAATACCCAAACTATGTTAATTTTTCTATTTTAATGATCTAAAACAAAGCGATAGAGCTGTAAGGAACTATAAATCGCTCATAAGCTTTTTACTGGCTTAGAGCAGAGAACTGGCTGGGAAGAGGCAAGAAAACTGAAGATGAGAACATCGAAATGCGGCACCTATATACGATATTTTGTCATGGTTTTGACGGTCATTTTCAAGGCAAAAAGAGCTCTGATTGATGGCCATAACCCGATTTTGGCGATGTCTTAAAAATAGTGTTGAGCGTTTGCCAATTTCTGCCCACTCTCTCGCTCTCTCTCTCTCTCTCTCTCCCTCTCTCTCTCTCTCTCTCTCTCTCTCTCTCCTCTTTCTCGATCCTCTCGTTTCTCTCTTTTCTCTCTCTTTCTCTCTCTCTCTCTCTCTCTCTCTCTCTCTCTCTCTCTCTCTCTCTCTCTCTCTCTCTCTCTCTCTCTCTCCCTCCACTTCCTTCTTAACCCCTAACACAAACAAACCCGATTCAGATAAGGATTAGGCGTTGAAATTCCATGGAAAACTGAGAAATCACGAATATAGGAGATAGCTTAGAAAATTATAGGAACCGTAGTATTTGCAATCCTTTCAATGCTGGTTGCCCTATTTTTATCGAAAAAGTCTGGAAAACCGGGCGGTTTTGGAAGGTCAAAGCGGGTCGAAAAGTTCGAAAGCCGATGATCGAATTAGGTGCGAAGGGGTAGCGTTACGCAAAAATAGGCTCTAAAGAGATGGTGACAGGCATAAAAAGACAAAAATCGAGAGGCCAGCTTTATAAACACCTGCAATAGATTATTACCAAAAAAGCCAGAAAATCCCGACACGAAAATGCTGTATAAAGTCACCAAAATAAAATTCGCGGGTTTCAAATGCGTTTTTATACCAAAATCTTTCGCCTAATTAAAAATACGTTAAAAACGCTTCAAAAACATAATAGCAAAATTTTACAAGGCTGAAAGTAGGGCATGGATCGAGGATGCGGAACGCGCGCCAGGGGAACATCCATCACCTGTACGGAGGGGGACGGAGAGAAAGAGAAAGAGGAGGAGGAGGAATGGGGAGTTGCGGACAGTTCCACGGGTAGTCTCGCTCTCTCTCTCTCTCTCTCTCTCTCTCTCTCTCTGCCCCTCTCCCCATGTCCCTATCTCTCGAATCAATGGCTGAAGGACAGTCCCTCCCCACAGCAGTCGGTCAGTGTTTGCCAGTCCTGCTCTCTCTGGCTCTCTAGGTCTCTCTCACTCTCTCCAGCTCTCGTGCTCTCTCACCGTCCACTAGAAGCAACACACAACGCCCACAACAATCGGTTCTGCACGCGGAACAGCTGATTGCGTGTGGGTGAATCGAGAAGGGGCGGATTTCGGGTTGTTTAAAGGGGCAGGAAAGGGATAGTTGCCACGACCGTGCCACGCAACGCGAGCGACCGACGAACGTAATCGATTACGCAAGGATATGGTGCATTAATAGATACTTCCAAATCTGAGGTCTTAGAAGAGAGTGCAGAGAAATCACGAAAACTGCAAAAAAAACCCCGCCACCCCCAAATTCGACAATCGCGGCGCCGCGGCGTCGTCGTGTGAATCATGCAGAAAGCATTAGAAGGAAAAGGCATGCCCATACTTTTTACTTTTGGCGACTACTTCCACACCACTACTCAGAACGAGCTGTGTGGATAGTATGGACGCGGAACTGGTTCTCCCAGCCATGCCTGTTGGGTGCTTTATGATATCTAGTGGATACGCGGGAGGACTATGAACAACTTGCTGGGTTTGGGAGGACTATGGTATACTTGGTAAAGTAGGGTATATTTTAGGAAAATCCAGATGAAGAGAGACGGAGAGAAATAGAGAGAGAGAGAGAGTGAGAGAGAAAGAGAGAAAGAGAGAGAGATAGCATCCATAAAAATTAATGCCAGAATACCAAGCTTCAAATCCAAAATGGAATATCACCTAGATTTCAGCCGATCCGAGTCACTCGAGTCGAGTCAACTGGAATGGAACGCACTCTCTCACTCTGGCTCTCTTGCTCTCTCCCTCTCTCCCTCGCTCTCTCTCTCTCTCTCTCTCTCGCCCTCCAGGGTTTGGCCACAGTTTGAAGGAGCGGATATTTGTTCTCCATGGGAGACTGAGACCCGCCACATACTGCAGATATTTGCCACACCTCTCAAATCACATCCCCCCAACCTGGAATCGCACAGTTCATCGGTTGTGCCAAAGAAAAGTGTCCGATTCGATGAGAGGTATCCGAGGGGGTAATTGAGAACGGCGGGCCCACGCATGGTTAAGCGGACTTGAAAGCAGGGTATTATCAAAGCGTCACGTGCAGCTTGCGTGTGTCTACTCAGTCAGTCTTCTCTAGCGCGATGCAACGTATCTTCTGACAGATGAAGTGTATACCGGAAGTGAACACACGCTTTTATTTTGAGGAAAATCGCACCGCCAAATGCCAATTAGCAAGCCTTTCAATCCGTTAATCCGTAAAAAAAACGTATTTTTCAGATTTTCATGAGGCTTTATCGCAGGATTGGCGTCGCACTTACAGCCCACCTAAAAACTACCGTAGCCGAGTGTAAGTCATTTTTTTTTGTTAAAACAAGCAATGAAGCTCCACTCCTTCCCACTCCTTGAACCCAATAATCCCTGCTCGTTTACCCTTCCTCTAGTACCTAGGTTTCCCATTATCGTTCGTTTTTTGTTAATAAGTAAATCAGATTTTTTTTCAGACCAGAAATTGTGATTACCACTTTTTATTTTTAATAAGCAATGTTTTGCTCTAAAAATATACCCAAAAACCCCACCGGTTTTGAACCGACCCTCCCTGCCGGCTAATTCGGCATTGGCCCCATTTCCGATGAGAGCCGAAAGGGTGGGTGGTGGAGGCTAAAGCCCCCATTCCCATTCCAATACCCTGCCCTTCCCCCTCCCCAAATATTTCGACGGGCCGCCAGGGCCCTGGGGCGCGGCGGTTGCGTTGCGGCCAGGGGCCCATAGGGGGCCCCAAAAGGAGTGGATGCTAGGAAAAACCGCGTTTTTCTACTTTATTGTGATTATTTTTTATAAAACTTAATGTTAATACGGCGGATTTAGAAACAATGGAAGAAGACCGGTTGGGGATGAAGATCAGCTCCGAGGTGGTGGAGATTCTAAAGGATGCAAAGGGGTTGTTGGGTGTTTCGATAGGTAGGAGAACTTCTACTAAAGGGTTTGATGAAGAATTCTAGGTGGTGGTCACCCGAATTGTCCTTGCGTCTACGTCGTCCAGCTATTCGATGGGTCACCCGCGCATGAGGATGGGAGAATACGTGCTGGTGACGAGGTTCGGCTTCTCTTTTTAGCTTTTGTATGGCTTACTAGATGCAAATCACACGTGTTTAACCAACTCTTGAACTGCTTGCGGTCGTCGTCTAGCTTAGTACAAATTTACTAGACTCTTCTAGCTGATCGCGAACTGCTCGAGCTCAGTGCATTCGACGCCACATGAAAATTAACCGATTACGCGCCATAATTTGGAATGACCTTCTTCAAGTTGTTGCGTTTAGCAGCAGCGCTAGCTTGTTGCCGTGATCCGCATCAAAATCGTTCAATTACGCCCTATTAACCACAACCTTGAACTTCCTGCAGTCGGTGCGGTCAACGGCTTAAAATGAAAAGCAAATATTAAGTGTTATAACTTGAACATCTCCACATCGTCGTTTTCAACGCCTAGTAAAGTCAATCGATCACGCCAGTAAAACTAAGCCTTGGACTTCTTCAGGTCGTCGCAGTAAACGGCGTCAACGTGAAGGGAGACAAGAAAACACACGTCGCTCAGTTGATCCAGACAAGTGGAAACCCGGTGAAGGTAAGGCTCAAAATACGACTTTTGGATTCGAGCTCCAGATGACCATCAACCACCTAGACGCCGACACGACGAAGGGCAAGACGGCAGATATCGTTGTGAAGAAGATCAAGCATAAGGTAGGGGAACCCGATTTTTGTCGCTTACCCCACACGCCTATTGACACTAGGCACTGTACGCTGGTAAAGAAACGTGCGCGTTGAGTACCTTACGCCATGCGTTAAAGTGCGTTAAATTGTACTTTTTAACGTAATTGACTTTATTCAGATGGTCGAATTCATGGAAGCCGATACCGCAGATGCACTAGGCTTATCAAGAGCTATTTTATGCAACGATCCGCTCCTCAAAAAGATGAGGGTACGTTAGCTTTAACAAAAATGGCCCAAAAATTTAAAAAAATTACGAAAGATCGTTTTCAGGTACTTGAAGAAAACGCTGACTTCTACCGTACTCTCATCGCCTACTTCAACGAGCTGCTCGAGGCCCAGGAGGGCATTAATAAATACCAGAAAAGTCAGTATACGGTAGAAGTGCAGCTGTCATTTTTGTTTCTAGTGTTCGGGGACGCGTTCTGCGAACTTGCCGCTCACGAGAGCCAAGCAAATGCGTCGCTGGCGTTTACGGTATTTGGCGAGGTGGGTACTGTATCCGGAATTGTATTTTTTAAGTTTTAAATAAATAAAATAGATGGAAATCTCGTCTGAAACGATAGGAAAATTGTCTAAAAAGCATGAATTTCTAAATTTCTGCTGCTAGTTGACGAAAGGCCCGCGACTCTTTGTCAATTCGCTGAACTCCTTGAAGTCGAGCTTCCAGGCCCACCGAGCCCTCGACAAACGGCAAGCCGACATGGTCAAAGCCGTCCGCCCATTGATCAACGACCTGGTGACGTACGTCGACAAGGCCATCCCCGACACCGAGCTCACCATGAAAAAGTCGGGATTTCTAGATAAAGAATTCATCAGAAAATATTAATTTCAGATACCTTGACGTGAAATACGAGTACCTGTCGTACTGCTTGAAGTTGAAGGAGATGGACGACGAGGAGGTGGAGTTTCACTCGTTGCAGGAGAGCCTCTACAGGGTCGAGACCGGAAACTACGAGTATCGGTAAGTAGCATTCGAGTCTCAATCTCACTCTCGCTCGCTCGCTCTCTCCCACTATCTCTCTCTTTCTCTAGCCCTAACTTCCAGATTAATGCTTCGCTGTCGCCAAGAAACTCGTCAACGCTTCGTCCGCATGCGCAACGACGTGATGGTCAAGATCGAGCTCCTCGATCAGAAGCACGGTATCAGGTCCCTATGGTGTCACCACCCCTTTAGTCCGCGACATCGCGCAACAACTGACAAATCTTGTGGGTGTGCTACGGGACTGCCAGTCCGATTGTTCCAAGGCGCTCCTAAACACGCCCATGGCGGTGCCAGTCGAGATTGATATTATTCAGGTGGGTGTGGAAAGAGAGCTGAAACTTCGCGTGCTTAGGCTTAGGCTCGGCTTGCTGAGACTTAGGCTTGGGTTTAGACTTCGGCTTCGGCTTAGGTAGGCTTAGGCTTAGGGTTTTGGCCTGGGTTTAGGATTAGGCTTAGGCTCCGGCTTAAGCTTCGACTGACAATAAAATGCAAATCTCATTTGGAAATATTCAACTTACCAGACTTCCTTTTTGCAATTTCTACAATCCTATAGCATAATTCCTATAGAAATCCCACAAATTTGATCAACGCGCGAGCACGAGCAGCCAACCGGAAGACGAAGCGGAAGCCGTTTCTCAAAAAGCTGAAGATCAGGTACGAAGCTAAACCTGAAAGGTGATCCGATATTAGCCGGACCTTCTGAACCTCTCTGACGCGTTTGAGCCGCTGCGACTTGAAGAAAACGGAAATGCCGCTGGGGAGTTGATAGCTCTAGATGATGTGAGTTTTTCTTCATATCTAACGTAGACAACGTGTGTGTAATTTGGTGTTTCGCGTAGCTATCGAGACCTAGTCAACCGAAGGGGTGGATTCTCGTGATCCAGCGTCCCTTTAATGGGATGGTAAAAGCAAGGTTTTTCAGGAACCTCTTCCAAACCCCGTCCGCCCAACCCAAAATGATCCGCCACCTCCACCAGTCGACGATCAAACGGAAAATTTATTGCTTTTCTGACTGTCATACCTGTGATAAAGCTTCGCTAACTCATTTAAAATTTTTACGGGAATTTCCGGAATCCCGGATCAGGAATTGCCAGCCGACACCGATCGATACTCCCCGGAAGAGGGGTCCAAGGGAATCACTAATGCATTTCCACAGGCCAAGATCCGGAGGCACTGGCTGTATGGTGCATAAATTGGCGCGCCGGCCGCCGGGCCAAATCGATCGTAGCCGAGGGTGATTCAAAAAAGGCCGTCAGGCTAGCTAGAACCGACACTTTTTTCACCCGGGTTTATCCCCCATTTGTCATTTCTCGGATTTTTTTTGCTCTTTTGGGCGTTTGATTTTTCGTAATTTCCGGTAAAATAGCAAATAAAGGCTGCTAAATCGGTTCTTGTGCATTATCGGGGGAACCATCTTTTCTGAGGACCCAAGTTTTAGGATATTAATAGAGGAACAGTTTTTAAACAGTCTTTGCTATTCCTAAACGCAAAAACTTTGCAAATTTTGATGAAAAATGAAACAAATCACGATTTTTTTTAACCAAATTCGCCGATTTTCGACCAAATTTCAACTAAACAAAAACAACATTTTTTTCTCAGTTTTATTTCTTGTTTGCCAATATTGCTAAATTTTAGGAAAATTTTTTATACGATTTAATATCGTAGTAGTCCACCACAAATTACCGCTGGGACATCTAGCCAAAATTATATATTTTGCACAAACCGAGAAATGCCATCTGACGCCTAATTATGTTTTGTGAAAAACAATTTCACCATTAATTCGGCGCGCCTCTATCTCTCTCTCGCTCTCTCTCTCTCGGTCTCTCTCGCTCTCTCTCTCCTCTCCATCTCCCCGACAACCCATTAGCTTAAAATTAGTGCCCAGCCCGGCCCGGGCCACACCGATTTTTTTCATTCCGAAAATGAACCCCGCCCTGCAACTGGCCCACGACCTTTTAAGGGTAGGTTACTACAGAAATACGTAATACAGCCGGATTACGGTAATAAGGTGATTATAGTCGGTGATCGCCTTCAACAGCTTCGTCGCCTCGCGGTACACGCTGAGGACCAGCTGGACGGCCTCGTCGGCGCTTCAGATTTTTGATAAGGTTTGGTACCCCCCCCCGATAATGCAAAAGATCCGAGTATCGCTTTAGAAGTCGCACTATGGCGATGAATTAGCGGTGATGCGCTTTGACCATCCCCATCTTGACCACCACGAGTACGCCCATATCAACCTCGAGCCACGGTATGCCGGCAGGGAGCGTGATCCGCATTATTGGCTACCGCCGGGCAGTGCTTATGTGAGTGCACTGATTAATTTAACGTAATTTTTATCATTTATTAGTGCTATTAAATCTGTATATTCGTGACTACAAATTTAAACCGGCAAAGCTACAGAAGTTGTAAAAACTAAAACCTGTACGGTGCAAGCCTATGGCCAAATGCTACCAATGATTAACTGATAAAAAACTCCTCAATTAACAACTTTCAGCTGGCGGCTCTATTGGGCGGCTTGATTAAATTCTTTTACAAATACCTGCGATGGACCAGCCACGGGTTCGCGATCGTCTTCTTGGGAATTGCAATTTGGGTATGTAGAGTATACTTTTTGTATACTTTAAAAGCGATTCTCCAGGTCTTTTTATTATAGTCAGAATATTATAAAAATTCTCCCTTCAAACAAGCGGTTTTTTAGAATGACATCAATCCTCTATCCTACCATCACACGCTCAACTTTCTGATCCGCCTCGCGGCCCTCCATTTTCTTCCAGGAATTGGTAAACGCTAAAAACTTAGTTATAAAGTATATGTTTATTTTAGTTTATTTCATGATTTTAGTTTTATTTTTAATTTTTTTTTTCAGCAGCAAAAGCTGCGTCATGGATTGGCACAAGTGTTATGCCGGTGTTGGGCACAGCTTTGTACGGGCTTCTCGGCGCCCTTTTCACCGGTTTGTTGGTCAACATCGCCGCCAGGGAATTCGAGGTATCAACGCTTTAAAAACGTCCTGGAGCCTTAGCGGGGGATAAACTAAATTCTTCGTAGGTTCCGTTGTATTTTGAATTATGAAAGAGACTTCGTGAATAGAATTCGGCACCTTGCTCATAAAAAATGTTCCACTGTCTAAAAAATTTGGCGTTTTGGTCGAAAGTCCTGAAAAATTGACGTTTTTTTAATTGCCATAACATTTTAGTAATCCGAAACGGCTAAAAGATCATAGAAATCATCTGTCTTTTCTACAATTGGGGTTATGCTGAATAAAGAAATCCCCCCTCTGTTAATGAACCAGCCCCTAACGTACAAACACGAAAACCACTGCCAGAACGGCTACACCCTCCACTGGGACAACCATTACCTCTTCGTCGGGCTGGTTGTTCTTGGCATCTACGTAGCAACCTGGATCGGTCAGTTTTCAAGCTTATTAGTACGGCTTTAACTTTTAAAAAAGCGTTAAAATGCGTAGATTATCATCCAGTTTCAGCTGCCAAAATCGGCTCGTCGTTGGGTGAATGCTTTGCCCCGGGAATCGGCACGTTCTTGTTGGGCGCAGTGGCGAGCGCGGGACCACTGGCACTGCTATGGACCTGGAAACCTGAATCGATGATGAATGCTGGGCAATAAATAACTTATTTCATAAAACAACTACGCCTCTACGCTCAAAGTTGACCAATTCGCGCCAGAGAGCAACAGATTTTAACAAAGCTACTAGGAAACAAACCTAAAATATAACTAAGGGTAAAAACTACAATTTAAAGTTAAAAAGTAAAGATACACGCCAGAAAGAAACAGATTTTAACACTTTGTGAGCGATGAACCATAAATAGTACTGTACTTTTGCGCACTTATTTTCTGGAAAGACTACTGTAACTCATCCCGTAACAAGTGAAAATTTTCATCTCGACAATATAAATAGAGAGTACCCCGGCAACATTTTGACCTTTAGAAAAAAGTCGACACTCAAGCGACTTTCACGATAGATTATACACTTCTAAGCGTTTTTTTTTCAAACTTCTGTGCACGAAATTATCCTGTTTACCTTTCTTATTTCTATTTTTATTGACTATTACTATTCTATTGTTGTACTAAATTTTTTCAGATTAGAAAATGCCTGACGCCGCTGCCGCCGCTGCTGCCACTGCTGCCGTTGCCTCAACGGTCCTGCCTGTGGTCACCGTCGGCGCGCTCGCGGTGAATGTTATTCAGGTACATCTCAGTCGTGTTTTAATTTTCATTTTTAGGAAGCTGCTCATGGAAAGGACATCGTCACAGCCATCGCCAACGGTGCGGTCAACACCGCCAAGGTGTGCGGTGGTAAGCGTCCTTTACCGGTTCTGAATGTTGAAAAATAACGGAGATGTCGAAAAACAGTTTAACTGCCGGATTTTCAAGGCATATTCTTGTTCTGTAGCTAATTTAGATGATAATAATTTGCCCAAATATCTTCGTACTCTCACAATTAGTTTTATTTCTCCCTCGGGCCGCTCTGAAACAGTCGAAACTCCCCTTGTTCCAGCTAAAACTTTTCATTTCAGGCGCGCAAGCTGGTGCCCTCATTGGCTCGATGATCGTCCCCGGCGTCGGCACCGCGGTCGGAGGCATCATCGGAAGCGTTGTCGGAATCCTGGCGTCCCGATGAAGCGCCTCCAGCGAATTTCTAACAACCTTGCTGCTTATTTCCGGTTTAACCGTTCGGCTTTTCCCCTCTGTTACGATTTGTACATACGTTGCTAATTTGATAAATTTGTTGCATCTATGTTGTGTGGGATGAGGCATGGTACAGCAGTCCATGGCTTTTCTGCGAGTAGCTTCACTAGAACATGGGCGACGCGGGCTTACAAGTTGTGACCAGACCACGCGCTTGCTGAGCGATTGATTGCACTGGGAAACGGGTCAAAAGGCGAAAAATTGTAAGCATACGTATGCGTTTCCGCATAAGATAAGATAGCGACTGAAGCCATGGGTCCAGTTATTTACGTGAAAACTGTTTCTCTATCCTTTACGCCTTTTCGGGGCTAGCATTCGAGCAAAAAAAAATTTTTAGGCACTTTCAATGTCAGACGTGAGCCCAGAGGAAGCAGAGCGTCGCTACAACTTCGGCTTTTCAGTGCCAGAAGAAGAAAAGCTGTACAAAATCAATGCCCTGTTCAAAGTAAACCTTTTTATTCGATTAATAACCATTCAAATAGGGATTGACTACGTATCGCCTCACCCAAGGCTGCTACTATGCCTTGAAAACCAGCTCCACTTCATCGTCGGCCGTTCAGCTGTATGATAAGGTTGTAATTACGGCGTTATATTTTTTGATACAGAAAAGTTTTTCAGCGACTCAAGAATGTGATGGCATTGCTTCGAATCGATTGGGCGCACAAGCCCGGAGGATACTGCCATATAAACCTTAATCCGAAGCCAGCCGGCCTGAAGAGGGACCCACATCTATGGGTTCCATACGGGACACCATGGGTAATCTCGTCAGATTGATGCATATTTGTTTTTTTGCAGGTGTCGAAGCGAGCAGCCGATGCCGCCAAGACGCTCAATGACTGGCTACCTCTGATCACCACCACAATTATGGCATATTACACGGCACGAGCGATACAGGTTGCTGCTTTTTTTGCTCGCTTAACTTTGGCTCTAGAAAGACTACGAAGACGGCACTTACGAAAACACAGCAACCTACGCCGCTCGCACCGCTGGAACGTATACTGGAGCCGCTTTCGGTGAGCCGCTACAATATTCAGTTGCAATGCGCAATTTTAGGAGGCAAAGCGGGTTCAATTGCTGGCTCAGCCGTCTTGCCGGGCGTCGGAACCGCAGTTGGAGGTCTTGTTGGTTCCCTCGCCGGTGCCTGGTATGGCGACGATGTGGTGGCCCAATGCGCTGCGGACCCCGAATTCAAGAAGAAAGCCGGAGAGACGATCGGCTCGGTCTACACCGGCGTCGCCCAGACTGCAGGCCCCGCCATGACTTCCATCTACAATGGAGCCGGAGATTTGGCCTCCGGCTGCACAGCGACCGTCGGATCTGTAGCCGGGAAAGCCGCCCAATATGCCGCGGACTCGAATCTGCCCGGAAAGGCCGGTGCAGCGTACACGGCTGTCACTCAAAGCACTGGCCAAGCGATCGGTGCCATCTACAATGGCATCGGCCAGAATGCTGGCCCTGCCGCTTCTTCCATCTACCACGGAGCTAGAAATCTTGCCTCGAGCTGCTCAGCCGCTGTCGGATCAGTTGCCGGACAAGCTGCACAATATACGGGAGTCGCTCAAAATGCCGGACAGACAATCGGTTCGGCTTATCAAAGCACGAGCGACTTCATTTCCGGTTACTTCTACGGCCCGAAGAAATGAAAATGAGCTTATGTACGTATTTGCAAAAATTGTTACTACTGGTACCTTGACACTTGTGATAAATATTTATCGATAAATAATTGCAACCTAAAGCGCATGGTATTGTGGGATGATGCACACATCTAACGTTCGGTATGACTACCAGCAGTGCGATTTGCGTGCTATAACGCTGACATTTTGTTGGAACACATGAACATGCAAAAACGGGCCAACACATTTTTCTGGATAAATGCGGGTTTCCGAGAGTAGTCCCAAAGTTGAAATCTTTTGATTTTTCGGGAGGTTTCTATTGATGCAGCTTTCCAAGTTTCCGTATATCGGCTTGAACTTTTGTCTTTTCTCAGGGTACCGATACTTCTAATTTTCCTATAATACTTAGAAAATTACTTTTTCCATTAATCATCGATTAATTTAGGGAGTTTCCACCTCTATACCAGCATGGACCCGACGTTCTTGCTGCCACACGACCTCTTACGGGTAAACGCTTTGTAAATTTAGAATTGGGGGTAAATGAATCAGTGGAAATATCCTCCGAGTCAGCTGCAAGTAACACTTGGCGTTTCAGGCACTATCAGCATTCGACTCCTTCGTTGCTTCCGAATTCTCGATGAGGACTAGGCCGAAAGCTACCTCCACCCTGCAGATCTTTCGCGTGGTATGGCAATTTTAACTGGATACTAATGGCCGTTAAGGTTGGTGATAAACGTTATGGTGCCGAGATGTTGCGCATTGGCCATTCCGGTGGTCTGGGGGACGATGCTTTCGTCTGGCTGTTCGCCATAGATGCAGGAAATCCCAGGGTCCGGCGTCTGTCCATCCCTAAGGGCTCTCCCTCTGTAAGTTATTTCATATTCAGATTCTGATCGTTTATTCGGATGCGTGATCATACACCCGACTAAACGATAATATTATAGGGCTTGTTTTTAGCTTGCTGCGTTCATTGCATCTAATGGTCGCTTTCTCTATCGATGGTCACTCCAAGTGAGCCACTGTCTAGCCATTTATGGATTGGCAACAGCGATTTTGGTGCGCTTAATGATAATTTCCAAAAACATGTTTCAAGAAAGACTTCGAAGACTTCAATGGGCACACGGCAGCATATGCCGGTCGACTGGCGGCGCTATATGTTTTCCCAGGAATTGGTATGCTTTCGAAAATTGGATTCAGATATAAGGTTTTCAGCCGCAAAGGCCATGGCTTGGCTTGGTACGGGTGTGATGCCGGTCTTGGGCACGTCAGCATACGGCTTGACTGGTGCTCTCGTCTCGGGCGTGCTTGTCCACGTTACCTTCTCTCCAGGAGTTCGTCACCCAGAAGAGCTACGTTTTATCGGAATAAGCGCCTACATAGGTCTCTGGATCTGTAAGTGGAAATTTTATCTAACTATATACCAGGTTTGAAAACCCGCTACGCGGCTTTTCACCCCCTGGCCTTCGCGCGGGGATCTTCCAAAGTTGGGAACTTTGCAAAAACTCGAGCGAAAAGCGTGATCAATCCCAAAAATAGCAAAGGCAACTGGCTGCGAGCGCGACAAATTCCGAAATTAGCCTGAAGCGCCTCGTATGTAAATGAGGAGATTTCCATGTTTTAAAATCGCGAAAATAAGGTCTAAATCGTCATTTTATTAAACATATGATAAGCGGGCAGTAATCTACGCCCTCGATTATACCCCTTTCCTCTCGACCGGGCCCGAAAATTCATGTTCTCTTAACGGCGGGAAACCAAATTTTTCCGGGTAATCCGTACGATCCCTTAAAAATATAACCTATTTTATAGAATCTTGAGCAGTTTGTAGACATAAATGGCTCGTAAAAAAACTCAACCTTTTTTGACTATTCGTCAACAATTTATGCAAAATCCCAAAAAAGTAAAAATTTTTAATGTGTTCTTAATTTTTTCGCAAGAAGAAACTACAAAGAACTACGGAAAACACTATAATAATAAATACATATGATATTTCGCGGGAGAAAAATCCTCCCTCTAATCGCTAACACTCCAGTAACAAAAACTTTAGTTACCAAAATCGGGTCGTCGATCGCAGAGTACTTCTTTCCAAGATACGGCCGGGTTTGCGTCAGCACCTATGGATTGTTGGCAGTTTCCGGTTCGGTAGTATACGAGACTCTCCGTCTGAGAAACTTTTATTCGTTCTAGTTTGTTATGTTAGATTTTTAATGAATAAATATTTGTTGTTTGTTTCGTTTTAAGGCATTCAGGTCTAAGAAACCAAGTAACAGTATGTTAACAGTTTACCCTACTCTTCAGAAGCAAAATTTCATCATGCTGACCCTTTCGGATACTGGAAAGAAGCGCGGCTGGTTGATTCATTGGGGGCTACGGGCAGCCGTTGTGGGGGTTAGCATGCATCGTCTGCTCCCTCCACATCCTGTCGCTCCTTCGGCTCCACCCCTTCGCTCCTCTTCGGCTGTCAGTTGTGGGGCAAAAAGCCCGGCCTCCATCCCACTTTTCCAGGCGGAGACCCACATTTCTTGGCTCGGCACCCGCTCGATTGCCCTCTGACACTCGCATGCACAGCCCCGTAACCTGATCGATCAGTTTAGGGCACTGGGTGCAGTCATTCGGAAATGCCGGAAATGTCGATTTTTGCAAAAAGTTTCGCAGGTTGACGGCCTAAATTTTCCGGGGGATTTGGGTTTTTGCCGGAAACGTGGGCAATTGTTGGCCTGAATGTCGACTTTTTCAAAAATCTTGAAATTTTTTAGCTAATTTTTCTAGTTTTATTTTACTAAAAATACCGATAAATTTCTTCTTTTTGATTTGCTAGTCATCTCTAGACTTGCCTCAAAAAGTTACCCCCCCCCCCGCCCCCCGATAATGCGAAAGAACCCTTCTTTCAAGGACTTTGTTCGCGTCTAGCATTTTCAATGTGATTCCATGCGATTTTCCAGAGCCATGGCGGCCTCAGAAGAAGAGAAGGGCGCCCTCGTCGAGACCGGGCAGGCCAAGTTCGAGAAGGTTTGTCACTGGATCCGGGCTGGATTTCGGCTTTAGGAAACCGACACCGTCGTCGTTGGCGGCTCCAAGATTGTTGGGCTGACGAAGGAGCAGCTCGAGCAGTACAAGAATGACCCCTTCTGGAAGCCGTTCCGGTAATAGTTTTTGGTTAAATTCGTACTTTATGATTTAGCTACATCCTCTTCGGGCTGTTCTGGCTGGCCTGGTTGGCCATGTTTATTGGTAAGTGGAAGTTTTAACAAATTTATTGAAACCGAAGAATTTTCGTTAAAATTTTCATTAAATTAGCCTGAAACTACTTTATTCTTCGTTGAAAATTTTATTAAATTTTGTGAAAATTATTCTTAGTAGAAGTTTTTATTAGTTTAATTTTAAAATGAGGTTTCTTTTAAAAATCGTTTTTAGGCGCCATCCTCATCGTTCTGCTGTCCCCGAAATGCGCCGCGAAGCAGGAGCCCGATTGGTGGCAGACCAAGGTTTCCTACCAGGTGCGTATATTTTTTGGCTCATCGTCTCAAAAACAGTAACCGAGCCATTTGTGGCCAGACTTTTGACGAGATTCCAATCATCACCCCCTACCCGAACAGGATCGTACAGCAGCTGTCGCTTTTTTGACACTTTCACGACCCGCGTCCTTTGTTGTGTCTGAGCAATATGGGGGGATGTGCAACGCCTCGGGCGGGCTGTCGAGATGGCGCGATAAGATAGGGGGCACGGCTGACCCAGAATCGCACCTTTCAGGCCATCCCAGGGCAATAATTCATTAGCCAAATATTTGGGGTGACCAGGCGGAAAAGCGTGTTTTGTGAGATAATCCGGTTTATCCGGAGATGCGTGTGTAAAGCAGCAACTTTAGGCATGATTTAAAGCGCACGTTTCCTATATTTGAACATACAAAATTGAGGTATTTTACTGCTAAAAGTGTCGGTTTTCTCAAAATTCACGATTTACGCTTGAAAAAATACAATTTTTCCGATACTTCTAATTTTGTTTTCATCTTTTGTTCCATTAGATACAGCTAAAATTACTCAAAGACATCACTGAAAAGCTTCCGCGCATTACTAGGCATATCTGGCCTTAAAAAAACGTTTCGATCCCCCCCCCCCGAAAATGGCAAAGTACCCAAGCCTTATTAAATCCCTATCCAGAACAAAATTAGTCATATCCGTCACCCCAGGCAATAACCTTATGCACCCGTGGAGTGTAAGGGCCCAACAAGTTGTCACTCATCACCCCCTCACCCATCCGAGACCCACTTGGCAACTCGGCTTAATGCCCGGACATGTGCTTATGGCAGTGGCCCCCCAGCAAGGGCCCAGCTGACCGGGGCTGTAATTAACGTTCACGCCTCGCCGCCAGATTAGGGACCACTAGTAGAAGCCGGGGCCGGCTTTTAGTGGACTGTACTCCCATGAGGGGATCTGCCTAATGGACATCGAGGCCCTTATTAGGGACCCGTGCCAGCCGACGGGGTACTGGATATCAGAATAATTTGGGTGGCCGGTGGAGGGTTTAGTTAAAGGGAAAATGCTTTCCAAAATGAATAACATCAAAGTAAGAAAAACGGGTTAATGCCGAATTAACTAACGCTGAATTAACTAAAATAAATCGATTTTCTGAATGCCGAATGATTAAAAAACGACTTTTCGAAATGCCGTAATACTAAAAAAAGCGTAATATATTAGTACGATCATTCGGCGTTATGAAACTGTTGAAATTAGTCTGCATTGCAAACTACCTTTTTTCATTGCTTTTTGCCTTTAATTATAGCATCACTACGCTTTTCCAAACGCTACCCACCCGATATCCCCCAATCGATGCGCATCGAAGCGCAATATTTACGTCGTTAGCCCGAGCGATGCCACTGTGGCTGGAGGTCCTCGCTGTGGGCCTTATTTGTCGAATACTTATAGCGCGGTGGGTGTTTGGCCGAGGCCAAGCCCGGGGGTGTGAGTGCGGGTAAATATGATAGAAGGGGACGGTCAACGGAAATCGTCACAGCTGCGCCCACAATACGGGTCGGGGAATCGGATACCGAGTACGCTAATGGGTAGGGAATCAAGGGGAATTTTAGTTAGGGGTAAAGCTAAATTGGAAAAATCATGCGTTAAAAATTGTTAATTGAAGCCGACACTATTATCCCATTTAGCTGCTCACCCCAACTTTCTACGACTCGAACGGCGATGGCGTCGGCGACTTCCTGGGCATCAAGGAGAAGCTGGACAACCTGCGCAAGCTCGGCGTCACCACGATCTACCCGACTCCGGTGATCACGACGGATAAGGTTGTATAAAATAATTTTTGCTACGGGGTCGGTTTACGTTGTTAGTAAAATCTGCCTGGATTTCAAGCGGAAGGCTAACTAGGAAACTAAAAAAAGTGTGAAACTTTGAAATTTTGTGCGAAATTTGATCATTTTCGGCCGAACAAGCAACATTTTTGCAAGTTTTATACCTTTTTTTAACGCTTAGGGATAGGAGAAAGAGATTAGATCGTAAAGAAAAAGTTAAAATTACTCGAAGAAATTAAAAAACCGTTTTATAAACATGTTTTCTTACAGGATGAGCTCTACAGCGAATACGACGTTATCGACCACATGAAGGTAGACCCCCGATTCGGCTCTGAAGAAGACTTCCAAGCCCTGAGCAACGCCGTGCACGATCGCGGTGGGATTAAGATTTTTGCACCTTTCTTCTTTCTATACTTGAAATTCTTCGAAAAATATGAATTTTTTAGATATGTACCTCGTCATCGACTTGCCAATCTCGTGCGTCTCCGTCAAGCACCCCTGGTTCAAGAACTCGTTGAAAGGCGACTTCTTCGTCTGGGCCAGCCCCAACGAGCCGAGCTTCAAGTCGCCCCGGTTCCTCGACAGCCCGTGGCACAAGCCGAAGAAGTAAGCTATTTTAGCTTTTTTGAAACTGTATTTCTCAGATATCTCACTTGCAACGTGGGCAACGCCAAGAACTCAAAGAATGCTGTGCTGAACTGGAAGAATCCAAAGGTAGCTTATACCGTTTTTCCAATCTATCAGCATCTTTTAGGTCCAAGCCTACTTCAAGGAGGTCATCGAAAAATATCTGAAGATGGGCGTCGATGGATTCCACATTGACCACGTCTCGCTGCTCGCCACGAAGCCCGACGGGTCTTCTGACGTAAGGAAAATGGCTTTCAAAATTTAGACTCTTTTAGCATGACGCCGCGATTGAAATTTTGAAGAAACTGGGCGGCGACGTCGTGTCTTTTGCTGAACAAAGCGATGCCGTATCAAATAAGAAAATGTTAGTTTTTTTAAGCTATTAATAATGCTCATCTTCAGTGTTCTCTTCTCCTCACTGCGCGACGTTGAAGAGCTCCACGTCAAGGCCCAAGAATCCGGTGCCCTCCATCACGTCATCGACACGAGCTTCTCGGCCCTCAACTCGAGCTCGTGCTCAGATGGGGTGGCCCAATGCGTGCACAAAGCCCTCGATGACTCTTATGCCCGCCACTCTCGGACAACTTCACCGTTCTGGCAGTTCTCCAACCCGCACTCTGCTCGACTGGCCTCCAGGTTTGACCAGGAGACGGCCAACCTCCTCACCTTCGCTCAGCTCACATTGCCGGGAGCAATTTCCGTCTATTATGGCCAGGTTGGTGGACTTGTCGAAGACTCTTGACATCAATTTTTATTCACTAAAAAACCCACGCCCCTTCCAGGAAATTGGCTTGGAAAATGTCGCCGGGGCGAGCAACGGCCAGCGTGGTGTCATGCAGTGGAAACCCAAGGGAGAAGACCATCACGGATTTGTAAATGGAGAAGCTATCAAGGACATTTTCTACCCGGAACAAAAAACCGATAAGGAGGCCGACAACTTCGAGGTGGGTGATGTAGCTATGACAGCAAAGCGCCCCCATGAAAAGCGACATCCAATCAAAATTAATACCAAGCGAAAATTTAGGCGCAGTACAGCAACCCGAACTCGGCGCTGAAAGTTTTCCAAAAGCTGGCAAAGCTGCGCCAACGCGATGAGGCGCTAATCCTTGGAGTCACGGTATGTCCAAACTCGACGCGGCAAAACAAATGAAAAGAAAACTAGAGAAAGCTAGAGCTAGAGAAAACTTTCAGGTTCGCCATGCCCTCATTGGAGACGTCATCAGCTATTCGCGCTATGTGCGTGGCGAAAATGGAACCGCCACTGGATCGGCTTACTTGGCCGTCCTCAACTTTGGTAATACCGAGGCTGAGGTCGACTGCACCAAGCTGGAGGCCGAGGGCATCATCCCCACCAATAAGAAGCTCGACGCGGCTGAGGTAAGCCCTAGAATCAAGAAGATAATCAAAAGCCTCAGGTTTCTGCCGTGAGTGCCGGCGTCACGGGATACACGCCTCGCCAGAAGCTGGACGCCACCGCCGAGAAGCTCAAGCTGCCCGCCAAGCAAGCCATTCTGCTGAAACTTTGAGGAAGCTATGCAAAAAACGGCACATGTGGCCGGAATAAATTGTTGTTGGAATTTGATCGAAATACAATACATGGCTCAAAAATACTCACCAGGAAAAGCTATAATTCAACGTAAGAGCCACATTTTCAGCGCTCAAATTTTCCCTAAACTGGCAGAAATAGACTATCTTATAAGTCTATAGGTTTTGCAAATTCAATTTTTTATAATATCGAGAAATCCAGACGTGCATTTTCTGACTTTAGAGACCCTTCAGCCGTTTCCCTTCTCTTTTGGCCTCTTTCCCCTCAAAAGTTTGCTCAAAGGCCTCGTGTCGATAGGAGCTAAGTGTTGCTTCCCATCGCATTACGCTTTTTATATTTATAGTTTTACTTTTTACTTTTCCCCTTTCTAAATTCGTTCCAAATAAAACCAATATAAAACCCTCATTTTCAGATGTTACGAAGCCACTGCTCCGGGCTTCTCCAGCAGGCGCATCGTCTCGTCCGCACGGGCCCCGTCCACACCACGACACCAATGCCCGACAAACTCTTCAAAAGCATCGAGCTCGAGCTGCGCGGCCACGACCCCGCCGTCATACGCTCCTACCTCACCTTCATGAAGAGCGTCTGCGGGCATCTGGAGATTACGCAAGGCCGAATGCAGGTGCTGCCGTACGTTCGATGGGTGCAATGGGCGCTGCGTTCCAAGTTCGTCGCCAAGAAGTACAAGCTGCACTACGAGACGCGTACCCATATCAGCAAGTTTGAAGTCAAGCATTTGACGGGCAACACGGCTTCCGCGTTCTTGGAATACGTGCAACGGAATATCCCGGAAGGAGTTGCGATGCGGGTCGGCTACGAAGAAATTCGACCCCTTCCCGGTACTATTCCTGTGGAGAAGAAAGCAGAGTTTGTTGCGGGTTCGGCCAAGTGATCATCATTATTTTGTATTCAGAATATTCACGCTTTTATATTATCCAAAGTTTTGCCATGTGTTCCGATTTTAGCTGGGAATCCCATTTCTTTCTAGATTCCCGCCGATTGATTCCCCTCGTGCTACTGAAACAGCAACTAGTTTTCCCCTACTCTCGAGCTTTCAGACCTTATGGTAGTCGTTGGTTTTAGAGAAGCTATCATCGTTCTGTTGATTTTTTTTTGCTTTTACAAAGATATTCGATATGTCCGTTTCAATAAAATATTTCAGGTAATGGACTGCTCTACAAGCTCATCCTCTACATTTCCAGCCGACGAGTGGAACGAGATCGTTGTCAAATTAGTGGCAGTCACATTTCCTAGAGATTTTCTTTAGGGTCCTGAATGTTTGGAGCGGCTATCAGCTTGGAGTTCACATTGAAGCAGGTGGACCAGAAACTCGGACAAAACACGAGGTTTTTTATTAGTTTTCTTTTTACCTATCTTTTTACTTTTAGTGGTTCGCCAACGTGCTGGCTGAACACATTCGCGAGACCAAGGGCCTGAAAGCGGACAGCTTAGAGGAATGGATGGAGAGTATCCTGTACAGCGACTTTGATTTGGTTAGGGCCATTTAAACGTATTTTTTCATTCACGTAATTTAGGTTTTGGAGGACGACAGCACCTATCCCACCGCGCGTCTTTTGTTAGAACTCTATGGGTAGTTTATTTTTGTAGGATAACAACGGGATTTTAGTTACCTAAAGAACAACAATCGTGCTTCCCTCCAAAAGCTGTTGGCGACGCTCCCATCTGAAGAATCGATTCGGTCTGCGCAACAGGTTTGAGAATTTTTATTTTTGTAGTGATTTACGATTTCTTAGGCAGCGCGTGCTGAGGGTGGCGATGGAGAAAGCACTAGCGGGGATGATGACGATGATGAAGGGTATTTTATCGACTACATAACACTTATTTTGGCATCAGATTACCCGAGGAGGACGAGGAGATGATGGATGATGGGCAAGCGGCACAAAATGGGCAGCAAGGTGCGTTTTTTCTTGGTTATGGTTTTTTTGGTTTTTCTGAATTGCACTTACAGCACCAGACTTTTTCGTAATGACACTGGGTCGGAAGAAGTCGGTTCAACGCCAAGTTGTCCTCCATGGAGCCACGCAATTAGTATGCCTAGTCGACACAAAGAAGTGGGAATCCCCCCTGCTAGGTTCCATTGCTCGTCTGGGCTGTCCCGTGGGGACTTCTTGGTCGCCTATGCCTTCGTTGGGCCCTAATTGACTCTATCGCCTGGGGTAGCACTGGCGTTTTTCATATACTCTCGTGTTTATTGCCCCAGCCCTTTTTAGCTCGCCAAAAAATATTTCCTGATCAAATTTTCACGTTTATGCTTTTCAGCTGCTCGCCCTCCCCGTGAACGACAGCCGAAAACCGTGACTGATGACGATGGGTGGACCACGATTGTGAAGCGCAACTAAGATCCACTTTTCTTGTCATTATTGATCGCCTCGCCCCTATTTTGCCCCGCGCTCGTTTTCCAGTCTTCCTGGTGTATCCCCAAGACTTTGTTACTCTCTGGTCGGTGAGTCATACTTCTTTCCCGGAGCTGCATCATTTCTTCCTGCTCTCTGTCTTGTTTTTTGGTGTTAGGCCCACGTTGTTGAATTTCCTTTATCTTGGTTGTTGTACTGCGTTTGAAAGTTTAATAAAAACCTTATCGCAAACCCCGTTCGGTGATTCATGACTAGGCCACTGTTCCTGGAATACCTGTGCCTATTCAGTTCGCGGTTTTGTAAATTAGCACCTGCCGGAGCGATATGGTTGTGCGAGTCTGGGGAGAACTAATGGTTGCGAGTGGCAACCACATGCTGATAGAGAGGAGGGTTGGTTGGGCATGGGCCCCCTTTAATCCCCCGGCATCACGCCCCGCAAAAAATAAACTTGGTCCAAGGTGATATTTGGTGTCCTTTTGGTCAGTTTTCGGGTTCGGATGGTTGCCAATGATTCTCTATTACGCTTCGAACATAATTAGGCCTGTCTTTTCCCTCAATGTTACATAATTTTTCGTAGATCCCTGTCCGCTCATGAGTCCCCCCACAACGAACCAACTGCCGGAAACCCATGGTGACTAATCCTAGGAACCCATCTCCTCGGCCTAGCCCCGGATTTTAAGACATGATGACTTTTCGGATTTTGGACTAACCCCCTGTCCCAGCCCCGTTATGAGCCCACAGCCCTTGCACGGGTCATCTAAAATGATGTACGATGCGCGTCAGCAATTCGCGACCAATATTCCACTGCCCGTTTCCCAGAACATGACCTATATTGATTGTTGCCCGAACCCGGATGAAATTTGGGCTCGACCTTGGTGGGTGACTTTTTGCTGACTCCTTGCTCTCCGCTCGGGCGGCTGAGTGCGCTGGGCTCGGGCAGATGATTGATCTTTGAAGGGGCGTATGTTTTGATTAGCGCGTTTTACGGCACTTTCTATAACGGAGTTTCTCCTTCGTGTTCTGGGCTACCACCTTTTACTTTAACAAATATCAATAGGGACCAGATGCTGGCCTCCGGCTCGGGCGTGAATTGCCCAGAAGATTTGCGCACGGCCATATCACAGGCGGTGAAAGATGCACAGCAGCTATGGGAAGAGAACCGCGATTTACAGGTGAGAGACAAGAGATGTAAAATATGCTGGTAAAGCTTCATCTAAACTGGAGCTAATATCAAGCCACAATGTTTAGGGTCGTTTCGTGAATGACATTGGTGAACTCCAGCGAATCCAGATGGCCATTCGACAACTCGAAAATGACCCCAACAATTCACAGCTCGCGCAGGTTAGTGGCTACAAAATGACGATGACAACTGAATGACTAGGCGCGACAGTCCCTGACGGATATGCAGCGCCGTGCCTCGCAGGTCTACGAGATGCTGGCGAACAAGCGGGGCGAGCTGACGAATCGCCTGAATAATGGCATGAGTGCGTTGCCATGCTACAGGTGAGGAGAAGCAGCAAAAACTAATATAAATTTTTAGAATTATCTAATTAGTGAGCGGCTGTTCAGCTGGAAGAATCAGCAGAAATTAGCGCAAGTCGGGTTCCCGTTTGAGAATCGGGACACCTGTCTGGATGAGATTCAAAAAGAGTAAGTGTCTTCCACATTTTAGGACTATAATCATTTAGATTCGAATTTCTGGCCGAGCAGACGTGGCAACTTCGGACATTTGCCTGCTATCAGCTGGACTTCGTTAAGAGGTGGGTCCAATAGAAACGACAACTAGAGCTACGTAGAGCGCCTAGCTTGAACGACAACAACTCGGTGCTGTGCGGCCAGAACTTGTCAGCGATCACGGATCAACTGTCCAAGCTGTTATGCATGCTCGTCTCTCAGTCGTTTGTCGTCACCGTTCAACCGGATCCGGTGCTCAAGACGCAACATAAATTTGTTACGGAGGTTGGTGTCAAGTTTAGCTCTTTTTATTACTACTCTAAGCTTTTTAATTTTATTTAAGACTATTGGTGAACATTATTAACAACTCTAGGTTCGTCTTCTCATCGGCGATTCTTTGGGAATTCGCCAAAACCTCGTCAACACGAACGTGACAGTGAAAATCATCGCCGAAGAGGATGCGAAGCTCCTCTCAAATGCTCAACTCTCTGAGAAGGATATGTGAGTTCACAAAATAGATAAAAACGGCAACTTTGCAGAAAAACCGTCGGCTCAATCTCGAACGATTTCGAAAAGATGATGATGGACGAGAAGGGGCACATGGCGGCTAAATTTAACAATTCAGTGAGTTGCAAACGAGAAAAGTTGATGGTTCAATTACAGAAATTAACCCGCATCGCCCACCGGAAGCAGCCACCCCGCAGCGCCGCAGACCAGCGTAACAACCCCGTCTGCGCGGCCACGGATCAGAAATACGCGCTGCTGTTCCATATCAGCCCCTTTCAGCTGGGCAATTTGGGCAAGGTTAGTTAAAGTGCCTTCGAAATTATAAAAAAAACATTTGTAGTTTGATGTCTGGACAATGTCGCTTCCGCTGATGGTCACCGTGCACGGATCCCAAGACTGTGATGCCCAGGGCGCCATCCTGTGGCAGCGCGCCTTCAACTCTGTGGTATGTTTTTTACTCTAACATCATAGATTTTTTTCAGAATCGCGCTCAAGGCGCCTGCGATATCCAGCACGTTGCGTGGCAGGATTTGGCGGAGGTGCTGAAGCACAAGTTTGTGTTGTTCACAGGTGAGTATTCGGAATGTTTTTTTTCGAGATTATGGACTGCCTCTAATTGCATTATTACTTTTTTTATAATAGAATTTTTGATTAGCTCCACCTACGCCATTATTTCAGGCTCCCGGCGTACACTTTCCGATTCCGACCTGAACTATCTGTACGAAAAGTTCTACGTGCCAAATTCGCAGGACAATAAGCCGCTAACGTTTGGGCGATTTGCAAAGGTAATTTTGAGAATAATCGTAGCGGTTTATTGCCACAAAAACGATAAAAAATTTTCATTTAGGAGCGGCTACGCGACGACGTGAACTTCTCGTTCTGGGAGTGGCTGTTCTCCATCATGCAGTTGATCAAGCAGAAGCTGCTCAAGTTCTGGGACGAGGGCTGGTGCATCGGGTTCATCTCCAAGCAGGATGCTTCGGAAGCCATGCACTCCTCGCCGGAGCCGACGTTTTTGCTGAGGTAGGCCGGGGAATTTTATTTGGTGTTTTTATTATTTTTTTGTCAAGTTAATTTATAGTTTTCTGAAGTATTCCTTCTAACGGATACATTTTAGATTCTCCGATACTCAAACGGGTGCTGTGAGCATCGGGTTTGTGTGTGAGGGCGTGCCGTTCCACCTGGCGCCCTTTTCCATCAAGGATCTCGAGCAGCTATCGCTCGCCCAGCGTATCGTATCGTGCCCTCAACTCAAAGATATTCGGTGGGTCAGAGTGCAAATGTGTACCGTAAAAAACAACGCTTAAATAATAAAAAAAAACAGGACGTCTATCGTACCTTATCACCATCGTTTACGAAAAACTCACAGATGCATGTACGGCAAAAACGGAAATGCCGACAAGGAAGAGATCCTGAAGTACTTCGAGACGGAGGAGCGCAACAAACAGGGCAGCGACAGCCCCACCGGCTACATCCTCAGCGAGATCATCATGGTCGCCAAACCGGCATCTGGGTATTCCCATACTTTTCTGACCTCTTTACACTATCCCGTCTATAGTCGCTTCTCGTCCTCTTTTGGCAACGACTCCCCATCGCCCCTATCGACAAACTCCCGGCTCGACTGGTCTCCAGGCGAGGTGATCCAGCCGATGAATTCTATGGATATGTGGGTTGTGTTTGGTTGGTTTCGCTTGGAGTGCAGCGCTTGTTGACAATTTTTATCGACACTGTTTCAGCGGCGACTACCCAATGGGCGGTTTTGACGGAAATGTGGAAGCGCTGCTCGGAGGCGGCTTCACGGCTCGTCTCCCCGATCAGCCACTCCAGCCCGTCGACTTCTCGCTGTTCGACAACTTCCAGCATCAGCAGAATTTTACGAATCAGCAGCCATATCATTACAATGATCAGCACCACCCACAGCAACAGCAGCCCTATCAGTGAGTTGGGGGAGCTGCTGATTTTTAAGGTAATTCTGGGGGCTCTGGTTCATTAGCGGGGGGTGGGGGATCCGCTTTCTTTTTTAAACCTGACCTCTATTGTCATAAAATATACTATTTATAAGGTCTTTATAAGCTTCCGATTTTTTAAAAAGTGAGAAAAATTTAAAAATTTAAAAATTATGGAATCTTTTATACTTTTTCGAAAATTTGGATGGTTTTTAGAAACTTTTTTTGCATCTATAAAAGCTGAAATGGCTATTAAATGTTTATATCCACTAGTGTCTACGGGAAATGGTTACATTTAGTTCTCTCCGTTAAAGTCCCCCCGCTAATGAACCAGAACCTTCTGGATTGTCGATATTTTTGCAAATTACTACACCAAAATAACAATATGCATTTTTTACAGTCGTGTATTTGAAACCGATTCAGATTCTATTGCTCTTATCCCGCATTCTTTATCTTTTGTTTATTTCCCGCTTTTTTCCTATTTACGGAAAACCCCCACCATCCATATTCTCATCCCATATCAACGAAAAACGTTTACATTTTTAACAATTTTTTTACATCTTTCGTGCCCAAATTGTGATTTCGCCCCGGACACCCAGCCGGGGGTCCCGCGCCATTTCCCTCGCTGCACCCGCAGAATTGGATCTCTAGTCCACATTGCCCAGCCCAAAAATATACCCTAGAGAGTGCTATTCTTCGCCCCCCATATCGCCATAAAAACGAATTTACCTAGTCTTTATTTTTTTCTCTGTGTTGTCACGATTAATAAAGGAGATTTTGTTTTTATCAGCCTGTTTAAGCACATTTAAAACAATGTAAAACAACGATTAGCAAGTTTATTGGACATAAACATCAATACAGACAACAAAAGGCACTGCTTGAGCAACTATAAATATACGCGATTTTCACGATCTCTAGCTGAACTCTTCAAAAACAAAAAAGAAACCAGAAAAATTCCTGAGTTAGGGCCGGTATGTCATAACGGAGTGTGGAGTGGAGTGGAGAGGAATGGTTTACGAGATGCGGTAGATGAGCGTGATCTTCGGGGCGTTTAGTGGCGGAAGCGGAAACGTCTCCGCCTCCTCCGATCCGGGCACAGCCCCGATTGCACGTGGATATTGTCAAGGGCCACCGTCTTCGACACGGGCGACGCGTTGTTGAACAGCAGGAAAATCTACACGTAAACCTATACTTTAGCGTAGTTTGAAAAAATTTGAAAATCTTTAGGCGACATATTAATCTTTAAAGATCTATATTTAGGCTTTAAATTTAAATTTAAATACGTTTTAAAATAGAAAACTGTTAAAAAGTTTTAATATAAACCATTTTAGACCGTAGAAATAGATTTTTCAGACGCAAAATATAATTTTTTTTAATTCAGAACAAATAGCGAAACTTGCAACCTTAGAGATTTTTATCCGGCTTTCAAAATGTTGTCCTACTTCCATATTTCTCGTTTTGAAAAATTACCTTGTCGGTCCTGGTGACTTTAATACGAGCCGTCACCCGATTCCACGCCCTCCCCGCCACCATCTGGTTCTGGCACCGTGACAGCGAATCCACGCAGATGCGTACCTGTTAAAATGCATTAATTTTCCGTGATGCATTAATATTAATCAATATATATTATAGTACTTTCTAATCTTTTTGCGATTTTAATCCGGCGCCCACCTGCAATTCGTGTGATGGGAAAACATCTACCGACAGCGTTATCGGCCCATCGGTCCACCCCTTTTTCACCAGCCCAGAATAGGACCGCGGCTGCATCCGCGTCAACGCGTAGCGGTTTTCTGAAATTCTTCGGAAATTAAGAGTACGTTACGCTTTTAATAACACTGCTAAATCCAGAGTTTTCAGCATTTTCTGACTCAAATCCAAACCCACCGTCGTCCTGCTTGCTGGCGATGCTGATGTTGTTGAACTGCGTGCTGCTGGCGTGCAGATCTGCCCAGCCGCAAGGCTACAAATTTTCGGTATTTCTAGCCAAAATTTGCAGCCCAACCTTTCCACGCTCAAAATCGCACGAGCTGTGGCTGCACACGATGCAACGGCAGTAGGGGCGCGAGCCGCCGGTGCAAGAGCCAGTGCTGTAAAAATATACATTTAGGATCTAAACCTTATGCTTTAAATGAGAGAGAGAGAGAGAGAGAGAGAGAGAGAGAGCGAGAGAGAAACGCAGACGTAAATAGGAGTAGTAATCTAAAGCCGATACCCGAATCCGAAGTTCAATTTAATTTTTCTTAACCTACCCATTCGCCGAATGTACATCACAATACTGCTGACAGCCGGCAGGCCCTTCTTGCGCGCAAACCTCCTCGGCGGTGAGTAGCCGTGGGGGAAGTCGTGGAGACGGCTCGTCACTTACCTGGTTTGTCTGAAAATATTTTTCCAAGGTTTTATTTTTTCCAAATTGCTGCTTTTAAAACCTAGTAATTATCCTTTCAAGACCTACCTCCAGGTCTTGCTCCAAAAAGCGTTCATTCGGCATCCCATTGCCCTCGACCAAATTCTCAGCGGCCTCAAGGTGGGCAGTGGGTGCGCGATGGGGCTAAAATTGGACTGTTTTAGCCTAAAAATGCCATTTTCACCTGGCACACACAGCGTTTGGTAAACGGATAGTCGCGTTGGCGAATGCATCGTGCTGAGGAGCTGAATTTTTGGCATGTATAAAAAATTGTGTACACTCACCTATCCTGCCCATCCTTTCGGCACTTTGCCTGGCACTTATACAGCGCGGCTCTGCCCAAGCAGGTCGGATCAAGCAGCGCAGAGCTGGCGGTCGAGCAGTTGCCTGAAGGCAAGAAAAATGACCACTAATATAGTTAAAATACGCTACCTCCAACACACAGCCGCGACTCTCCCCAACGATTGTTCGAGGTGCTGCCAGAGATCATCGGACCTGAAATTTTGGTGTTTTTCGGTCCAAAAAAGCTTTCGGAAGTTTTTCCGGAACTTACCCGGACGATCGAATCCATCTGGATTGCTCTGTTCTCTCGATGGAACGGCAGCACGCGGGATGCTGATTTCGGTACGGCTGAGCTTCTAAAATGAACCCCTTGTTTTTGAGGTTACAGATTCACAAACAAAATTAGCAACTCCAAAATTGTGCACCAACCGGCGGATCGCAAGCCTGGTACTCCAGCCGGATGTCGTCCACAAACACCACGTCCGTAGCCGTCATATTCGAGAAGCGGAGTTGCACCTGGGGACCAGTAATTGATGCAAACACCCAAGGACACCAACCGCAAATTTATCGGTTTGTGGCAGCACCTCGCTCACCGGCTTTCCGTTGCTGACGAGAATCGGCGCGCAAAGCATCGAATCGTTGTCTCTAAATTTGCAAATTGGCGAATACGATTGCGAGCCCACCTAAAGCACAGTTCCGCCGTAATCCAAGGGGCTCTCCAGACGCGCAGCCCCATTTTCACCTCGCCCTTTGAGCACAGATTCGAGCACGTCTCCAGGCTGAGCTTTCCGGGGCCCTGTAGGGGTTGCGTGGCCACGAGGTATTGACCACCTGAATTTACAAAATGACGTTGCGAATGTAGCTTTATACTCACCTGGGGCCTCGCCGGGAGCAAACGGAAGTTGGCCCTTCGGCGTGGCGGCGTACCAGACACCGGCCGGGCGTGCCCAGCCACAATCCGAGGGCGCGAACGAATCGATGCAAGTGGTTGGTCGTCCGGGTTGACAGTTCACCTACAAAGATTCCGATAAAAACTCGCATTCGACCGCAGATGTCAGTCGAAAAAATGTAGATATTTCTCACCCTGTCCGGCAAAATCCTGATCATCGAATGCTCCTGGATTGCCTGAATCGAGAATGCTCGCCGCGTCGGATCAATCCCTAAAACCGCAATTTCAAATCCTGATCACGTCCGCAAACCTGCCAAATTTGGATCACAAAACGACGCTGGCAGCTCGCAGCGACAAATGAACGAGCGGATCCCGAAGAAGGAAAGGAGGGTCCCTAATAACATAAACTTACAAAATACGCGTTGCTAACCGTGGTTCCGTAGGAAGCATCCGGACCCGATGCGCATCGGGTGATCCCTCAAACATTTCGCCTCGCAATCGGCATCAAAACCCTCGTGCTGGGGGCAGACATCTTCGCGGACTTCTGAATTTGTTTTTTTTAGCTCCCAGCTGCCTGATTCAAGTTCCATTTCCCCCAAGGTTGCGCCGCCAATCGAAAGCGACGGCATCGAGATTTGCTTCTTCAGAGCGAGATGTTCCCGAAATACCAGATTTAGCGATGAAAGGCACAGCCACCCCTGGCAGATTTCTATCCAGCTCTTGACCATGAGCACATCTCAAGCCGCCTTTTGCCCTCAACGAGAAGTTACTGGGAGTGAAGACATTTCTAGAAACCGGGATCCGACCAATAAAAATGACTGGATTTCCGGGAGGCACCTGCGCGCACTGTTTAGGGTCACTGCATTGCCGGTGGGAACTCGATTTTTGGGGAAAGTCCGGTGAGCTAGCAAAAAGAAGGAAAGACTAAATAATTTTGAAAATTAGAATAGCCGGTTTTGTCCCGTCCGAGAGCTTTTTATAAAGTGACCCTGAACATCGCCTTATAAGCATCTTACGAGCCGCTAAAAGTGACGATTTTTCCTAATTAGGCCCGAGCAGACCGGCCAATTTTCGTTGGCGAGAATCTCGAAAAAAAAGTTCGTCCGAATTTAATTTCCCCCCAAATTGCTTGTCTAGCCTGCCCTCCCACCGATCGGGATGCCCGCTATACAACGAAAAACTAGTTCTCCCCCGCTAGCCGGCCATATCCACCGCTTGTTTGCATATCGAGCCCCGAGGGCACTGTCGAGCTCCCCGCGCCCCCGGGGAGGTAGAGGGGATTTCGGGAAACTTGTTTTCCTCCCTCTTTCCTCCCACTGTGGCTTAACCCTCCCCAACACAGGCCCCCGTTCACAGAAATCCCCCGCTCCGTCCGGCCGGGCCGAACGGAATGAGGCTCGAGATACGGGTCACCGGATAGAAAACGGCCCAACGCGCACCGGTGGGCAAAAAGTACACGAGGCGTCTTTTCAGTTTTCCCCCGCGCCCTCCCACCCACCCCTGTGAAATTTTTGGAAACAAGATGCCCAGTGAAAGGGGGAAGAACACACACATACCCACACACCCACTCTCATAAGCCGCTCGCCACCTAACCGCCCCCCAGCCGCAATGGGTCAGATCCACCCGCCAGATTGGGCTTTTTTTACGAAGCGAGACCGTACAAGCCGGTGGATCGAATTTCTGGCGCCTTTCACCTCCTTCTTTTTCTAACCTTTTTTCAGGGGGTAAGTGGGGGATTAACGGGATTCGGGCATCAGCTGTTTGAGAGGGTCCGAAACAGCCGGCAAAGACCGTCCAGGTACGGTGATAAGATTTGCAAAAAAGAGAAAATCGTCTCAGGCACAACTCGCGATAGTGCAAAGATTCTTAAATTTGGGACCAACCGTGGATGCACTGGGCCGGTCTTGGCTGAATCTGCTGCTGTAGTTGGGCAAGGGTGGCGCGAAAAAATATAAAGCAAAAAATTCCGCACGCGACCCACGTCATCGGACCCTAGGCGGACCGGCGTAAATTCCTGGAAATTTGCAGGGTATTGGGGAAATCGAATAAATAGAATTGAGGCAGAGAGATCCAAGATAAAATTACTGAATTTCGGAGTTTTAAAGGGACCTGTACGACCCGTCTGTGGATTTTGTTGGCTTTGAAATGTGAATTTCGAAATGCCACTGAATTTTGTGGCCGCGACACGCCACGCTTGGCTCGAATTACGCATCGCAAAGGAGAGCGTGGGCGTTGCGCGTCACGATCGGGCAAAATTCATAGAATCGTGCCTTGTCACTTCCCTAAAATCGTACCTTCAGGGAGTTGGGCGTATACGTCTATTTATGCAGGCGCCATGAGCAAAAAAAAGCTGCAGTTTTTCAAGGGTGTATACGTCGAATTGTCTGAGCCTGTGGCAATACAGGCATCCATAAAGCTAAATAAAGACACTACTAGTTAGACTACGAGCTAGCCGAGACTACGACTACTGGATTACTAGTTACGATCAATCGATATCAACAGTCAGACACACAAAAAAACTACGTGAAAACGGTGGTAAAGCGATGGGTGTGACGGCGGGTGGGCCAGCGAAGCGCCCTCCGAGGGCGGCAACCACCACCAGCGGCGGGTCGGCCCGATTTCCAGGGGGGATTATTCGTCGGACGGCTTTGTGGGAGGAGGAACATCCAGCCCTTTCCCTTCCCTCAATCCCCCCTTGGAGCCATACGGTCAATGTCTGAACCCCCAATCCTTTCAAAAGGATGTCAGAAACAAAATATCAGTGGACTAGTAGAATAAAGAAAAATAAGGATAACATATTGCCTTAGTAGGCGGATATTTTGAGATCCTATAAGCGAGAAAAGTATGTTTGTTTTCTGTAATGACGATTGCTCGGCCGTCAGGCCGAATATCGCGCTGATTTTTGACATCGAGGTGGAGAAACACATTTGTCAGACACGCATTTTTTTTGTTTTTCGAAATTCCTCCATTTAACAATTTTACAAGCAAAATAGTAAAAATGCTTAACAAAATGGGCGACGAGCCGTGGTGTTCGGGGCATAACTCGATTCGTATTTGGAATTTCGGGCTGAAATTTAGACCACTTATGTATTCGATAGTGGGCATCACGCGCATCTTATTATCTTTACGAATTTTCTGCAGATTCAGACTCAAAAACTTAATTTTGTCAAGTGACCAGAAGGCTTCCCTCCCGGGGTATTGGGTCGGCCTTTTCTGTGCCTCCTCGCAGGCCACTCCCCGGAACAGAAGAGGGCTTTCCCGCCGCCTGTTCCCATCTAACCCGTGTTGTTGTGGATTTAGGCTTTACCCGGTCTACCACGCTTATAGTCGTGGGTTCGGATCCTGGGCAAATCCAACTTTTTGCTTTTTGGTAGTTAAGCAACTAAACATATTTCTGGGCACTCGGTGTGCGTGGTTTAGGCATGGCCCTCGCTCTAGCGCCGCAGGCCAAAGAAAAGGGCCTTGGTCCAGGCTCTCGCGCCGCAGGCCAGGATGGGCCCTTGACCCAGGCTCAGTAGAAAACCAGTAAACCAGTAACTAGCGCCGCAGGCCGAAGAATGGCGCCATTACTCAGGTTCTTGCGCCGCAGGCTAAAAGAAGAAGGTATGCAAATTCATGATTCCTGGACGGGGTCCAGTGGAAAATGGCCGCGAAGCGGTCTTTTTCCACTGGTTTTGAGATTTGCAGGTCTTGCTAAAAGACTCAAATCTGCGCAATGCGATTAGGTTAGACCCGCCCCGCTCCTTCTGGGTGATTTGCCTAAAACGACATTTTTATGTGGGTGGAACTTTTCCTACGATGGCAACAGCCTGCAGGGTAGCCAGGGGCTGGTTGACGCTTTATGCCCACCCATTGCCACCAGCAAATGACCGTATGCAGCCGCACCACTCGCATTTTTTACGGGGAAAACGGGATCGGGATTATTGGGGACCGCGATCACGAAGATGAACTGTAAAAAAGCTCTTGCAGGGGCTGCAAATGAGGAATATCTCGATTTCTAACACTTCAAAAAGAATCTATATGATGGAAAAACATAAAACCAAGCAAGGCCTAATTCAAAAATTCTTTCCGAGAAAACGCGTTCCTTTCCATTATATGAACGGCCAATCGCATATTGTATCGGGGCGGAACTACGAAATGCACCTGTGTACGCCGGATACCGTAGGCGCTGCGGTTCTGGGAAGATTTGCGCTTTTCAATCAATTCAATCAATTTCTCGAAATCCGCAACAAAAATTTCTACGCAGTCGGTTTTTTTTTTAAATCCCGTTACAAATAATTTTTCCCTTCCATCGAATTTTGCTTTCCTGACATTTCCAGGTCTTTTGCGACGTACCAGCCCAATTTCAGGTATGTCGCTCCCGCGCCTCGCCTATTTTAGCCGTTCCATGGCACTGACCGCGCAAAGGAACAGCTCTGGGCCGTTCTATGGGTCGAACAACGTCGAAGGTTTCCGACAGTCGTTTGGCCACCAGCTCAAGACCGCCGATGGTAGCGCTTTCTTCCAATCCTCGATTTCTTTCCAGGTACTTGGCAGACATGGCGCAAGATCTTCTACGTCGCAGCCGTGCCCTGCATGCTCATGACTATGTAAGCCCAGTATTCACGCCGTATTTACCGCCTTTAGGTATGCTGCCATGGTCGATCACAAGAAGCACCATGACAAGCCGCGCGGCGAATACAAGGAATACGCCTATCTCAACGTCCGCAACAGGCCCTTCCCTTGGGGCGATGGCAACCACTCCCTCTTCCACAACCCGTCGGAGCAATGGGTTCCCGGCAAGGGCTACGAGAAGGATCGCCATCACTAGAAATCGTTTTGTTTATCTCTGAAACGACTAGTATAATCGCTGCTGCCATTATCAGAACTTTAAACCAGATACGATATCGGTGTGTAAATAAATATTGGAAATATACCTTGAACGAAAGATGATATGTTGATGCTGGCGAACTCTATACTTGCTGTTGTTTTCCTATCGGAATTCGACTCGAATTGGTTTTTAGATTTGAGACATCCATAGTATATGCCTGACCTGAACGGATGGAAAAATACCTCAACAGTGAGCCACCAGCCCTGACCACTTACAAAAAAATCGCGCCCTGCACTTCTCTGTAATTTTTTTTATTTTTGATATTAGGATCGGTGTTTTTTTGAAGCCATTCCATACGGCTTAATTTAAAAGGCCGTCTGCCAGCCACCCGACCTGTCCCCATTATGCCTTGGCACAGTTTTTTTCGACCCCATTTTTTCGATGCCATAGGAAAGAGCATGTTCGAATTAGTAGGGCTGCATAGTTTTGAAAGTTCAAAAGTTTATTTTTATGGTTTAAATGGGCGTAAAAGTTGCCAACCACGAAAAACTATCTTGGAAGTTCCGGAACAGAATTGGCTGAAACTTTCAGAATATACCTATTTTGGGACGGGGATCAGTTCTCTAATACATTGCGAAGCCTGAAAATGACCGGAACATGGTTAAATCGTACTAAAAACAGTTTTTCGGGATTTTCGACTATGCGGGCGATTGAGCGCACTCATACGTGGTGAAAAGATGCGCGACATTTTTCTGCGTCGAATGACGTGTCAATATGCGGCGCTCGGTCGCCCGCATATCTTAAAAAACGCGATTTTTACGCCGAAAATGGCGATTTTTGCGTGTTTTCGGAAGCCGAACGGGCGAGAGAGTGGGGGCGGCGGGGAGGGTCCAGACAGGCAGATAGCAGCCCTGGGGGAGCGAGTCGGGTGCTGCCAGAGAGCCCCCAACTTGACCACCCTAGCCGCCTCTGCCCTCTGCGCTCGCGACACTCTCTCACCGTACCCGCCCCAGATTTCGACTAAAAATCGCCATTTTCGGTGTAAAATCGCGTTTTTTAAGATATGCGGGCGACCGCGCGCCGCATAATGGACACGTCATTCGACGCAGAAAAATGCATCTTTCTCACGTATGGTAGCGCTCAATCGCCCGCATAGTCGAAAATCCGACTGTTTTTAGTACCCATTTAACCATTTCGGTCATTTTCAGGCTTCAATGTATTAGAGAACGATCCCGTCCCAAAATAGGATATTCGAAAGTTTCAGCCAATTCTGTTCGAACTCGAGTTTTGTGTTGGCAACACGCCCATTTAAACCATAAAATCTTTGAACTTTCAAACTATGCAGCCCTCTAATTCGAAAATGCTTTTCCGATGGCATCGAAATAATGGGGTCGAAAAAAACTGTGCCAAGCCCTTTTCGGGTCCCTCGCGAACGGCCTTTTAAGTTTTGTTTCGGGGCCATGATTAATGTGCATTTTACAGGGGTCCGCAACAAGTTATGGTACCAGCTCCACGTACGAAAACATCGGGACCCCTGATAGCGAAGAAAATTGGCGGACGACTCTGGGCCAATCAGGCAACAACCATGGAAGCTGGAGACACGGTCTATGTACGCGCAAACTGTCTGCGGTCGGCTTAGCTTGATTATAATAAACGTTAATTTAGAGAGCAATCGGTGTTCCCCAGCACGACTATGCCTAAGACCGAGGTGCAAATCGATTGGGAGACGGCACCGGCCCATGAGGGACACGCGTTGGATGCAGCACCGGCTTTTCCTTCAGATGATCGACAACAGTGTACATATAGTGGTTTCGGCCAGACTTTTACACCAAGGTTTTTTCTTTGCATATGCGGGAAATCCTTTAGGATTGACGTTGAAGTGAGCGAAAATAATCAATCGAGATCGGGCGTGTCTTTTTGTATGGACGATAACGTGAACTTCCCACTTCAGAATCCAATCAGTCAACGAAGAATAGTGGCTGTCGTCGAGCCCGATAGTGATTTGGAGTGAGTTTGTTTCTATGACAGAAGTTGTATGTATATTTCGTACCCTAATAACGTTCAAATTTAGCGAGCAGGCCGCGAAGTACTGGATTGAGCCTAAGGAACGAAACGGAGCGGACGCCGTTTCTACGCACGCATTCCAAGAGCAGCAACATTTGCAAATCACACCAACGGCGCCGGCTGTTCCTCCGGAGAATAGGTTTCAACAGTCGTTCAACGTCTTTGCGGCGGAACCTCAGCAGAGGTCAGTATCCTTGGCAAATGTTACGTGATCTAGTTTGGATGCAAGGTCTTCTGCTCGCGGCGGCCAGCCGTCGTCGCAAGTTCCCTTTTCGGGAGGCGAGAACCCACCAGCAACTACTCCAAACTGGTTACAATGCGTTGAGCAGGAAACTCGGTGGGAAGATTCTGCGGTTCAGAAGGATTTTTTAGGGCGGGTGGGGCTCAAATTCCAATGTTGCCAAACAGACCTTCCCTACACGCTGAAATAGCGATTGGCGTTGAAATGAGTGCAACGTCCTTCGTGTAAGTTTCGTGATAAAATTTATATTTTTTATAGATCTGAAATACAACCGCTAGCTGAGGCGCGACAAAACGCCGGAGAAAACACCTTTGGCGAGTCTACACTTGACGACCACGTCAACATTCACGAAGTGTAGGATCCTTTTGACATGGTTTTAATTGTTTTGCTTTCAGTTCGTTGCAAACAACATCGCCTATGCGACCGTGCACAACATCAACTCCGGATGGACAAGATCTCGAGGCTGCGCTGAGTTCGCCGATGGAGCCGTAATTTTTGTATTTCTTGCCCAACGCTGCGCAGGAACATCAGGCCGGAAGTGAAGTCTTGGATGCAGTTCGTGCCGCCGAAGCTAAGGCCCGAGGATCGCGTCTTTTTGTCGGCTGAGGAGTATGGAGCGGTGCCTGAAGAGATACTCGCCGGTCACCTGACTAATTATAAAAGGTGAGTTCTGATAATGTTTTATCGTATTCGCTTGCTTCAGAAAATCGCCGGAGTTCGAGAACCACAACGTCCCTTCGGTTGAGATTTCTTCGAAGAACCTTACAACCCTCGATGACGTCCTAAATGCTGCGGTACGAAACTCTGGTGACGGCGCAAGACTGTAGGCCATAGATTCCATCTTTTAATTTGTTCAGTCACTCCTTCGCCGACTGCGGTAACATGGGCAAAGCATTTTGGAACCACCTTCGCCAATATTCCCATGACCCATTACCAACTGATGTCCAAAAGTTGTCTTATCCGGTTCTGAAAGGTCCGTTATTTAGGCGCATATTATGTGTTTGTTTTTTTGAGAGAAACGAAGCGCCTGCATTTGTGCTCCGATTTGTAGTGGGAAGACTATCGGCGTGTTGCTCCCGATTCTGGAGGCAATAGCTAATCACGTGCCAAACCCGATGGTATTTAATTTTCTGGATCAACACGTTTTTAGAAAAATCCGTTGTGTATTTTTCTCGTGGATACGTGCGACCATGGCGAGAGGTTGCTCAAGATTCTCAAGGACATAATCAAGCATTTCGAAACTGGTTTGTTGATTGAACACGAACACATCTTTGTAGAAAAAGCTCCGCTCTCGATTGGCTACTTCATCGGGGACGATCTGAGTCACTCGGATGCAGCACAACGGGTTCTTGTCTGGTGAGATTGTAGTAATAAGATTTGCAGCTCGAAGAACGGATCGCTTGCGACATTGCCTTGATTTCGCCAGAAAAGCTATTCAACATTTTCGAAGGACGCGCTACGGTATTACTTGCATTTTCGCCCATATTCAAATTAGATGGATCTCATCGATCTTCAATACATCGTGTTGGATGAAGCAGACGAGGTAAGAAAATGTGTGAGCTTTTCTATTATTTTGGTAGTTTTTCTCGATGGGACATCACGTGGAAGAGATGGGCCTCCTCAACAAAGAGCTCCAGCGCTGCCGGCAGCTCAAGGTTTCTTATGGCCAAGCAGCTAAAGTAATTTTTAGGGTGATAACTACCTGCCTTGCCTTGCCCTTACGACTACCACGCCCTGTAAGGCTGACAACGATCTTCGTAGGGCGTGCATTAGAATGTATCAAGAATTCGATCTCTTGACGGTGAGCATGAATTTCCTTCTTGAATTTGGATTTAGATGGCATTCATTGAATGCGACAGTCAAGCGCCGATCGCGCCACACTTCGTATACCCGGTTCCGGAACCGCACCAACAGCTTTCCCTACTTTTACATCTGCTTCAGCGTAACCTTCAGCGCGAGAAAACAACCGATGGGTCAATCGTGCATAGTAAGATTTCCGGATTTAGGCACATCTTTTCGTAGATTTTCTGTTCCCGACTTTCATTTTTTGCCAGCGAGATGCGACCGCCGCCCAAATAACAACTTTTTTGCTAGGGTTTCGATTACGCACTATCCTTCATACAAGGTACTTTTTTTAACAAATAAAAAAGTCTGTTTAGCTCTTGCCCTGATGAACAGCGGGACCGAAATTTGCGGTTGATTGCTTCCGCCGAGGTTGCGGTCATCGTCTCGACGTATTCAATGGCCCGCGGGATTGAAAGTGCCCGTTTCAACCACGTATGTGTGCTCCAAGGTATAGTGATATTTTTGTAGGTGATCCTCTATGATGAGCCAGACTGCCATTGGAACTCCTACAACCATCTCTTGAAGGCGTTTGGAAGTTGCGACACCACCGGAAGAGTGTCCATTTTTTACGATCCATCGCGCGATGACGGCCTGGGAAAATGGAAAATGCTATACCGGGTATGCGCCTTACTATTTTCCTTTATTTCTCGTTTAGAAGTTGTGTACATATGGCCAAAAAGTTCCACGGGTCCTCCACGAGCGCTATTTTGAACCGAAATCTGAGGTAAAAGTTTACATTTTGTAACCGTTTTTTCTTAATCAAAAGCTATTATCTTTTTGTAGATGGCCGAAGAACAGCAGAAACCGAGGCGCGCTAACGATCCGGATCAAATAACAGAAGACGAGGCCGATTATTCGGAATCTAGCAACGAACTGAATTAATGGCAAGACAGTTTTCTGATTTAGAGCCTTAATATTGCTTTTCTTTGCATTTTACTTGCATTTTATGTATTATTACTGGGAAGACTTTTTTGTTGCTGATAAACCTTTCTGAGAAGAATTGCGCAGTAAGGAAGACGTTGCACGACACTACTATTTACACTGTGGCTGTGTGGGTAGCCCAGATTCGGTTTTCGTTAATTTCGGTTGAGGGCTTGAAAATCTTGGGGAAATCTCGAGTTACTATTTGGATTAGCGAGTAAATCGTAAACTTTGTTTTACAGCTCGGACTTTAACTGGAAAATGGGCGAGACGACTATACTCGACTCGGCAAGAAGCCGTGCTCCGGTTGACCACCAAATACTGGCGTCTCTGCGCGAAGCTATGGAAAAATTCAGCGAACCGTCGGAGGTCCGTGGTTTCCATTTTATTATCGAGCTTTGCTTTTAGGCTGATTATATAAACGATGGAGATATGCAACCACGAAAGCATCCGGACGCTCAATTAGAAAAGTAAAACCGCTTTTCATTGGATACTAGTTTCTTACAGGTACTTCCACTATGTTACCGTCTATGGAAAGCCTTGTCTCGAATGGGAATTGGTGCGCCCGGTGTTTTTGTGGAAGTTAAAGGTAAGGGTTACGGCTTGTTTCAGATTCTCTTTAGCATGTGCTGAAGGAAATGGTGCGCATTGACCATCTGGTCTGCGATCAGTCGAACGCACGGGCCAAGCAAGAGGATTCTAAAGAGGGTGCCGTGGACAATGTTCATAAAACGGTGCTCATTTTCCATGGAGAAATTATTCTATTTTAGCAAACCGTAAATGGCGTGAAGCGAGAGATCTGTCCAAAGAAATCTCTGCCGAAAGTAAAAGCCGATTTCGAAGACAGTAAGGTAAATCTTTGTGTCATTACCGAATGGCTCGATTTCGCTACGAAAGGTTGTATTTAGGGCGAGCTACGTGTACTGTATGATTTGATCATCGACACTGCCGAGAAGTTGGAGGGATTCCCGTTCACATTTCAGCGGTTTTTTCGCCTGCACGGCAATATGTATTTTTATAGAATTTGTGAACTGATGAAAGATCCCGTCCAACTATATCAAAGGGCCGAAAAGTTTTTCCGCGCGATCGACAAGTGTATCAATGTTGTGACAAAGGTACTAAGAGACATTTTGGTGGAAATAGTGTTTTAGATAACTCCGAATGGACAAAGAATTACTGGCATCGAGGAGCCGTTTGTGGGAATCGAGGAAAATGGGCGAATCGAGCAAACCTTCTTTGGCAAAGTCGTAAGGGATTACTCTGATTTCAGCTTTTTCCCGCTAGCGAGAGGTTGACCAGCCATTTAGTGCTTTTCTCGGCGACCAACACTTTTCAGGATGAGGTTGACGACGGTGCCTGGGGCCCAGTAGCTGTTGCCTCGGTGGCCAGCCAAGTAGGGCTCTTTGAAAAATTGTTTACTTGATTTCTAGAACGCTGATGATAAACCGTTGGACATGAGCAAGAAAGAACCGGCTCGAATCGAGGCAGCCGAAGCGGAACCGAAGATTGAGCCCATTACGGCGTCATTGAATGGGGCTGGTGATGCTCCGGTCGAGAAGAAGCAAAAGCTGGACGGCACAGATACGGTAGCTTATTTTTAATTGCAATAACCTTTCCCATAGGCGATGGAACACGACGGGGCTCTCGATGCCGCGCCAGCGAGCGCTGAAGTGACGATGGAAACAAAATGATTGCGCGTATTGAGCAAGCATCTCATCACAAAACAAATACCGTATTGACCGAACCTAGCTTTACCCAATCATTTTCGATCTACCCTTACGAGTCCGATTTATGGCCACTTCTATTGTGTTTAATCAAATGAATAAATTTATCCATGTATCTGTGGGAGTTCGGTTTTCTGTAGATTTAATTTCAGACGGCTACTTGTTGACATCCTACGACACTGGTTTTTAAGACATATTTTGGTTACAGGCTCGATGAGGTTGTTATTTCCGAGAGCTCTCGGCGGGGCGGGGCGCTGGCTGGGAATGAAGCGGGCGATGGTATGCTCTTATTTGAGTAGCATTTCTGGGTTTAGAGCTTACATAGATGTGCCACAGCAAGGTCGCTCGATTATACTCAAAAGCGGTCGATCATTTTCAAAATGGGCAATGAGACGCCTGCAAGAGTCACTGGATATTATGTTGTGTAGGTTGTTGGTATTTTTCTGTCAATTCGTTTCCAGTTTTCCGTATATCCCAGAAGATTCGATGGAAAACAACCCGTATATGAGGAACATTGCTAAAAATGAAGACTGGCCCCTGTTAGCAACAGCATCTCCAAGGGATATGTGAGTTTTGGCAGTTCGTTAGCAATACTGGAATTTTTAGGTATGAAGGCACCATCAAAATGTTCATGGATTATGCCGCGACCAGCCTCGAGCATATGGAGCATCTTGAACAGAGTATCTTTGTCTAAAGTGTTCCGTATATATATATTTGTTGCAGCGAAAGGCGAGACACGCACCTTCGAAAATACCGTCGAGCCGCTGTTGCATGATGAATATGAAGTATAGTTTTGTCAATGTCATATGCAATTTGTAGGTGAACTATGCCTTCCAAACGCTGTTGCTGAAGATGGTGACCGATTGGTCAGATACGCATAATAATATGATCAACGCCGACATGCACCACGTTAGAAAGGTTTTATCCGTCCGAAAAACTGGTTTAGGTAACAATCATGTGGGCTAGAGACATGTTTGAGAAGCTTACCGCGCCCGCTTTTCAAGCAGCGATAAAGGTTACACGAGAATTTTATCGAACTATCATATATTTAGGAAATGTATGATAAGAAGGACGGTCTGGATGAATGGCAGCTACGACTGCTGGAATGGTACATTTTGGAGGTAAACATATCATCACAATTCCATACCTTTGGCATCGTTTAGCTCAAAGCCAACGGCCACGATCGTCAAGATGAGAAAACACGTAAAATCTTGGGCAGCTGGAATCGCTTCATTGATCAGTACAGGAGCAAATATATGTTGGTTTTTGAAGTTGACCTGACGTTTATTTTTAGCACTAACGTGATGGCCACGAATGACCAACACAAATTCGTGCTCCAAGACAAGTCTGCGCTTGCCGATGCCCCGCCTCATATCCTGCAGACATTGGCTGCTGACCAGTAAGCTTTAGAATGTCTTTCCCTACGAATTTTTAGAAGTAAATGGGAAACCGGACCCTGGGTCGGTTATATGGCCCCACGTCGTATCTTTGCCTTGATGCAATACTGTGGGGATCGACAGGTGTGTTTCGTCAAATCTCAAAAACCGGTAAATTCAGATCCGTGCCGGCGCTTGGGAAAAATGGATCAGCAAGGCGTCATTCGAACACGATTTTTACAACAACTCCATCAATATTGAAGAATTGCGTCATAATAAGTATAGGATCCAGAATGGCGCTGTATTCAAGTCTTTTTTAGTGAGGGAATGGCCAAGGTACTTGGCTACACTTCAACTTCTGAACACCGTCTGGCGAATAAGATGGCGACGAGCCCGGAGACCGTTCGATCCATGATTCAAGCGTAGGCTCATCTAATTCTATAACTAATCCGTTTTAGTTTGGAACGACGGGTCCGCCCCGTTTTCATGGACCGCATGGACGCGTGGCGGAACTATGTGCACAATAATCATCTGATGTCCGGAGATCTCTACGTAACGAGATTTCTTGCTGCTAGAATTATTTGTTTTAGCCGCACGATCTGTTCTACGTTTGCAGAAAAGAAGCTTTTGCCCATTACGAGTTTGTCTTTTTTCTGTTAGCAAATCATTCTGCGTTTCAGCGTCAATCATCTGGATCTCATGAACCACTTCCCATTCTGGCCAACTTTTGAAAATATCACCTCCGTGATTGGCCAGCTCTTCAACCTTACATTTAAGGTATTGTCGACCCGTTTTTAAATTAAAGTATTTTTAGGATATTACGAACACCAACTTGGAACGGGCGCACCCTGACGCAAAAATCTTTGCCGTGGCCGACACTAGCTCAGGTAAACTGGCATTTTATCGTTTAATATTTGTAGGTCATCACCTGGGTCGTCTATACGTAGATCCTTACGATCGGCAAAACAAATTGTGCGACTGGACGACACTGCTTGGAAGAAGTGAGGTTGCGAATTATGAGTTTTATTTTGATTTCAGCTGAGTCAAAGGAGCGAGGCCTTGATAAGTTGGTCTACCTGGTTGGTGCTGCGAGCGCCCCGACCAACGGCCAGCCGTCGTTGCTGCATTATGAGCAGCTTCAACGGCTGCTGTTCCACGTACGTACTTCTGCCTACGATTTTTAAAAGTTCTTTAGGTTGGCCGTTCGGTGCAGATGCTGCTTTCGCGAGCGCCGTACCGTGACATTGCTGTGCCCTGGGCTCCATTCCACGCATCCGATTGGGATTCGCTCGACATGTTCCCTACTTTCTGCCAATTCTTCCTCAACAAGCCGAATCTGCTACAAGCGATTGCTTCTCCACACATTGTAGGGTCTTTCCACACAGTACTAGTAGTGTTTTCAGAAAACCGGTGCTCAGCTACATGATGACACGGCCGAATCAACATCTTTGGCCCTATCTCGCGCGAGCCTCTTCGAGACATACCGTACGCTATTCTGGTCCGATTTCGACCTGACGCTATTCGAAATGGAGGATCGCCGGTATCCAGACACTTTTGGAGTCATTCGTTTTTAGACAAAAATTCTGGCTTGATCTGTACCGTGAACTGCACAAGGAGTATTTCCCTTGGCGGCTACAGCGGAATGACTACCAGCCTTGCTCGTTCATGCCGATTTTCTCGCGAGTTCCGCACTATTCGGGATATTACAGCAAACTTTGGTCTGAGGTAGCTATTTCAGTTCATGAAGTGTTCTAACTCATAATTTAGATGCTTGCGCTGGATATACACGAGACATTCCGTCTCGAGGGTGACGAGTCCAAGACTGGCGAACGTCTAAAGACACTTCTGCTCAACAAGGGCGCCGGAGATGTGGCCAAGGAATTGTACCGCCGCTTCCAGGTAAGTACCTTGTTACTTCGAATTATTAGCTGAGATCGTAATTGTTGCAAAAATATCCCCGAAATGCCGCTGCTTAACTTACCCATTTCAGGGCCGCGATCCCTCTGTTGGGCCGATCTGTGACTTTTACGACCCACCGCCGTTCGAGGAGCACCAACGCCTGGAAGAGAACTTCAGCTAGAAGCACGCCCTCATTCCGATTGTTTTATCAGTTTCTTTTTTGTTAGGATACCTAGTCTAGTCCCACGCACACCTCTGAAGCGATGTTATTTATTGCAGTGGTAGTCTAGATCCAGATTTCTGTATAAAGGCTACCTTTCTGAAGACGGGCAGTAATTTTCTTTGTCTTATCGTTGTTTGAGTTTCGTTGTATACAAGCTGATAAATGTATCTCTTGTGTTCTTAATGTTTTCAGTTACAGGAAGTTCAAAACTTTTCGATCTTTTTTATCCTGTTTTTTACTTTTGACGCATTTTTAGAGACGCCAAATGGCCACGGTTGCCAATGGTGCTGGAGATGAGGGAAAGGACACGGTTAGCTAATAATTCACTAGCAATACAGGACTTTTAGGTCGTAAAAGAAATCCCGCCCGCTCTCGACAAATTGTTACTGTTGATGGTGAAGAATTTCTATTCCGCTGAGCAGTGCCTACTGGTTTACTACATCATGCGCGCCGTCTGTATAAAGGAGGAGAAGCTTCGCGAACGCGTGCAATTTGAACACAAACAAATGCGAGAAGTAAGTTAAGCTACGCTCTCGCTTACGTGGTTTAGTGGATGGCACAGCTCAAGAAGGATAAAGTCGTCCGTGAACGCCTAATCACGCAGAAGAACGAAAACAACCGCAGCATCAACATGATTTTCTACTTTATCAACTACCGGGCGTTGGCCAATGTGTTGACATTTAAAATCGATCATATGAGGTGGTTTTGTCTTTGTCAAATTCATTTATTTTTGTAGGCAACGACTAGAGGCCAGAGAAAAAGACACCGTACAGAAGGCCCACTACAAATGCACCAAATGCAGCATGCAATACGAAACGATCGACATGGACCGGATTTTTGATCCGTTTACGCAGAGTACGAGCGCCTTGACCGTTTTTATGGCGTTTAGCATTGGTCTGCTGGCGGTGCAAAGGCGAGGTCGAATTGGATGAAAGTGCAGGCCCGACAAATGAAACACGGTACATTTTTTTGTAACCGTTTGTGTTTTATATTTTCATAGTTCTCTGTTGGCCCGCTTCAACGAACAAATGTTGCCAATGTTCACCGTTATCCGCGAGCTGGCAGGCATTCAACTGGCCCCTCATCTGTACGAGCCCGACATCAACAAGTACATTGATGACCCGGCAGGCAAGTTGACAAGGATGTTGGATAGACGCTATTTATTCGATGTTGTCTAAATTGGTTTTTAGCGCAGCAGCCGCAGGTGCAGCAGCACGTCGACTTCTCGCAACCTGCCAGTCGCGCCCAGCTGGGCGGTGTCGCGTTCAAGGTAACATTGCCTTTTTGGCAAAGAAAATTCCTTTCTCCAGCGCGAAATGGCCAACAAATCCGCGTTGCTCAACACGGAACAGATTACCGTCGAAATCAACAGTGGACCAAATATGTAGGCGAATGTTTTGAATCTATAAACATTCACGTGTAGTGCGATCGAAGAACAGAAGGAAGTACCTGCATGGTTGGCACAGCCGGGGATGGCCGGCACATCAGCTACATCGGGCGGGTACGAAAAGTGAGGATTTCCTTTGTTTTTTTTTTTGAAGCTTCTGTTGTTTTAGTGACCCACTTTCGCCTACCGGCAAACAAGCGCCGACTGTCGATCTGTCGATGTTGGCTGAGTTGGAAGGGTAAGTTTTGATGTACTTTTCGCATCGTGATGTTTAGTTTGAACGAAGAGACAGAGCCGGAAACGACCGAGCAGCCCAGCAGCGCAACGGTATGCGGTATACATTTAATATGGCGCTCCGTATTTCCCTTGAATGCTTAAAACGACCCATATGATCACCGTGCAAAGTTAAAACAGCAGCGTTTTCAATTTTATTTTGAAACCAAAAAAATTGGGGTGGATTTTAGCGGAAATCGGTTTTTGGTGTCTTCGGTTTGTTCACAATCTTTTCGTATTTTAGGTGGACGAAGCTCCCGATACCGCGGCCGCCGAGGCTGATGGTAGCGTCGACAACGAAGAGGATGAATGGGAAGACGAGCCCATGGTCACAGTACAAGGAGAAAGCGTAATTTTTTTAACGGAAACTAGTGTTATCCAAATTTAGCATCCCATCAGCCAAGTGATCAACCAGCCCGAACTGGTCGAACAGATGACCGACGCCGAAAAGGAAGCGTATATCAGCGCGTACGAAGCATACTCGGAAATGTGATCTCTTGTTTTTTTCGTGCATCGTTCCAAATAAATTATTACTACCGGTTTGTACTGGTGTGATCTGTGGCTTTCTCATTGTACATTATACAGACGAACACGCAAATGTACCAAGCTTTCCTAAACAGTGGCGATGTCGCGCAACCCGACGGCGACGTTGCTGTTGGCGGCACCGCTCACCAATTCCATGTTCTCGTCGTGAGTTTTGATTTTTAGAGTTTTCAGCTAAAGCCGTTCTTCAGTGAGTGGCGCTATGAGGAATCGGAATCTTGTGTACAAAGCACGTCATCTTTGATGGAAACGGTTGATGTCTGCACGAAGCTTCTGAATTCACGATTGGGAGATGATGTGAAAAAAGTGGTCGTGGTAAGTTTTCCGTTTAGTGTTTCTAAGCAAAATCTAGATGTCCCTGCCCTTCGAACAGAAAGAGAAGGATAACCTTACTGCCGAAACTAAAGTCCCCCGATGGAGGCCGTCACGGGTGCCCGGCAGTATCCAGAGCTATGTTTTGGCGATTGAAAAGGAGGATGTGCTTTCGCGGTTAGCTTACCTGTGCTGAACATGTGGTTGTTAGACTGAAATTGTGGAACGACCGTGCGTTTGATGTGCCAAATATAGCACCACTATCTGGTCTGCTGACGCATCTGAAGGGACTTGCTGCACCCCCGGAGGCCGTTCTGCTCTTTATGGATATGCCATCTATGATAGTGGTGCGTTTCTGGCCAGCCCTTTTTTGTTGAATACGTCAGGTTTTCTTTTTGGCTTTCCTGACCATTCCCGCAGATGAATAAATCTAATTTCAGGCGGGCACTGGCCACCACCTCTGTGAAATTGCCGGCGGCTGCAAGGCCTTGCGCATAATCATATGGAGCAGCGATGTTCGCAAAGACCATGCCACCATCCAAACCCTGATGGGAGACGTGTTTTCTCGTCTTGACGAGCAGACGGATGTTTCTCTTTTGTTCAGGTACGCTGGTTGGTTTGTCCATTTTTAATCACTTAATTACAGTTCCATGTACGCGAATCGTCAGAATTTGGCGGATTCCATTGAGAACAGCTTATCGCTTTGTGAGAAAAAGACAACCCAGCTGATTTGTGGCAACATTCAATCTTTCATTCGGGTATGTTTTTATCTTGAACTTTAAGGTTTTTAGTTGCGGAATACGACCGGCACTACGCCAGCCATCTTTCATTCGATTGAAGTGGTCGGCTCTAATGAGGTAATGATACTTTACGGTTATAAGGTACCGATTAAGGTACGACCGGAAGACCTGATGTGCGGAAAATTGGCGCTGACTGGGGAAAATTACGTGGTCTCAGCGATGGGTGGGTTTCTTAGACACTACGCTTCTAGAATATATGTCTCCGTTTCCAGGGTCCAACTTTGAGGACAGTTACGCCCTTCTCAATCTCATCTCTCAATCGATCGAGAGTAGTCGTACGAATACCAACACTGTACTGCTCTGCAAAGTCGCGCGAATCTTCGACTCGAAGAAGGAAAAGGATAGCGAGGCATGCGTTTTCGTTCTTGGTTGCTAATTCGGTTTTTAGAATAACAACGTCAGCGCGACTGGGCCGAGAAGAAGGGCAGCCAATTTCTATGATCAACCGGAAGAGGGGGTATGCAATTGCGAGAAATTTTTGCTATATAACTTTAATTGAGTGCGAATCGTTGGATGACTATGAGATGGCCATAATATATTCAATGCCCTCATCTCGAAAAGCAAAAAGTTTGCCTGGTGACTATATACCTAAAAAAAATCGTTGTAGAAGTGGTCGCCCTATCGATGATCCAACCTGGCCATCATTCGCTAAACGATGGATGTTTGTTTAAGGAATTGGTGGGGTATTTAGATTCTCTTCTAAAAGGCCATCTCAGAAATTTGCGCCATCGCTGACCCCGAAAGCTACATTAATTAACGATGGACTCATCTCGGTGGGCTTTGTTTTTTGTTGGCTTATTTTGTATTTAGGATATGAAGAAGCGTGTTAAGCGCTGCCTGAACGCTGATAGCGAAACGGGGCAGAAGGAGCTTCTAGAGGTAAGTTTTTTCCGTGCTGATGATTTGGGTTAATTTAGCTGTTGCGATTCTATTCGACGTACTTTCAAGCGACCGGCTACGATCCGGCAAAGGTACTGAGAAGTGTGCTGCTCGTCGAGATCGATGATTTCAAGAAATCGGTTGGTTATTTGTTGTTAACGACTTAACGGACTCAATGCTATAAAACGTGGTCACCCACCCATTTTAGACGTGCACACAAAAGTCCGGCTACCTTCGTATCTGGGCTATTTTTACCGGAAACGCGGATTCGTGGGTCGTCCTGTCGTAATGATAATGTTGCGCCGCATCCTTTGATTTTGTTTGTTGTTCTGCTCTCAAAGTATTGCAAATTTTGCACAACGATAAACAGTTATTCCATGATTTTGGGCAGCTTTCCACACCGGTGCTATTTGCGACCGTTTCCTATCTCCCTTCCCCGATCTGGTGCGGCTGAATATTTTTTTGAGGATTTATATTGTGTAATCGACCATATTTTGTGCACACAGTTAATTTCAGTACGTTTAGCATGGAAACATCGCAACGACGTACCTTTCCAAAAAAGAAAAACGCAGCCGGGACGAGGAAAGGAAAAAAGAAAGGCGCGGAGACCTCGGTGAGCCGCACCTTTCCAGCACAGAAAAATGGTGTAGAAATGAAGAAGCGGGTCTGAACTTTAAGGTAATTTATATTTCTTGTAGCGTCGCTACGAAAAGCCGACCCCGATGGTAGTCGAGCGCCCGAAAAAGAAAAATAAGTAGGTATTCTTCTTTTTGTTCTATTCTTTTCAGGATTTCAAAAAAGAAGCGAGCAAAGAAGAGGGACGTATTTGCACAGAAATTGACAGAGAAGTATGATGGGAGCGCGCCTTTTGAGGGTAGCTATAGAATAAGCTATAAAAAAAATACGTTTAGTTGATCTTGCCGATGATAGTGACGACGGCGTTCCGCAGGGATCACAAGACGCCGGTAGTGCCACGGTTCCAATGCTGAACACTCGAAAAACGATGCGTCCGATTTCGTCGGTAGAGCTGCAGGACGAGTTCGCTCAGTATGGATATGCGAATAAGGTACTTGTTGTAATTTTGGTTTTTATATTTCAAATCATTAGCCGGTTCCTGAGATGCCAAGAAACGTCGGCAAGCAACGAGTGGAGGAAGTTGAGTTATCCGAAGAGGAGCCAGAAGTGGAAGCTGATATGGACGGGTTGCAAGACGATGAACAGGAGGGCGACGAGGTCCAAGATGTCCAGGAGTTGCATCAAGATGACGCGGAGGAGGACGATCAGGACATTCTCACCGACATCTCCTTTTCCGAGCCTGATGAGGAAGAAGTTGTTACCAGAGATTTGCGACAAGGTAAATACTTCTCAGACTTAACAAGCTTTTTAGACATGTCGAATCTGCCATTGGGAAAGCTGCTCGAATTGAAGAACAAGATCGGCATAAAACTGTTTAACAAGACGTTTTATGGCAAAGATAATGAGGCGGCGACCCCCGTCGAGCCCACCGAAGAGAAGGCAAAAAAGTTTAGGGTATGTGATTAGGCTTGGGTAATAACTATTTTTCTCTAGCGTGACAATCCGAAAAGGCCCCGGGAAATCACATCCAAGAGGCCGGTCTCTCGATTCCGCGACATTTATGCGAACGAGTCCAAAGGACGACAACCAGGGTAGGTTTTGTGTTGTTGTTGCTAAAGCTTTCTTTGTAGCTTTGATCCTCGCTTTGATGAAAGATGCGGCGAATACAACGAAAAATTCTTTGAAAGGAGCTACGGACACATCGAGACGATTCGCGCGAAGGAGCTTTTGGTCCGTGCGCCTTTAGATTTTTCAATTTTTTAAAATCACTTTTAGGATATGAAGGGAGAGCTTGTCAAGGCTAAGGCCAATGGGGACGCTAGGAGAATCGCTGAGATCAAGGAAACGATAAAGCGAGCGGCAGACCGAGCTAGGACCAAAAAGTATCTTTTCGACCTTATATGATTTTTAGCGATTATCGAGTCATTACAAGGTATTGTTTCCAGGGACCGTGCGCTCAAACGTGACGTCGTTGTCAACCTGAAGGAGGAGAACATCCAACGGCTCAAGGAGGGCTTGAAGCCAGTTTTCAAAACCAAGGGTACTTTCACGTAGCGCCCACTATTTACTCGTTTTGTAGGCGAGGTTCGTCGGCTGCAGAAGGAACGCCAGCAGGAGATGCTCAAGAAGGAGGGTAGGCTCGACAAGAATATGGAACGGCGGGAGAAGAAGCAAAAGCGAAAGGAGCGTGTGCTTCGTCAGAAGCTCGAGGATCACGCCCCCGTTCGACGTTGATTAGGATCATGTTTTACTTGTTACGTTTATTTGTTGAGTTTTTACCTTGTTACGCGGATTTAATAAAATTTATTGTTATAACGTGAATACTCGGAAATTGCAAGTACACTGACATTTATTGGAATTGAGAATTGGTTTTTTACAGAATAGGGCTTTGCTTGGTGCGGAGAAGAACGACATCAAAGGCGGCTGTGGACCCGGCCCTGCGGTTTGACACTGGAGAACCTACGGTAGCCTGGCCAACGTATGTTCGAGAGTGCCAAGCCGAAAAGAGGTCCCGCGGAGGTGCGTGGTTTTTTTCAAGCTGTTTCTGGTGCGTAAACCATGCCTGTTGAGGTGTTGTACAGTTAAATAGGGCTCACAACGCACACCTGAACGAACTGAGGGCAATTTGTAGAGTCCGATCTCGCACCCATCTTGCATCTTGCAGAGTGTTGGCAGGATAGACTCATTTAGTCTGTTTTGTAACTCTTAGTTTAACGCATTGGAACGTCTAATAAGCAAAATAGACATGCAAGGACAGCTTATAATTTTTTACCATATTAAATACACTTAATTTAATAACTTTGAAGGTGAACCCATTATTTAGCTCTGTCATCCCTTATTCACGATGCATAAGGCCATTATCTTCGTTTTTGCATTTTCTATTTCCTCAATGGGCTGCTAAAACTATACTAGAACCGTGATAGGTTCTCTTACTAGGATTTTTTATCGTTACTAGAACTTTACTAGATTTATTCCAACGTTCAAACTATACAGGTTTCCGTCGGATCACCCACTGACGGCTATTCCACGCCGTTTCCGCCAGTCATTTTCTCAGCTGGACCCCCGTGAGACGCCGGCGATTATCAGGCAGATAATCGTCGGGGGATTCCCAGCAGCGTGTCGGCACCCCCGAGCGTATGTGCTGAAGGGGGGCCATCTGTGCTCTTCATGCGAAATGTGCACTTTGATGAGACTGAGGCGAGGAGGAGGAGAAGGACACACCTGTCCTTCAGCCCCGGCACCTCTCAACGCGCCATCCTTGGCTGGACAATGGCCATTCCTTGACCCCCACCCATACACCCAATTCAACCGTACCCCCTCCCCCCTGCCCCCTGAGGGATCGTCGTCGGCCCACTTCAAAATCTTCGCTTTGGTCGATACACAATACTAATAATGGGCGCGCGACGGCGCGACTCAAACAGAGCGCCTCCTCAATGCACCCCAAACGTGTGCGTATCGTCACGTATTATTTCGATTGACGGTGGTCAAAGAGCCTCACTCGCTAGGGGGCAGCGCGGCACCTCAAACGCGTAGCTTGGGAAATTACGTACTTTGGTTTTCCTCGGCTACTGTACAGAAAATTGCTTGAAAACTTGAATTTTGGTCGAAATCGAGAATTTGTGAGCAAAAATCTTTATTTTTGGATTCGTAATAGATTATTTGTATGTATGTATGTATGTATTTGTATATAATTTCGTACGTATGTGCGTTTGGGAATTATCAGAAGGGCAGTATAAAAACACTTCCTCTGACTATATTTCAAAGCTAGGATCCTGCCCTCGGCAAACACTAAAGAGCCGGCAATTGTTCTTTTTCGCACTGAATCAAATTCCCAAGACTTTCGATGTCCAATTTTGGGTGAGGTGGAACATATTCACTAATCCTTGGCGCAATTTTGATTACGCAATGCGTTGCATAATTCGTCGCGCGGGCTCGCAACCCTCAAAACTACAATAGGCAAATGGTACTGTTATTATGGTGTTGCGGGTAGCCGAAGTGGCGTACGGTCCTAATGAGGCGAAAACTGTGATTTTGTAGCTTTATCGCGCTGGTGTTCTGTAGGTATAGACCGTAGCTAGATTTTTAATTAGTAAAAGTCCGGTAGCAAATTAACGAATTAAACATTTTTAACAACTTCAAAAAGTCTAACACACGGAATTTTAAAATTCCAGTCGTTACTCATGATTTTCCGCTAACAATCTTAATTTAATTTTTACAGAATAACGCAGATGTGATATTTATCTAGTAAACTGTCTTGTTGGCTTCTGCTTTCCTAAGTATTCATGTAACTCCAAGCAAAATCGCAACGCTTCGCTGACGCTCGGCCCCTCAAAGTCGAAACCCTGCTCACCCTCGACCCGGGGGGAGTTTGAGTTTGAATCGGAGGCAAATCCTCCTAGCCGGGTTCCGTTTGTGTGCATCGGCCGGCCGGTGGGGTCGCGGGCCGAGCGGAGGCTAATCCGACGGGAGGCCGGACGGTCCTCCCCGCTTGGGGAGCCTCACTGTGCCCCATTACGGGTAATTGGGGTGAGAGAGAGAGAGAGAGAGAGAGAGAGAAAGAGAGAGGGAAACAGTGTCGAGGTGGACAGTCTAGAAAAGTTGTGCGTGTGTGGGGTAGGGGCTGACCTTGCCGAGCGCCCCGCCGTGAGCTGGGCGCCCCGCCACACAATGCCTCGGCCCTCGGCCTCTGTCGCTTCGACCACAGTATCCACGGCCGTCCATTCATCGGCTCCTCGAATCGTACGCCATGATGCTGCCCAGGGGATAAGTCGTCCGGCAGCGCGTTTTTGGGCGGGAAAATGAACATGCATTTTGGCGGTATTTGACTTATCAGGAGTGGTTTTTAGGTGACACTAGAGGTTTAAGAGATTAAATAGCTTATACGGTATTCTGAATAGGCCCCATCTGCCGAAAGTTGCTGAACGACATCTTTAGGTTTTTCAAATTTCAGTTTTTTGATAAGCTGGACCAAAATCAAAATCGGCCTTTCAGAGCAAATTTTCTCAAAAACCGTAGTTGTCGAGTAGTTTTTGAAAGATGCGACTTGTTCAGAATTTCAAACTCTATCGAAACAGCTATGTCAAATGTCAAGTTTCGATATCATGTAAAAAACACTTCTTGTCAGAAGCAGGGATGATCATGAGAGCTGAGAGCACGAGCATTAAGCATGAGAACGCCCGAGGGAAGGTACTGTATCAGTCGCACTTAAAACTATGGAGCTCTAGATCGAAAAACCGCCTGGCCTCGGCGTTCAACCCCCGGTCAAAAACGAGTATCCCTCCCCCCGGTTGCGCCGGTTTTCGTGAAAAAAAACCCATACTCGGTGGGGCCTCGTCCACCCCTGCCCTCCTCCTCCTCCTTTCTACCACCCCGGGTGTGCTTCCCGCCCTGCTCTCCGGTGTCAGCGAACAAACAAAATTCTGTTGTGTTGCCGCCATGTCGCGACCATGGTTTTTTATGGCCGCCATGGCCATTGCCTGCTACAGGTTTCGCAGCGCGCGGCTTCTATGCGCATTTCTGGGCAGCCCGCTGCTTTTGGTTGGATGGTTGGGGGCGCATAGCATATTATCGGGGTGGTAGTGGGGTATTTAGAGTTTTGTATTTTATAATTGTGGTCCTAATGGTCGACGATAAGTTAGGCGAATTTTGGTCATAATCCCGACAGCTAAAAACGCGAGAGACGAAATCCCGACAAGCCATAATCCAGACAACCCTAATCCAGAAATAGCGAAATACCGACAAGCCAAAATAACCGTTTAAAAGACGGCGTTGAAACCAACAGTAGAAGAGCCTAAGTCGGGTTTTTGACCTGTCGGGATTTTGGTATGTCGGGATTTTATCCTGTCGGTATTTTGGCATTCGGACTTTGATGTCGTAGTTTTTGCGCCTGTTGTCGGTATATTTTGAAAAGAACCCCTTGGGCCTGGTACTCGCCTCCCGCCAAAGAAAGTTCAGCGAAACGCGGTGCGTTGGTCTTTGTCGGCAACGTCTAGTAGATTGTCTACCCGATGCCACAAGGCCAACCAGACGTTCTCTGTCTGTCTGCCTGTGTGTGTGTGTGCATGTGTTTGTGAGTGAGTCCTTGTCCCGTCAAGGGCCCCGGCTGTGGCCCCCGGTAAGGACAACGGGTGATTTGGGCAGCGAAGGGGGGCAGCCCTTTCGCGTCATTCTGTGTCCCGGAAAAACGGCCTCCTACGGTCCGGGCATGGACTGCGCGCAGAGTTGTTTGAATGGCTCATGGCCCTCAGAGCCTCGCCTCGCTCTCCCCCTCACCTCCCAATCCATCCGACCTTCCCTAGGGCTACGGTAGGCTGAGTGCAGCCTAGGGAAATGTATTTTCATGGTTCGAAAAGGAGATGTTGGGGCTGGATTTGGCGAGAATTTTTGGCCTTGTTTGGCTAAAAATTGGGGCGTTTTTAGGTGATGCTACTCAGAATTTCAAGCTCTATCGAATGCGCTAGGCCTCATCTTAAAAACGATTCAATATAACAAAAAACTGCTTATAGGGCGCACTTTTAAGAGATCGATAGGATTTCAAGGCGTAGCTATCAAAATTCTACGCTTTTTTGCATATAAAAACACTCGACGCGGACATTAAAAATTTATGTATAACAGATTGCGCAAAAAAAATGCAAAAACAGCATTCGAAGTTACAAAAAAACTTGCAAAGAAAACTATCGTACTCCCCAACTATCGAGCCACCCTAAAGAGCACCACCGTTTTTCTCTACCCCTAGAGATCGTCCCAGTTGCAAAATACCCCCCGTTTTTCGAAGAGCATCGACGGCGGGGAGGAAAACTGGCGGGAAACTGAGGTCCCCAACCGGCGCGGACACCTCCAAATTAGCCGCGATCGCTCGGCGCGCCATACAGCAGCCCATGCTCCCCTCCCCTGGCCAGCAGACCAATTATTCATATCAGCATCTGGCATCTAGTGGCGCGGGTTATCGCGCTACGATTGCTAATTGACAGGCAGGTGCCGAGAGTATGTTTATTATCAAGGTTTGACGCGAGCGTTCTCGATTGAAAAACGTGTTTTCACCAAATTTACCCAATACGCAGCAAAAAGTCGTTGCAGCCGTGACGCAGAAAATTTTTGGCGCTACGTCTGGGCAGAAAAGAAGCGAAGCGTAGATTCTACGCGCGAACTTTCTTGAGTTTCCTTAATTTCCCGCCCCTTACCAACAAAAATATTGGAGTAAGATCGACGCTATTTTAGGCCTACCGAAATCTACAATGATGTAGTCACAGTCTACGGTACGAGTCGGTTAATCTACAGCCTGGTTTTACGGTTTGGGATCGGGTCAATTTATGGGAACTTACAGTGCACAACGTAAACCATATTTACAGCCTTTTGAATTTTATCAAGCTAGTTTCGACTAAATTTCATCTAAAACCCCATTTTTTCGATTTTCGCGCGAGATCACGTTACGTGAAACCAGCTACAGTCGGTCCATGGGCACACAACATCGAACATCCGGCATGCCCGAGATGGTACCGAGAGTTCACGGCTGCCGATTTGCGCGACGCGAGGGCCGGGTTTTCGCCGTGAATTCAGCAGTGCCATTCCGAGCACGGGACGGTGCGTTTGGGGGTCGGGGGAAAACGCCTCTTACCTCCACATTTGGGGGAATCGATGGGGAGTTGGGTAGTAGTGGCAATGGCAGTACCAGCAGCAGCAGCAATCGGTAGACCCGGGAAAATGGAGCAGCGTGTGTTTGTGGGTGAGGGTGAGGGTGAGCCCGGGCCCGGGCCGAGGACGAACTGTGTTGAGGAGGGGTGGCGGTGGTGGTTGTCGAAATGAGGGAGGGGGCACACCAGGGGTTGACGGTCCAGGCTCCGCCCCTACCTATTTCGCGCGCACACCTCACCCCCCGTAGAGCCTCGGGTGGATTGAGGGACGATGGGCAGGTGGGGCTGGGAAACCCCTGGGAAAACGGCTGGGATTCTGGGGGGATCGGTGAACGCCATCGGGGTGACAAGTGCCGGGTGTTAGAGATCAAAGGCTTGGTAGGCGGATAATTGTTCTGACGCCAATCACATATCGGTATTTGTTGGTAAGTGACCCATACGGTAGAGAGCTAGATGGCAGATACAAGCGAGTTCTATTCAGATTTAGAGGATGGTTGTAGCGACGTTTTTTCCTGTGGATCCAATTTTTCAAAACAAGTGATTGGAAGTGGGTCCAACTGGTTTTTTACTATTCGCAAACGCGAAAACTTTAAAAATGTTATTAAAAATGTCAACAATATCGATCTTTCGACCAAGAATGGCTGATTTTTTACCATAAATTTCCATTTTTAAAGGTCTTTTCTTTATTTCCAGACTTATATAAAAATCCCCCCCCCCCGATAATGCATAAGGGCTGAGAATTCGCACGAAACGCGCGAATTATACATACTTTCCGGCTCACCCTCAGGTCAGATTTTTCAGAATTTGAACCTCTATAAAAAGTCCAATAAACGCCATTATCACCTCAAAACCACTCCTTGTAAGTAGAAAAGCATGATAACCTGGTTACTAGCGATCGCTGTAAGAATCTGCCATGTTTCGTAGGGAAATACATCGGTTCCAAACCACCTTGTCTAGGTATCTACCAGATTTTAGGCGCTGCAAAGCTACTAGTCCAAAACACCATGTTCATCTACAGGAAATCACCACTTACAAACCACGGTAGTCACAACATCGACAATGCAATGCCCCTAATTAGAACCCAAAAACCGACCTCAACGCCCTCTCCGCTGTTGCTGCTGCGGGCCGAATCTGCCGGATGCGAGAATGTACTAATGAATGCGAGGTGCATCCCGGGCCCCCAGATCCCCCAGGATGAGAGCCGGGTCCCAAGATACCACGGGTACCAAGGCAACAGCCTCACGTTTGATAAGGGAAATGGATGAGGGTGGTGAGTGTGGCCGGCGGACGACCCTATCCATCGCTTCTCATCTAATCCCTTATATCCGGATCAGTCCCTATGGATACAAGAAGCCCTGGGCGGTGGAATGGCAGACATAGTCACAGACACAGACAGACAGACAGACAGACAGACACCACTCAATGGCTTAACCCATTCGACCATAACCACTAGTACGAATTAATCCGGCCACCGCCCTCCTCGCCAGCAAAAAGACAAAGGCCAATTCGATTAAAGCAGCCATTCGAAGAATGAAGGCCCGGATTAAAGCGGACCTGGAACCCAGAAAACTGTTTCGATACATAGTGCGGTGCAGCATGTGGAAATGAATTGTACAAACCACTTTATCGTTGAAAATCAAAATAGAAATGTCAAACGGAATAAATACTACATCTGACAATGAGATACATTTGACCGGTAAATCGTTTTTGAGGACCCTGCAGCGTTTAGGCATCATCCGGCGGTATCCACAGGTTCTAAAAATATACGTAAAATATGGAAAATCCGCGATCTAACTAAAAACGACCAAAAAACGTACCAATTTCGTGCAGGCCGTTGCCATGAGGAAGAAGCGAGGGTTGAAAGAAATCTGAAAGAATATTATTTGTGCGATTAGAGTTGTCACACCTGTTGAATCAGCCCTTGATGGTCGGTTTTGATCTCGCCCTGGTGCATCCCGTTCTCCACGCTCCACAGATTGATCAAACTAGAAATATGAATAAAATCGAGTTCGGAAACAATTTATATACCCGTTGGAGCTGCCACAAAGTACGAATTGCGAGTCTGGCGTGAAGGTGGCTTCGAGTGGCAGGCGCTAAAGAGTGGTTGAAATTAGCTAAAAAGTTTACCTTTGCATTCTGATGACCCCGTAATGTATGGGTGAGTACACCCTTGAACGCATCAATAATCTTGATCACCTCGCCGTTCGTCGTCAGCATGATGTGCTTGCCTAAATCACCCTCATCATCACGCCAGAAAGCTGAAAACTTACCATCCGGTGAAAATTTCATGCCGGTCCAGTCGCAGTGCGGCTCCTGCTCAAATTGCCACGTCATGAAGGGGCCCTTATCGAAGGAGCGCAGATCGTAGAGCTTCACGCACTGGCTGTTGATGCCCGCGCCGAAGATGAGGCCATCGGGGTCGAATGCGGCGACGGCTCGCGACGCTACTTGCATGACACCCTAAAACTCGTTGATTTTACTAAAAGAAAACCGCAAACCTGGCAATTTGGCGTCTTTAGATCCCATAGTCTGATCGTCTTGTCCTCGCTGCCACTCAGAAACATATCATCTTGTGGCGACATGCAAAGCGTGAGCACCCTAGAAAAAAAAGATAATGAGATTTCTAAACTATGACCAACTTTTTCGTATGTCCAGGGAAATAGCGAATGTATTTGTTGTCGTGTAGTGACAGGTATCGAATTGTGTCTAAGAATCAAATACAATAAAAGCGTATATTTTCTTACCATCGATCTTTGTCGAACAATGGATGCCATTATTAGAGTTGTGCGTGAAGCGGATGAGATCGACGCCATATTTTTTGCTGTTTACCTAAAAAGGCAGGATCAGAAGATCAAAATGAAAAACCCCACCGCCCGGTTCTTCGTGCCCGTGTTGCAATTGTAGATGACGATTTGATCATCGTCACTTGACGTCAACATCGTTTGCCCGTCGGCCGTGAAGTCGATCGAATTGATGCGTTGCTCATTCTCGTTGAAAGACTTCGTACAGATGCTGCGTGTCAACTGGAAGAAAAAATGTTACATTCATCAAGTATTCCTTACCAAATCCGCATTCAGCTTTACTTGCCCCGTCAGTGGCGGTTGAGTCATCCTAGGGATACCTGCAAAAAAATGTATATTCCCTTCATAAACTCCGAGACTAGACAAAAGAACGAGAGCAAATAAATACAGAAAACAATGGGCAGCAGCACACAATAAAACTAAAATCAATGATTCTTCTTGGAACCTTCTTCTAGCTGCCGCTGTTCCTTCATCTCCCCTATCCGCAGCACTTTCTCTTTTACTTCTTCCCAGCTAGCCGTCGGCCCCCAAAGTTTCTTCACGAGATCCTCGTCAGAGCCGGTCACGTCGAATATTCCAAGTGTCAGCGGGTTCTCGTCCAGTGTATCGGCAGAGCGTAATAAATTTAACGCGCGTCCATATTCGGCGTCCGTCACGATCATGTCGTCTGGGGGGTAAAGGGCCGCCGCGACACATCTGAAAATCATAATAAAAACGAATCCAAGGCAAAATCTTACCGGCCCTCCGCGTTGAGAAAGTTGAACGTCGCGATAGCATCCTCGGTGTCCATAATTTCCAAGCCAATCTTGTGTTCGCGTAAAAAGCCGGCCACTTGTTTCCGTACCATGTCGACGTTCTTCTTATCCCCAGCACCGATCACCAGCACGTCAATCTTCGGCTCGAGGCACGCGAAAAGCGACAATGATTCCGGTGTGATATCGGTCGGTGTGAGCACACGCCACGACAGCGCCGTCTTCGGGAACAGCGCCACGGGCCCGTAGAGAAAACTGCCGTCGATCATTCGGAATCCAAGGCAGGAGAGCCCGCGCACGCCGGTCATCTTGGCCTCGCGCATCTCCGTCGAGAGGTAGGAGACTCGAGTGCGCTGCGGCATGTCCGAATCGCCGAGGGGTGTGTGGTGGTAGCCGCCGAGCACGCCGGTGTCGGGTCGTGGAGGAGGTTCTTTGCCCTTGGACCCGCTAGCGAAATGTCTTCGGATGAGGGAGTGCAACAAGCGGGCCCTGCAGCCCGGAAGGTATGACATCTAAAATAGGAGTTGGAAATAAAGTGCAAAAGAGGGCTGAAACGTAAGAGAATGTAACAAGAAAGGAATTTTCGTCCAGACACCTCAAATTGATTTCTTCAGAGCTATTTTTCTCGAGCCAAATGTACTTTGTTTGTACTTTAAAGAACAATGCGAACATTTTCGTATACTTTACAGCCCTGTAAAGGAAAGTAGAACCGAGATTCAAATGTTCAGGGCCTGCCGGCGGGTAAAATCGTGTCTCCCAGACAGTTTCATGTTCAATTTTCAAAAGGAAGCAGAAAAGAATATAGCTACGTTTGCTGGCTGTGATTTTCAGCGAAAAAAAGTGAAGTTTTTACAAGTTTTGCTAATTTTTGTCGTCTTCAAAATTTTTATGCCGACCCCGATTCGAGCACCCTTTACGTCGGAATACTCCTGTCGTCATGCGCTGCACCCTCCCGTATTGCAACACTATCTCGCGCGCCTTTTGGCACCGGGCCACCCCGATGCGCACGTTTCGTCCGCTACGGTGTCTGGTAGCCGAGGTTTTCTCGTTTGAATTAGACTCCATAAGCGTTGCGCGCCTTTATAAATTGAAAAACTTGAAGCGCCTATTATAGGGGATCACGCTAAAAGTTTAAAACATTACGCGAGGCCATCTGTCGATCCAGGTTGCCCCGGATTTGTATAGGCTGTTCAGGGCTTTCGGAGCAAAATATTATCGGTTTTTGGGCTGCTTCTTGATGTACGCCTAACGCGCATTGGTGTAGCGCAACGCACAGCGTCTTATTGACACAAGTATCATAGTAGTTCTACGACATAAATTATCTCATTTATGCTCTATCTCCCACAGAGATTAAATTCATTGGATGGTATTGTTGTAGTAAATACTTATTTCGTAAACAAGATTTACTCGCCCGATCTACGTTTCTCTTCTATTGTTTAATTCTAAACAGCAAAACACGAATTCCAGACCAATCAAATGACCTACGTGGGTGGTGCACCGCCCCAGGAGGGCTATCAGGATGATGGCCAGCAATACCATCAAAACCAACAGGATATGGGCTACCAACAGGACATCCCCGTCTATCAATACGAGCAAGACGGCCAGTTTCCCGTCTATCAACAGGTAACTGCCATCGAGTGACAAAATTAAAGTTCTCCAGGATTTTGTCGAGGCACCCGTGGAAGAGCATGTTATCGAAGAATCGGGCGGCTACATGGATTCGAATGCGCCAAAAACGACTGTCAAGTGGAAAAAAGTACAAAATACCTCCGGACCGACTCCGAGGTTTGTAAATTAGGTTTCGGCCATCACGCTATCGATTTCCAGACCTCGCCATGGCCATCGCGCTGTCGCCATCAAGGACCTGATGATCGTATTTGGAGGCGGAAACGAGGGAATTGTGGATGAAATGCACGTCTATAACACTAGTAAGCCGATAACTTTGGGCTAAGATTTTGTTCAGCCACCAACCAATGGTTCGTGCCGTCAGTACGTGGTGACGTGCCGCAGGGCAGCGCCGCTTTTGGCATCGTCTGCAACGCCAACCAGATTTTCATTTTCGGTGGAATGGTCGAGTATGGGAAGTAGGGTGCATTGCTGTTGCGTAAAAAGATGACGTTTAGGTATTCGGCTGAACTTTACGAGCTCCAGGCGAACCGCTGGGAATGGAGAAGGCTTCGCCCGAGAGCCCCGCGCGCAAGCGAGCCGCCATGCGCTCGACTTGGCCATTCGTTTACGATCACCTCACAGCAGGTACATTCTTGGTGAAAAGTTTTTTCAGCTGATCTCACTCCATATTCTAGCAAGCGTTATTCGATCCGTTTCAGGTCGCATATGTGTTTGGTGGTTTGGCCAACGACTCCGCTGATCCGAAGACGAACGTCCCACGCTATCTGAACGATCTGTTTTCGATTGACCTGCGACAGGCCTCTGGTCAACTTCTCCAATGGGAGACACCCCAGGTAAAGAAAATTCCAAAAGTTGTTTTGTCATTTTTATTTTTTAGCTGTTATAATTTTTGGGATTAGGAATTTTGCTCCGATTAACTCATAATACTTTCTTAGACTTACGGCACGCTGCCCGAGCCCCGTGAATCCCATGCGGCCGTCATCTCTGAGGGCACCGGCCACCGACGGCTCCTGATTTTCGGTGGTATGAACGGAGTTCGTCTCGGTGATCTCTGGATGCTTGACCTTGATACGATGTCTTGGGATTCGCCTCAAATGGATGGCCCCGTACCACTGGTTCGTTTTTCTTGGCTTCTCATACGAGATTTTTTTATTTGGCACCGATTTATCTGCCTTTTTAGCCCCGCTCTCTACATACGGCTTGTCTCATCGGACCAAAGATGTTCATCTTCGGCGGATGGGTATGATTTTTTATGTTGTTTCTAATGCTCTAAATTAAGGTCCCGATGCTCTCCGAAGATGGGATTAACTTCAACAATAAGGAGTGGAAATGCACCAACACTTTGGCTTGCCTCAACATCGACACGTATTGCTGGGAACATTTATCGCTGGATGATGCTCAAGGTATAAAAAAATTTGGTAAAGACTCTGTTTTTCAACATATTAAAAGTGCCTCCGATATATTGTACGGTCCCGACACTCGACAAGGTTTCAGTCTTCATCTTTTCAGTTTCCGAAACTTCCGACATGGTCCCACGTGCACGCGCCGGCCACAGCGCCGTCGTCATCAACAACCGAATGTTCGTCTGGTCGGGCAGGGACGGCTACCGCAAAGCCTGGAACAACCAGGTTAGCTCGATTTCACCATCGGTCACCATCTTGTCAGATCTATATCATGCCAATAGAAGGATATCCGGAGACCTTTGAGGTTCATTTTAGAGCCGCGTTTTGATTGTGATTTTTTGAGCTGGTCGTCTAGGTCCCCCTCCCCATTAGCATGCTTTTTATATGTGTGATTTTAAGGAGAGTTTTGTGTTTTGAGACCCAAAAGACTTGGATCCATCCATCCAAAACTATATTCCAGGTGTGCTGTAAAGACATGTGGTACCTGGAGACGGAGCGACCCGCGCAGACGGGCAAAGTGCAGCTGGTGCGGGCGAGCCTCGGATCGCTCGAGGTCTGCTGGCCGTCGGTTCCCAACGCCGAGGCCTACATCCTCCAGATCCAGAAGGTCGAGAAGGGCGCCATTGAGGAGGCTATTCAGAATCGTAAGTTTTTTGTGCTTGATAAGATTCTTAATCATTTTTCGGAATTGAGTATTTAGAAAAATTTGCATTCATTTTTCTGACCCTTTTGGGCTTTCCCAATTCATTTCAGGACGCAAAAATTTTCCGTCGCACTTTTGAAAACGCCATTTTCGAAAATGTGTATGGGATTCGATGCGGCTATTTCATTAATTAATTTTGTTTCAGCGGCCGGCACGATGCCTATGACGCGTCCAATGGTCCAAGGCGGCATTCAGGTTTACAGGTTTAAAAAGATGTTAATGCTGATTTAGGCTCGTCTGCCCATCGCCCGCGGCAACATTGTCGGCCCCAACTCGCAGAAAGTCATCATGCACCGAACTCCGCAAGGTCAGATCATGAAGGTGCGTCTCGTACTTGTTGCTCAGTTTAAACAACGTTTTGCAGATTGTACGCCCAGCTGGGGCCACGATGATCCCTGCCGGCGGGGGCCAACAAGTCGTCCGCGTCGTCAAGCAGAATATGGGTGGCGCCCCAGTTGGCGCTCAAATGCAGCGTCCTGGCATCAAACCCACCTTTGTCATCAAGTCCCAGGGCCAGATGGCGATGCCCAGCCAGCAGCAAAAGTACGGTTCTTTTTGGTTATGGCTAGGCCTTACAGAGACATGTGGGAAATGATGTTATGTTATGTGAAAACTATGTTCTTTGAAAATTTATCGTGAGTTGGCTATGCAGCTTCGCCATTTTTCTAGCAGCTTGAAATTCTCCCATTTTTTTGGTGACTGTATTAATGTCTGAAAATAATGGGATTTTTTAGCCGGGTAGTCTACGTCTCACAGACCGGGGTGCCGCAGCAGCAGCAGCTTCTGCAAGCCGAACCGCAAACCGTCCACATCTCTCAGCCTGGCCCCGGAATCTCGACGCAAGGAACCACTTACACCCAGCCGCAGATGACCCAAGATGATGTTTGTATCGCATTGACTATTTTTATTCTTTCATTTTCAGGGGGGTCTGCCTCATGATTTACTCGACGAGGCGGCGGAAGCGGCCGATATCCCTTGCCCTTCGCCACCCAAGGACGCGAAACCGCTTGCCGGTGAATCGATGGAGATCCCACGCTCCAACGGAGATGAGAATCAAGCCGGCGAGGAGAATGTTGGTGGAGGGGTTTGTACAGCTACATATCTAGCATTTCTTTTTTAGACAAACGCTGCTGAAAATGCTGAAGTTCCTACCCTTGTCGAACAGTCACAGACCGCGATGCCGGAAGCACAAGGATCCGCGGAGGGTGCTGACGTAGCGCCAGTAGAACAGTAGGAGCCTTGCGAAATATTATCCATTATGCTCTACAGGTTCGACGCCGCGGCAGCGGATGCGCAACCGCAGCAGCACGAGCAACCGGTGGAACCCGTTCCGGCAGAGGCTGACGTTCCTCAGGCTAGCGCGGTACGTTTATTCGCTGAGACATTCGGACGGGGTTTGCAACCCCTAAGCTCCGCATTTTTGGTTAAACACTTCCTTTTTTATCCATGTCGTATGCATATGTTAAAAAAGCAGTAACTTCGCGTTTCAGGGACCCGCCGAACCTGCCCCTGCCGATGAACCGATGCCCGAACACTACGATCCCGATGAGTCTGACCCATCGTTCGGCCTGATCCCCACCAGCACCACCGATTCTTCCAACAGCAATGTTGAACTGCCAGGGGCTCAAGCCAGTATGGCCTGTGAAAATCTCAGCGAGTTGAACACCGACTATCCAGCGCCCACGCCGGCACAGATCAAGGCCGAATTCGATCACCAGGTGCGTTTCGAGCTTACCGGAATTGACGCTCCTCCCGTTTAGGCTTCCGTCCATCGGCAATACGAAGCCTCCGAGCACAAACCATCGAACTATTCGAGCAGCCAGTCACAATCTGATACCACTCTCCCGGATGAGAAAAATATTGGTGCGTAATAGTTCTTTCTTTTGTATTCTTGTTTCAGATACCAAAAACGAATGGTTGGACGTTGGAATGATCAAGGGCAACCAGTGTAACGTCACCCACTTCTTCTTGCCCTCCGAGGCCTCGCTGGAGGAACGCTACGGGGTAAATTGCCGCTTTTTGTTTGCAAATCCGCTTTCAGAACGATTTTGACACTGGGCTTCCGGCTGGTCTCAATCTTCGCAAAGGCGCTCTTGAGTCCGGCACCGCATACCGCTTCCGCGTCGCCGCCTTGAATTCCGTGGGCCGGGGTGAATGGAGCGAAATTACGGCATTCAAGGTGAGTGAATAGCACGTATGTTAGGTACCAGCTAGGGCTACCCCCTGCGCTCCCTCCCCCTCGCCGAAACGCGCACCACCTGGCTCACTATGTCCAAAATCACCCCAACCTCCGCCCCCACCCCTTTTACTAAGGAAAAAACTTTCAAAGTTAATTTTAATAATTTAAACTAAAACTTTTTCGTAATTTTTTTATCAGTTTGGGGGTTTCTGACCACGCTCTATCCGAATCCGAAGAGAGCTAAGCTCTAGCTCCTTTCCCCCTCGAGTTGAATCCGGGACATGACGGACGGACGGACGGACGGACGGACGGACACCACAGCAAAATTATTATAGTTGATTCTTGTTTAGACTTGCCTGCCTGGTTTCCCTGGTGCTCCTTCATCGATCAAGATTGCAAAGGGCATTGATGGCGCTCATCTCACGTGGGAGCCCCCGGCGAACGCAGCTAGTTTGTTTTTTTTTTTGCTAGAATCAAAAGAAATTGTAATGATTAGAGTAAAATACATTAAGAAAAATACCGGTACATTGTTCGAATGAGCTCTTATGATAAAAGTAAACTAGTTTCTTTTTAGTTTTAGATGGTAAAAAGTAAATTGTCGTTTTAGTTAGCGGCCGTATCATCGAGTACTCTGTCTATCTGGCCGTCCGCAACCAGGCCAACACCGGCGAGTCGCATCTGGCCTTCATGAGAGTGTAGGTCGCATTGACATTTTCACGAGTTCTGTTGTTTCTTAGTTACATGGGCTCCGAACCGAATTGTGTCGTCAACCAGGCCAGCCTCAGCTCTGCTTGCGTTGACACATCTACCAAGCCCGCCATCATCTTCCGCATAGCCGCAAAAAATGACAAGGTACGAGCTTCCTCTAGCTTGAATTATAATAATTTCAGGGATACGGCCCGGCCACGCAGGTCAGATGGTTGCAGGAGCAACGTATGGCCCCCAACGTTGCCAATAGGTAAATTCGCGCTAACCACCTGGATTCTCTTTCTTTCCAGGTATCCGGTCAGCAGTGTTCCCGCCCAACCCGCCGGCTCCTACTATCCCCCGAAGAGGGTACGAATGGACTAGAAAGGAAATATTTACCCCCTGTTCATTGTTTTTCGGATCTCACCCCTGCTTCCTATTGATTTTCCAAATTCTCACATTGATAATTTCGACCGGCTGTCCCCCCTTGAACCACGGATTCAAAATTTTGTCTATAATAAATTCGTTATCCGTACCCTCCTCGCCTTCATCCAAGTGCTATCTCTGCATATAAATATTTGTTCACTGTTGTATCGTCGGACGTTGTCACGGGAACCAGCGGGGACGGGGGGCTTTGCAGGCACAGAACGCGCTAATTAATTGGGCATTGGTGTTGCGAGGTGTAGTGCGCCACTTCCAGGCTTTTGAATGCCGCTCACCACTGCTATCGTCTCGTCATGGTCGGCAAAATCGGATACAGAACTGGTTGGCGAGCTAGCGAAGCAAAATGATGATCTAGCCCAGCGGTCACAATTCTCGGAACTGGATGCAGATTTGCGAAAAGTAAATTCAACCGTCCAGAAATAAGTATTCAGCTTCTAGGAGTTACAAGAGTTCTTGGCAGAACGTCCAGAAAGCTCCACACCAGACGTTTCGACCGAGATACTGCGTATGCTTCGGATATTGGCCCGCGACCAAGAATTGATAGATGGTTTACTGAATGAGGCAAAGTACGACTTGGTAATAATGTGGTATTTTTAGAAGATTTGTAACTTCATCATCGAAAACAGTGGGCTGCACCGGGACAAGCCGACCCGAAGCTTTTCGTGTAAGGCATCCATTTGCGCTTTGCAGCCTTTCTTAGGTCTTGACGAGGCGGAAAAGTGCTTAATTAACACGCTGCATCACTCTCCTAAAGCACGAGCTATTTTTGAGTATGTTTTTCTTATTCATGCACTGGCAATTCTTCAGGAAAGTTGCCCTCGAGCGACTTATTGGACGGCTTGGCCAGTTTCGAAGTGGATCCAGTGTTTCTGTGGTCAGACATAAATTGCAGTTTTTGCAACCTGTATTTAGGACGGTCTAACGCAGCCTCTGAGCGCCAAGCAGACGGAAGATATTTGGTTCTACGATTTGCGGATCTCTTTCGTTTCTTCTGCCCATCTGCCATCAATTCAGGTTTGACGAGTCGGAGAAATAAAAGGATTTTTTTTAGAAAAAATGGCGTGAAAATCCAGCCGTAGCCGGTGTATTTATTGAAACGGCTCAGGAGATGCTCGAGAAGAAAGCGTGGGTTTTGCCGCGCTTTTGCGACGTATTCGTTTTTAGAGACGAGAATTTCGGCGACGCGCCCAGCGCAGTCAAAAACCGTGCCTCTGAAGCTCTGAAAATCCTGTACAACTTGATTTGCCGTTGCCCTAACACTGGTTTCCCCGGCGTGAGTCTATGAACTTTGAGGAATTGGGTTTTAGAACTTTCCGGCGAAGCGGCTTACCGAATTGGCTTGCGATTTCGTGCGAGTCGGGCTGCTCTTCGGACAGGATCTCCTGCAACATGGCGTGAATCTGTTGACAGCAGTTCCGCGTAGCCTGGAACTCATCGAGATTGCGTGCCCAAAGGTTTTTGAAACATTATTCGTCGAATGTGGCGTTTCCGGTGGAACCGAGTTTCGAGGAAACAAAGGTCGGGATATGACGATACCGGACGTGCTGGTGACAATTCTCGGGAACCTGCTCGATGAGAAGGTTGGCTTTTTACACTCTATCCCTGACGTTTTCTCAATTTTGGAATATTTTTATGTTTTGCCTCAATTTATTCCGCCTTGAACATAATTTTATTTAATTTTTTATTAGTTTTATTTAAATTTATTCAACCTGAAACTTTATTCAGCCTATTGCAATCAAAACCGGATCATGGAACATAAGATGCAGATATCATAGCAAAGATATCACCTTCCAGAAAACCGCTTCCGAACGGGATCTCCTGAACACCTACTTTGCCGTGCTGCTGAACATTTGCTCAGAATGCGCCGAGGCCAGACGCTACTGCAGGCTGATGGTATCTTTTTTGGACATTTGGGTTCTAATTTTAATCAAATCCAGATCCTACCACCACTACGAGCCTCCGACGTTGCTCGTCGACCCGATGAAGGGGATACGCTGCGCAACCGCATGGTGCGCGCCATTCACGCGACGGTCAGCCGCGACCTGGCCGCCGAGTTTCTGTTTGTACTGTGCAAGCGATCAGGTTTTTCTTCATCACGTCTTCTGAATTCAACTTTTTTAGTGCCGCGGATGATAAAGTACACCGGTTTCGGCCATGCGGCCGGTCTCTTCGCGGATCGCGGACTGCTGGGCAAGATCAGCGAGCGCAAGGACGGTGACAGCGAGGATTCCGACACGGAAGAATACAACGACGTTCGCGACAAGTGAGAAATAGCCTCAAAACTGAGGCTAAAATGGGCTTTAGTGTGAACCCGGTGTCTGGCTACGTGCAGCCTCGAGGCGAGAACCCCCTGGCCGACATGTCCGACGAGCAGAAGGAGTACGAGGCGATGAAGCTGGTCAACGCTATCGATCAGGTACGCTTGCCGACAGCCAAAATTATCGAACCTTACTTATGTAGATGATGCGCAGTGGCGGGATTCGACCGGCAACTATCGGGCCAGATGGTCGTCCCCGTGAAGTGTCCCACGTACTTGAACTTGCCAAAGATGCGCCCGCTGACGACATGAACTCGGATAGCGATTGATATTGTAGAAAGTTTGTGTAAACTGTGTATGTATTTTGTACTTTGTAATCCGCCCCCCACTTGCAACAGTTTGATCTCTAAAAGCCTAGTCCCACATAAATGTAATTTGTGCATGATAAAAACGTTACCCACCATGCTCATCACATTTATACGCAAATTATACACAAATGATAGAAAATAACAATACACGCGTTACGGAAATAGCGCAAGGTTAGTGTGGATATGAAAACATGTACATAATTTGGGGAAAGAGCGCACCAAGTATCACGATCACGATTCTGGGGGACGAGAGGTAAATGACGAGGCCACAAATATCACAGGCAGAGTACGGGAACCGGCGGGAGAGATTTTGTTTTTAAAAGGAAGTATGCCTGCTGGGACCCGGTGCTGCACCATCAGTCATCGGCGAAAAGAAGAAGTCACGGAGAAGCGCCACGCGTTTGTTCTCGGCTCTGAATTTTAACGATTAGTAAAGCGTAGTAAGGGAGAAGTTATCAAGTTCGCAGAATACAAATTCCGCCTAAAAACGCAAACGTAATTTACCTATGCATTGACGCTTCCAATGCTCCGCGATCGGCCGTGTCGGCGCGTTCCACGGCCCATGCCAGATCCTCCACCTCACGCTCGAGCACGCCTTGCTGGAACTCGAACTAAAAGAGGATCACCTAGGATCACATAACTAGACAATACCAAGTCCTTGCGCGCCGACTTCTCCAAATAGTAGGCGAATGGGTAGGTGTACTGCAGGGTGTAACGGCAGCTGTAAAAGAAATTAGGCTATCCATAGCAAATTACCGCGTCAGCAACGAGGCAGCCGTGTGCAGATGTTGCCAATCTATCCACGTACCCTCGTGTTCGTTCACCTAAAAAAAGTTTAGGAACCGCCGCGTTATTGACCTTGGTGTCAATCTTTCGCTTAATCTTCTGCCGCAGTTCCTCCTCCATCTTGAGCGATTTGTTGTGATTCTCATATCTGCAAGAGGTTAAAGTTAACCGGGTATGTTTATCGTACCTTTCAAAATAGTGCAAATATTTCTCCAGGGCCCTGCGCGCCTTCACGTGGTTTGCTTCGGCGGCAACGCTGGGATTTTCCTTGTATCGGCTGCAGACGTAGTACTCGGTGCCGTGACTTTTCCAATCTAAAAAAACGACGCTTGCGATTACATTCAAGAGAAATTGACCTCCAAAGCACATCCAACAAAAATGGTGCTTGCACTTGACACATTGCATATGGTTGCAGCCGCCATTTTTCTCGATGCAAGCATGGCACTGCGGGCAATCTTTTGTGTGGGCGCTGAACAAGCAGGGATTACAGCGCGGCGGGATATTTTACCTGATATAATTTGCTGTTTCGCTATCGTCCGCACATTTAAGCATCCATTTCTTGATGACGTCGCAAGAGGTGGGCGCATGGTAGTCGATGCCGCAGAGAACGCTAAACAAAACATGAGCGAATTAGCTGGAAAACGCACCAAAACGAGACTTCGCATTTGCCGCAGGTTACTCGTTTGGGTTGGGTCTCTTTGGAGCGGATGATGGCCTAAACAAGCCGACATACAAATAGAAAAAATGCCAAGGTACCGAGCAATCCTTTCCAACGCAAAATCGAAGCTCTGGGTGGGCAATGACGTAGTCTCGATACAAGAAACGCTCATATCTAGAAAAATGAGCCAATCTTAACAGGCCTCTAAACTTACTTTGCTCGCAACGAAGCTTTGTCCAAGAGCTTGAGCACAAATTCGGGCGGCGCCACTACAGCACATTTTGTAGACATGCATAGGATCCGTGTTGCATTGCCTTCCAATAACCTATAAACCTATGTATGCAACAATTATATAAGCCAAACCTCGTCTCAAAGTAGGTCCCCCAACAGTGAGAACAGAACCCGTGTCTGCAGCAGAGCGACCGTAGGTCGTCATCTGAAAATCAATCAATTCATATTACCTAGAAAATCTAAATTACCTGTATTATAACACACTAGACACAGCTGGCCCTTCTCTTCTCGATGACTGGTAGCTGGCTTTACGCCGCAACTGACCAGTGTACCTTCCATATCTGTCGCCAATAGTTGTCGGACCTGAAGGAACAGGGTGTGGAGCGGTCAGCCAGAAATACCTTTGCAACATCCCAATTGTGTGCATGAAGGAGTATCTTGGCTAGAGAAGGAGTCACGTAGCCACCGACCACCGACGCCAAGTTTTCGTTCAGCAAACACTCGACCTTGAAGCAGAAGTTCAGATAGGTTTCTCATCCTTACCTGGAAATGGTCAAGGCATTCAGCTTTTGCCTCTTCCGCTTCAGGGTCCCATTTATCCTCGTCGGGTATCTCGTTCATATATGTGTCCTCATCATTGTAATAATCTAAGCGCGAATGTTTTGTAAGTTTAAACGGCAGACCACAGTCGTCCATGTAGTCGTCGTCATCGGAATTGTAGCACTGCTCATCATCGGCCATTGAGTGGTTTAGGGTGATGAGGTGCGTGCTGTAAAAGAAGGTTAACTAGCCGAGGGGACGGTAATCGAATCAAGAGAAAACAAGGTTGAAAGCATCAAGTCGTTAGTGTCTGGGTAACAGCTGATGTCTCAGACGGGCAGCGAGAGCACAGACGACAGGGAAGCGCGTCGAGACTCAATAACTTGTCTCAAGGGAAATATGGCAATGAGCAAATGTCGCACGGTTCGCACGGGAGCATTTACTAAGTAAACTTTGTATAGTAAACATTAGCTTGTATAATATTAAGGTAAAATACTTATCGTGCATTGTTACAAGTGTGCGAACCGTCCGACATTGGCCTACCTCCGAAATATATCAAATCCGCCCATTTGTGTCGTAGATACCTGATAAAATAAATTAAAGGGCTGCCGACGGCATGTGTCGATCCCCCCCATCAACAAATTGGCAAGTAGCCAACAGGGGAGAGAGCGCGCCCAGGGGAGAGGCGCAGAGACATTTTCTTTTCCGCGCGTAATCGAATGCCTATGCCGTCGGCATCCCTTTAAATATAATGTACCCGATTGATACGGTTGCCATATTTCAAAATCCGGCACAAATCGGGGAAACTAGTTTATTAGTAACAACAGCGTAAGATGGAGACGAGCAGAGGCCGGAACAGGCGACAAAATCACAGTGAAAACATCAATCAACAACTGAAAAGGGCTACAACAAAAATGTTTAAAATTCACAGGTAAATACTAAGATATCGACAAAACAAAGGCCATGACAAAACGATTAGTCGTTGGGGAACAGGGCAGCGGGCTGGACGAGGGCTTCGGCTAGATCAGCGAATCCGATGATGAGAAGGGGTTGCTTGAGGTCAGTTGATGTCTGAAAAAGAGTTTTTCGGTCCTGGACTCTTCGAGGAGGTACGGTAATCAATTACACACGATTTACAAGTTCAGAACCAGTTTTCTATGGGTGCAAAACCATTATACCTCGACCGTAAAAACGCTGTCGAGACGCACGAGGGCATTCATCACATCATTGGCCTTCTGCTTGCACATCTTCAGTTCGCTCGCCTGGCTTTGTCGCTGCAGCTGCTAAAATTCGAAGAAAGTTGCCTCAAACTGGAGAAACCACCTTGCAAAGCCCTGCATCGAAGCCCAGCAAGTTGCACAGCAGCGCCGACGACACGGCGCACCTCACGTCGGTCGCGCTCTCGTCAGTCACCAGCAGCTGAACTGAGACATAAGTGCCAAAAGAAGAAGAGTCACCTCTAGATCCCATTTGTCTTCACGACCGCGCAGTTGGTAACACAACGAACTCATTAGCGGCTAAAAATCGTATCCTTCGAGAATTTCTTCTTATAAGCTATTTTCGAAGTCATATTTTCCAAAAATCCTTTTTGAAAAAGTCGTTGCGGGTACATGGTTTTTCGTGATAAAGCGTTAGCTAAAGCAAATTTGGAAAAAAACGCATACAATGACCAGGAATTGCCGGCTAAACGGCCATGTCCGGCGTCCCGCGATGATGTCGGCGAGAAGCATGCGGTCTCTGTAGAGGTCTTGCGTTTTCTGAAGATCAAAATTAGGGGCTGAGGCATGATAAAACCTTTTCCACAACAGGATCTCGGGTCTTTGGTGGTCTAGGCGGAGATTTGGCGGAAACGTAGTCGTCGACAAAAAGGTCCTTAAAACTTTTTTCGAAAAGTCGCCCTCCCAAACCTGCGTGTTAAAGTCGCCATCCTCATTGTCGTCCGTTAATACTTCCCACTAAATAAAAAAAATCTACTAGAAACAAAATGTCAGACCACAACAGAATCGCCGGCTCCATTTTCATGGTTGTTCCGAGGCCGTTGACTTGGAGAGGCCGGTGGATCATCGGCGAAGCGGATCCGACGGACACGAGGAGGGCTTTTCTGAATTCTGGACAGGAAATTAAAAACAATTTTGAAAAACAACCTGTCAACGCTGATTACGCTCCGCCGATCGATGAGGGACTTCTCCAAGGGTGGTGACTCGCTCGACAAGAAGTCGTCAAACGCTTGCGACGGTCCACCAAAAAGGCCACCACATGGTTTCTTGGGCGTCGGTTCCGGCGGAGTAGGAGATGTGCCTCTATCTGATAAAAAACTAAAATCTCACAAGATAAACCCCACCAACGGTTTTCGACAGCCGTCGTCTAGGCGGAAAGCCCATCTTTACCAGCGTTGGGGTCGTGCCGACGGCGGCATCTAAAAAACACAAAATAAATTCACGAGTTGCCGACAAATTCCAACCCATCAGTTGTTTCTGCTGACCATGAGCTGCTTGACGTCGAGGCAGAACTGCGGCAACTCCTTCTAAAATTTAGCTGAATTATTGGCCAAATCTAGTACCTCTCTCGCCCTGTGCAACTGATGAAATTTTCGGCCTTTTCGGTTCGGTGTCGACCGTCGCGGGCACGCTTTCTCCATCAATAGGGTTCACCCTCATGACTGTAGGCTTAACATCCCCCTAAAATTTGATTTTGTAATATTGAACAAGCAAACTTTTCGCTCAGCTTTGGTTAGGCATGCAAATAATGATCGCCGCGTTGCACCGGCGCTGCCGGCCAGGTCATCGTCGAGCACTCTTCTTTGCGCGGCTTCTGGCCCATGCATTTCGTTGCTTACAACCTAAAGAAGCAAATAAATATGACAACTGGACTCACAAAATCAGTTATAGATCGCGTCCCAACGGCTGCCTTCCTGAAAAATATACACATTTAATTGGATAGCTAAAAACGCACTCGAGCTCTCGTGCAGCACGCTTTTTCGATGGCTGGAGGTTGAAGCCCTGGAATATATATTCATAATGCCGAAACTCGAAATGAGTACATTTCAGAACGCATAAAGTGAAATAGTGATCTCCAATTTTGAAATACAAAAACTAAAATTTGCTATATCGAGAACATATCCCATTTTCTGTTATCTACACTTTAGGAAATTCGACTGTAATTGGAATTTACAAAATAAGGCAACGGACCATCAATGAGACGTTAGCGAGCGGGGCAGCCTTCGTTGTGATCGGCTTCGTCTCATCTTCGCCCGAGCGACTGCCGGATGCGACGGGTCCCACGATGGCTAGCCGAGGCACGATGATCGACGGTGAGTCTCCGGCCTGGAGCATCAATAGAGTCAGAATAAAAAAAGCTTACCGCTGCTAGCATGCTCGTATTCGGTTCGCGCTTCAGCTTTTGCGGAGTAATTGGTCGTTCGTAGGTCTGAAATGAAATAAAATAAGGAGAAAAAAGAGGATCTACCAGATTCACTGCCTTTGCCGGAGGGACTTCTTGCAGGATGTCAGCCTAAAAAGGAGTGGTTTTTGAAGGTGACAATAGTTCGAAACGTGGCGTAGCCTAATCGATAAGGCTTGAAATTTTTGAGCGAGTCGCAGCTTTCCAAAGAGCTGAACGATAACAGTAGCCCAGCAAATTTTTTTTTTCCATTTTTCCGCTCGATACACTTTTATAACTTTTTCTCATCGGCTCTTATCAATCGGACTTTTTTGAAAAATGGGCTCGGCTCAGAAATTGACGCTCTATCGAATGAGCAAAGTCACGACGCGAAACAACATTATCACCAACAGCTACTCCTTCGAAGTGTCCAATTATAAAGCGCGACCATTCTCACCATTTCATGATTCGCATATGGGACCGATTTACGTGCTTTCGGTGGGCGCGATTCGTTGTTGTTCGGCTCGACGAGCGGCCTAAAAATCGAGATTTTAGTTGAATGCAAGAAGAAGCTCTACTTTATCCGTCGTGAATCCGGAGAGGCCGGCCGTTTTTGTTGGAAATTGGAGACGGGGCGAATAGTGGCGATGTTGGGCTTCTCGGCAGCGACCCGGAGAGCATCGTGGTCGATCACGGGTAGTGGAGCAAGTTGGCTACAATGGCAGATTAAAACTACACCAACTACGATGTACCGTTTTTTTAGGCTCGCCGCCTGATTATTTGAGGCTGGCGGTTGAGGATTCATCGATACAACGTGCGTTGGGTGACTTGGGCTAAAAAAGTGATCAGGTAAGTCAGAAACCAATACATTTTCTTCTCAGGTTCGCTGACGACGGCGGTCACCGTAAGGTTCGCAATCTTCCGCTGCGTGGCCGGCTTGACAAAAACTTGCATCGGGGTGCATTCGATCTTGTCGGCGGATCTAATGCGAGATGAAAGTAAGAAAATCGAACTGACAGATCCCGTGTTGCATCTGGCGTGTCCAACAAGGTGATTTCCTCTATTACCCGTGGCGGCGGAGCTTCTGATTTGACTTGTGGCTGGTTCGCTAAAACAAAAATCATGAATGGGCGTATTCTTACCGGCCGGCTTTTCCTTTGGTTTCAGGAACGGAGTGATCGTTTTGCTAAATTTGTCTATTGAAAAAGGATATGCTGCTACTGCTTACTTTCCTTCCTTTGTCCGATGCACATCAGGGACTGTGAGTGAAGTCTTTCTAAACGAGGTACACTAAAAAAGGCAAGCTCAACTAAATGCGATCCTTAAACCGGCACTCCCCAAGAACCTGAAAAAGGTAAAAGCCTAAAATCAATTCTACTTGGCAGTTATCATTGCTCAGCAAAAGCACTCCATCTCTGCACTTCACTCGACCACGCGTCAGCAACTAAAACGAGTAAATCTGGGTGGTAAAACAAACCTTGGTACCCGGCGGTGTTCGTTCGTCAATATCATCGAGTCCCCCATAAATGACCGCTGCCAATTCCACAACACCATCAGTGAGGGTGAGACGCAGCATCGAATTGGCCCGCTCCCGTCCCTCGCCAGCTGAAGCTCCCTAAAATGCTGAATTGCCTTGCTCAAAAAAAACCGGTACCTCCTCCGCTTCAGAGCCTAGGAACCAGGAAAGATCTTCATCCTTCTTCCGCGTTAATTCCTGATATTGTTGATACAGTGGCCGGGAAATGTCGAACACAGAGATGACCTGAAGCAAAAATTAAATTTACAGCTCTTTGAACCCGCCTGGAAGAAGTGCTGCTTGACGAGGAAAAGTTGGCGTGCCTTGGCGGGTAGGCGAAGCGGCGGCTCGTAGCTGTCGACAAGGTTGGAGTAGAGAAACTGCTCAACAAGCCGCGCCAGGTGCTCATCACCACTACTTCGGAGTTCTTCAGCGGCCGTATGTTCGATGGCTGCCCGCAACCAGGGTCCCTAAGAAGAGAATGAATAAAAATGAGGAGGTACAAACCTTGACTTGAATATGGTGTCTGAGGAGGGCGGTCCGCAGATCCGGTTCATCCATCCGACACGAAACGTCGGGCACAAAATACAAAATAAATCTGGCTCTGAAAAAGTTAAATATAACGATCGTAAAAAGAACTTTAAAGAACAAACAGCTAGGTAAATAGGTAAAAAAACAACAATAAAGTGCTCGTATTTTGTCAGAAAAAGAAAACTTCGTCTTTTGAGAGATCCCCTACGCGAGGCTACAATACACGCATAAACGGCCGTTGTGAGTCGCATGGAGTCTAGTTTTTATAAATCAGCCTCTTTATAAATAAAGTTTTAATAAAAACCCAATTCCACTTTCGTGCCCAATGTGAGCCATTATTTTCCTGGCAGAATAATGCCAAATATAATTTTGGGTCTAGATCCCTTCCTGAAGCGCTGAGCATCAACAGAATAGCCTGTTTTGACGCTATACCTTTGCAGCTGGACTTTTGTGGTTGCACCGTAAGAGCGGTTGGGACAAAAAAAAGACCAAGCAAATAATGGAATTCAATTTTATTATAGCACACAGGTTTCAAATAAGCGATAAGTTGATTGCGCAGTCCTCGGCATCCACGGTTTAGCCTTGCGTATCTTCCGTGGTTCCGCTGGAGTTTGCTGAAAAAGCATAGAACTAGGTTTTCCAGTCAGCGCACTAACAAGCGCACTCACCCTTCTTTTTCTTGCTGACCTTCATGTTCTTGTTGCTCACGCGATTTTCTGAAAATTAGACGTTTTTGAGCGGTTTTTAAACGTTCAAGTGGTGTGTAGTATTTTTACTTGTTAAAGCTAAGCCTTAGCTTCTAAGCTCTCACCGGGCGAGCCCCGGACGTTGCCCGTTGATTCACGGGAGGCCGCCTCGATTGGCTGCGGCGAGCCGCCTTTCCCTGGCCTATCGTTGAGCAGCGGCTGGGCGGCCTCCAGATCTTTCGGGTTGCGGGAGCGCTTCTCGCTCGGCTTGGGCGGCTTCTTCTTCCCCAGCCGGCCGACCACCTTGTCCTTGATGCCGCCGAGGGTGGCGAGGAAGCCCTGGAAAATGCAAAAAAAAAAACTCGTAATCTGTCTTTTCGGCAAACCGTGTTTGAGGGTTGGTTGTTCTCGAGGGGTGGGGTGCGGGCCTTTTTCGGGCTTCGGTCCTTGTTCTTGCTGAAAGCCGATGCAGTAGTTGCAGGATTTAGCTGTAAAACGCTATAATCTCAAACCTCTCGGCCTTGTCCTGTCGCTCGTGCGCCGTCACCTCCATCCTGGCGGGGGTTTCCGGGCCGCGAGTGGACGGCTTCAGCTCGGCCATCGTCTGCTTGGAGGCCTCGCGGCCCTCCTTGAATAGCCGGTCGGCCGCGTGCATTTCGCGGAAGCCATGGCGGCAACACTAGAGAGAAAATTCTAAAAGTTGGTAAGCTTCACCTGCTCGTGCACACGCCGGGCTTCATCGACCAGGGCCGCCGATGGCGGGTGATTGCTGCAAAAAGTCCGCCAATTCCTTAGAAGGAATCCTTTGTAAAATTTAATAAAAAAAACGGCTTAGTTATTTAACCTTGCATTTTATTTGGTTGATTTCTGGGCAAATGGAAAGTTTGAGCCTAGTAATATCAAGCCGAAAGCGCACAACAGGCTGTGCTCGTTCATCATGTCGTAGGCGGTGTCGACTTGCAGGCGCAGGCGTTGCACGTCATCCACACAGGTCGACGGCATCCGTTCTTGATTGAGATGTTAGAGGTATTAAAAGAGTGGCAGACTTTCCATAAGAATCCATGCTCTTTTCCTCAATACTATCATGATGTCGAAAATCTTTTTTTAGATTTCAAAATGTCGAAATGATGCCGAAATTTGTCGAGCTTTTCAAGAACAAAACCACGCAAAATCCTCCAAATACGATGCCAAAAATGCCGAAAGCACAAAATGCCGACATTCAATTCGGCAAGGTGGTTTTCGACAAAATGAAATATCGACATTATGAAAATGCGCAGTTTGCCTCACCTAGCGCGGCAATTTTCTTCTCGTGCTCGTCGGTGCGTTCCGCCCACCATTCGGCGTTCGTTTTCTGGAAGAGGAACTCGTGATGTAGGGTCGAAATTTTAGAATTTTCAGGATTAAAAAACATAACTCTACGTTGCTAGCAATCAAAAACTAGTAAAGACGTCATTAAGACATTGATAATTTTAACAGGTATGCGTAAAATTTATCCCCCCCCGCTAAGAATCCAGTACCCATTTTTTATCCTCCTAAATAACACCTGTAGTTCACCAGCCTCGATGACGAGATCGTGGCTGGGATTTGGTGCACCGACAACAGTGGCCATCATCAGAGAATCGGGATTTTTTTTCAATTTCTTCGTAGTTTCAGTTCCCGAATTTTCAAGTTTATTATGCTAATTTATGCAAATTGCCTCCTTGCGGCCGAGGCACATAATAAACGCCCTATAAGGAAGGGTATGGTTTTCGAGGGGGGTGGGTTCGAGCCCTGGGACTGGGGGGACCGGAATGGGTTCGATGCGCCGGGGGAAAAGCCAATGGGTATGCCCGGGATCGAGCGCCGTCTTGAAGTGCCACTCCCTGTATATAACTGCTCCTTGGAGGTAGTGGCTGGCAAATTTCGCCCTTTGTGAATTTGTTCTCGCCACCCGGCGGGTATTTGCAGCAAATGCTGCTTAGGCTTAGCTTAGGCTTCGCATAGGCTGAGCTTAGACTTAGCTTAGGCTTAGTTTAGGCTTAGCTTAGGCTTAGTTTAGGCTTAGCGTAGTCTTAGCGTAGGCCGAGCGTAGGCCTAGCTTAGGCCTAGCGTAGGCTTGGCTTAGGTTTAGCTTAGACTTAGCTCAGGCTTAGCTTAGGCTTACCTTAGGCTTGGCATAGGCTTGACATAGGCTTACCTTAGGCTTAGCTTACGTTTTGAAGTAGGCTTCGGCTTAGGGCAGTGTTGCTTTCAATTTCGGCTTGCCTAATTTCCCTGATTTCCCACCCTTTTCCCCCCGACTTCCTAGCCGATCAGCGCGCCCAGCTGGACGCCGAAGCCTAACTGGTTCCGGTGTGCCCCTGGGTTAGGTGGATTGTCCTTTTGCCGGTGACCTGGTAACGATCGGATGGACCAAGAAATTTTTTTGCGATCCATTTTTTTTTGATCGTTTTTCGATTTTTTTCATAGGTCTTCTCAAAGTAGCTGATTGTTGAAACTTTGTATACCCCGACTTCGGCGTCTTCTAAAAGCCTAAGCACCTAAGCCTAGGCCTAAGCCAAGCCTAAGCTTCCACATTGAGCAATCAGATTTGATGAATGTTGGCAGGGCATATCATGGGTTCGTTTTTTCCGGGATCCGCCCGGCTGATGTCGAAAGGGAAAAGCCGGGATGGATCTCGAGAGGCAGGGAGAGCGAGAGCCGGAAAAAGGGGAGCACTAACCGGGCAGAAGCCAGGCAGGCTCGGAGTACTCAGCCACACGAATACCAGCCATTTTCGGTCCATTCCCCGCCCATCGGGGGTTAGTCTCGACCCGTTCTTGACCATCACAGCAATCACTAGCCTTCTCTCTCTCTCTCTCTCTCTCTCTCTCTCTCTCTCTCTCTCACCTCCATCACTGTTATCCGATTGTGCAATGGCCGACGGGAGCTTGAATCCAGATGGATGCTTCTTCTTATTCACTGCCCACTTCCCCCCGCCGCCCTCCAACATTCCGATCCACTTTATCAGCCCCTTGGGCCGGGAATCGGCCCTTTACGCCGTCTCCGTCGTGTAGCTGTTGTTGATGCTCATTTTTTACAGTAGCCGAGCCTAAGCACAACTCAAACTAATTAAGCCTGACTGGAAGCCTGTCTACCCCACTATAAGCTCAATCGCTGAAGCACAAGCCCAGCGCAAGCCGGTATCCGAAGCCCCGCCGGAGTTTCAGGAAGAACCGGAGCCACCCTCTAAGTAAAGCTTGAGTCTGAGTCAAAACCAAGTCAAAGCCCAAGACTTGTCGTAAGCCTAGGCCTAAGCCTGAGGCTAAGCCAAGCCGAATTAAAGCTCAGCTTAAGCCCAGGGGCCGATTTTCCGTTACGTTACTCTAGCAGGCACTACATACCGTATCCGGAACTTGATAGAATATGGACACATTTTAGCGTCTCGCCTTTTTTGCCAAAAACCCATGATTTAGGGTTTCAGGTTTCCGATCAGCTTTTACCTTGCAATCCCCTTCATGCTCCCCGGAATACCCGGTATTGAGCATCAGTTCCGCTTGACCTAATTAGTTGCGTTTTCCCCCATCACTCGACCCAGTGAAAAAAGGGAGATCCCGCTTTCCCTTTCCACCCGACCCTTTTGCTGATTTTTTTGATCATCGAAAGTTTGGATTATATTTATCATTGCGCTATCGTTAAATTCTACGATTTTTAAGCGTGTTTTTGCTGGATGTACGCTGGAGTATGCTGGACCCGCCGGTGAAGATATTCAGCTGCTTTTTACTAATTTTATTCGCCAAATTCAATGATGGAGCCGAGGTAGCAGGTGGGTGAAAAGTGCCTTTTTGCCTACTGTATTTAAAGCTTTAAAGCGGAAATTTAATAGTTAAGCCTAAGGCAAAGTTTCAAGCTACAGTACTCCATAGATACGTACCTTCGTATCAACGTTTGCTTTTTCTAAATAGTGCACGAAATGAAGTAAAATGCTCAAAAACAGTAGTATACTTTGTAGCATTTATCAAAACCATGCTACGGTATTTTATTATTTTTTTGACGTAATTCGTGTTTCCGTATTTTCCTCTGGACGTCTTATTTTCAAGTTTGCAGAAATTCCTGAAAAATGACGCAAAATCAAGTGCATAAGCTGTACAGGATTTATTCAAACGAAAGTCTTCTGACGATCTTCCATCAGATTTCCCATATTTCGATCCAAATTTCAAGAAGTTTGCAGTTTTTTAGACGATTTCCCTAGGATTTGTGCACCCTCCCCGATAACGCCAAAGAACCCATTTAAGAAATCATCGGCTGCAACTTTTCCTCCCCGTCGGGCTCGATTTATCTCGTTGACCGCCCCGGTGTCGGCGTTCAGCGACATCTTCGAGGCGACCGTAACCCCGGCGGATGCGAGAATCGTTCTCGCATCTGTACGCAGCAGTAATATTGAACAGGTTCGTGGAGTTAGCGAAGCTGAAGCCTAAGCTTTGGCCTAAGCCTATGCCTGAGCTCAAGCGAAAGCCTAAGCCTACGCTAACAAGGAGACGTTTTTAGGTGGGCACGGAGTTTCCGAACGGGACCTAGCCTATCTTGTGCAGAATTTTTTGCTGATTAAAACGTACTTTGTAGAATTTGCGAAACGACCGGAAAACCAAAGTTATGAGGGTTTAAAGTGTGAAAAAGGCCCAAAATGGCCTACTTTCGGCACCTATCATCAACTATAATAATTTTCTTAACGCGTCTGTCTGTCCGTCCGAAGCCGAATTCAACTCGAAGGGGAAAAGAGCTAGAGCTTAGCTCTCTTCGGATTCGGATAGAGCGTGGTCAGAAACCCCCAAACTGATAAAAAAATTATGAAAAAGTTTTAGTTTAAATTATTAAAATTAACTTTGAAAGTTTTTTCCTTAGGAAAAGGGGTGGGGGACGGAGGTTGGAGTGATTTTGGACATAGTGAGCCAGGTCGCGCGCGTTTCGTGGATGAAAATTTTCATGGGAGCCATTTCATTTCTTTTTCTCTCATTTCATCCGGTCGGTTGTGATTTTTGTTTTTGAAGGGGATTTCGGCTAGGGGAGGTATCTGAAGCCATCAGGAAGGTATTTAGGTGTTTTTGTTTTTGAAGGGGATTTCGGCTAGGGGAGGTTTT